>OY015311.1:67461445-68661445 GCA_955612985.1 Cheilosia scutellata
AGATGCATTTTTCCCCGAACTCGAGCGAGAATTTCACTTGAAGTAATTAACCTTTTTGTTTATGTAATAACTGCGAAGTGTGATCATTGTTGATTGCTGTTTATTTGTTTGCAGCAAATTGCATTTAATCAGTATGAATTGAGCTAACCGGAAATGGTGAAGATATTATTCACCAATGGTGACACATCTTGTAAGACTTGACTCTTGGAACGGAGGTCGAAAGTATGCCTCTTCCGTAGCATAAACAGTTTTCGAAAAGTAATGTCCTTGTGGTTGTTGTGTGAATACCTACTTTTAGATAATGGTTGACAGATAATAATTGTTTTTGTTTTAAGTGAAAGCAAAGATTAATTTTTCGGCGTTATTATTTAGTCCGTATCTCAATTGGGGGTGTGTGTGTGTGAGGATCGCTGTTTTTGGTCTCGCAAAGACAGTCTTTTTTTTGGGGCATTCTTGCCACATTAAAGCTGTAACTTTTTTCAAGACTATAATGTGCTTGACAGTAATAGATCTAAAAGCTGTACTGCATCAAACTGGATTCGATTTTCACAGTTATATTGCAAAATGTGGAGATTAAAAGATAGGGTATGTGATGTGCTACTGTTATGTTATCCGCTGTCCAGAGGCGGAGTTATAAGCTAATATCTAAGAGAGTGTTCCATAAATTCGAAATTCTACCTTTAGAATTCCTTAGCTAATTGAAATATAATTTCTGTTCGATAACTCTAGTAAAAAACAAATGGACTGTAATCAATAATTAACTACCTATCTGCTTTTTGCATCTTCATACTTAACTGATCCTTAATAGAATGTGCCCTTATAGCTGGACCTTTAAATCAGGTATAGTAACTTTCATAAAATTTGCGAGTTTTTCATTTTTTTGATGTAAATACTTATACTTTTTTTTAATTTAAATGCATGAGTAAAAGATGACCACTTCCACTCCACCAAATCTTAGGAATTTGTCTTGACAGTATACATGTCACCCTGTAACGGATATAACCGGGAAACTGTTGCGAGCAGACATCGGCAAGATGTAGCATTTCATCTTCCACCTATCTATCCACCTAGAGTGTAACCTTGCGGTCCAAAAACAAAAAAAGTCAATGTTCTATGGTCGAACAAGTTTCCCTAAAAGCCTTCCGCCTCGTAGTCCACCCTTATGACCCCATGGCCACAGGATACCTAGGGTCAGTCCGGGCAGTAAGACGGAAGGGTGTCCGAGGTACTACAGCATCAGCATGCTTGCACAAAGCACGACCTAGCTCGCCGGATGTGGGGGGGATCTTGCTGTAGCATACCGAACGATTGTTACGTAATTCCATGCTGAAGTTTAGATGTTGGTTACTTAGTAAATATTAATAGGAGAGGCCCGTTTATCCTAATTAGTTTTAGCGAATTTTCCAGAAAGTGGGGAGAGCACAAGTTGTCGTTTGCCCTCCCTGAGTTTACCCCAGAATCCCAGAAACAATAGTCCCTGTGATGCGTCCATGACTTTCATCGCACTCATTTTAAATGAAAGTCCCGAATGCGGTCCTCACCCCAATTCATCCCATCGATGACCGACAAACGCTGTCACCCCCACCTATATTTTGAATTTACTGTCCGGATCTCATGATCCCCTAAAATTCACTAATAACTTCCCACAACATGATCTGAAATTATTCACGAACGCAAATTTACGATAAGATCACCTCATCGTAATAAAAACAAGAAAAATTTATGAAATTTCCTAAAGGAAATGTTACAAATATGTTCTTTATTTATATAAAACCAAAAATCTAAAACTAATTAAAGGCAATTCAAATTATTGACTATAATCCTTAGCTGTTATACGATTTATCAAAAGTTTTCAAATTTCAAAATATGAGCAGATATCTATACTAAAATCTTGGTTTCGTTTTACTTTAGTTTACCTAAAAATCTTAAAAAAAAAAAAATGTATCCACATATATATTACAAATTAATTTAACTTCCTCCAAACCAAACAAAAATATAAGTCTAAGAGGTAGCTATCATTGATTTGTATAAAAAAAAAAACAAAAAAAACTAAAAAGAAATAAACATAGGACAAACAAACAACAAAATGTCTATGGCCTCTCAAAACTAAGTTGTTATAAACCACTCATTTAAATTATGTATAATCATTTGCACTTTTAGGTAGCTAATTATTAGAAAACTAATAGCAATCAGGGAATATCAAACACTCTAATCAAAACGAATCATCATCAAAGATCTTTTGTATTCTACCTATATATATCCATATAAAATTTTGTGCATTAGGATGTGTTTGACATCTAAGCAGTCAAAGTAATGCTCGACGTTGGCACCAAAAAAAAACTAAAGCAAAGTAAACAACTGAATTATACTAAACTGTTACCCTTTATGACGTAGTTCGCTCAAACACATTATTATTTTGGTACTCACTCTAATTTAAGAGAATAACATTTGTTAACGGACTTACCGATCTCTTCTAATTTTTCTTATTTATTAATACCGCGATTTTATCCAGGGGTGTGGGGATGTTGTGCACAGCATGTCCAGCCCGAGGTATGTTGATGAAAATTGTTGTTTTGTTCTTGGTGACGTATGTATGTATTAGGCTATATTGGGAGAGAGTTAGGTACCTTGAGATTGAGGCGAACTTTACAAATCAAATTTAAAATACTTATCTTTTCCTATTAAACTATTTAAATTTTAATATGATGCAATGGTGCAATGGATATATGTATTAAACAGGTGTCTGATGTTGTTGATTGCTGTTATTGGATGGATGGATGGATGATCGATTCTGCTAGTTGGTATTGTAGGTGATAGTGTGGATATATGTAGTTGATTGTTGATTGGGATGATTCTGGATTCTGCGTTTATGGATGAAGTCGACGATGATGAGGAGAGATTGGTGGCGGGGATGATTCCTTTTTTTTTTTTTCTGGCTATCGGTTTTGGTACGTGCGTTGATGTGGCTATCGATCGTGAAGCTGGGATCGTGCATGCGTGAGTTTCTCGTTTTTGGCGTTTTGAGTTCAATTCTGCCGCTTCGAAACCTCTGGAGCATTGATCGAGCAGATTACGTGTAGGTGTAGATTGGATCGCTTCTGACAATGGCGATAGCGCCAGGTGAGGTGAGGTGGTAGGCACCGTCACGCTGTGTAGAATATACTGGTATGACTATACCCAACGTGCTGCTTTCGAGGAAGTTCTGCTGATCCGATGATTTCTTGTCCTATCGAAGTGTATGGACTATATTCTGGGACGATGAATTTGCCACACGCTCTGATGTATCGTGCGTTCGGGCCGTGTTGGTATGTTGGTTCGGGAGGCGGTAGTGCTGGTGTATTTCGTGGTGGATGATCTTATTCAGGCGGCTACTATCTTCGCGCGCACTGGCTTACGAGACTTGCTGAATCTTGGGACGTAATGATAGTTTCGTCGGTCACTGTTTAGTTGCACGCGGGACACTTTCTAATAAATTAATTATGTATTATGTCCTGTGTACTGTTGTAGATTCACTAAACACTTTATTTTGAGTTTGCAGGAAACTTTAGTTTTTTTTTTTTTTTGGTTTTGCATAAGGCAATATAAAATGTTTCTTCCTTTTTTGCTTCGCGTGTACTATTCGTATTTTACTATTTTTGGCTTGGCGACTGTACAAAGCACTCGGGTTTTAACATCCGCACCGCACTAGATTTAACCAACAAAAGAGCAGCCAAATCTCCATCTCGACGCTTTTATCGCTTCGGTAAGCGTTCAATCGGAGCTTTGTCACGTTCCGTTTTTTTGGGGAATTGCGGTGTTTTGGCTGGTGTGATTATATTGCTGCTTCGGTCGACTCTCAAATTAAATGTGTGCGTGGGACTTGCGCAGATTCGATACCTCAGTTTCATCCCTCGTCTGAGTAGCATGATGTCCCTCAACTGTCTATTATGGTATCCATATCTCATCCACCATACCAACAATACCAAAACATCGCATAGGCGATCATCCACTTAGCGAAGACCTAACTCCTAATCTAATAATATGTTAGATTTCAACAGTGGTTCCTCAACTTATATGAATGAAAATTTTGCTAATTTGTTCATTTGTTGTGAATGTCTAATCTGTATATGGAGGTATGTTACTAACAAATCAGGTAATTTATTTTGCATAATTTTCGTTCCCTACAAAACCTTTTGCTTTAGCGAGAGCCATTGAGCTAAGGGAAATGGAAAAGAACGACATGTAAAATTGGTAGAAACTCGACCCACGCCCAAAAAAAAAAGGTCTCATGCTCAGATTGAGCTAGCCAGTGGGAAGTTATATTATTTCATTATATCCTTACTATGATAAACCCCTATCCTTTTACCTTTCATGTCTTCCAACTCGTACAGTTGATTACCTACAACTTTTCGAATTCTCATTTTCGTAAACTTAGGACAAAGTTTTGCATTTATATGCTTGGATGCGTCGCTTAATACGAAATTACGCCTAAATACCTCCTCGCCTACCGAAAATTTGGCGCTCTTGCTTCGGGTGTTATACACTTTCTCATAAGTCGCATGCGCTTTTTCTAATGACGTTTTTAGACGGGAGTGTAGAACGTTCATCTTCGAGGCCTTCGATAGTAAATGTATTTCAGAGTTGTTAAGTCCATTTAAATCTTTTAGGATCCTATAGTCTGACCCATGTTCTATCATCCGTTGTCCAAATAACGCTTCATACGGAGATAGACCTATAGCGGAATGAATGGTAGAGCGAAGGGCACAGGATATGGATGGTAGATGTAAGTCCCAATTTCTTTGAGCTGTATCCAGGTAAGAACGGATTGCTGCAAGGATTGAGCGATTTACCCTCTCACTCGCATTTGCTTGGGGAGAGTACGAGGCAGTCTTTATGTGATTAATACCAAAGGATTTCATAGTCTTCGAAAACGCAGTGCTAGTAAACTGTTTGCCGTTATCCGACAGGATGGTTTCTGGTATACCAAACAGGCAAAATATTTGTTCATTCAGGAAATTGAGAGTTGTGTCAGTGGTAGCTTTACGAAGAGGTTTTAAGAGAACGAACTTTGTCAGTTGGTCCAACGCAATTATGATGTGGGTGTTACCCATTTTGGAGCGGGGATAGGGACCCAGAAAGTCGATATAGACCATTTGAAAAGGTCTATCAGCGACGAAAGCTTTCCCCATCGGTGGCCTGAGCACGCGGTTGGGGGCTTTTGACATTTTACAAATATCACAGTTTGAAATAAAGGTCTTTACCTGAGCAGCCATGTTCGGCCAGAAGAATTGTTGCCGTAGTCGATACAATGTTTTAGCGATACCTCCGTGCGAGGCCCGCGGAGGTTGATGAGCCAAATATACCAGGCGTTCGGTCAGCTCAACTGGAACCCAGAGTTTCCACACGAGATCGTCCTCTAGTGGATTCCCTGTGCAATGTCTGACCTTCTTGTATACGAAATTGTTCGAGACTTGAAGGTCAGGTAGCTGGTCTTTTTGCTCTTCGATGGTTTGAATGATCTTGCAGTATTCCCGAGATTGAAAACTTGGGTCTTCAAGATCAATATGCAACACATCGGTGGGGTTCGTCAACATTGAAACATCGCATTGCAGAGCGTCAATCTCGTAAGCACGTGATAACGCATCAGGTACTACGTGTTGCGATCCTTTTCGATGTTCAATGCTGAAAACGAACCCTTGGAGTTTTAGGCTCCATCTCGCTAACCGCCCACTAAGGTCTTTCTGGCTCATCAGCCACCGCAAGCTGGCATGATCGGTAACGACTTTAAACGGTTGTCCCTCCACGTAAGCCTTAAACTTCTGGACTCCCATGACCGCTGCCAGGCATTCGCGCTCGGTCACGCTATAATTGCGTTGCGCTGCGTTGAGCTTATGGGAGTAATAGTAAATTGGTAGCTCATGACCGTCTTTATCAAGCTGACAAAGAACACACCCAATACCGGTAGCAGACGCGTCGCAGAGAATGATAAATTCCTTCGTAAAATCAGGATTTGTGAGAATCGGAGCCGATGTCAGAGTAGCTTTTATACGATTAAATGCAGCAGTAGCGTTATCATCGAAGACGAACTTTTTCCCTTTCTTCAAGGTATCTGTGAGGGGAGTTGCGAGTGAAGAAAAGTCTCTAACAAATCTCCGATACCAACCAGCAAGGCCCAAGAATCTCCTTACCTGACGTGCTGATGTTGGGATCGGAAATTCATTAATTGCTGATATTTTCGCCGGGTCAGTCTTCAAACAACCATCCCCCACAAGATACCCAAGATACCTAAGCTCCTTAAAGCAAAACTTAGATTTTTGGACATTAATCGTTAGTCCGGCGTCTTTCAATTTTGTAGCTACGATCTTAAGCATGTCCACATGTTCGATGAAGGTGCGCGAAATGATCAATAAGTCATCCAGATAGACGAATACGTTCTCTCGCAGTTCATGTGGTACCACTTTGTCCATCAACCTGCACATGCGTTGTGGCGCATTGCATAGACCAAAGGGCATCACATTAAACTGATATAAGGGTCTGCCGGGAACCGTAAACGCCGTCTTCTGCCTGGATTCTTTCTCCAGCGGGATCTGCCAAAAGGCATCTTTCAGATCCACACTAGAAATGTAGTGTGTATCTGAAAGACGACCTAGCAATCCCTCTATATAAGGAAGCGGATACGCGTCCTTTTTAGTGACCTGGTTAACCTTCCGATAATCCAAACACATCCGGTTTTTCCCGGGTTTGCGTATGAGGACTACTGGAGAGTTCCAAGCACTTGTGCTTTGCTCAATCACTCCCATCTCTAACATACGGTCCAGTTCCTCATATAGAAGTTTCTGCACCGCCGGAGAAACAGGATAGTGACGTTGTTTGATCGGTTCGGCATCCCCTGTTTCGATAACGTGTTCCTCCAGCATCGTTTTCCCCAGGCCAACAGTGGCCGATGAGGGAAACATGCTGATGACCTCTTTAAGTCTTCTGGAATCCTCAATTGACAGATCGTGCGCATCTACAGCGGACATGCTAGAAGGTAAATCTGGAGGCGAAATCTCTGATACCCAAATATTTGGTGCTAGACCAAATGCATTCCAGAAATTTATGCCCAAATAAAGGCGTTGTTGCAGAGATGGCACGATTAACAGTAGGATAGATTTCTTTTCGTTTCGGTAGCTGATTTCGGCCGTGATTTTCCCTATTATTGGCTGACCAATACCATCAGCTGTTTTTATTTGAGAACAGATATGAGTAAACGGAATATTTTTGCTTTTTAGGAAGTCGAGTCCTCCTGCCCCCAGACAACTGATACTCGCTCCGCTATCCAGCAAGCCTAAAATGGACTCACCAAAGATCGAAACTCTCGCATAGGGACGAGGATCGTCACCACAACAAAGCGTAGTAGCTTCGATGGCATGGTACATCTGTTTTTTAGCCTTAAATCTGTTTCGCAACTTCTGAATCTTGGTTGGAATGCGGACAGGTGTTCTAAAAATGCGCTTTCTAACGGCGTAATAGTTCGCCAATCGCTCATGCAATGTCTTAATTGGTGGTTTTAGCTCACAACTCTTAGCCGTAGTAGGTAAATTTTCTATTTCAATATCTCTTTTTAAAATTTTAACAAACGGCAAACGGTTATTTATATTCGAATTAGCAGGTGAAAAATGTATTGGTTGGGAACAAGGGAAGGACGGGTTGCACATACTAGTATCTGCTAATTCTCCAGGTTCCGGTTCCTTGAGCAATTCCCCCTGGTCGGCAAATTGCTCCTGGGATCGTTTCCCGAGCATTGGGGACATTGCGGTGTGGTAGTATCTTCCAGGCCACACTTGTAGCAGAAAAGTTTCCGCTGCGGGTCTGGGCAATCATAAAAGGAATGTCCTTGGACTTTACAATTCCAGCATATGAAGCTGCGATTTTCCCTACGAACATGGAAAGCATCGATCTGGGGATAATTTTCTTCAGACATTTCACTAGGACTAGCGTTAACTTCAGAAACGAAATGTTTACGCCCGGGTGGAATGAAGGCGTTCTTTGGTCGTTGGGGTTCGTGGTCATTTAAATACTTCTCAATATTTCGGCATACGTATACCATTTCGGGTAGGCTGTTTGTCGAAAACGTTATAAGAAGCTCTCCCGTACGCTTACGTACATTTTGTTTGAGTAGCTCTATGATTTCATGGTCGGGTCTTGGAATTCGTAATCGGCTGTTCAGAGTTTGGATGGCGGTGTAAAACTCATCAAAAGTTTCGCCAGGCTGTTGGTGTCTATCAGACATTTTGCGGGTGAGCTCGGAATCTGTTTCCAGACTCCGAAACTGCTCAATAAGCGCTAACCGAAGTGTCGACCAGGTTACTGTTGGGTTGGTCTTCAGGTAAACCCAGAACCATGTTTCTGCCTGACCGCATAAGAATTGGTGAAAATTCATCGCCACGTCTTCCCAACTAGCATGGTAGCACATCTTAAGTCGCTCCAGCCTGAAGAGGAAATCATCAACTGTCATGTTAAGAGTATCAAATCGGATACCCCACTTATGAAAGTCGTGAGTTCGGGGTCTTGTCTGCATTGGAGAACTGGAATGTTGTATGTCAGGGTGGTCATTTAATGACATGTTGGCTAAACGATTTAGAAAATCATTGACATTTGTATTCTGTCTAAAATCATGAGTTTGGCGCGGGGTAGGGTTTAACGGACGTGAATGGCTACTCTCTGTTGCCCTTGGAAGAGTAGGATTCGGTGGACGACCTCTTGGAATGGCACCTTGGCTGGATCGAGTTTCAGAAAGATTCGTATGATTTACGGCGGGAGTAGTCGAAACCAAAGTTTCGCGAAGTATCGAAACTACTTCATCCCGAAGACGAGCTCCACTTCTTTCCATTTCTCCCCTTAGAACGCGCAATTCTTCAGCTCGATTCACCCCTACTGCGGCGGTAACTACTTCTTTCATATATTCAGTGAACTCTTCCCCTAGTCCGGTGTCACTTTGTGTAACTGGGTGAGTGCTTTGATTAGTTCTTGTGACAGAGTCACTTCTATCTACACTATTAATTGGACCTGTATTGTCTTGCGGGCATAAGGCTGCCGCACCTTCATTACTTAAATCAGGATCTTGACGATTTTGAAGAGAATCGGGTATCTGGTTATTGGATTCCATACTTTTTCTTGCCTTATTAGCAATAAATCGACTACGCAAGTTTATACCGCGAAGTTGATCTTCGGGAAGATGTGACATTACCTAAGTAGTCAAACTTTGTCAATAAATAGGAATTGGAAATCAAACGTACGACGAAATCAAGGTAAAAGGAGCTATACAAATCAAGGAATTATTTAAACCTAAAACTAAAACAAAGTAATTCAGTATCTTATATGGTTACTAAACCTATTCAAAATAACTAAACTGTGAATAATTTTCAAAATGTACTTCTAAACCAACTAATCTCAAATGGTGGTATGAATATTAATCAATAGAGCAAAAATGTTAATATCTATTTCAAATTCAACTAAATAAAAAAAAAAAATGTAATATAATCAAAAAAATAAGCTGCTATACATATGTAGGTGGGTGTGACAGGCTCCATTCGGTCAAACGGAATGATATGATTGTTGAGGATAAATGATATCTGGAAAATTTGCTTGAATTTATGATAATAAATGTTATTTATAATTGGTGAACAAGTTTGCGGTTCTTATGAGAAATCTCGTCAACGCAGTGCAACAAGTACAAGCTTGGCTTACCGAAACATGCTACAGGGACACGCGCATTGAAGAGAAGAAAATGACTTCCTAAGTCGAGTTTAAGATAAAAATATTAATAGCAAAAAGGTAAGATGTTGGTAGCGCTGCAGCAAACGTAATGAAAACTTTCGCATTTCAATACCGGTCAACGTACCTCATCTTAACATCGTCAAGGATCAGAAAGCCAAGTCCACACAACAGACATGGGCACATGTTAATGAAGTATCCATCGGATGAAGATATCGACTTTCAAATCGAATCAACTACCAGTAGTCGCTTATGTTTGAGTATCACATCGGATGCGCAACTGACACAGATTAAGAATAACATCAATCAATCTGCCGGCCGCACCATGTGCCACACAAAACATATGTGAAACACAAAAACTCGAAACGGATAGTAAGGTGATATCAGGGATATTCAAACTTACAGAAGAATATTAGAAGCCAGAAGTTGAAAAAAAAAATTATAATTAGACTTTACTAAACACGCAAACTGGCCAATATAACCAAAAGCTGATTAAAATTAAGGATAATTCGGGCCCCACGTTGGGCGCCACCTGTAACGGATATAACCGGGAAACTGTTGCGAGCAGACATCGGCAAGATGTAGCATTTCATCTTCCACCTATCTATCCACCTAGAGTGTAACCTTGCGGTCCAAAAACAAAAAAAGTCAATGTTCTATGGTCGAACAAGTTTCCCTAAAAGCCTTCCGCCTCGTAGTCCACCCTTATGACCCCATGGCCACAGGATACCTAGGGTCAGTCCGGGCAGTAAGACGGAAGGGTGTCCGAGGTACTACAGCATCAGCATGCTTGCACAAAGCACGACCTAGCTCGCCGGATGTGGGGGGGATCTTGCTGTAGCATACCGAACGATTGTTACGTAATTCCATGCTGAAGTTTAGATGTTGGTTACTTAGTAAATATTAATAGGAGAGGCCCGTTTATCCTAATTAGTTTTAGCGAATTTTCCAGAAAGTGGGGAGAGCACAAGTTGTCGTTTGCCCTCCCTGAGTTTACCCACCCCAGAATCCCAGAAACAATAGTCCCTGTGATGCGTCCATGACTTTCATCGCACTCATTTTAAATGAAAGTCCCGAATGCGGTCCTCACCCCAATTCATCCCATCGATGACCGACAAACGCTGTCACCCCCACCTATATTTTGAATTTACTGTCCGGATCTCATGATCCCCTAAAATTCACTAATAACTTCCCACAACATGATCTGAAATTATTCACGAACGCAAATTTACGATAAGATCACCTCATCGTAATAAAAACAAGAAAAATTTATGAAATTTCCTAAAGGAAATGTTACAAATATGTTCTTTATTTATATAAAACCAAAAATCTAAAACTAATTAAAGGCAATTCAAATTATTGACTATAATCCTTAGCTGTTATACGATTTATCAAAAGTTTTCAAATTTCAAAATATGAGCAGATATCTATACTAAAATCTTGGTTTCGTTTTACTTTAGTTTACCTAAAAATCTTAAAAAAAAAAAAATGTATCCACATATATATTACAAATTAATTTAACTTCCTCCAAACCAAACAAAAATATAAGTCTAAGAGGTAGCTATCATTGATTTGTATAAAAAAAAAAACAAAAAAAACTAAAAAGAAATAAACATAGGACAAACAAACAACAAAATGTCTATGGCCTCTCAAAACTAAGTTGTTATAAACCACTCATTTAAATTATGTATAATCATTTGCACTTTTAGGTAGCTAATTATTAGAAAACTAATAGCAATCAGGGAATATCAAACACTCTAATCAAAACGAATCATCATCAAAGATCTTTTGTATTCTACCTATATATATCCATATAAAATTTTGTGCATTAGGATGTGTTTGACATCTAAGCAGTCAAAGTAATGCTCGACGTTGGCACCAAAAAAAAACTAAAGCAAAGTAAACAACTGAATTATACTAAACTGTTACCCTTTATGACGTAGTTCGCTCAAACACATTATTATTTTGGTACTCACTCTAATTTAAGAGAATAACATTTGTTAACGGACTTACCGATCTCTTCTAATTTTTCTTATTTATTAATACCGCGATTTTATCCAGGGGTGTGGGGATGTTGTGCACAGCATGTCCAGCCCGAGGTATGTTGATGAAAATTGTTGTTTTGTTCTTGGTGACGTATGTATGTATTAGGCTATATTGGGAGAGAGTTAGGTACCTTGAGATTGAGGCGAACTTTACAAATCAAATTTAAAATACTTATCTTTTCCTATTAAACTATTTAAATTTTAATATGATGCAATGGTGCAATGGATATATGTATTAAACAGGTGTCTGATGTTGTTGATTGCTGTTATTGGATGGATGGATGGATGATCGATTCTGCTAGTTGGTATTGTAGGTGATAGTGTGGATATATGTAGTTGATTGTTGATTGGGATGATTCTGGATTCTGCGTTTATGGATGAAGTCGACGATGATGAGGAGAGATTGGTGGCGGGGATGATTCCTTTTTTTTTTTTCTGGCTATCGGTTTTGGTACGTGCGTTGATGTGGCTATCGATCGTGAAGCTGGGATCGTGCATGCGTGAGTTTCTCGTTTTTGGCGTTTTGAGTTCAATTCTGCCGCTTCGAAACCTCTGGAGCATTGATCGAGCAGATTACGTGTAGGTGTAGATTGGATCGCTTCTGACAATGGCGATAGCGCCAGGTGAGGTGAGGTGGTAGGCACCGTCACGCTGTGTAGAATATACTGGTATGACTATACCCAACGTGCTGCTTTCGAGGAAGTTCTGCTGATCCGATGATTTCTTGTCCTATCGAAGTGTATGGACTATATTCTGGGACGATGAATTTGCCACACGCTCTGATGTATCGTGCGTTCGGGCCGTGTTGGTATGTTGGTTCGGGAGGCGGTAGTGCTGGTGTATTTCGTGGTGGATGATCTTATTCAGGCGGCTACTATCTTCGCGCGCACTGGCTTACGAGACTTGCTGAATCTTGGGACGTAATGATAGTTTCGTCGGTCACTGTTTAGTTGCACGCGGGACACTTTCTAATAAATTAATTATGTATTATGTCCTGTGTACTGTTGTAGATTCACTAAACACTTTATTTTGAGTTTGCAGGAAACTTTAGTTTTTTTTTTTTTTTGGTTTTGCATAAGGCAATATAAAATGTTTCTTCCTTTTTTGCTTCGCGTGTACTATTCGTATTTTACTATTTTTGGCTTGGCGACTGTACAAAGCACTCGGGTTTTAACATCCGCACCGCACTAGATTTAACCAACAAAAGAGCAGCCAAATCTCCATCTCGACGCTTTTATCGCTTCGGTAAGCGTTCAATCGGAGCTTTGTCACGTTCCGTTTTTTTGGGGAATTGCGGTGTTTTGGCTGGCGTGATTATATTGCTGCTTCGGTCGACTCTCAAATTAAATGTGTGCGTGGGACTTGCGCAGATTCGATACCTCAGTTTCATCCCTCGTCTGAGTAGCATGATGTCCCTCAACTGTCTATTATGGTATCCATATCTCATCCACCATACCAACAATACCAAAACATCGCATAGGCGATCATCCACTTAGCGAAGACCTAACTCCTAATCTAATAATATGTTAGATTTCAACAGTGGTTCCTCAACTTATATGAATGAAAATTTTGCTAATTTGTTCATTTGTTGTGAATGTCTAATCTGTATATGGAGGTATGTTACTAACAAATCAGGTAATTTATTTTGCATAATTTTCGTTCCCTACAACCCTCTGAGCTGACAATGATCCGAACAGACATGAATTCGATCTCTAATTCCGAGTATTGACTTTTGCTGCTGCTCTGTTGTTCTGGCTTCTGTATCTCTACTCTACTGTTATTCTTCTGCATTTACAGCTTTAACTGCATGTGAGACTGCTCCCGTTATGACCACGCATTTGTGGCCCATAAGCCCTTTTCCATTTATATTCAGGTACATACCTCCTTTTTTTTTATCTTTTACTGCATTTGGAATTGGGATCAGGCCCGTTGATTATCCAATTGCTTCTGTTCCTTAAAAAATGTTATAGCTTCACAAACCTTGTGGTTGTGGTAGGTTAACCAGAGAACAATTTAAATATCCACACTGCATTGCCGACGCGCAAACGCTTATTTCGGCACCGAATCAGATTATGCATGTTTTCTTTTCTAAATCGAAGTCCGCATCATCAGCTAGTTCCATCCGGTTCGGCAGGACCATATTCGATAACTCTTTTTCTATAGCAAAATTAATCAGATCGCTTTTTCCAATGAACAAAACAAACTTAAAAACTCAATACTAACTGCAGTATCAAATTCATTATTTACACAATTTCATTTATATAAGGTTTAATTATGTACAAGGATTTCAAGATAAAAATCATCAAAAATCATTTTCATCACCCTATATAATTGTTTATTTACAATAATATCCACAAATGGCAAATCATAAAAAAAAAACATTGTAAAAGCATACTTCCGGCTGTCAAATTTTTTTATATTAAAAACTATTCTTGAATTCATCTTCGTCGTTGTCAGAGTCTTTATTTCTTGAGGCTATTTTTTCTTTAGCCATCACCGAAACTTATTACAAAATAATTTCGCATAAACACTTGGAGTTGAACAATAAGCATTAGGTAAATTATAAATTTTATATATATAATTCAAAGGGGCGGCAAAAATTTATACCGGTTTTTTTGTAGAGGGGTTAAATACAAACACTTTTTACTATGGAAGGGCAAGGGGATCTATCTGGCTTCTTTTAGGCGGGAGGGGTAATTTAAAGAAAATGATACTTTAATGATGCATTTCAATGATAGCCATAACTGGGGCCTTAGGGCAAACAGTCAACCGGCAAGAGGTCCCTAATAGAAGGGTCAAAGTAGAAGAGAGGGAAACATCGATGGCACTATGGGAAGCCAGGTGGGATAAGACGGCAAAAGGCAGATGGAACCACAACCTGATCCCCACCATCGAGGTCTGGACAAAAAGAACAATCGGGGGCTTCAACTATCACCTTCTTATCGGGGCACGGCCGGCGGCTATCAGAAATACCTTCACAGATTTGGTCACGAAAGCTCACCTTTCTGTCCCGACGAAGAAGAAGATACGGAGCACGCAATGTTCCATGTAGGCGCTTTGCATGGGTAAGAGCGAACTTAACAAACCCCCAAAGTCTAATAAGACGTTTATGTTAAGGTCAGAAGATGACTTGCTGGAGGTATCCTCCTTTATAACGAGTGCACACGAAGAATTAAGGAGACTTGAAAGACTTGGAAGAGCCGAAATGGCGGACCCAGAGGATTTAGCATAAATTGCTAACCAGCCCTGCGAAGTAATACCTAACGGCAGTCTCGCGGGGAGAGTGGTTGAAGAGGAAATATGGTGTGGATTAGTACGTCAGGCGCACTCCTCGCATCGATTATTCGGGTTTGCGAATCGTGCATGTTGGTAACATGGGCTACCGTACCTTTAGCAAATTACCACATCCATCGGCGCAACCAAAAAAAAAGGACCTATAAAGAAACTATTAAACCGGTGCTCTTCTAGCTATAACCTTGAGTAAACAATAAACATCTCGCTTTAGTAAGTACCACATCGCAATTTTAAATTTTTTTTTTTTTTTAATTTTTATACGTCAGTTGCTCCTTTAAGACTTTTTAATTATATACCTTCTAGTATTAGAATAAGAATTATTAAAAATTAATCCGCTTTTCTCAAAAAATTAAAATGTTTGCTCTTTGATTTAAATTATAAAAATATAAATGAATTATACTATGGGTGACCATTTAGGTATCTAACCTACATACTTGTTTTTTTTTCTTATTTTTTGTGCTCAATTTTTATCACTATTCCATTGTTAAAATTACAAAGTACAATTCTTGTCGTACTTTACTACTTTTAAATTAAGTTATATTGTTATTTTAATGTTATTCTATAGCTGTCTTCGCCTCTAGTCTCTTATGAACTTCGTTAATTAATTCATTGTGTCAATTTTTATTATACGTAGCTTTATTATTTGTTTAAATGTATGAACACAATTAGTTTAGTAAAGATAATAAACTTTAAACTTGAAACTTGAATGTCCCATCTCGTTTGCAAAACATAACCCGAGGAGAAAAAGCCACCCAACAATTAAAACTACAAATTCAGTGCATATATGCGAGCCCCCTAAAATGTCAACTGTGACATTTACTTGCTTTGACATTTGCAATGATATTTCACACACAGAGAAAATGTCAAATTCTTGCACAATAGAAACTTGTTTTGCTTTCGGGCCCTGAATACTTATATACCTTTGTTTGTCAACTCGCCTCACCCTTCGAAGTAATTCCCTGGAACTTCAACTTAATATCCTTTCTATTGTTCAGCCCTTAAAAAAAAAGGAAATCACCATCCATTCATCAGGACTCTCTCCTGATGTACACAGTAGGTATACATCCCCGAAATTATATTATTCCTCCCCAAGAAGGACTCATTTATTGTGTCAGCCTCTGTCTCTGCCCTAGAATGTGGTTCCGAAATGTGATCGTAACATTTACACTTGAGGGAGAAAGTTTTCCTTTTTCCTTAATTTTTTTTCCTGCTTAGTCTATGCGTGTGTACAGGCACCCATATCCGTGTAGAAGCTCATACCCTTCTTGGGGGGGTAATTAATTATTTCTTTATGAAGAACTAGTATAAATCAGCAGAGTTTCTAAACAAAACGGCAAATGACAAGGCGGATAATTTTCCAATGGCGACAAGAGAGTGAGAGAGAGGTTTGTGTGTTGCAGAGGCGGCAGTGGTATTTTGCGCGTTGAGCTAATGGTGGGTTATAGTGTCTACACACAAAATGTGCCCTAAGGGTTGGTACTTGTGGGTGGGTGAATTGCCTATATGCGAGTCTGACTCCTCTCCCATTGGGCTTCTCTTGTATTGTTCTTGCTTATGGTGGCATTGTATGCTCTGCACCACACGTTTTGGAGATGTCGTCATTGGACTGGAGATATAAAGGATTTTTCAAGAGGGTCATTGAGCGGTTTATATGGGTAAGATGAGATATATAATCGTATCGTACGTAAGTCTCAATCTCTCTGGGGGTAGGTGTGACATATATCGTGACTTTCGTGTTACACATGCTGATGCAGAGATTTGGCGTCCCGTTTTCGGCTTCCATTGAAAGTGTTTTGTTTAATGGCCTTTGTCCATCATTTTGGTTGTTAGGTCTACGGATTTCCGTTTACGGATGTAGTTCCTGTGTGTTGAGTAAGTAGTGTCATGTTCTACAAATGATTTATATCGATATGGGCATTCGACATTCGATTGTAATTGGATAAGTTCTATAGTCTGATTTTCAATTAGCTCTCAATAAAGTTTTAAATTCATCTTTGTGGTCTAGTCGTGAGTTTTCCAAGCTCATCAAAGGGAGCACAAATATTAACGTATGTATTTTGGTTTTTGTTTTTATTAAGGTGGTTCCGAAATAGATATAGATTCTAAAAATGCACAATCATTTCTTCATCATCGTCGTTTTCAAATGTGCCGTCTATCGAAAGTTGTATTTTTGATACAACACGTAAGTAATCTACAAGATTTTTAAAAGTTTAGTTATACAATTTTCGAATTTTCAAAAACAAAAAACATACTAAACGAAAATAGCTATATAGCCAAACGTATTAAAATATTCCTAAAATAACACGGATTTGTTAGGGTAGCCCTTAGCAGGTAAGATTTGTCTCACTATGAAAGCCAGGCTCGAACTCTATAAGAGTCCAAAACAGAATCATTATCACTTCTGCGACACCTTCCGTGGTCTAATGGAATACCTAAGTTCTAAGTATAAACAGTGCATCAATTACAAGGTAGGCTAAAATGTATGACCCTATCGGAAAGTGCCGTGGATTCTACAAATGGCGTAGAATGTCAATTCGGTTTTGACATTTCTGAAGTAAACTGAATTAAAATGTAGATATGTGAATAAGCAATGGTACGCAATATTCCTGAGAAACGCGGAATAATTTTCACGATATTTTTCATGACCAATTCGTCTGCGATTTTGGCTCAACCTGCATTTCGTGGCCGTTTTCTTGGCCGCCGGGTCGACTCGACCACAGGTCGTAGCACTCAAATAACCATTTCACGCACGTCTCTGCGGGCATTTTGGTATAAAACTTAAAGATGTGCCCTGACAAAGTACAACAGTCCGTCAGGTGATAAGATGGGCGGTGAATCGCATCTGCACTATCAAAAGAGAAAGATTGCGTCCAGTGAACAAACCATTTTTTTATTTTTCTTTTTTTTTTAGTTTAAGTTGTTCTTCATGTAAGCTAAGGTTAGATTTGAAGGGATGTAATATCAACATATCCTGCGATTCCATGTAGGCCTTAGATTTTGTATTTCTGGTATGGGCTTATGTAGTACCTATTCGTGTTCCTTTTCTGTCGTTTTGGTAGAATGAAATACTGATACTGAAGTACATATTATGGAACCATGTTCATAGTGCATAGGAGCTGTACTTCCTTTTGCATCCTTGACGCCGCGGAGGGCTCCTTTGGCTGTCATCCTACGAATGTATTTAGCCCGGATTGATAGTGTCAGCTGATGGAATATGACAGATTTACAACCATGTTTAGTACAGTTTGGACGCAGTGCTGCCGTGCGTTTAGTGATAAAGAGTGGATAGCTAATATGGATATAAGATGTATTTATGAATAATAAAAGTTATCAAACGAATAAGTCCACTATCCGTATGGTAACTAAAAGATGTTTTAAAGAGCGGATAGGGCTTTTTTATTAATTCCGCTGTTGAAGTTTAAAGATGTGTTAGAGCTAAAACGCCACTATGCGGTATTTATTAATACGGGGGCCAATGTTTACCATACCACAGGTTTCCTTGCATTCTTAGATACCGCATAGTGCTTTCTGTTATGTTTCCAGGTAAATTTTGAGTCCAGGATGATACCCTGATACTTAGCATCTAAGGAAATTTTCAGAAGTATGTTCCGAAGAATCGAAATTCCTAATTCATAGAGGGAAGATAATTACCACTTGTAAGGATTAGGTAGATATATCGGATGCGTATGCTATTCTTTGATATTTAGGTCTTATTGTGTGTTCCTTAACTCCTGTATAGTTTTATATTCTCTATGGTTTTCTGTTCGTTTTTTCTACAGCTTGTAAGTCTTCTTACTCATCAGTAGACGACCACCACATCTGATATAGACGCACTGTTTGCTCGATTTTCACCGAGAGTAATGATTTTCCAATCAAGTGAATCATACCTCAAAACGAATCTTTGGTTCAAAGGCTATCGCCGAGATGATTTGTTTTTTGCCCAGGGCCTGGCTTGTTAATTTAATCAAACTATTTTCAAATCACAAACATATTTATGAAGTAAATAAATTGGCGGAGTGTACCATTGTCATCACAAATTTTTATTTTCAGTCGATCGAATTCCTTATCAGACTTCTAAGAGCTTTAAAGTTGACTGGGCCATATGCATGAAAGACTTCATTTTTGAACAAAAAAGAAACCAGTTGCAGTTGCAGTTCGCAAAGTGCGAATAAGGTTCGGTCTTCCTGTCTTCCTGTATCTAATAGAAGACGGCTTCGATGAGACGAAAAACATACCTAAACATTATCTGCAAGTGTACATATTGTAAACTGTTAAAATCTAAAATTTGATCGATTTCCCAACTTACCTGCGAAAAATAGAAAAAAAAAGAATTTTGTAGGGTGCTCCGTTCCAATCGTTTAATCTCGCAATATTATGTATGTTCGATTCCCCGCAACCCCGCTACAATTTTGATATAAATCTGTCAGCAATCAGTTAACTCTGCTCATAGTGTGATGACAGAAACAATATATCAAATTTTAATTGCAGAGAGCAATGGGATTAGAAATTACAGATCCGTTCAAATATTTACATAAATTGAGCGCATTTCGCGCCCAAAAGCAACAAAGCGCGCAACCCAACCCAACCACTCTGAGCTGAGTCCCACGTAGGCTCTTCCGCTTGGACTTCTTTCTCCTTACTCAAATAAATTGCTTGACGGTCGGTGGACAAAGGGCCAAGGGGTCGGTCGCAACGATGAGAAATGAAAATCGCTCCCCAATTGAATAATCCTCGTTCGTTGGAGTTAGTCCGTTGTTCCACTTCCAGCACTCCTGTCTCCTGTACTGCCTCCTCTGTCCGCTGCTCCCTCGCCATCGACACAATTTCTGTTATATATTTTTTTTTTTCTGTTTTCACTCGTATCGCGTTAGTGTTGGTTTTCTTCTTCGCCAAACAAAAGCACCAATACCAAGTCCAAAAATTTCGATAGAAGTGTTAGTTGAAAAGAGTACGAGATACTCTTACATTCTAAGAGAAGCCAACGGTTTTACTTTTTTTTGTTTCCTTTCGGGCTGTCGACTTCACCAGAAACTTGTCCAACAAACTCAATTCACTTGCGGGTGAAACTCTTGCTGGTGATGAGAGTTTCGTCCCAATGTCGCTTGGAATTGTTCGCGAAAGCCTGATGTTGGAGAGAAAAGACACGAGGTTCCATAGAAAGAGAACAATATAGCGCCCATGTTCGTTGAACGAACAGCGACATCAAGTGTGGTGTGTAGAGAATGTTGGACGTAATTACATGGTTTCATTATCGAAGGCGTAATGTTTTGCTGTTGCTTTTTTTATTGCTTTCGCATATGACCGTCACTTATTTGTTTTTTGTTCTGTTTTGTGCGCAACAAGACGGTCGTTCGACGGATTAACTGTTTATGTAGAGGGAAGTCATGATTTTGTCCCGTAATTGGGTTTTTATCTGCTTACCACTAGGGTTTATAGTGGAGAGAAGTGAGATAAGCTATTTTTCGCCATGTGGTTGTGTAAGGGGTTGGCAATGAGGACCGTTTGACAGATTGATTAAATTGTCCGTTGCACTTTTGACAGTTTCATTGATAACAGTTCAAATTTTAATGTAACTTGTAGTGGCCTAACCTCGGAATAACCTTTTTGATCTTTCCTAATCTACCTACATCGTTTGTTGTTTCACTTTCGGACTATGTAAAGGCACAAGTTTATGTAAGATATCAGCTGACCATTGTTTTTTAAATTTTCAAAATTAGCTGACTATGGAACTGACTACATAAGTGTACCTAGTCACGTAGGCATTATGGCTGTCGAGGTTGTGGAATATTTCACAACAGATATAGCAGCCATTATGAGATTAATTCCAAACATTTGAGAAGGAAAGAGCTACAATCTTTCTAAGGTCTAAAACAGGCTATGAAACTTTGGGAATTATCCCAAACCTAAGTAAAAGGGTCAGTTTAGTAAAAATAACCTTATACTAACTATAAGGTCCACACAGATAGGTTTACCTACTAGACGAAAGTCTTGAATCGTGATTAACTCTAGATTACATTCCGGAATCCTATTGAGCACTGACTCACAAGAGTATTACAATTACAAGTAAAAAGCCAAATAGGTATATATAGGTCGTCCAGAACCGTCCGGAAGCAATCCGAACGCGATTGGCATTCATCTGACAGTTCTTCTCCTGAAAAGAAGAGAAATTTGCTTCTGGATTTGAATTCAGAATCGCGGAGAGTTCTTCCGGACGGTTCTGGACGACCAACCGAAAACGACATAATTTTGGGTCACTCATTTCGTGGTTTCAAGTTGGTAGCGCTGGCATTTGACACTGAGCTGTCATTATGAAGTGTCATAATATTATTATTAGTTGAATGTTTCGTACAACGCGTTAAAATTATTGAAACTTACCACAAAAGTGGTGATTCAAAACGAAGCCACTTTTCGCCCATTACGCGATGATTATGGTCGTAATAATCGACCGAGCAATCGGTAAAATTGTGAAGAAATTTGAAGAGAGTGGAAGCGTTACTAATGTCGTCTCTTAAGGTCTGTGCGTGTGCATCATCGTAATGCACGCTCAGTTGTTGCAAGTGCAAGTGTTGCTGATGATCCGAATTTATCGATTTCCCGTTCGCAGCATTTGAACGTGACATACACCTCCACTATGGCGTATTTTGCATTTGGTTTGCATCTCCATCCTTATAAAGTTCAGATTACGCCACAATTGCAGCCTGCTGACCATTCACAACGCCGTAGATACGCTTCTTGGGTGTTGGAACAACAGACAATAAACATCGATTTTTCGAACAACATTTTCTTCAGTGATGAGGCATATTTCTCACTCGGTGTCTCGGTGGGTATGTAAAAAAACAAAACTGCCGCATATGGGGCTCAGAAAACCCACAAGTGATCGAAGAGGTGTCGTCATCCAGAATTCCAGACAAAGTGACTGTTTAGTGTGCTCTATGGTCGAAAGGTATGATTGGTCCGTATTTCTTCGATGATTCCAATGGGCAGTCGGTTACAGTCAATTCGGAGCGATTTTTTTTTTTTTTGGCAGGCGATTGAAGATATTGACTTGGGCGATATGTAGTTCCAACAAGACGGGGCAATAAACCACACAACCAACGACCAATTATGGCTTTATTGCGTGCGAAGTTTATACTGGTCGCGTAATTTCACGTTTTAGCGACGTCAATTGGCCACCAAGAACAAGCGTTAGATTTTTTTTGTGGGGCTACGCAAAAGACCGTGTTTACGCGAATAACTCCCGAACTCTAGACACATTAAAAACCATCATTTCTCGAATGATGGCCGAGATACCGCCCGAAATGTGCGAAAAAGTGGTTAAAAATTACCTAAAAGAAATCGCATGCATGCGAATCTTCCCGAGGCGGTCATTTGAATGATATTGTTTTTCACACTTAATAAAGGTCCACACTTTATAATGAAATAAAATGTTCATCAAAAATCTATCGCTAGATATGTGTGTTTTACTTAGCTCCGAAAAATGAATGAACCTTTACATATTTATCTACCAAATTCTCTGGTTGAACAAAGAAACTCGACGGGTTTCAGTGATGTGATCTAAGCTGACATTCTTGTCAAGGCTCGGTTCTGCGCATCTGTCAAAAAAGCATCCTTTTGAATGTAAAGGGTCACAGTTATTAGAGCTCGGTTGCATAGCTAAGATGTTCTTCTGTTCTTCTTTTAGTTCGAAGTTCATTGAAGGGTTGACACCTTCTTGGTGACGGCAAAAACTTGGATCCGCCCTTAATTGATAGAACCATTTTAGCTGCTTCCATTTCTATATGCTCACCGCTCAGCTCTCAGTAATAATAGCGAAATGACAGAGCAGTGCAGGCAGTTCCAATACGTGCACATCTTTGTAGTATCTAAGAACATGTGCAACCCCAACTCGTAAATTGTGTTTGCCAGGAGATTATGTGGAAAACCCTTCTTAAGACTGACTCAACTTGCAAGTCCCGATACAAAACAAAAAGTATATAACACAATAAAAAAAACAGCAACAAATTATTGACCATTAACATCGCCAGAGCGATTATCTGTGCGATTTTGCTTCATCACTTGAATATTATAATATTATATATTTTATCCTTCAAACCCGCACCGGCAAGCCAAGCCGACACAGGCAACACAAAACGGATGGAAAAAATCAACTCCCCTTGACGACAATGTTCGTAAATCCATTTTATTAGCATATTTTGCAAAGGATTTTTTATTTTCCTCATTTTTGTTGCCCTTCGTCCTTGTGTAAGGAAGTACGAGTATTCGAGGCAAAAGCGAGAGAAAGGCAAACAGAAAATCGAAACCTTCCATCAGGAGGAAGGCGTAGATAGATGTATGGCAGAATGCGAAGAGAAAAACTCGTTTAAACACCCAGGACCCGGCGCGCCTAGCACTTCCATTCCGCACACAACAACAACCACGGAACGCAGAACCGTGAGCACAAACCGGAACAGGGGGGTTGGGATTAGGTATATTATTATACCACGTCATCCGACTAACATACGATGTTGCAGTTTGTGGGAGGGATGGAGTTGAAAAGTATTCTCTTTAGAGAGGGTTTTGTTTCGCTTTTTGTCACAATCCCGATGCAAATAGGTGCTAAAAACCCATAAAGGTGAAAAGTATCGTCAAGCAAGCATAGTTCCGGGAGATTTTTTCGCGTGAATCGCGGATGAACTTAATTACACTCACAAGCGGAGGGATTAAGCTGTATCATCAGGTCCTTTCCATCATCGCTGCCTCACCAGATGGTCATCTGGGTTTGAAATTATCTGAATAAAGTTGAAACTATACCTATAACACGAAGGACATTCTGGAAATCGCACATCATCTCGCGTGTGATGCCTTCCTTCATGCACAAGGACTTCCATTGTTTGCTCACGTTCCTCGCGCATCTCACATTGTGAATAGTCATTTAAATAACTATTAAAAGAGGATGAGGGTGGGTTGGAAACGATGCGATGGTTGGCTCGGGTAGTAACTAGTGGTGTACGGTTCTTAAAAGTGATTAAGGTTGAATTTAAGTTTGCGAAGGGTTGTTGGGTGTGACGCGAAGTCTCTCTGTGTACACATATTATGCTAAACTGATTGATCTGAATTTGAAAGCTGATAGGGGAATGATAATGTGGGTGGAATGGCTTTTTTCAAGTGGAAAATTCTATTCTCCAATTTGTGCGTTGTTGGCTGGGATTTGGCTGTTGTTTTGCAACAGGAGTATCGAATTAATGTGCCATTAGGTTTAAATTTATTATTTTGCGATGGTAACTGAAAATCTGCAAGTGGGTGAGCCGAAATAATATTTTCCCATCATAGGTGGATATCCTTTGTGATTGTTAGGTACTGAACGCGTGTGGTAATCTGGATTTCAGTTGGAAAGGAAAAGGATATGAGGGAGTGGTTGCTGGAAGATATATCTACCTGATTAACTAGTGTCCATAATTGGATATAAAAGACCGTGACGGTGCGTGATGACAAATCACACAAAAACTGGCAGCTAAATTATTACAATCAGCGATAAACAGAGCTAGACGAACGACTTTAAGCAGCGCTATAAGTAAAAAGGTAGACAAAAGGAGAGGACAGTTGGATGTAATCCACATCCAAGAAAAAACAGGAGGTTAGATAAATTAAAGCTGACCGGATCATCGTCCCAGCCAAGGGGAAACAAGTACGCAATGCTAAAGCAAGCCCCGAACTCAAAGCGGTAACTATGAGAGGTCTTGGAAACAGGATCATTTAATACAACATGGAGAAAAGGCAAGCAATCAAAATTCAATTTGGGACCGAAAAAGTATCATAACAAAATTTACGGCGTCACAGAAATGGGAACGATTAGTTTGCTTGCTGCTTAAAAATAATTAGTTGGCGCAACAGTGCCGTATTTGCCTTGACCATAGGTCCAGCTTCTCAAAACCATTCTTTTGGGTGATTTTGTTTTTTTTTTAACGAACGGAAGGGACCTACAATTTTATTCCGCGTCCGAACGGATGAACTGAGAAAAAATTAACTATCACATGTTGAAGGATGCTGCCACTTAGCGCGGTTTTTTCACTATCAAGTTGCGCACTCTGTCGGCGGAGTCCCGCCTCTGCTTCTGTGCCTTATCTAAAGCGAGGTCTATATCTACTGCGTTGTTTATCTGGGTTGAATTCGAAGACTCTTTTGGGCCGTAAAGTTTGTGTTACATATTCTAGCCATCTAAGAATACTAATTAGCACTTTCCTAGCCAGATCAATGTCGGTTTATAAAGTCAACGTCAATCGGGACCAAAAATCGGCCGAAGAATTTTTTGTTCAAACCCACCGAGGATATCTTCATCCGCCTTTGCTTAAGTCCATAGCAGGACTGAGATGAGCACAAGAAGATGCTTTTTGGATAGTGACATAGCAAAGAACTGTGCTAAGAAACCATCATGTGTGTTCTGGAGAACGGATCACCTAGAAGACGCGAAGTACATAGCCTGCAGCAACAATTGGCCAGTCTTCAGGGGGGTAATTGAAAGGAACAAATTGGAAACCTATACTATATCACCGTAGCAGTCCAGATCCTCCTGGTGCAATTAGCAAATGACGAGGGAGCAGAGATCGTCTTGCAGTTGATGGATCTGCGACAAAAGAAAAACAAGTAACAGTGTTACCATCGGCCTGGCCGATGCTTTGATACCCTCCACTCCATAAAAGTCATGCAAAATGTTAGCCATGCCAGTTAGTGTATGCACTGGTTTTGTATGCGAGGTAACGGAACTACTGGACTTGGACCATTTTTAATACCAACCCGACGAGGTAAAAAGAAGTCCTCTCACAAAATTTCATTCGCCTAGGTCGATTCGTTTGGACGCTATCGTGTTTTCAACAGACAGACGGACATTCGATTCAGAATTTGATCCTGATTCAGTATATATATATACTTTATGGGGTCTCCTGTGATTCCTTCTTGGCGTTACAAATGTAATGACAAAGTGAATATACCATCCTGTGGAGGATATAATAACTGCTATATGGATATGTGGAGGTGCCTATACGTATAGGTATACACAATACCTTCATGACCAATCAGAGAGCTACCTTGAAGCTAAGGCAAGTCTGTTTTTACAATTTTTACGCGTCAACTTCAATGTATGGGCAACAGATGGAACGTATCGGAATCCCGCTTTTTAAAATCCCGTTTTTCAAGAATCCCGCCAAAAAAAGGTTTTAAAATCCCATCTTCTAAGACCCCGGTTTTTTTTTAAATACTGCCTCTCAAAATCCCGCTTATTCAAAATTCCAATCTGTTATATTTCCGCTCTCTGAAAGGCCATTTGTGGGCGCAGTAGACTACTGTACGAGGGATCCCAGGTTCGATCCCCGGAGAAACACAAATTACATCTTAAGGTTTTTTCTACTGCGTCACCTCTCGCGAACGTCTGACAAACATCCGAGAGTATATAACTGTCCTGAAAAAAGCTTCTCAATTCAGCCGTTCGGACTCGGCATAAAATTGTAGGTAGAAACTCACACAAACGAATGGGTTGCGAGAAGCTAGGCCTAGGGTGTCTACCTGCCTGTTGCGCCACCTATTTATTTATTTATTGAAAGCCCATTTAATTAAATGCTTCCAACATTATTCCAACGAGCTTTATGGGCTATATACATATGCTGACCATCCGTCCTTTATTTAAAAAGACAGTCCTTTCTTTTTTACCTCTGTCATGTATTTTTTTTTTTTGTTTTAATAAAGGACGGATTTTGTCCTTTAAAACACTGACAAAAAATGGTATGCAGTAGTATACATAATGCTGTAGGTATGCATAGAAATCTACGAAGTATCGGAACAATTTTACGAAACTCATGTCAACATTTGCCAATAGAATTCTACAAACACCGGATTGGCCAAGTATTGAAAAAAAGTCTGCCATTTATTTCTCAGAAAAAAACCGACTTATTTTTAAATGGCGTATAACTTTTCAATGAAATATCATATATTTGTCCTGACTTATTTGTGATCAACGCCCAGCCCAAACGGTAAGAGCTAGGATGTACACATTTTGAAACAAATTTCCTTGTATGGCCAAAGTAGTTAGTTTAGTTCATTTATTTACATTTCAATAATAACGTGAGTACAAAATTTATAACATAATACATATAACAAACATACATACATAACATTCTTTTATTTCATTCTCTTCTTCTTTTGATCTAGTTTATGGTTTGGCTTAAAGCCGTCTACCAGATTGACATTTGTATATAAAACACTTTCAATTTAATTATTTAATTATAACCTTATTCATTATTTTAAAAATCTTCTTCTACAATTTGTTTTCTATACTTTAGTGCATTTACAGTGAAATTATATAGTAAATTCCAGCCTCTCCTTCCATTCAAAATGTTTAACATTTCTTCTAACTCTAGCACGCTGACTCCAAAATACCGAATGCGTAATTCCTTCAAGATGGGACATACTGAAAAGAAGTGGTAAACATCCTCCCGCTCTCTTAGGTTACAAAGACTACACAAAATTGGAAGATCTGGGCGGTGCGGAACATAATTTAGAAGCGTTAACTCTCCTCTTATTTTGAAAATTAGACTTATCATATCCGTTGAGTTGCTGGCCAAGAAGTATGTCTTTTCATTTAAAAAATGGTTCAATTTGCTGTAGTATGCTCTGTATTCCGATGACTGGGCATCCCATATGAAGTTGTCATACATCATGCGTCCTGCTTTTTCCAACAAGTTTTGAAATTTTAGTTTCAGTGAAGTGGGTCGTTCATTTGGTGTAAGCGATAGATCAAAGCCACATTCATATGCTAGATTTTCCCACTCATCAACACACCCCAACATCATTTGCAGCGAGCGAGGTGATCCTCAAGCTCCTAAAGCGGACTGCAGAGAGCACAAAGGCGCCTGAGACGGTGGAGGTGACGGCTACAACCAGCAATGAGAGTAGTCCAAATAAACCTACATCATAGCAAGGTCGCCTCAGGCAACCTGAAGCTCCTCCTCGAGAAGGAGCAGCTGGATTTGGCCCTAATCCAAGAACCATGGATTAATAACAATCAGGTGATGGGATTAGGGTCGAAAAACTATGATACACTATATGTAGGAAACAAAGGAAAGGTAAGATCGTGTATCATGGCAAAGAAAGAACTTCACGCACTAATACTTATTCATTTCAGCACAGGCGATCTGACGGTGGTGGAGTTAGAGGGCAAGGGCGAAAGCTGCAGAGTGGCGTCGGCGTACATGCCAGACGATGGCGACACACCAGCACCCCCCGAACCGGTAAAGGCGCTAGTAACGGCGTCAGAACAAGGTAAGAAAAACTTAGTCTTAGGCTGTGATGCTAACGCCCATCATACTATATGGGGTAGCTCTGATATTAACGCTAGAGGTGAGGCTTTGTTTGATTTTCTTCTAAGTACCAATCTGCTCATCTGTAATCGGGGAAATGATCCCACCTTCGTTACGGCGAGCAGAAAGGAAGTCTTAGATGTAACTTTTGCATCCCAAAATAATTCCGTCCAAGTTGCTAATTGGAGAGTATCCAGCAGGGCGTCGCTATTAGAGCTCTTGATACCCGCATACCCGGGTTTTACCCAGGTACCCGGGTACCCGAGATTTGCGGGTATTTCCCGGGTACCAAAATTTCGGGTACCCGATTACTCCGGGTACCCGTTTTTTCGGGTACCCGCTCCTTTTCGGGTACCCACGTTTTTTCGGGTACCCGCATAGTTTTTTTTTATCTCCAAGCACGTTTACAAATAACATTTTCGTACGTATTTTTAGCATTTTCGTATACCGCAGTCCGAAGTCTAAAAAAGTGTGTCCCGCAATTGCGTATGTTGGTCCAAATATGCGTGCATATGTACTTAAATTTAAAACAAATATGCATAGCTACTTATATAAAAATGTTATGTTGGTTTGTGTATGCTTCAAAAACTCGAAAAGTTTTGCACCGATTTAGCTCAAATTTTCAGAGAATCTTTGATATTGGGTCGAG
This sequence comes from Cheilosia scutellata, assembly GCA_955612985.1. Taxonomy (NCBI): domain Eukaryota; kingdom Metazoa; phylum Arthropoda; class Insecta; order Diptera; family Syrphidae; genus Cheilosia; species Cheilosia scutellata. The sequence continues at coordinate 67,490,494 of OY015311.1, forward strand.
ATGGTTGTAATGATGGTTTGATCTAAATTGGACAAAGGGGGGTGGCACTGCCCATAATTTTGAACCACGAAGTGTGCACGGGCTACGCTAGTAAATTATATAACTTTTGAACTTTCTCGTATACTTACGTATTAAGAGGAAGATAGATACCTACATGTACCTACCAGCGTTCCCTCCCGTGCTACTATTGTACTCATTTGCTCATTTTGAGTACAATTTTATGAACTGAGTACGGATACTACTTTGAAGCCGTCGCGTACTACTATTTCATAAAATATAAACATAATTCATTTTTATTTTTTTCGAAATACATAATATTTTTGTTTCCTAAACCTGACACTTGAGGGGTACTTAATTACCTACTTATAAGGACCTTTTTACTTTCCCATACAATTTTAGTATGAACTGTCAATTTCATAGATTAAAAAACGTCCAATTATAACACAAAACGTTTTGTAAGAGAACAAAAATTGACTTTATATAGTGAGAGATTTGTTTTCTTTAAAAATTGTTGAAATGTGCATAATACAATAATAGTGCGAATAAGAACAATGGACATTATGGTGCAATTAAAACTGTAGATAAGCTACGTAATTCTAATGTTATACGTACCTACTTTTTTTAAAGAAGATGTATAACTTACTCAATAAATATTATTAATTTACTAATGGAGATAGAATGGTCAAGCACTGACGCATTCAGTAGTAGAGTAAACTCCGTTACATAAAACTTTCAGGAATAATGAGGATTTCTTCGATTTTCAACTATTTATTTGAAGCGAAGTTGACTCTGTATACACTAGAACTAATGTGGTTTTCCATTGGGAGAAAAAATCAATTTTTTTTTGATCCGGATCACTTTTTGCAGTTATCGATATATTTCGAGATTTACACATACTCTCACAATATATTTGAATTTGAATTTGAATTTGTTTTCAAAACGAAATTACTAAAACCCCCTAAAAGCAATTATTCTGAACAAAAACGTAAATATGGACATGGACTTAATTTTGGAGCAATTGCTATCATCTTCGTCATATTATTCATCTTCCTCGTCATCTGTGGATTTTGATTCTTCGTTGATACGATTATCCATATGAAGTTCGTATGTTTCCACCGACAAACGAAAACAATTTGCACAGCCGATGAACTGTCAAATAACGCTCTACTACATATACAAAATCAGATCAATCTGCTTTCATGTTCCATTGGCCACGAAAAATCTGAGATCTGAAATAAAAATCGGATGTGCCCAATGGAAAACGACATAAGTCAAAGCTTCAGCAAAGTCCAAGAATCGACTGGTGAATCTGCCCATATGCCCACTGCCTTTTTGTTGTATTTTCAGGTGCCGTGAACGAAGGCCATATATGCACTAACGCCATAATGGCGATAGTTCACTTTCAAATGCGAATTAACGCCATAATCCAATTATGTCTTTAATTAATTTTGAAATGAGAACATAAGCCATCACTTAAATGTGAACTAATGCCACATGGTGTTCATTCACATTCGAATGTGAACTAATGTCATAAACGCCGTAAAACAAGTAAGATCGATATGGGGGGGGCATGCTGCCGCCCCATAAACCCCCCTGCTTGGGATCACTGTTGGATTTGGAGTAGGTGCGAGGTTGGGTATATGGGACCACTTTTGTTGATAGCAATATTAGACGTGTTTTTTTTTTTGCAATCCTATATTATAGGCTTAGATAAAACACAAAAAAAAAAAAACGCCTTACTGTGACTTGGCAGCACTATGCTAGTTGACATTTGACTTTTCAGATGTTTTATCCAACAGTGACCCCAAGCAGGGGAGTTGCAGGGGGCAGCATGCCCCCCCATATCGATCTTACTGGTTTTACGGCGTTTATGGCATTAGTTTACGATCGAATGTGAACTAAGGCCACTTTCTAAAACGAACTAACACCATATGACTTTAGTTCTCATTTGAAAATTAATTTAAGCCATACGTAGATTATGGCGTTAATTCGCATTGGAAAGTGAATTACCGCCATTATGGCTTTAGTTCATATGGCCTTCGTTCACGGCACCGTATTTTCATACTATTGGGAAGGTAACTTCTATGTTTGCGCAATTTTTGCAATGCTTTTGCTAACATATTGTTATGAAATAAAGGAAAACTAACTTCGTCTTTATTTATTTGTGAATTTGTAAAAGTAAGAAAACAATTTATATTGGGAAATTAAAGTCGAATTTTCTAGAAATGAATGTTAAGAAAATACCATATAGTCAGTCACATTGGTCGGAATTATAGCTTTTTGAACAACGTCCCTAATACATTATTAGTCTTAAAAGTTATTGTTTGAATACTTATACGAATTCTAACAGCTTGGAAAAAACAGCTCAGTTTATTAATGATACTTTTTAACTAAAGAATGTAGTCTCAAAAACAATAAAACTACAACTAAGCAATTTATAGAAAAACAAATCATATCATAAAAAAAATAAATATACATCGCAACACCACATTTAGGCACTATTTTTATCAAATTTGTCTGTCAAAATCAGCATGACCACATGGTGTTATTACGTCAATAGATTACTGATTGCGGAAATTAATAGAAATTCTAATTTTGACCACTTTCAAACGTATAACTGGAAAGTACACTTTAGTTTAGTTGCATTGTGAAACGTACTACCTTGGAAGCCATTTGAGTACTATTTTCCACCGAGATGAGAACTCTGCCCAACCAAAAGGGAGGGAACGCTGGTACCTACCTATGTATTCTTTTCGTACAAAATTTCGAACTCGCGATTTTAATCAATTCTGATATTACGATGATGGGGGAACTCAAAAAAGTTGGTCTCGCAAATCTGTCCGTCCGTATGTCTGTCTGTCCCATAGGCCTGCAGTCTAAATGCTTGATCGGATTTGTTTCAAACTTCGTATTTAGAGTTGTTGGGCTCTCCGCTAGGAGGGTTTTTCTTTTTGTTATGCTAGCCCGGGTCGGGAGCCCGATAAGTAAGTAAGTAAGCCCTAATATTAACTACCGTTAACTAACTATTTCGTAAGATAAGAACAATTATTATTATTAAAAGAAAACCGGAATGTGCACTGTCCACGATGTGCAACTTTCCGTTAACTTGTAAGCCTAAGCAATATTAATTTTAATGTGCTTCTCGCATAATGCACCGTACGATTTTAAACTAAATTACTTAAAGACCAAATATTTGTAAACTGTATTAGTAAAACGTTTTGAAGTAGGTAAATCTAATTTATTGGGTTGTTTTCCGCCATAATTATATGAATTTCGTTACCTACATATATAATATACTAGCGAATCCCCTTCACACTTCGTAGTGCAAAATAGAAAATTAAAAAATCAATTTCAAATTCATTTAAATCAGTGACAAAAAGTTTTTATTGTTATTGTTTTATTATCTGTACACTCCATTTTTTTATTTTTCCAGGAATCGTATTGCCTAGATAGTATTCTTGTCTCTCAGGAACATGTATATCAATGTTACAAATTTTAAAAACTTTGGCTCCCATGGCCATGACTGTCGAAGAAAAGTGAACACTCCCAAGCCAACACCTAAGATTGTCCAAAAATTGTAACTCAATCGATTAGGTGGTGGTCGAACTAATGGATATTTAATGTTTTTGTTGTATTGGCGGTGCCGAGCCCTTTTGTCCAATTTTGACAAATCTTCACAGCAATACTCCTGGGCCAATACCTAAGATTGTCTGTAAGTTTCAACACAATCAATTCTTCGGTTTTCGAGAATTGTATGGGCGGTGCCACGCACCTTTGTCCAATTTTAACCAAATAAACCCTATATGGTGCCCATTGATAAAGCCTACCTTTTCCAAAAAGATCCATACCAATCGGGTTAGTAGTTCTTACGTGATAGTGGAACAAACAAAAAATCTACAATTTTATTTTATGTATACATAGATGTAGCTCGAAAAACATTCATAACACCTCGATATTCAATTCCAGGTACTTCTGAATTTAGGATATCCATTACCCGGAATTACCGGGTACCCATTACCCGAAACTACCGGGTACCCGCGAACTTGGGTAATACCCGCATTTACCAGGTACCCGGGTACCCGGGTAGTGGTTCAGATGGGTATTACCCGGGTAAAATCAAGAGCACTAGTCGCTATCAGACCACTGCTGGATTCTCTATGAATTACAAATGGCTTGTCAAGGTAGGAAACAGTTCAGGAACCCCAAAAGAGCGAACTGGGAAAAATTTAGCGAGGAAGTGCAAAACCACAACAACCTCTGTCCGAAAATAGATCTCACTTCCGAGGAAGAGATCGACGATGCAGTCGAAGCCCTAACAGGAGTGCTCTCCAGATCTTTTGATAAATCATGTCCAAAAAGTGGAACACGAGGGAAGAAGCGCCCCCCCTGGTGGAGTCCCAAGATCGCGGAGCTTCTGCGTAGTTCAAGATCTAGGTGGAACCTCGCCAAAGAGGGACACATCGAATGGACGACCTACAGGGAAAGCGTTAAAATCCTGAAAAGAGAGATCAGATTCGCAAAGAAAAACTCATGGAGGACCTTCTGCGAGTCAATTGAATCTACAACGGAAGCGTCTAGGTTAAGAAAAGTCCTTTCTAAGGCCCCGACACCGATGTCTTCGCTAAGAAGAGCCGACGGCAGCTGGACTGAATCGCACAAAGAGACGCTGGAGATACTAACGGAAACACACTTCCCAGGATGCACCGAGGTGTCGGACGGCTACGGCGTAACAACACCAGGTACGAGGGAGGGAATGGAGTTAGTGACAATCAAAGAAATAATAAACGACAAAAAAAATAGCCTGGGCAATCAACACATTTGCCCCGTTCAAAGCACCCGGAATAGATAATATTCGACCAATAATGCTCCAGAAGTCAGAGGAAGCTATAATTCCATGGCTAATTCGCATCTACACGTGCTGTCTGAGGCTATGTTATGTTCCAAAGGCATGGCGAGAGGTGAGAGTAATATTCATCCCCAAAGCAGGGAAGGCTAGCCACACCACATCCAAGGACTACAGACCAATAAGTCTGTCGTCGTTCATGCTGAAAACACTGGAACGACTGATCGATCTGCATGTAAGGCAAGTGATCGGCGATAACTATCTATCAAAATCACAACATGCGTACATAAAGAGCAGATCTGTAGACACGGCGATACACAAGGTAGTATCGGTAGTGGAAGAATCCTTACAACATAAGGAATATACACTGAGCGCGTTCCTAGACATTGAGGGGGCATTCAATAACATAGAAGCGGACGCAATCCTGCGCAGCTTGAGGAAAGCCAACCTAAATAGCAGCCTATGTAACTGGATTGGACTCATGCTAGGCACACGACGGATCAAGTCGCAGATAGGGGACGTGAGTATTGAACGTAAGGTGAGCAGGGGAACACCACAAGGTGGGGTTCTCTCACCGCTCATCTGGCTCCTTGTAGTAGACGAACTGCTGAAAATACTGGAAAAGGAAGGCTTCATTGTGAGCGCATACGCAGACGATGTAGTAATTCTAGTCCCAGGTAAGTTCACTCCAGTTCTCAGCGAACGACTCAGTTACGCACTCCTATTAGTTAACAACTGGGTCGAAGGGCGAGGACTGGGTGTAAACCCATCAAAGACAGAGATCATGCTGTTTACGAGAAGGAGAGTAATTCCCCCATTTAATCCACCAAGGATGGGTGGGGTGAACCTAACAATATCAAAAACAGCAAGATACCTGGGCATAATCCTAGATTCCAAGCTCAGCTGGAAGGAAAACATAGAGGATCGCATCAAAAAAGCATACGTGGCACTATATGCCTGTAGAAGAGCATTCGGCAACACATGGGGTTTCAGGCCGCACGTGGTACACTGGTTGTATACCGCGATAGTGCGGCCCATCCTAACATATGGTACAATCGTGTGGTGGAAGGCCACAGAGAAAAAATACCATCTCTCAAGCCTCACTAAAGTCCAAAGGGCGGCATGCATTGGGATAACGGGTTCACTACGAACAACACCCACCGCAGCAATGGAGGTGATGCTAAACCTCACCCCTCTGGACATTTACTGTAGCAGTAGAGCGGTCAAAACCGCAATCAGACTAAGAGAGTCTGGAATATGGTCATCCAAATCCTATGGGCACGCGTCCATCGAAGCACAATGGAGCACGGCGAAGGAGAAGATAACCACAGACTATCTACCACCCACACTCGCTTTTGAAAGGAGATTCACAACCAGAATTCCGGACAGAAGTGAATGGGAGCATAATGCAGTTACAGAAGAAGGGGAGATAGCCCTCTATACCGATGGTTCTAAGATGGATGTTGGTACGGGCGCGGGCATCTTCAGCGAAACTCTAAACCTGCGAGAATCATTCCGGATCAACGATGACTGTAGTGTGTTTCAAGCGGAAATTGCTGCTATAACCCTAGCGGCAAAGGACCTAATGAGACGACATATCGCCGATAAACAAGTCACTATATACTCTGACAGCCAAGCGGCCATAAAAGCCATGGAGTCAGTCGTGGTGAAGTCGAGGGCAGTAAGTCATTGCAAGAAATACCTGGACGAACTATCGCAAGCCAACACGGTGACCCTATGCTGGGTACCGGGGCATATGGATATTCCGGGTAATGAAGAGGCGGATGAGACTGCAAGGAACGGGTCGAAGATGCATGCATCAATGGCCCTAAAATCTGTAAAAACTCCGCTAAGCACGGTTGCTAGGAAGATTGACATTGAATCCTTGAGTAGAACAAATCTACGCTGGACCAATCTCAATACCTGCAGGCATGCAAAAGAATTATGGCCAGAAGTGAGCAAAAAGAGATCCAAATTCATGATCGGACTTAGCCGCAAAGATATCCGCATACTCACGGGGGTCATTACTGGACACTGTGCGATAGGGGTACACGCGGAAAGGCTGGGCATACTGCATAATGACTTTTGCAGAAGCTGCAGAGACGTTGAAGAAATAGAATCTGTTCGTCATCTGCTTTGCGAATGCCCAGCCCTTAAAAACAGTAGACAGAGGATTCTCAACAGCTTGTTCTTCGATGAGCTAGGAGATCTGGAGAATGTTGATCTTAAAGAACTCCTGAGATTCATACTCAAATCGGGGTGGTTCCAGTAGGTCAACAAACTCCAAAACCCTTCGGTTACTCCTAGGACAAGCCGGAAATCCGGACACGAGAGCTTGCGATTGCCTGTGATTAATACTAAATCTAGGCGACTCAAACAAAAGCGGTATATTATTTGTCTCCAACAGGTATGAAATGGAAGGTTCCCGTGACTGGACACAATGGACCCAACTGCTGGTCTAAGTGAAGCTGTGGCAGCCACCACAAGAGCACCCAATTACCTACCTACCTACCTAACACACCCCTTCCTAGTGCGTAGCATATGTAAAAGTACTATCTTAGGTAGTCTTTCTTCTCTCATTGCCATAACTCTAACTATATAGTTAAAGTGAAGCTTTAGAGTATCAATGAAGAGAGGGGCTATTCCAGTCTCTAGATGTAGCATATAATTGGGGGAGCTACTCGGCAGTCTAAAAGCTCTCTTGATAAAATACCGCAGAAACTTTTCCACGTTTTCGTAAGAACGGTATCCCCACACCTGTGCCCCATATAGGAGAATGGACTTCGCCGTCGCATTAAATACCTTTTGTTTTGAGTCATGCCCTATATGTTTATGTTGATACAGGTACCCCAGACTGATCCAATTGCTCGCTTAGCCTCAGACAGTTTAAGTTGTAAATGTTTTTTAATGCATAGGTTGGATGAAATTACAACTCCCAAGTACTTGTATTCACGCACGATTTCTATATATTCTCCCTTAAGCTTCCATTTTTCTCTTCCAGAGTAACTTCCTCCTCCATTTCTAATTATCATTATTTTTGATTTTGACAAATTTACCTCCAAGTTCCAGGTAGTGCAATATTTTTCTAGCCTGTTAATCATAAGCTGCATGCTTTCTATGGATTCTGATAACAACACAATATCGTCTGCGAAAAGTAGAGCTGGTATGTGTTTACGCCTAAACTCGATTCCTCCCTTGATGGTATCCGTTATATCGTTAATATATAATATAAATAGTAATGTGCTTAGAACGCATCCTTGTTTCACCCCCATAGTTGTTCCAAATTCTTCAGATAAGAAGAAGTGTCCATCCCAGACGTAGGCTATATTATTTTCATACATCGATTTCAAAACATTAATAACTTTAGTCGAGATCCCTATATTATATAGCTTGAAGAACAGAGCATCCCGTGGTATAGAGTCGAAAGCAGCTCGAAAATCTATGAAAAATGCATACAGCTTCTTGCGATTTCTCTTATAGGTCTCAGCGATATTTGTCAACGTAAAGATTTGGTCTATAGTTGAGTAGTTTTGCCTAAAACCAGCTTGGAATTCAGACAGTACATTTTCTCTACTGACCCACTGTGCTAACCGATTGAAAATCACTGCTGCGAAAATCTTTGCAGACGTATTCAAAAAAGATATGCCTCTATAATTTGCAGGATCTTCATAGTCCCCTTTTTTATGCAATGGAAATATTATTGCCTTTTTGAAGCTTGATGGGATATCCGAACTATCAAAAATTCTATTGAATTCCAACGTAAGTGCCGTCAGAAATGCTGGGGTGCAGTTTTTATAAAATTCAATTGGAATACGATCCTCTCCTGGTGCCTTGTTCCTTTTTGCTTTTTCGATAACGGTTGCTATTTCCTCTTCCGTAATCGTTGCATCAAGCAATGCATCCCTTGTCCACGGTGCAGCGTAATGGAACGGAAGTGAATTTGTCGGGGCGTTGAGTAGCAGAGTAAAATGTCCTCTGAGTTGTTCAGCTTGTAATCCTGAAGCGATTGAGTTACCTTTTCCCTTGATTATCTTTACAGCTTTCCAAAACTGCGCTGATGTTGTTGAACTATTTATAAGATCTATATTTTTCTTATTGTAAGCCAGCTTCTTTGTAATACAGAGAGATTTAAAGTTTTTGTTAGCTGTCGCGTAGAGATCTTTGTACACATTGGTGTTGTATTTCCTAAGGAACTTGAGATATACAAACGAATTAGTTCTAGCTCTCATACACTCATTATCGAACCATCTTTGTTTCCCCGTTCTGCTCATAGTAGTCCTTGGAGTGTTTAACGGTGTTGCCTTTTTAATTATTTGCGTTAGCATATCTATGCGCGGCATGGTATTTGATGCAGACAGTTCCAAAAGTTGCGAATTCATACTTGCTTGGTACAAATCTCTAAACGCATCTTTCCAAATTAATTTAGGTAGGAGCCCTAATTGCGTAGCACTTACTGCATTTTGGTTGTCGGAAGTGTTCAAATAGACTTCAAGAGGCATATGGTCCGAGAACGTTTTCATTGCAACTCTAAATTCGCTGAACTGAGGAAGCCAAGTTCCAGACAAAAAACAGTAATCAATTACTGAGCATGCTGCCCCACGAAGGAAAGTATATTCACCACGAGAGTCACCCTTACAGCTTCCATTTAGTACAAGACAATCATAAGCATCTGCTAGTTCCAATATTTTATTTCCTTTTGAATCGCAGGTCTCGTCCTTGGAATTACGATTCGCTAGTATGCACTCCGGGAAAAGCCCATCAGAAAAAGAGTTTTGGGATACTCCTATCCTTCCGTTGAAATCCCCGATGAGCACTAAATCTACTGATCCTAATCCGTTTAGTAGATCCTTCAATTTATTATAATCTCGAACCCAGTTACTACAGTTTAAATAAATTGGGACTATGTGGGAGGTTGCATTATTTATTTTTACCTCCAGTAAGTGTACTTGCTCAATTCTTTTAAAATTAATTTCTACACCTACCAAATGTTTACGAAAGCCAAAGAGTTCCCCTCCACTTCCTCTTCCAAAAAGACTGGTTTTCACAGCTGGTATACTTTTCAACTCATAGTTCATGAATATGTTCTTAAAATTAGCTTCATTATAATCAATTACATGTGTTTCAAATAGTACGAAAATATCAAATTCTTTAATATAATTGAAAAAATCTTCATACATAAATTTATTTTTTAATCCTGCTACATTATAACTTAATATTTTTAATTTTGGTAACTTTACATTTATCTGATAGACGGTTTCGACTCAAGCAGATGCATCACTCTCAGTCTTACTCAAACTCCCACTTGCGTTTCCACCCGTGCGTACAGCGGCTGCTTTCGACGTGGTTGCACCTTTAGCTGGCTGGAGACTTTTCCGGCTGTCAGTTGTGGTTGACTTTGACATTTCGTACTCATTGTTTTGTTTTTTAAGTTCATTCATAAAATTTAATATCGCGGGAATTTTGCTAAAAAGTTCTTTGATTACGTTGAAACCATCATCAATGCCACATTTCAACCCTTCGTGAAGATCCCATGTGAATAATTTGTCGGACACATATAGTTTATCGTCCCTCAAAGAAATTTTCGTTTGTGGACTTTTCTCACGAATAACTTTCATTAAAGAAACTAGCTTTGCCCTTCTTTGACGAACATTGTGCGGGATGTCTTTGTGTACGCGAATGCTTGTTCCTTTAAGTTTCTTTGAGTTTCGTAGCACATCGATAGCAGAGTTCCTGGATTTAAACTTGATAATTACTGTTGCAGTACTTGCGTTACGGCTGGGGGCTCTGTAAGCGGACTCTATACCCGAAAACTCTTCACTTTTCTCTACTAATTTAGCGCACACCAACTTCGCTTCCACTGCTGGGTCATTTTTTCCCTCCGCGGGCAGGTGCATAATAATGTTGGATTCTGTGCTTTTTTGCAGAAGTCTATCGACTTGTGTCTCCAGTAATCTATTGCGTTTCTCAAGTACAATAAGCTTAGCTGAGATTTCATTGTTTTTCGTTTTTAGACCGGTCAGTTCGGAATAGAGGAGCTGAAAATCTGACTTAGACACAAGGTCATTGGCAAGTTCCTTATTGTTTTCTTTGAGGATTTCCTTCAGTTGATCGATGCTAATACCTGTGATGGTGTTTGATTCCATTTCCAAATGAAATGGGCCTCTTTTCTGAGTATTAAAATGGACCGGCGAAGTTTCTTTCAGTCCTCTTTTGCTCATTAGTGAGGTTATATTTTGCACTCACTTGCAGTTAGTATTTGTGCGTCTTAAAATCTAGGACTTACTCTGGGTCTTATTTTTTTCCTTGACTTTTCCTCTAAACTTCACTTTAAACCACTCTCGGGAATTGTTTGGAACGATTTGTATTTAAAATCAATGATTTTTTATCGGAGGTCTTCTTAGATACTTCCTACTTGACAGATGCCAAATGTCAATCCCTATGCTTATGCTTATGGCCAAAGTACATAAGCACTTATAAGCGATTTGGAGAAATTCGTACTCCAAAAAGGGGAAAAGGGGGTCACAGTTTATATTGGAAAATTCTTATTTTTCATCCGATTGACAGTCGGTTTGTGTACTCTATATAAGAAGTAAGTAAAATAGGTTTCCTGAATCCTGATTTAGAGAATTTTGCCTGGGGCCAGAGTTATTAGCGACTGGAAAAGGAGGATTCAGTTTACATAAGGAACATGTTTGTTCATCCTATTAAGCGCATAGTAAAACACACAAACTTTTGTAACGGGTAACATGTAAATAAAATAAAAACGACATCTATCGACTTTTTGTCATGTTTTGTCAAATATTCAAATATTATACACCAAGTTAGTTAGTAGCCATAAAAAATGCTTTTGAATAACATTTTCGGGAAAGCTAAACTACATCGTTGAGGCGTTGTAAGGAAATCTAATAAAGGGTCCGCCATCTAACGTTTTTTTTTTTTTCAACTAGTGCTTATTTCGCGAATGGTAACACTTAGCTCATGTCTGATTTGACAGATAATTAGTTTTATCCTTCCGCTGAACGAATATGGTTGTGTATACGCTTGAACAACGCTGGGAAATATTGCGACATTACTTTGAAAATCATGGTAATGTTGTAGAATGTGTGCGAAAATTGCGTACGGATTTTGGAAGAAGAGAAGCACCGTCAGCTCCGTATGTTCGTTATCTTGTGAAAAAAGTGAAAGAAACTGGCATCCTCATCGATAAACCAAAGCGTGAAAAGCCAAAAACAGTGCGTACACCCGAGAAAATTGCTGCTGTGGCAGAAAGTTTGCGTGAAGCGCCATCAACATCAATTCACCGTCGTTCTCAACAATTGAACATTTCGGAGACATCATTGAGACGAATTTTGCATAAAGACCTTGGTATGACGCCATACAAAGTCCAATTGGTTCAGGAGTTGAAGCCAACTGACCATCCAATGCGTTTTCGCTTCGCTAAGTGGGCCTGCGATCGACTTAGAGAAGATGCCGATTTTGCCAAAAAAAATCATCTTTTCAGATGAAGCTCATTTTGATCTTGGCGGGTATGTAAACAAGCAAAATTGTCGCATTTGGGGCACAGAAAACCCGCACGCATACATTGAAAAGCCGATATACCCAAAACGAGTCACTGTTTGGTGCGGATTTTGGTCCAGAGGCATAATTGGGCCATTTTTCTTCGAAAATGAGCAAGGAGTGACCGTTACAGTCAATGGCGATCGTTATCGGGCCATGTTGAACGAATTTTTGTTCACAAAAATTGAAGAGGAGGATATTGGCAACATTTGGTTTCAACAGGACGGCGCTACGTGCCACACAGCCGAAGCTACACTCGATGTTTTGCACCCTGTTTTTGAAGATCGCATTATCAGCCGCAGAGCTGATGTCGTTTGGCCACCGCGGAGCTGCGATTTGACACCGTTGGACTATTATTTGTGGGGTGCCGTAAAAGATAAGTGTTACGCCGACATGCCAGAGACAATTGACGCTTTAAAGGACAATATTCGTGAAGCCATTGGTGAAATACAGCTGCACACAATCGATAATGTGCTTAAAAATTGGACCGATCGTGTAGGCTACTGCATGGCCAGCCGAGGCAGCCATTTGAATGAAATTATTTTCCAATATTAACCGGAAGGATTGTACTTTCAAATAAAAAAAGAAATTTGAGAAAATATTCAGTAGTTTTTTTTTATAGCATTTTCAAAAAAAAAAAAAAGTTATTTGGCGGACCCTTTATATACGGCTATAAGGGAATGTCAATCAAATATTTTGTTTTTTGTTTTTACTATTATTAATGTTAATGTTTTTTTGCTATCTTATTATTGTTTTTTTTTTTTTTTTTTTTTTTTTTTCAATAAATACAAGGCAAAAAAATGATTGTCCTTTATTTCCTTTCGTCTTTCGACATATATGGTCACCGTAGCTATACAGAGTCGTTGACCTGGTCAAAAAGCTGAAGTTACAACGGCTGAGATGGCTGGGGCGCGTATGGAGCATAGGAACAGCAACGTACCAGGTCGACGAGTCTTTGAGTCCACCTCTGAGGAAAAACCTAGCAGCGGAAGACCCAACCTTAGGTGACGCGGGTTACATATCTTTACACCATAGATTGGACAACATGCGTTTAACGGCCTTATCGACAACAGCTATACGGTGTACCATCCGATCCAACAACAACAGTAGCGGCATTACATATGTAAATAGTAAATACATTATAATTAGTAATAACATCTCGCGTTACATGGAACTAAAGGAATCATGTTTAAATGTTTGTTTGTTTGTTTTTTGGACGATCGGTCGCGACCGCTCGTAACTCGCCCACAATTGAGGGGCGACCTCTACCAACTTGGTGTGCGCAAGTGGAGGCAGTCAGATAGGGACTAAGCTGGCTGGGGGCCTGTTGGTTGAGGCCGTGGTCCACCTCGGTCTGTAAGCGCCCCCAAAAATAAAGTAAAGTAAGTACATAACATCATTCTCCCATAATTATAAAAGGCTACAGCAGCTCATCTATTTTTCTATATACCTACCCTTTCGTGGACTGAATTGGGTGAGGCTCTGTTACCATATGTTACACTTAGCACTTGAAATAAACACGACCTAAAGTGAAGTATTTCAAATGCCATAGCCTTTCCATTTTAAATTGTCTATTCCCTGTCAATTTTCTACCCCTCTATAACATTTTTTCTGTCGATGTAAACAAAGTGAATGGTTACCATTTTCACTATCAAAATTTGTCACCTAGTGATAAAGCTTTAACTCTCTTTACAAAATGATTATACCTTCCCACGATTGCCAAACAAATTAGCATCGCCAAACGGCCAAAATCGAACCAGCTTTATAAAACAACAAAAACACAGTACATAACTTGCAAAGGCGCCACTATTATCTAAAGTTGCTAATTAAATAAAATTACCCGCACAGCACCTTGCACCGCACCGGTTGGAATCAATAAATTTGCATTTCCAAAAATAAACTGAACGAGATTCACTCCATAACAATGTTAAACGAATCTTTTTGGTGAACGATCTTGAACCCTGAAATGGAAACGAATAAAATGCAAAAAGTGGTGAATAACAAAACCAAAAGACATAATAATAGCATAGTTCAGTTGCAAAACTACTTGAAAGCTGCTAGCACAGACTCAAGGTTCCTTGGTAGACTGGTATAGCTTTGAATAGTCTGACTTTTTGGAGAGGCAAATTGTTTATCTATAATTAATCTAAACAAATGGTTGGTGCAACCAGTCTATATTGGATTGGAAGTGGTCTATAATTTTTTGAGTATCCGAACGGACGAATTAAGAAGCTTTCTTAGAGCAGTTATATAATATAGTCTTGGATGTTTGTCAGACATTCGAAACGGATTAGGGAGTTGCCCTACATTGGATGTCGGTTATAGTCCGGCTATAGTTTCGAAAGTTTTATGAATATTAGCCTGTATTCTTGAATCTTTGAATCTACTTTGAATCTGCTTCTTCTCCATCTCTACAAACTGCAAAGAATATACGCCGCATAACAAGTGTATATTTCCAACTGGCTTATGTCACAATGGGCCTTACCAATAATCATTTTTAATCTTCAACTTAAATATTTTGACGGTCACAATGGATAATTTTATATGGAAATTTTCGCCATTGTGACTTCGTAAAAGTTAGTCTGGACACTAAAAATGATTATTAGTACCGCGGAATATTTTTAAATCAACCCAAACTAACGCGTTAATCCTTTAGTTATGCTGGCTGTATGTCAATGAAATGTTTTTATTTATGCGACGTTTCGGACGTGTTTACGTCCTTCATCAGGCCTTTATTAATAATTACAAAAACAAATAAACATTTATCATAAAAATACAATCAAGTGGACTTATGGCAAGAAATATTATACATTAAAGAGGATACAGAAGTCAAGATTCACTTTCAGAAATTTCGCTATGAATATGTAGATACCTACTGCTACTATCATTATCGACTTTGATGACGACTGCATCATTTGGAAAAGGAAACAAATAGTAAATAGTATTATATTATACTTCTGCAACTTCTAATTCAAAGCATACATTCATTCAAAGCAACGACAGCACCCTCAGCTTCTCATATTCATTCCAGGACTCACTACCCTGCTTTTCGGACATAGAACTAGAACAGCAACGTATGTTAGGCTCATTAAATTCCGACCTTGACTCCATTACAAAATAGGGTTTAGTCAATAGAGTGGAATTTAATGCATAATGTATTCATATACACCTAACAGGGATGTTGGGTGTGTGGAATGTTAGGTCCCTTAGCAGACCACGTGCAGCCGAACAGCTAGCGGAGGCCCTGAAATGCTATAAAGCTGACCTAACCGCCATCCAAGAAGTGCGATGGGATAGACCGGGCAAAAAGAGGATGAAAAACTACGATGTGGTGACTGTTATCGCCTACAAAAAACGGGCTTATTTGGATATGTATTCGTCGTTGGCGGCATACTTAGGGCAATAAGTATTAAATTTCAACTATGTGAACGAGCGCCTCACGACAATCCGCATCAAGGCTAAATTCGCCAACATTAGCCTCACATGCGCCCATGTCCTCACGGAGGAAATATATGACGACACCAAAGTGAGGTTCTATACGAGCTCTTAAGAAAAGAGATACGAGCATAATGATAACAGTGACGTTAAAATTGTCTTAGGTGATTTTAATGCAAATCGGATCGGAAGAGAGAGGGCATCTTTGGTAGTACTGACGGAAAGTATATAGCCCACACGACAAGTATAGCTCTGTCAATAAGAAATGACACCCAACACCGACGTCTAGGACAAAATGTCACTTCACTATTCACAGATAGGACTTTTTCTACTTAGGCTCCGCTATGAGGTCAGACAATGACACCAGCGCTAAGATTAAACGAAGAATAACTCCTGCCAATCGCTGCTTCCTTGGGTTAAGAAAGCAACTGAGTAGAAAAGCCCTCTCTCGAACAACTATAAAGTGACAGTGACAGTGACCCTTTATAAGATCCTAATCGTCCCAGTCCTTCTCTATGGTGCAGAGTCAAGGACTTTAGGTATCAAAAACGGATCCTTCGAGTAATTTTCTGTCCCGTCTGCATAGATGGTGAATGGAGGAGGAGATATAACAACGAACTGTACGGGCTGTACAGCAACATCAACCTAGCCAGAAGAGTGAAGGTCCAACGACAGAGCAGGTGGCTGGGTCATGTAGAGCGAATGGACGTGAATGCTCCGGCCCGGAAGATCTTCGAATCCACAACCGAGGGACGGTATGTATGTTCATGAACTGTCGCAAAGAATGCTGCGAAATTTCTGTAGGTTTCCTCATACCGTAGAAGCAATATTTTACCCCTTCTGAGTTGGCTACAGTATATAAGGCCTTCATTTGCCCAAACTTGAGTATACATTTCTCATATCTGGTTTGGTGCTCCTAAACCTGTATTGCATCTCCTGGATAGGATCCAAAATCTAGCATCCAAACTTATCGGAGACCCGAATATCGCAAATTCTATTAATTCGCTTGAACATAGCAGAAACATTGGGTGACTTACGGTTTTTTTTTTAAACAGTGCTCAAACGAAATTGCCACCTGCATTCCGCCTTGAGATTTGAAAGGTATTTATGAGTATGTCTGACATGTTTTAATTATTATTTAGGTCAGATTTTCTGGTGAGTGAAGCCGAGAGTAGGCCTTACCTTACGAGAATAAGGTCGACCCTCCTGTACTAATGTCTTCAGGATCCTATGTTATGTGTGAAGACTTTATAGTGAGACGTCAGAAAGTTTTTGAATATTTGAATAGCAGCTGTCAATCCGGCCTGTGCCCCAAGTTCCAGCGATAGGGTAGTTCGCGACAACTTCAGTGCCAAATGAGAAAAAAAAAAAAAAACAAAGTGACAGCAAAAAAAAACTTTAAACAAACACTAAATTTCAAGTCTGCAATGTTTTCAATTTGTATTCCACACTTTATTATAAACTTTTCACAAAAAAAAAAAATGGGCAAGTCCTATCTCCCACCATGTAAAATGTCGTTTGTTTTCCTACAAGTTTTTTTTGTCGTTTAAGTGAAAAAGAAAGCGAACTTCTGAAAGAGATAGCTTCGCGAAATACCCTATTGGGCTGCCAAGAAGGTGAGGTGTGTCCTTTTTTCACCGCAGCCTCTACATGTGTCGTCATCCTTGAGATTTAATTGCTTTGTATCGACAGACCTATATTCTTAAGAAGTTATGACACGTCAGAGCACCAACCAACCTAGACAACTATGTTCTGTCAAACTCCAAAAGTTTGTTCGTGCGACTATAGTGGCTAACA
The DNA here is from genome assembly GCA_955612985.1 of Cheilosia scutellata. NCBI lineage: Eukaryota > Metazoa > Arthropoda > Insecta > Diptera > Syrphidae > Cheilosia > Cheilosia scutellata. The sequence continues at coordinate 67,508,126 of OY015311.1, forward strand.
AACATATTTTTCAAGAAGCTCGTCAAACAGCAAATCTTGAGCGTTTAAACGCTTCTCGTCGGATTCACTAATGTTCGTCCTCACACGTTATTCAGTTATAGACGTCTAAATGTATTCGATGTTTTGAAATTTGTGTATCGGTTCGTCTCATTTAATTTTGCATTCAAATTGTTTTTACCACTCTGTTCTGTTTTATAAAACAAAGTTTTTGTGATTTCATGTTGCCAACAATGAAAAATTTACCGGTATGCACCCTTTTAACAAGAAACAATGGACCTTTAATGCATTACATACATATATGTACTTACTTCATTTCTACGGGCCCTTTTTAGCACGGCAGCAACCAACTTGACCACACAAAAAAATGAGTGATCTGCCTCGGGCTCAATTCCACCACATACTGTACTGAGCGAGAGGTTCCGTCAATTTTAAGTTGCACTTCTAAATCTACAGTCATGTCAAAGCTTCTTAATTCAGACGTTCGGATACAACATTATGATTGCAACTCCCTTCATTCATTTATCTGAATCCTTTATTGACTTGTCCAATGCTTTTTTTTATTTTAGTCACACTTAGGCTTGACGTGGATCGTGGATACAAAAATAAGGTATTCACATTATATTTTGTTAAAGCACACTCTTCCACATCAACGTAATTAGCAAACTTTTAAGCTGAATGCAATTTTGCTCTCGCATACTATCAGAAGTAAGTTGTGAACTCCCCGCCTCCCAACAAACAACCATTAAGTCTGCCATCACGTCACATTTCACGTTGCCCTACCCCTACCGAAAAATGTCTACGAACCCTTGCTGTAACTCTGTAGTAGGGTTAACAATTTGCTTTTGTTGTACACACAGAAATCTTGTATTTCAAGTTCATTGCACTCATCGGGTACCACCAAAATATCCTTGAATCAGTACAATTTTGCCATCAGGACAAGGACAACAAAAAAATAAAAAAAAGTTGCGAAGAAAAATTAAAAGAAATTTCGTGTTGAATACGCCAAAGACGACAGCATGGATATGTTGTGAACATTCGGAAAGGGAAAAGAAAAAGACTGGAGAAAAAAAAAAGTCATGTCCTTAAAGTTCAACGGACGAATGAAAAAATTTTCTACCGTCTCATCAGCCGTTTCTTTGAATGTATACAGTACATATACCTATACAATTGGCGCTATGAAGGGTCTAAATAAAAAATTTAATTCTGTTAGTAAATTTTGAGATTTTTGGAAACAGCTAAATTTAGGGGAGTTTAGGGCGCCAACGACAATCCATAAAAGCTTACACTACTCGAATACCTACATTATGGGGTTGATGAGGTGTACAGATCTACTTACTTACTTATCGGGCCTCCGACCCGTGAATATAGTCTCTGCCTGCGATACTGCAGCCTCCCATCCTCTACGATCCCGTACACGCTGCATCCAGTTGTCGAGACCAAGCGCTCTGGCATCCGCGATGGCTTGGTTTTTGAAACAGATGTTCGGTCTTCCTTGTCCTCTCGAATCTGGGGTCTGGGATTCGAAGATCCTCTTAGCTGGAGCATTATTTTGTCCATTCGCTCGATGTGGCCGAGCCAATGTAGTCGACGTGTTTTGACTTTTTGGACTACATCCACATCTTGGTACTGCTCATACAGCTCACGGTTGTATCTGCTCCTCTATTCGCCCTCACAACCATTCGTTTGAATGAGTTTTTACTTTTGGGACAAATGGAAGGGACCTACAATTTTATACCGTGTTCACATCTGCGGGAAGTAAGGACTGTTCGAGAAAAAATCCGGAAAGAGAAACTAGGCTTCACAATTTTTAATGCTGAAAGAAACAGATTATGCTTAACGTTTTTTTAAACTACTATTTCTAGACTTTATTAGGCCGCGCTAAATAATTATCTTCGACTAATTTTTGACACTTATGAAGTGTTGGAAAGAAGTTCACCAAACTTTTTCCTCTTGAATATTCTAGCAAAACTCAAGCAAAAGAAAATGTCAAAAATTAGCCTATAGGATAATTTATTATCTTGCTCCCGGACCAGGTTAAATTATCCGAAGATAATATTATTTATATTAATTAACACGCGGCCTTAAGATCAAATAATTTATAATTTATTTATTTATTTATAATTAGTATAGAAGCATGTGATAAAAATTTAACGGTACTGCGATGTCATATTTCAGTATTGTCAGACCGCGCAAATGTTTCCGGATTTTTTCTCGTACAGTCCTTATTGTGCAATGGGAGCATTTTAACATATTGTTCCGATAAATTGCTACAGTTTAACAATACTTGTTGTTTCGTGGTACTGGCCCAAGCTCTCAAATGGGGCTTGCACTAAAAGGGGAATATATGACATGCTGTGTGATTTAGGCACTCTAGAAAGTCAAAGCATTGCATTCTGCAGAAACATTCGACTATATTCTAATCAAAAGGACCTCCAAACTATAGAAAGCACCTTACACGCTCTATATTCCTGTCGCAATTCAATGCCCATACGCTTACTATTTCGGTCCTACTTTATGGTGCAAACGCATTGAACAACTTTCCGTATGATTTTCGGTCCAGTCAAAATCAGTTCGTTTTGAGCAGAACCGTATTATAAAAGTTTTATAGCGATATATATATGGACAAGACGGAATTTTTATTGCATCCTATATGTAAATTCAGCATAATTCAGCAAACTCAATGAACTCCTTCGAGTTCAGCCGGACACTCTCGCATTACAAACATAGATCTGTTCGGATTCGGGGGATGTGGAGATGGTATAAGACCGTAAGAGTCTGGCATTACCAAAGGACGTCCGACCTTGTGTAAAAATGTACACATTAACATGGCAACCCTATAGTTGGTGTTAATGGAGATTCATATCTGATTACTACTGCACCGTCTGTTGTCTGACGATACCATATTTAGTTGAAGCTTACGTTCCTATATTTACGTTGACAAATAAAATAAAAGTTCCAACATTCCAATTATCGATTCTTTGAAAAAGTGGTCATTTATAACATCTGCCCATATCGTCCTGTTGCTCGTATACTAAATTCTGATTGCATTATTCTCTCGTTTCTCTTTTTGTCATTCATATCGAAAAGAGTATCTAGGTTTGAGTGTTAATGGGCATTCAACTGTCGGAATAAATGTGTTTTGGAAGGAATCACATTAGGCAGTTGAATTCGCTCATAATTGGCGCATTCACGAAGTTAATCATAAATCAAAAGGAGGAGGAAGGTTCATCAGAGCATTTAGAAAAAATAGATCCAGGCTACGGAAGGAAAAACCTTAAGTTGTTCGAAATGTATCAAATAAAGCCAAAACACCCTTGCACTGCCGAAACAGACAGCCCTTTTGAAGTTTTTGACTCGAAATGAGTTGATCAAAGCAGCTTACTTATAAAGGATACGCAGTGATATTTGTCCTCTAAGTCCCAGGATTTCATTCTTCCTCTTTCTTGTTAGAACGCCAACTTACGCAGTTCGAAACCATGTGAACATTGCTCAGGTGTAGGCAAGTATTGAGAAAAACCCCGAAACTGCCACCAGGCGACTTGAAACCAGTTCCAAGACATTCGTTTCATTTTAAGTTCACTTGGTTACTGCACTCACTGCTTGAAAAGTAAAACAAATGAATCAGGAGATATTTGATTACTAAGTGAGTACTGCACCCATTGAAAACAAAACATTAGAGCAGTGCACTCATAAACAAACGGGTATTCATAAACGAGTACTCATAAACATAGTGTACACTGCACTGAGTACACTGAGTATTTATTTTCTTATGAAAGTAAATGAATTAGAATGTCTTAACAAGGCATTGGAGGGGAGATAATGGTGAGTTATAGAGGGAAGAGGCTATGTTTTGTTTTGTTTTGTTTTGTTTTGTTTTGTTTTGTTTTGTTTTGTTTTGTTTTGTTTTGTTTTGTTTTGTTTTGTTTTGTTTTGTTTTGTTTTGTTTTGTTTTGTTTTGTTTTGTTTTGTTTTGTTTTGTTTTGTTTTGTTTTGTTTTGTTTTGTTTTGTTTTGTTTTGTTTTGTTTTGTTTTGTTTTGTTTTGTTTTGTTTTGTTTTGTTTTGTTTTGTTTTGTTTTGTTTTGTTTTGTTTTGTTTTGTTTTGTTTTGTTTTGTTTTGTTTTGTTTTGTTTTGTTTTGTTTTGTTTTGTTTTGTTTTGTTTTGTTTTGTTTTGTTTTGTTTTGTTTTGTTTTGTTTTGTTTTGTTTTGTTTTGTTTTGTTTTGTTTTGTTTTGTTTTGTTTTGTTTTGTTTTGTTTTGTTTTGTTTTGTTTTGTTTTGTTTTGTTTTGTTTTGTTTTGTTTTGTTTTGTTTTGTTTTGTTTTGTTTTGTTTTGTTTTGTTTTGTTTTGTTTTGTTTTGTTTTGTTTTGTTTTGTTTTGTTTTGTTACATAAAAGATGGCGCACCCTGTAACAGAAATTACTTCCATTTTGTAAACTATTATGTATATAAAAGAAAGTGTCCGAAGTGCGATGTAATTCCATAACTCGAGATTGGCCGAACCGATTTTGATGATTTATACTTTGTTGGAAAGGTATTTTCTCAGTATGGCTTTTAGAAAAAAGAAAAATTGGACAAAGGGGCGTGGCACCTCCCATACAAAAAAAACATTCCAAATCGTATATCTCGAAAACCGCGCAATCAATTGAGTTGAAACTTACAGACAATCCTAGGTATTGGCCAAGAAGTGTTGCTGTGAAGATTGGTCATAATTGTAAAAAGGGGCGTGGCACCTCCCATACAAAAAAAACATTCAAAATCTTATATCTACAAAACCGCCGAACCGATTGAGCTGAAATTTACAGACAATCTTAGGTATTGGCCCAGGAGTGCTTTTCTGAAGATTGGTCAATATTAGACAAAGGGGCGTGGCACCTCCCATACAAAAAAGATCTTCTATGGGGTGAAAATCGATGACGTTGTAACTCGATAACCACTGGGGCGATTCTCATGATTCTTTTTTTGTTTTGTTCGTATTGCTGTATTTCAGGTTTACGCAGAAATAAAATTCCAGAAAATCGATTTATTCTCATTTTTCGCATTTTACGATAGAACATTATTATCTAAGGCCTAAGCAATACAACTTATGTGCACGGGCAAAGCCGGGCGGGTACAGTTATATTACATTACCTATATAAAAACGTTGGTGCGTATATAAGTCCGATAATGGCCGCTGAACCACTGAAGCTATCAGCCTTCATTCCTATTAAAAGAAATAATTGAACAAAAATATCAAAATAAATCTTGAAATATTTAAAATAACTATTTTAGGCAGAACAACGTTTGCCGGGTCAGCTAGTAAAACCTAAAACTTTCCTAACAAAGCACACAATTTTATGAAGCTGCAACAATGGACTCTAGAAATAAATATTAGTTCATAAGATATTGTATTCTATACTATTCTATTAATTATTTATTTTTCTTAATAATCCTCTTGAATTAAAAGTTTAAATTATCGTTGAATAATTGTTTTTCTTATGTAAACAATTGCTTCCACAAGTGTCATCCACATCTATATCTCAGCAAAGTAATAAAAGTAGAAGCAAAGAATCTTCAATACGCAATTACAACAACTACGGTAGTGTCAAGTAGAGTGTAGTTGTTGTAATTGCGTATTGAAGATTCTACTTTACTTTACTTTGCCAAGATAGATTTCCAGTAATACACTTTAAATCCGCCACGCTACATTTTCAACCAGTTGGGGGGCAACACTGGTACAGAGTACACTGAACTACTGTACTCGTTTATCGTTTAAAGAGAGCAAATGAATGTATTCATGCAGATCTCTAATGCCTAGGCGGTCTTTGCAAAGTGTTTTATGGCAGTTACACCTATTTCCATATAAGATTCAATTGGCTCACGAGCTAAAACCATATCATCCACAAATTCGTATTCAAGGCACGGGCGGTGCCGTTTTCAAGAATTGTTTAGAACAACGATTTTATTCAGAAACTCATGATAAGAGCGATGAGGACCATTTTCACCTCGATGGTAACGTGAATAATCAAAATTGCACAATATGGACACCCAAACTCCAAAAATAATTGTTAAGTATCAAATGCGCAAAGAAACATTTTTTTAGGCCAAAGTTGGAGAATAAGCCAGAATTGTGGTTCCAACAAGATGGACCCACAGCCTTCTGGCTCTTCTGGGAGATATTTTTGACGCGTTCGCCCAATTAAACGGATTCAGATTTTTTTTCTTTGGGGCTTTTTGACTTCCGAACTAACATTTTATTAGTCCTTTTGCTTTGACCTGTAGAGGTTATTTTCTTCCAAATTTGTGTTGGAAACCTGTTTATAAGCTGGTATCTTTACGAACTCTGCATAAATAAGAGTTCCATCAGGGAACTGCGTAAATGAAGAAAAATCGTCACCTCCATGCGCTGCATACCCGAAGGGTAAACTAACGACGAGAATTGGATAAATCGGATCCATGGGTTGTAGTTTGTAGATACCTGAGTTACCTTCTCAGGAACTAGGATCAGGAGAAAACATTCGCTCTGAAGATCCAACCCAAAACGATCTGCTTACGTCCTGCATAGGCCCCACAAGCCGGTCAAAAAAAGGAAACACAATTGTGATGAAAAATACAAAATATGTTTCGGATGAACAAACCAAAAATGTTGACGAGGAGATGCAGAGATACTTTAGCAGGAACGAGGTGCGAAGAGTGAAACAATCAACTTCAGGATTCACAAGCCGCCCTGGGCACTTCAAAAATGGTGATTGAAACACTGTAGTGGATACGCTCGATGTTAGCCATCACTGACAGCTGCTTCCCGCTCGAAATCTAGACAGAAAGTCAGTATCATACCTTTGCGGGCTGGAGAGACTACTTTTACCAGTTGTTGAACGGCCTGTACCAGTCGATATAGATAACAACCAAGAGTTACATCCGACCAAAATGACATCAAATTGGAATCTCGGTACCATCTGCCCGATCCACAAAAAAGGAGATCGCCTACGCTGCACCAACTATAGAGGCATAAGCCTTTTAAACATCTGTGAACGTCTTAAGCCGTTTGCTGATGATGTAATAGGTCCTTATGAATGCGGCTTCAGACCTGGAAAATCTACGACCGACCAAATCTTCACATTACGCCAGATCTTGAGAAAACCCAAGAATTTATTATCGATGCCCACCGCACCTGTTCATCGATTTTAAAGCAGCCTACGACAGTGTAAATAGTGATGAACTATATCGTGTCATGTCCAGCTTTGGAATTCCTGCTAAACTGATGCGTCTCATCAGATTGACATTGGAGAATGCTCGCTGCTCCGTCAAAATTGGTAGGGATTATACCGAAACCTTCGACACCACCAGAGGGTTAAGACAAGGCGACGCACTGTCATGCAGTTGTTTCAACATTGTGCTTGAAAAGGTAAAACGCAACACCCAGCCCAGTACATCAGGCACTATCTTTAGTAAATCAACACCAATTAATTGGGTTTGCCGACGACCGACATTGATGTGATAGGAAGAACACTAACCGGTGTTTTCACTACAATGGAGTCAACAGCAAACAGAATGGGACTGACTATAAACGAGGACAAGACGAAGTATATGCTTTACATCAACAAAAGTCCAATCTCACCACCGACTTGGTCAGAACGTGACAATTGATATAGGTATAACTTCGAGGTCGTCCGTGAATTTGTCTACCTGGACATTGCTGTAAATGCGGAAAACAACTTCAGCGCGGAAATCAAATGTATATTTGAATAAATGTATAAATGAATAATTCTTGCTAATCGCTGTTTCTTTGGGCTAAGTAAGCAATTGAGGAATAAAGCCCTATCGAGAAGAACCAAGGAGACGCTATTCAAAATACTCGTCATCCCGGTCCTTCTATGTGATGCAGAAGCATTGACCCTTATACCCAGTGGGATGAAGGCACCCTTGCTGTATTCGAGAAACACAATTAGATGTTTATTGCTAACGTCCTTGTGCCTATTCCACATCAAACACTTTAAATTCACATAAGCTGACTTTCGCGTGGCTATACGCGAATACAACTTCAAAGCGTATCGCAAACTTGACATAATAATAATTGTCAAATTGTCTTAATAAATTGAGGTTATAAAATTGTATTTTAAAAATATGTGCATAAACTAAAGTCTCTCCCCTCTACTCCCCTCTGAATCACGCAACTAACTGTCTCACATTTTATATTGTGCGTCCGTTAGCTTTCTGCCGCTTTCATTGTCATTCAAATGTAACTCTATTGCGATAAATATACACTATACACACAGAGCAGAGCTTGATAGTCACGCCAAAAGGCTCTTCAGGAAGCAACAAAATACACATTACACACACACATACGCACACTTCTCATTCTCGTGCGGGTTAAATCGATTTTACTGACCTAGAAGGAGAACGAACACCCTTAACTTATTCACAGGTCAGCTATCACACAAATGCACTGCCGGCCGGCCGTAACGTACTCCACTAAGAATGTAACAATTTAGGATGGACGCAGACCCTTGGATGGGGATGCCAAAAATGTGTTCCAGCAATAAACGTATAAATTAGTTATTCATATAGACGACGACTATCAATTGGGGTATTTAATTTTTGGTAACAGGTGTAGGTACTATATGCGAAAAGAGGTTAACCCCCCTTCTGTTTTCTGCATACGACATACCAGACCAGAAGTCACATTGCGTGACGAAAGGATTTTAGCAGTGCCCTGCTGGAGGAGGAGCAATAATTTAGTTAAGTGAAGTAGCACATTGCTTAGCTGGGTTCATAGTTTTGTTTCTGGGTTTTTACCCCGCAATTACATTAGCATGTACGAAGAGGAGAAATTATGATCTCAGTAGGCCCATTAGGTCGACAGAACGAGAAACAAAAAATGTCTCCATGGAGATTTTCTTTTTGTCTAGGAATAGGAATGAAAGGGCGCTATATAGCCCCTTTGTCAAGGCTTAATGTTTGCAAAAGCAACAGGGGTTGTTGAATGCTTGAAGGTATTAGATTCAATTCGTTTACGTCAACTTAAATCATTGACACGACGAAGCGAAAGGAGAAAAATTACCTTCTAATTTATTCAAAGGATATTCTGGTTAAGATAGTTTCTTTACACTCGTTCTCAATTCAAACTAACTTGTATTTCTTCTCATCATTCCCATGTGCGCATAAATTTGTCAAGCTTTCGGTTTCGATTAGTTTTTCTCATAGACCACTAGATCTTGACCAAATTTGTTGCTTAACTTCCCTCAAAAGACTGTCTTTTAAATTAAAACTAATTCAGCACTTTACGCATAGGTATTCACAATATGAATTTAACTTTTAAGTTATTTGAAATAAGCAATTTGGTAACTGCTTTAGGCCACTGCGGAATGGGGTCCAGACATTCTCCAGGTGAGGCAAGTTGATCCAAAGATGCGGCTTGAAATCGGATCCACACGATTTTAGGTCGCATCTTTTTTTAAAAGATTTTTACAGTGGCTTTACTGACAGTTTCACTAAATTAGGTCACCTTGGTCAAACTGTCGGAAGGAATGTTGGTGCTGTCGAGTAGAAGGAATTCACCTCACTGGTCGAGCAAACTTTTTTTCAAAAGTCAAAAGACGAGGAAAAAGAAAATCCGCTAGGGAATTACACGGCGATGTGGCGCAAAGAATCTGAAGAAGCGAAAGGAGTTGTCGTTATCGAGAGCTGTACCATATGAATGGTGACTGCAATTAGAGTCAGGTCGGCAAAAGTTACCACAAAAAACGCTGTTCGGAACTGAAACTAAAGCTACATCAGCGAGTTTTAATTTCGCCAACAATGCGGGCGCGTCAAAAGAACCAAATTTGTTAAAATTTTTTTTTTTAGCACAAAGTAAATTGCAACAACTTATCAAAGTACAGTGTTCGGGCGTTTTCTCATTATCAGGAAGAGACATGTTCGCCTGAAAAGTTTTCGAAAAAAGGCCTAAAATTTCGGAAAGATTGCCAAAAATGTCTAGTATTTCTTCCTAGGAAACAAGGCCAGACTTTTGTATAGGAAATGTTCAGTCATTTTTTCCAAAACAACATCCGGAGCCGTTTGTTACTAAGCTACTGACTGCGAAGCGACTTTCGATAAACTTCGGACATATGCGGTTCTGTCTCACCCCAGTTTACAACATTTGCAACGTTTAGTTTTGATGGCTCTACAGCGCGATTCATTTCTAACTGCCTTTAGTTGCCCCCACCCTGTTGGTAGAAGTCCCCTTCAACTGATGGGTAGGTCACCAAAGGTAAGGTAGTCCTCTACGGCATTGCCCCTGGAGTAGAGTTGAAGATTCTCCGAGCCGGAGTATTGACGTCCATACGCTCTATATTTTCCAGCCATATCTTAGACGATGAATTCGAATCTTTTCGAATAAATCTACATCGCTGTACTACTTCTATACTACACTCTTGCGATACAAACTGATGGATCAAAGATCAACGGAGAACTTTCGCTCGAAGCAATTGAATTGATTGCGTTCAATTATTTGGGTTTGGGTTGTGAAAATTAAAAATTCACTCGAATTCCACATTTTTACACTTGCTTGCTTGCTAAAATGTTTTTTTTTTGCTATATGTCTTTATATTAGTTGCATGCAAAAGCTATAATGATGGAATTTCTAAAACTGATAATGATGTCCAGCCGGTTGGACAGAAAAGATTCTTCGCAAAACTATCGGCTCCATTTGTAGATTTGTATATTGGCGTGCTTTGGAGAAGAAAATTCAATGACGAACTATACGAGCTGTACAGCGATATTGGCCAAGTCAGAAAAATGGACCCTATCCAGTTCCAGCCCGAAGAGTCTTCGACTCCAACACAGAGGGGCAACCCAGTAGAGGACTACCTCGCCTAGTGGAAGAAGACCTCAACTAACGAGTGCGCAAGCAGTTGCCACAAAAGACCGAGACAGAGCTAACTGGAGAGGCGCGCGCAGTGGTCTAGGCCCAGGTCCACCCCGGATTGTAGCGCCACCTATAAGTAGGAATGAAAGATTACATTAGAAGCATTGAGTATAAAAATATACTCCTACGATGGGGTGGTTGTATTATTTATTTTTTTAGGGTTGAGTGAACTAAATATAGATTCCTTCGAACTTCAGAAGTGTCCGAAAGTTATACCTATTCGTTAGGAGTTGGTAAAATTGTCCTATGCGGATAAACTACTATGTAATTTGCACTTGAAATATTTAACAACAAAACTATGTTTTTCTGATGTTTAGCGTTACACAACGTTAGTAGACTTTTTTGTTGGCTTTTTTTTATTGAAATTGCAAAATTTGTATGTATTGCAGTTTCTATTTACATTTTTAGTTTAATTTCCGCAACGCCTTCCAATTTTTCACACACAGTACGAGTACCACAAGCTGTCTGAATTTATGTTCCTTATTTTTTCCTCTTTTTATGGGCGCAAACTTGCAACAGTCGTCAATATAGGCCACATTTTAATGCGAACAAGAAATTATAAAATATTTTTATCGCACAACTTTTCACTGTCACAGCATATCTGTCAAACAAGTTTCATAATATGTATTATAATAAATAAAATTACAAAAAAAAAACTCTATAGCAGAGCGTAGTTTCGATCTACGGACCTCTGGGTTATGGGCCCAGCACGCTTCCACTGCGCCACTCTGCTGTGTGAATTCGTGTTGTCCAATGTCTTATTAGACTGTGTCATCGGTACTTTTACAGTTTGTGGGGTAGTTTTCATTATTTGGAAAGTAATACTCATACAGTAGCATTGAATTTATATTATACTCGTAATAGGAATCATTGATAAATCGAACACCGACAATGTCGCTTCAATCGACTCCCTTCTGGTGGATGAGTAGATACATTCTTTAAGTTATTTTCTTAAATAACCAAAGTAGAAATAAAGAGATGAAAGCCACCCATGTTTTTTATTGTTATTCTACCTCTCGAACACTAAAGCGAAATACAATATAAAAGTGAGTTTCATGATCATGATCATTGGTGCAGTTGAGTTCTGCCCTGCGTCCTGTTGGCAAAATCTAAATAAGAATTTTGACCGCCAAGTGTTGCCAGAATTTTAAAAATCAAAATGCTAAATAGCAAACAAAAAATGCTAAAATCTACGAAGCTAAATAAAAAAATGCTCAACGAAAAAAAAAATATTTCATCATAACTAGTCTTTCAAACAAATTTAATACGAATTTTTCAATATAGGTACGGAAATAATTCAAAAGGTGGAAATAGTTAGGTACCTAACCTCTATTCCGTTTTTATTATTATTTCTTAAATACATATTTATATTTTAAATATGCTAGCAAATAAGTTTTATTAAAATATAGACAAAGAAGATGTTACATAAATGCAAAGAAAATGGAGCAAATAAAATAAGATAATTCAACGTAACGAAAAAAGTATTTCAAGTTAAGGCAAAAAACTAAAAAGTTTAAAGCGTAGGATAACAATTTTTATTAAAGAACTGCATGAGCATAACACTTTAACATCTAGAGCTAGACAATAACTACCTTTTAAAGGGTAAGGTGGAATTCTAATCAATTTGCTTAGAGCACAACAACTACTTTGAACTATTTTGAACAACAACACTAATATTGATCATAATACTTTTTTAAGTAATTACATATTAAAAATAGGCCCAGATCCCGGTCTGCAGCACCATCTAAGTACCTACATATTAAAAGAAGCGAATCCGTTCCGATATTTTACGTAATCCTTGTTAAAATTCCAATAGATATTCGCATTTTATTTAATCGGGTGGGGTTTGAAAAATCGCCAGCGAGTCTTATATCGACATTATCCTCGACGTCAACCATTTCACACAACACATGTATCGCCTGGGATCCCGAATCCCTAGATGAACTCGGTGCGAACGAAATTTGTTTAACAGAATTTGAAATGAAAACGAAATGCTTATCGCTTGGTTTGTTGGGTCTCATTACAAACTTATGGTTTTTACGAACAAACACGAACAGGATACAAGGAACTGTCTGCAACACACATTTCACATTCCAATAGTTCGAAAAATAGTATAAACAAAACATTGAATACTCATTGCATTACACTGCATCTCGACATAGGATGCCTTCTGTCCAACATTTCAATGAAAAGAAAGCAAAAATTTAAAAATGAGCAAAAATTAAAAAAAAAAATCAAAAAAAAAAGTATTCAAGATTCCGAAAATGCTAGATCCAAGCATTAAAAATGCCGATATGGCACCACTGCAACTCCGTGCTCAAACGTGTCTTTGCCTACACGCTGCCTGGTGCGCCCAGGATTTGTTCATGTATTGGTCCTCTACACATCAAAGGAGCGCCATTAACGAACGCATACTTATCCCAGGCATAATAAATCCCAGGCTCACATAATCACAATGGATGTCAAATGTATACTCATAATATAATACAGTAGTAGAAATTCCCATAAAGACAGTAGGTATAGTATAATGTATTGCAAATGCTACAGACCTGGGAACACGCCACGACACGCTGGCAAGTGCGTACTATTTTATTGAAATTTCACATAAATGTAGCTGAATATCATTAATACACCTCCTTGCTTGTTTGCATAGACCTTCGACTTCAAAAAACCCCTAAGAAAAAAGTATAATGGCAAGATCTGGATGGCCAATTCTGATCGCAAAAACGGCTTATTACACGTTTAGGAAACGACTCATGCAGTACCTACCTAATTGATTTGTTTCTCATGTCACGATAACGAACACCATTAATTGTTACTGCCTGTCGTGCCTACCCAGCCGCATTTTCGAAGAAGAATGGTCCGATAATGCCTCCAACCCAAAATCCGCACCAAACAGTTACGCGTTGTGGATGCATTTGTTTCTCAACAATTACTCGTGGATTTTCTGAACCCCAAAAGCGACAATTTTGACGATTAACGAAGCCATCAAGATGAAAATGAGCTTCATCACTGAAGATGATTTTGTTCGAACAAACTTTCATTATTTTTAAAATATTGCAAAATGCTTTGTTCTTTCGTATAGCGCTCCAATTTTACTAACCCCGAAGCTGTCATATTGTTATCTTTTTTCCGTTGGCATCACTGTACTATTAAATGGCGCCAAATTCTAATTTTGCGTGAATTGTGGGACACCCTTTATTAGATGTAAACAGTACCGAAACATAGTTCCCGATAATTCCCAACGTTTCTTAAATCTTAACTGTAACATGTAAAAAAAAAAACAATATTACTGGCAATGCTGCAGTCTGTTGGTAGAAGCAACGCCATCAGATGGCGCACTCGACATTAAGAGTAAAAAATTTGTGAACGGGTGTGATCGGAAAGTGTGAAAGCGATTCGAACATATTTGCCTCATGATAAATGTTGAAAAGTAAAAAATAAGTGAAATAAACAAAATCAAGAAAAAGGCTGTTGACTTTTATTAAAATTACTTATCTTAAAGCTCAGATGTGGGGTAAAGAAAACCACATTCCGTAAAATACATTCTGTGAAAAAGAAACTCCTTCCGTAAAACTGAGTGAAGTGCGCAGCAGTGCCGCGTGGAAAATTAAAATCTACGAAATTACAAAGCATCTGTGCGCGCAACATTAATTAGTGATACAAAACCATATTGTCTATTGTGAAACATTCCGATAAAAGTGTTATCTTCCGAAAAATTTAAGTACGATGGCCGATACACGTCGGTTTACGCGCCAAGAAATGGCTGAGTTGTGTACGGAGAAAGAGATCGATTTTCCGAATAGTGCCACATTGAATCAATTGCGGGCTTTGTATGCGGAACATAACAAAGACCTTATAGTTGTCATACCAACCTACGACGAGTCGTCACTGAGTCAAACATCGCCAGCTGACGACATTTGCCTAGCGCATACGGATCCTCCTAATCACATGGAGAACAAAGTCTCCGAGCTACCACCAACTGATGTTCCTCGCCCATCTCATATGGAATCCTCCGCTTCGATTGAACCAGGTATTGTTGCCCAGCCGATTTGTGTTGATGATGCTGAAGATGCACTATTGGATCGTCAACTAGCACGTCTGGAACGTCGCCGAAAAATTGCGCTACTAGAGAGGGAGTTAAGTCTATTAGGCGAAAGAATTCCGCAAAGCCAGAACCGCCGACATACGTTTGCAGATATCGAGCACTCCATTGCTCCGTTCACAGGTGGTGAAATGTACCCTGTACGTAAATGGATTGACGACTATGAGTGCATTGTCAAGTCACTGAACGAGAGCGACGACTTCGCATTTATCAACGCACGCCGTCTAATGAAGGAGACAGCTGCTATATTTTTGATGTCCTCAGTCGCTCGAAATTGGGCAGATTTGAAGGATGAGTTAATTTTGGAGTTTGACCGTGTATATACGCAACAAGAAGTCTTCCGTCAATTAGCTGCTCGTAAAAAACAACCAGGCGAGAAATTAAATACCTACGTTATCATCATGCAGGAGATGGCTCGGTCCAGCAGTGTGTCGGAAGCAGATTTATTGGAATTCATCATAAGCGGAATTCAAGATACGTCATCGGCAGCTTCAGTTTTATATACGGCTACAACCATTCGACAGTTCAAGGACCTGATACCGAGATACGAAAGTCTTAAAGCAATGCGCACTACACTAGGATCGCAGTCGCTTAGCAGCCGTTCCGTTCCTGGCACTAGCACAAGCGCTAGCAAGAAAATACTTCCGCCCACTTCCGAATTGAAGTGTTACAACTGCTCGAAGACTGGTCATATATCCAGAGACTGTAATGCGCCACGACGGGCCATCGGCTCGTGCTTCCGTTGTGGGTCTACTCAACATGTTATCCGGAATTGTCCAATTAAGAGCAACCAAGCAGTGGCTCACATTAGCAGTTCAGCAGATTTGCCGTCAGGAAGACTTGAAGACGAGTTGGTTGCTGAGTTAGATGAAGTTCAGTTGGTAAGTGTTGCTTTTTGTTGTAATGGTGTCAAAGGTGCAAAATTTAACGAGGTCTATTCTCTTTTTGATACCGGCAGTCCGGTTAGCTTTGTACATCGGTCCCTTGTCCCGGATGATATTTGCGGCAATCAATTATCATATTCAAATTATCGTGGATTAGGTAAAACAAAATTGTTTACATACGGTAGAATAACAGCCGTGATACGTTTTGGTAATCAGATAAAAGATGTTTCTCTTTTTGTAATTACAGATGATGTTTTACCAACGCCAATTTTATTGGGCCGGGACTCTTTACGCTTATTAAATGTTCGGTTATGCGTTAAAATGAATTCAATGTTGTCATTAACCGATATTATCAATAAAATAAATAAAAATACATTATTGGAAAAGAATATATTTTGCACCTCCGACACTGTTTCAGATATACGGCCTATTGTTGTAAGCGACGATATTATTTCTGGTAATCAACCTGATGATAAAATAGGGGTTACGTTAAGTGAAAACATATATGAATTGCCTTATATTTTTGCTATTGAAGCGATACATATACCGGATGAAGTTGATATTTGGGATAAATTAGAATTGAAACAACGCGAAACGTTGAGTAACATAATACGCGAAAACTATTTGAATAATGAAAACATTCCGGTAGTTAATCATGGGTATAAAATGAAAATTAAGTTGAGTTCCGATATCCCATTCTATTGTCCGCCAAGGCGATTATCATATCACGATAAGAGTGAGGTTAATAAAATCATTTCAAATTTGCTCGAGAAAAGGGTTATCAGGCCGAGTAGTTCACCTTATGCATCGCCTATAGTGCTGGTGCGAAAGAAAAGCGGAGAGCTGCGAATGTGTGTCGATTATAGGTCACTAAATAAGTTAACCGTGCGCGATAATTTTCCATTACCCCTAGTTGAAGATTGTTTGGAGTATCTCGAGGGTAAATGCATTTTTAGTGTTTTTGATCTGAAAGATGGTTATTACCATGTAGGAATGGATGAAGAGTCAGTAAGTTTAACTTCTTTTGTAACTCCGCAGGGCCAGTATGAATATTTGCGCATGCCATTTGGCCTAAGAAATGCGCCCAGTGTTTTCATGCGATTTATTTTAAGCATATTAAGAGATTTTGTAGAGGCCGGGGAAATCATTGTTTACATGGACGATATTTTGATCGCCACGAAAACTCTTGGGGAACATTTTGACGTTCTTAAGCGGGTATTACGCAGGTTAAGTGAGTATAGGTTAGAATTGAAGCTATCGAAATGTAAACTATGTTACCCAGAGATAGAATACTTAGGATATTTAGTTGAAAAAAATGGTGTTCGACCTAGTACTAGCCATCTAGAAGCTATCCGTCATTATCCAATTCCGAAAACCGCTAAACAGCTCCACTCGTGTGTCGGATTGTTTTCCTATTTCCGACGATTTATTCCGTCCTTTTCACGTATTGCCCAACCATTGCATAAGTTATTAAAGAAGGACGTTCCCTTTCGTTTTGATAGTGAATGTGAGAAGGCATTCACTACATTGCGTGAT
Source organism: Cheilosia scutellata (assembly GCA_955612985.1). Classification (NCBI taxonomy): domain Eukaryota; kingdom Metazoa; phylum Arthropoda; class Insecta; order Diptera; family Syrphidae; genus Cheilosia; species Cheilosia scutellata. The sequence continues at coordinate 67,525,536 of OY015311.1, forward strand.
CAATTAGCATCGGCACCTGTATTGGCAATTTACAGTCCTAAGAGGGAGACAGAATTGCATTGTGACGCTAGTTCGCAGGGGTTTGGAAGTGTCTTATTGCAACGTCAGGACGATGGCAGATTACATCCGGTGGCATATTTTTCGAAGAGCAGTACTCCACAGGAGTCTAAATATCACAGTTTTGAGCTCGAAACTTTAGCTATCATTTATTCGTTACGCCGATTCCGTGTCTATTTGGAAGGAATTCCGTTCCGTATTCTAACCGATTGTAATTCGTTGACCATGACACTCAATAGAAAAAGCGTCAACCCGCGTATAGCGCGATGGGCCCTTGAATTAGAAAACTATAATTATTCTATCGAACATCGCAGTGGCTTAAGGATGGGGCATGCTGATGCACTCAGCAGATGTCATCTTATCGCTGCGGTTAGTACGGATGACATTGATTTGCGATTACAGGCTACACAAAATCGAGATGTCGAGATTGTTAGGATAAGGGAAAAATTGGAACAGGGACCGCTTAAGGGTTATGAGTTGAGTGATGGGTTGGTTTATAAAATACATCCGAGTGGTAGGTTGATTTTGTACGTGCCTGATGAAATGGTAGACAATATTATTCGGATTGTACACGAGAAAATTGGCCATCTCGGTATCAATAAGTGTACAGATCAGTTACAATGTCACTATTGGTTTCCCCGGATGCGTGAGCGCATCGAGAGATTTATTCAGAATTGTATTAGGTGTCTTGTTTATTCAGCGCCAGCACAAGTTAATGCTCGAAACCTGCATAGTATTCCGAAAAAACCCGTGCCATTCGACACAATCCACATTGACCATTTGGGTCCATTGCCATCGATTGCTTCGAAGAGAAAGCACCTATTAGTCGTAGTAGACGCATTCACAAAATTTGTGAAGTTGTACCCCGTGAATTCCACCAGCACATTGGAAGTGTGCGCATCACTAAACCGGTATTTCGATTATTATAGTAGACCACGACGGATTATTAGTGATCGCGGGACTTGTTTCACATCATTAGAGTTCGCGTCCTTTTTATTAGATCGCAACATTGACCATGTGAAGGTGGCGGTAGCCTCGCCGCAGGCGAACGGTCAAGTCGAAAGAGTAAATCGAGTGATAACCCCAATGTTAGGCAAGTTGAGTGAACCTATCCAACATTCCGATTGGACCAAGATGTTGTCAAAGGTAGAATATGGGTTGAATAATTCGATACATCAGACAACTAAGCAGGCTCCTAGTGTATTGTTGTTCGGTGTGAACCAACGTGGTACGGAGGTAGATTGGATATCGGAATATTTAGATGAAAAACTGAGCCCCGATGAGCCTGCTAACCTAAGTACACTGCGTGCAGAGGCTGTATTAGCCATTAAGAAGTCACAACAGTATAATGAACAGTATTATGCGTCGAAACATAAGCCCGCAAAGCAATTCAAGGTTGGTGATTTTGTTATGTTACCCAACGTGGACACAATGGTAGGTACAAATAAAAAACTAATTCCGAAGTATCGCGGACCGTATCAAATCTATAAGGCACTTCCAAATGATCGATACGTTGTGCGAGACATCGAAAATTGCCAAATAACGCGGATACCATATGAGGGTATAATAGAATCGTCTAGGTTGAGACATTGGGTTGATGAGAGACAGAGATAAAGGCTGTCGCCAGGTACAGGTTGTTAAAAGAGTAACACAAGTGTTAAGTTAAGAAATAGATTGTGTATGTAAGCTAATGAATCGTATATTTTAAGTTATTCCTAAAGTAGTTTAATATTTGTTGTAATGGTCGAGGTCGACCATTGTTGTCAGATGGGCCGAGTTGTAACATGTAAAAAAAAAAACAATATTACTGGCAATGCTGCAGTCTGTTGGTAGAAGCAACGCCATCAGATGGCGCACTCGACATTAAGAGTAAAAAATTTGTGAACGGGTGTGATCGGAAAGTGTGAAAGCGATTCGAACATATTTGCCTCATGATAAATGTTGAAAAGTAAAAAATAAGTGAAATAAACAAAATCAAGAAAAAGGCTGTTGACTTTTATTAAAATTACTTATCTTAAAAACATAACCCCAAAAATGGCCGCTTACATGTTTTATTTACATTGCCACCAACTTCACACTTCCGAAACTGAGCACTGGAATCAGCGCTTGCTCATCTAGGTGGACTTCAGAACGCACGTAAAAAACTTATTGAATGTATTTGTTTCAATCACCAGAGTGCCTAAGCCCGTTATTGTAATATTGCGCCCTATGAGACTGACAACCAATGCACCACCTATCAATCAGTACACTTGGCAACCGCGAGGGCATCACTTTTCCCAAACTTCCTTCGCTACAGGACAAGCAAACAACTGACTTCTTGGGAACATATTTCCAGAGGACTATAACTTACAAATTTACAATAATTTAAATGCAGAGCTAACCCTATATCTGCAATCATCTCGAAGCGCTTTTGAAGCGTTATAAGTTCGCCTTTCCCGAAGTACATATGTATCTATTTCTAAAAAACAAGAACTTCTTTAACAAAATACCTTCATCACCAAAGTTAAAGTAAATTTTTCAAAAGCTGTTATAAATGTATACAAAAACTTTAATGCCCTGTCACCTGCGGTAATAAATAGTCCGAGTCCCGACTATTCTGAAAATGATGCAAAAAAAAAAAAAGATAATTGTGGCCCATGAGGGGATCGAACCCGCGACCTTCGCGTTATTAGCACGACGCTCTAACCAACTGAGCTAATGGGCCAGTTGAAAAATGTAGTTCAATGAGTATTCACACCCCACTTTAGGGGTTGATACACTGTGGACTGTGGTATCTATAAATAGAAAAAACAGCATACATAAAATAAAGCATACGCGTTTCAGCACAATGTTCGTTTTTTTATTGTTTATCGATACAGAATGTAGGATGGTTTGTTTACTTGGGTGTAAGATAGATAATTGATGAATAAATTGTATCTTATTGTTTGATGATGGACCGAAGAGAAGAAAATCCTTGGGAAAGCCATCAAAGCTCCTTTTAATTACTAAGCACGCCCACGACGACGACACTAAAGACGAAACCAAAGAATAAACGCCGAGTTGAGTACTCCATAATATTGACTTGTATTTTTGGAAATCATTAATGAGTATGGAATGGCATCCGAAGCAAAATTCGGCGAAAGGGTGAAGCTGGAAATGGACAATCAAATCAGTCAAAATTAATAACGGGATGTCAGATAATTGACGTTTAAATTTAATTACATTGGAAATACCCTATAAACATTTTATTAATTTATCCGTCAATTTTTGTAAGGTATGTAGGTGTTTTCGACATAGTAGTTTGAAAAGATTTCGAAATTAATGGTGGCACGATAAACTGTCTTTTTTTTTAAGTGAACGTGGGTGCTAATTTCGAATAAAAATGAAACGATAGGTAAGTTGAAGTAGAATTTACAGGCCCGAGTGTGCTCTTAGTTTCTCAAGTGCTCCGCAGAATGATTGGAGAAAATATGAAAATTCCATCAGTCAATGTTGTGCTTCTGAAACTTTATGAAACTGTCATTTTGTTCGCAGCAGTCGCATTTGTGTATTGTGTATGTGTATTGATTACGCATTACAAAAATAGGTAAATATAAATCGCATACCCCAGAACTTCAGAGCTGTCAAAATGGAAAAGAATAAATGGCGTTGGTAGCGAAAAGATTTGCCGGACATGTAGAGCCAACCCATTCTTTATGTCCACAAAAATTGTGGAGATTGTTGCACCTAGAACATAATATGGAGGACGAGGGAACTACAACACAAGTGATTTTGATAAATGTTGCAAATTTATCGGCTTATTTGGTAGATATTAGTTTTAGATACATAATAAATGTGTGATATTTTTTGTTGGGAAGAGGCACACAATACTTCTTGACCTAAGCAAATGGGGACTTCGGGGGTGAAATTTATATTTTTTCTGCACGATCGTCGATCGATGGTGATTTTTCGTTAAGTATGGCGGGAGCAAGCATAGGTGCAGCGAGAACGTACCGTATTTACTGAATAAAGTACATCTGTATGTTTATTTGTAATGATTAAACATACCGATTATTGTAAAGACGTTTTTTCGTACTTTCCTAAGCAAATTAAGAACAACCACAAAATTGAAGGACATTATTCCCTTTTATGAGAATCACAAAGAACGAGCAATTTGCTTAGGTACATTTACTTGACGAGTTATTTACCAATAAACACGGTAGAAAAGCTCGTACGATAAAAGTACTTAAGACGTTGACTCTTGGCTCAAAGGTAGATACTAAGTGAAAGTTCCAGTAGTGAGTTAAAATGTTCGTTTATTATTTCATATTAAACCGTTTTTGCTGAAACGACAAATTATTTGTTTTGAGAGATTTTATTGGATATTTCAATTTGCAAAAAAATTCAATTTGGACAAAAAACAATTGCTGTTAAAGTGCTTGACCAATTTGATGTAGGTATGTGATAATGTTTGGAAGATTTTTCCGTCGGCTTTTTTGGTCATACTCATAACAATTGCTGTCTAAGAAAAAATTTCGGGATGTTTTGATTCATGCAAAAATGTATTAGAGATTTCGGATTTTGCTTTTCGGACTTTTTCGAACAATTTTTTTCAGGATTTTGCAATTCAGCCAAACGTTGGTTTACTTACAAAAATTGACAATTGAAACTTTTTTTTTCTCGGTTAAAAACGAACAAATGGTCACAATTATACGATTAAAAAGTTTATTGAAATACCTATACATAATAATTTTTTAAAAATATTAAATATAGGTGTATTTTTTTGGGAATCTATAGCTATCAGTTTTGAATGTAAAAGTAAAAGTGAGCTAGCTATAGATTCCCAAAATAATACGCCTAATGCAACCACAACCAAAAAAACAATAAAAAAAAAATAATTTTTAGCGTATTTGCTATTTGGTATCATTGCAATGTTTTGTTTACAAGTTCCTTCCAAATAATATCGGTTAAGAGAAAAAATGGAAGAAAAACTAATTGAATTCATCAAGGAAAATTGTTTAACAAAAGAAACAAAAAGTTACAAAAAAGTGTATCTAAAAGATACAAAAATGAGCTTTCCAAAAAAATTAATGTTCCAGGTAAATATGAATGTTTTGTCGAATCGCAAATTTACCTTTATTGCTCTTCTTTTAATAAAGCCAAGAAATTAAAAGACCGATGGAAAAGCCTTAAAAACACATTTTATAGGAACATGAGGGCAATGAAGCTTCCTATCGGTAGTGGGGCGCTTAACCCGAAGAAAAAGTGGAAATCGTGATGCTGATGTTCCTCAACGATGCCGACTACACAATGAACGAAAAGTGAGTTTATTTCTATGAGAAATGCATGCATATCTCTTTATACAACCTAGAATTAAAATCTTAAAGAGTGCTAAATATTTTATTTTAATTTCAGTACTTCAGGCAACTTCCCGCAGGCATCGTTTGAGGAAGACCACTTTTACCCGGAATTCGGGGAAGAAAGCCTATCCGGTTGTTTTTTGCGCCAGAAATCGGGTATGAAACGGGGGCATCATCCATATCAACACCAAAACCGAAAAAACAAGTTCAATTGAAAGGATGCGATGCATGAAGCACAATTTTTGAAAATTGCTAAAAATGACTATTTTATGCCCAAAACACATGTGCAGAAATACGAGAGTGCAACACAGACGACAAATAATTCCCGTTTCTTTTTTCCTCGTATGCATTAGTAGCTGAATTTAAAAATTCGATGCTGTCAAGTCTATTTAATTTAATTCACTGCGTTGCTATGCAGTGGATTTAGAAATAAAGACATGTTGCAGAATTTACATTTGTTTCACCACATAAGAATATGTGTATTCTCTAACTAATCCTGCTGCGAATTCACTGCGCACGTGTGTGTACGTGTGTTTTGGGCATTAGCCACTTTTTCCTCCTTTTCATATAAAATTTTTCTGAGATCATCATAAAAAATATTAGCGAAGAGATTTTTGAATTTTTTTTTTTGCAGTCACTATTAGAATTGTTTGAAGAAACTTTTTGCATCAAAACATTTTTTTTTGTGACCGAGGAAAAAAGTAAAAAAGTAGACTTTTATAAAAGTTATCTATACATTTTCAGTGGGTATATCTATAAGTCCTTACTTAATGGGTTAAGGAAAGTTTTGTATCACTCAAACGGAATTTAAATGACCTTTCCATAGGTGCCAAAATTTACATGAAGTAAGTTCAAATTATGAGTAGAATTAACTTTAGTTTTGTCAAAATACATATGTCCACCATTGTAGTTTGTTTTCCATAAACTAAAGTTATGCGAGTATAACTTTCAGGAACTTACACCGAAGTATGTAATTGTTAGTCGACACTCTTATGAGCTAATGGATTCGCGTATAAATCGAAACTGCATCCAGTAATTCTGCACATGTGTTTTGGGCATTATGGTAACAAAATAGCAGTCAGTGCTACTTCCTTACTTAAACTTTTTTTAATCAAGTACTTACTATTTCTTTTGTTGTCAAATTTGATGTACTTACAGCCATTTTGAGGTACGGAATTATATTGCACTGTGATGAGATACTTTCGGAAGTAGTCGTCATTCATTGACGAAAAGACCACAATCTAACCTATACCAAGTATTACAGTCTCTAAAAATTAGATCAAGGAAACGCTATCGTTCATTATATACAATCCATTAATTTGTATACCCAATTCATCAGATTCTTGTGTATCTATATTTACCAACCAGTCATTCAAATCATAGTGTGAGTAATTCTTAGCCAAGTTATTAGCCAACTCTCTGACTAACAGCCACACTGCTAACATACAGCAGAGTGGCGCAGTGGAAGCGTGCTGGGCCCATAACCCAGAGGTCCGTAGATCGAAACTACGCTCTGCTATACGGTTTATTTTTTTATTCTCCTTTTCTAAAAATCCCAATACTCGAATAACGAATATAAGCAGCAAGTATACGAATATCAGCTTCCGTATAAGGTGGTTAAAAGTGTTCCGATCATACCCACAATTCCGTGTACTCATCACTCTAATTACCCCAGAGGGTAGGTACAGCCCGCCCCCAAACCCAAATGCACTCTCAATATTTACGTTTAGATACCAATTTTAGGATTACATCGTAACGCGCCGCCCCACAGCATTCGTCGAGGTAATAAATTTTCATTCGGAAAGCTCATAAATTACTGGAAAGTCAAAAGCTTTTGGTTATCATTTCGCAGATTGAAAAAGTTTACAACCGGTGCGGGGGTTTACGGACGGACGTAGGTAGGTAGGTGGCATATAGCATAGTAGGATAGGAGGCTATAGCCCATATAGAGAGGGTTTGTCAACGACGACGTATATGATGATGATAATGCTGCCACTGTGTGTAAACGCTGGCACAGAGGGAGTCATACCAACTGTACAAAGTACCTACTCGTACACTGATGCTTAGGATGTGTGTAACTCCCACGTCACAAACAGTTGGCTTCAATGATGCCTTATTTATACCATATTCGCTCTGTAGTAGTCACGGGCACTGTAGGTATGTATGCCGGATATTGAGGGGAGGAAGTTGGATGCTGTTAGGGAATGTTGGGTTTTAAAGTATCGTTTTTTCGCTTTGACGGCACAGAGGCTGGCAGGAATTATGTTCTTTGGGACTTTAATTGAGTTTTTGGAGAATTCACAATATTCAGGAATCACTGCGGCATTTTCAAAGGGGCGGGGAGGATGAGTGTGTCCCTGATCCGGATTATTGAAGTTGCAATTTGAGAAATAGTTTCAGATTCTCCGAGTGTTGCCGGTTGATTGACATTGTTTGGTCATTGGCGGAATGCCTTCTCCTTAATCCTTTAATGGGAATAAAATTCAAAAGCATACTGTAAAAATAAATTTGTTTGATGGTTAACTCACACGGAGGTAGACATAGACATGTAATTTTTTTTTTTTGCGTTCACCTTTATTTGTGTGGCAGCATTGTCGTTCGAAAAAGCATTCATTGTTGGCAGGACAATTTTATATGTTTAGGTATATAAATATACATAAAATGCTGAGCAAGTTAGTAGAAAACAATTTGTTGTGTTGGCGTTATTACTTTTTCAAATGTATTTCTACTCTATGGCCTTCATAGGAAGCATTATTGCTATATATGCATTGCTTTTTAGGATACCAGTTTGGGGAGTCTTTTTGTTGTCATCGTTTTTATATATGTAGATATACGTTTGGCCAATTTATGAACGATAGGTTTATTGATGTTGCTCAAGAGAATCTCAGTCTTCTTTTACACAACAAAACTGCAAGCTTGCTAGTAGTTAGTTAGTTAGTTAGTTAGTTAAAATTAAATTTAATCAGTTCCCCTCTTATTTGGAAGTTCAGCTTATCCGTTGAAATATTGTCCAGAAAGTAAGTCTGGATTCGTAAGTGATGGTATAATTGCTGCACTGTCCGCTCGAAAGTAAAGAATGCATATAGCTTTTTGTTTCTCTTCTTTTAAATCTCCGCGATGTTTGTAAGTGCGAATAGTTGGTCGATAGTTGAATAACTACGTCTAAAACCTCCATGAAATTCTGACAGGATCTTCTTTCTTTTCACCCACTGAGTAATTCGGTTAAAGATCACTCCTGCGAATAGCTTTGTGGATGTGTTCAAAAACGATATATCTCTGTAATTTTCCGCGTTGCGTAGTCTCCTTTCTTGTGTATTATAGATTTTTTAAAGCATTCAGGGACATATCCGCACTTTCAAATATTCTTTTGTATCTAAGTACTGTTAAAAATTTCGGTGTAGTATTTTTGTAGTAGGTATTCGAATGGTAGATATACGGGGCCTTGTTCTTCTTCGCAATGTCTATGACTACTTGACTGCCATCCACTCGGCATCCGTAATCGGTGCATCTAGAAATTGCGACTACAAATTTAGGGATTGCATATTGAAAAGATACTGATGTTTGCTTTGCGTCTAAAGGGTTACGAAGTGTTTTTTTAAGTTGATTCGCTTGTAGTCTTGAAGCAATGCCATTTATTTTTCCCCTTATTATAAGTTTGAATGCTATCCAGAAGCATGCTAGTAGTACTTAGAATCGACTTATAATTTAGAAAAGGGTATTTTTGTAGTGGCTGACGCAGTTCGAATCCTGGGCTGTCATGTATTTATTTATTTCTATAATACAGTCATAGTAGCATTCTTTTGTGAAGTTGGTTCGCTAAATAAAAAGTTTTTAATCTAGTAAAGCCTTGTAGGTACACTTAAAGTTGATTGCGAGTTCCCCCTCTACTTGTACGCGCCGCCAACACTTGTGTGCTCCTACTCCTCCCCCAAATCCCGTCAACGAAATCATCAAAAATCACCCGAGGAATTTTCGTTTAAACCGACTAACTTCATCGGCCTTCACTAATTTCACCAGCATTGTGATGATTTGGGTCTATTTAGGAATTTTTTGCAAGATGTCACCACTCGGCTGTCAAAAAGAAAATGCGATTTCCAAACGTAGGTAATTTTTCGCGTGGATGCCTTTGTCAAGGTAGATGAAGACAGTTATCGTCACTTCCGTTATTTGACAGCTGGTGTTGGCCCATAAAGGGGTCATCTAACTACTCCTGAAAAATAGTAGTTGCCAAGTCGCCAAAAGTGTAATTTTCTGTTCATTTGAACATTGGAAGCTGCGTTAGCTTATATATACCTACCTAGCAACCTAAATACCAGAATTACTTCTCAAGGGGCTATCTATAGAGACCAAGAAAATGCATTTTGAAGCAAACTTAAACTGTAATTGTAGCTTAATGATCGGGAAAAGAATTGCCGTCAAAAATTAGTTTGTGCTCCAGCCGTCAAGCAGTCCCTCTTTGACGGTTGCATGCCATTCGATGGTGGTTGGGTGTGTATGAATCGGGCAGGCATTGATTGGCATTAACTTGGCAATGTCCAGTGTTTTAACTTTCTCATACACATCAATTGTGTTTATTTTACCTCCCCGTGGTAACCACCGGGTACTGGTCTCGCCCACCCGGGCTTGACTTGCTAAACTTATAAGCGCGAGTGTTGAACACAAAAAAAATAGCAACACTATAATGCTCTGTCGGAATTGACTGTCTGCTCGATTCTCAGAAGTCTAACATGGGCACCTCAGAATGAGGACGTACGGCGGATGAATTTAAATGATTAAATCAACGGTGGCGTCAACAGTCAACTTGGCAGATACCTTAATGGGCTACTTCGACTTATTTGGAGGTAAGATCATTAGGGCTTTTCAGCATTAGTCAGGATGTTGAAATAGAGAGCCGATGAGCCCTTTATGGGCCAACGGCAGAGCTCACATCCCCGAAGCGGGTTACTGACTCCGGGAAATCCGGCCCCTTTTGTCCAAGGGTTTCAGCAAAGGACCTGGCCCTCCAGGTTGGGGGTTGTGCGTCGGGGTAACTTCCCTACCACGGAAAAACCAGGCAGTTCTGATGATCCAAATGTTGACGACCCCAGCAAACGAATTAAGGACAACGAACTTCGGATCTGCACACTGCACGTGGAATGTCCGGACCTTAAACAGACCGCGTGCAGCCGAACAATTAGTGGAAACCCTGGATAGGTACAAAGCGGACATAACGGCCTTCCAGGAAGTGCGATGGGATGGAGAAGGCACAAGAAGGATGAAAAACTGTGACATTTACTGCGGCGAGTGCCGCGGGGAGCAAAGTCAGCGGTTGTTTGGATGCGGATTTGTGATTAGAGGAAGACTTAGGCAAGAAGTCTTGGGCTTTCGCAACGTAAGCGAGCGCCTGGTCACAATCCGAATCAGGGCCAAATTCAAAAACATAACACTGATTTGTGCTCACGCCCCCACAGAGAAGAAAGAGGACGCAGCTAAGGAAGCATTCTACGATCTTCTTGAGAAGACGTATGATAAGTGCCCGAAGTACAACGTCAAGATAGTTCTTGGAAAGCACAGCCTGCACAACAATACCTCCGGAAACGGGCTCAGGCTAATCGACTTTGCGGCGGGGCGAAATGTCATCATTGCCAGCACACGATTCCCACACCTCAACATACACAAAGGGACTTGGCGGTCTCCAGATCAACAAACCGTCAACCAAATCGATCATGTTGCGATCGACGCCAGACATGCCTCCAGTATCTTGGATGTCCGAACTTTCCGAGCTGCCAACATAGACTCGGACCATTACTTGGTAGTAGCCAAAGTACGGATGCGGATATCCAATACTCCACAACACCGAGAGGATACTGTAAGAAGATTTGACGTCACAAGGCTACTATCGCAAGAAACCGCCAAAACCTTTGCCGACCGCGTCTCCCTAAACCTCTCAGCAAGCCCATCCTCAGCTTCACCAGCATCAATTGCAGAGGACCAGTGGCAACACTGCCAGCGTGCCATCAGGAGCGCCGCTACCGAAGTGCTGGGTTTCACTAGAAGACCACAACGAAACCCCTGGTTCGATGAGGAATGCCCCCAGACACATGCAGCTAAGAACGAGGCCTATCAACTAATGCTGCAGACAAGAACCAGAGCGGCTGAGAGAGCTACCCGGGAGCTCTACTGGCAAAAAAGAAGGGAGGAACACCGACTTCTCAGAAGGAAAGAGAAAGAGCACGAGAAGCGAGCGGTCGAATCAATTGAGGGACGCTACTGCAGAGGCAATGTTCGAAAGTTCTACCAAAACGATCCACCCAAGGATACAAGGCCCGAACAGAAGCCTGCAGAGATAAGCATGGGAATACAGTAGTAGATTCACAGTCGGTGCTGAGGATTTGGAAAGAACACTTCTGCATTCTGTTAAACGGCGGAGACAGCCAACAACCCGCTGTCAGGCAGAATGATTTGTTCAGCTTGGACGATGATGGCCAAAATTTCCGTCCACCTGACCTACACGAAGTGAGGATAGCGATATCCAAACTTAAGCCCAACAAAGCTGCTGGAGCGGATGGCCTCCCGGCCGAGCTTTTTAAAGCAGCAGGAGATGGCTTGGTAAGGAGCATGCACCAACTCATCTGTAAAATTTGGTCGGATGAAAGCCCGACGAATGGAAACTCAGCATCGTGTGCCCCATCCACAAGAAAGGAGATACTCTGAACTGCGCCAACTACAGAGGAATAAGTCTCCTGAATGTCGCGTATAAGATCTTGTCGGCTGTATTGTGTGAACGCCTAAAACCTTTCGCCAACAACCTGATCGGCCCATATCAGTGTGGTTTTAGACCAGGAAAGTCAACCATCGACCAAATTTTCTCACTCCGACAAATCTTGGAAAAAACCCAGGAATTTCAGATCGATACACACCATCTTATTTATCCACTTTAAAGTCGCCTATGATAGCGTATATAGGGACGAACTATACAAAGCCATGTCAAGTTTTGGCATCCCCGCCAAACTCGTCCGTCTGTGCAGGATGACGATGGAGAAAACTCGCTGCTCCGTCAAAGTCGGCAAGAACACCACCGATTCATTTGATGTCGAAAAAGGTTTGAGACAAGGCGACGCGCTATCATGTACTTTCTTTAACATCGTTCTTGAAGCAATTGTACGAAACTCACAAGCCAACACCCGAGGTACAATTTTTGAAAAGTCCGTTCAACTACTTGCCTATGCTGATGATGTTGACATTATTGGGAGAACGCGGCGAGCTGTCAGTGGCACATTTGCAAGCATCGAAACGGATGCGGCGAAGATGGGTCTGGCTGTTAATGAGGACAAAACGAAGTAAGTCAACGAGAAGGGACTCTCAACATCGGCGACTCGGACAAAACGTCACGATGGACAGATACAACTTCGAAGTAGTTAAAGACTTTGTCTACCTGGGCTCCACTATCACTTCGCAGAATGACATCGGCGCAGAGATCAAGCGAAGAATCACTCTTGCCAATCGCTGTTTCTTCGGGCTAAGAAGGCATCTAAGAAGTAAAGCCCTCTCTCATAGAACCAAGGAGATACTATATAAGACCTTAATCATACCGGTCCTGATGTATGGTGCAGAAGCATGGACCCTGTCAAAAGCGGATGAAAACCTTCTGGGATGCTTTGAGAGAAAGATTCTTCGAATGATATTCGGTCCATTTTGTGACGATGGTGTGGAGAAGAAGATTCAATGACGAGCTATACGGGCTATACAGCGACGCTGACCTGGTCAAAAAGCTAAAAATACAATGGCTGAGAGGGCTGGGACACGTGGAGCGTATGGACAACAACGCACCAGCCCGACGAGTCTTCGAATCCACCCCTGAGGGACAACGCATCAGAGGAAGACCCCACCTTAGGTGTCGCACACAATTGGAGAACGACCTCAACCAACTTGGTGTGCGTAACTGGAGGCCGCTAGCGAGGGACCGAGCTGGCTGGAGGGGCTTGTTGGTTGAGGCCGTGGTCCACCCCGGACTGTAAGCGCCACCAAAAGTAAAGTAAGTAAGTATGCCATTCGATGGCCCTTGCAAGTTGGGGTCGTATAGAGTCGTTGGGGGAAAAAAAGCTCACCTGTCACCCTGACAAATTGTTGCAGCCTTTGGCGCCATCTATCTCAAGGCGGCTAATAAAAAAGTAGCTTAGCGCCACCATACAGCTTCCACATGGAGAACTCATCTTCGCTCTTGCAGAAATCCTAAATTTGTGAGAGCTCTTCACATTCAATCCCTTACAACACCATTTATAACACTGTCCCGTACCCTTTAATCCCAATTACTTATCTAAAATGGAAATATTAACTACAGTAATTTCAAAGCCTTCGCACAACAAAAAGGATCATTGGAATTCCTCGTCCTCCCACCAGCGCCCCCTCCTTTTACAGATTTACACTCAATTCCATTAAGGCTACTACTCCATGAAATATGCTTTCGGGCCAAAGACGTCTGTCTATACTGGTTATGGTTTCCTTTTTACCCCACACTCTCCCGTGGGTTATTTTTTTCGTTTTGTGCGAAAAATTTGTATTTCATACTCTTTAAGGAAGCGAAATAAAATCTCTTCTATTTGAAGAGCAACCAAGCGCACTGTTGCTGTGTCCCTCTTCTTCTTCTTATTGAAAAAAAAAAATCACACACACACACACACAAATTCATCCAAACGTACCAGGAAGGCTAACAGCAATTGATAGAGATGTAGACAAATAGATAGTACAGGGATAACAGTCCCCATTTGCATTACTTTTCCTCGCTCTCCTCTCCAACCATTGCCAGAGGGTGTAGTGTAAATAAGGCCAGCAGAGACGAAGAGCGGCTGAATGAACGAAAAATCGGTGTGTCCTCGATTTGCAACTGCGAGCTTCCTTCGCTTCTGTATATCGTTTTGGCCCTTTTGTAAGAGGAAGTTGCTGGATGGCTGGTGATGGTGAATGGTTAGACTGAGTGGGCGCTATTGGGTGAGGGTATAGTAAGTTTGCCGGCAACAAGGGCTGAAAGGGTGGCAAATAATTATTTTCTTTTTAATGAATTTCATCTGGGGCCAAACAGGAGCTTATACTTTGCTGTTTTTTCTTTTTCTTTTTTTTGTCCGTCGTCCTTTTGTCGCCGACGTTCGGTCGTATAGCTGCTGCTACTGCTGGTGCCGCCGCTATATAGACGTCGACGAGCAAATGAAATTGACTCCAGTATCGTGCTGAGGATACCAACTGAAAGAAAATGTATACTCCCCACATATGCACTGTACACTGTACAGCACACCCTTCCTTGAGTAGTTGTAGCGAATTCAGTTTCAATACGAACCCTCCGTGGGGAAGGATAAATAATAAAATAGAAAATGGGGGACATCCACTTACTCAACTCCTACACCGTATAGCACTCTGTAGGCAATTTTATTGATTTATATTTGTCACAATAGATGTCCTGATTTTGGTAGCCACTTTATAAATTTACATCTTGATTGGATGCAATGCAACCCACCACTTTCTACAGTGGCAATGCATCGGTCACTGTATATGAACTTTAAATGTCACATGGGGTGTGCAAGGATAATGCTTATTTATTCTCGGGAATTGAAAGGACACCCACGGATACACCTCTTGTCGACATCGTTTTCATCGTCGTTGACCTTTATACGCTTCCATTTCACATTTACGGTTAATACTCGGATG
The DNA here is from genome assembly GCA_955612985.1 of Cheilosia scutellata. NCBI lineage: Eukaryota > Metazoa > Arthropoda > Insecta > Diptera > Syrphidae > Cheilosia > Cheilosia scutellata. Next base: position 67,540,589 of record OY015311.1, read on the forward strand.
AGGTGAAAAGTGTGCTCGTCGAGTGGGAGTTTACCCTGTCAGAGCAGAAGATTTACTTATTAATTAGTTTATTATCGGTGTTGTTGTTGTTGCGATTTGCGAGTGTCTAAAAGATACTATCTGTGTCGTGGTTTGAGACAAAAAAAAAAGTTCTGTGGAAAAGTTTTTCCCTCTTTACTTTTACTTTTATTTTTGCTGGAAAGATTCCCTAGAAGTGACAGAGAGCTTCACAGACATTGATGATGTTTATGATAATGACAGTTGCGCATAACAAATCGTTTGAAGGTGAAATCGTTGGGGTTGTACGAGGAGGAGGTGGTTTCTGGGTGTGGAGAGGGTGCTCCTGATGGGTATTAAGGGAGTTTTACTGAACATGCAATTAATTTGCTGCTTCGAGTTTATCTATAGGTAGGTTCGACGGAATACAATTGGGAAAGTTTTGACATTCTTTAGTCGAAAAATACTCCATGAATCTGTACAATTTATGCGTCCGGAACCCTATTAGCTAAAACTTAGTGCTGGGTGTTATGCCGTCGCTCAAAATATACATATAGGTACCTAGAATTATAAATGCCTCTTCATTTTTGTCCCCTTTCAGTTGATTTTAACGCTGAAGTCGATAATTGCTTGGAACTACATGTTTCTAAAGCACATTTTTTTTTAGCAGAATATTTGTGTTTGGGTTGATGTTCATTCGCTCTAGAGAGGCTTCTTAAGATTAGCTGTCATAAATAATTGACAGCTTCATGTGTGTTTAGTTTTACAATATTGTTCCTTGAATCGTTATATGAGGCAAGCGATGTCATCACTATCAGGGCATTGTGAATCTCTTCGGAAATTACTCCGAAAAATGCTGATTTTTGCTGAATAAATAAATAATTAGCTTCGGCTAATTTTCAGACACTTTCGTGGTGATTATCATGGCACACGGTCCATGACAATCAATATCCACACTACCTTTGTTTCTCTATCGGCTTTCGGAGTAAATTCCAGTGGATTGCTATATAAGTTTGAACAACGTTCCCATCAATTATTTCCAAACTGGAAGTTGCTCGAATCAATAAAATCAGATATGTTTCTGGCCCAAGAGATAAATATATATTATTGTATAAGAGTCCTTCAACCCCGGGTGGGGCATATAAGGGCGGCGACAAACTCCATCCTTCTCGATCGTTTTACGCTGTGTTGCTCCTTCGGCCAATACTGTTGATTTCCAAGTAGTTCTTGGTGTACCGTGTACCTTGAGGATTGCATTCGAAGGACTGCATCGCGATGTTATCGTTTGGTTATTGCAATTGATGTTAAGACCAGCCATCTCTCCATTCACTTGCAGTGATTGGCAGTTGGCACATCTTGTTCATCCCGCTGTTGGTACTTGCCAGGAAACAGATGTCATCGTACGGTCTCCACTGGATACCATGTCTCTCAGTTGTACCTACGGTGGCAGTCAGTACATCATCTATGGCCAGTAAAAACAGGATTGGCGACAGAATATCCCCTATTAAAAGAGTCGGAAAGCTGTCCAATATGTAGAACGAAGCATCTTGCGGCGTGATAGGACTCCTTTATAACAGCAACAATCTTCGGGGGAATCCCTCTCCTATCTAAAGATTTCCAGATCCATTCGCGGTTGACTCGATCAAAGGCCTTCTCAAAGTCTACGGACATATGTTAGAGCGGTGACGTAAACTCGGTTAACTGTTCGAGTATTATACGCAGGGTGTTGATGTGATCGACACAGCACCGACCACTACGATTTTTCGATATTTATACGATATTTTCGATCCTGTCCTTTGTCCGTTCGAGAATGATGGTTGCTATTATCTTCGGGAAATCAGACAAAACGGTGATACCACGCCAGTTATTGCAGTTTTTAAGGTTTCCCTTTTTTGGTATCTTAACAATAACATTTGGTTTTCGAATTTTACCAATAGTGTGCCGTCCGCATCCAAAACAGGATGGTTGGTGTTGCTTTTACGGTCAACAATATCCTTGGCTCCCTCGTATCTCTTCTTCTTGCAGCACTTTCCGCAAGTTCGACCATTCTTTTTCTCCTGTCGCGCCTTACACAGCGCTGCACTGTCTTGTGAGCTACTCGGTACTCGATACGTAGAGCCACTTTATGTTGAACGTTGGTTTCGGCGTTTGCTTTAATTTTCAACGATCTACGATACTCGATTTTGTCCCAGGTGTTTTGGGACATCCACCTCTCGACTTTTTTGGCACAGTTTCGGAGCCAGCCTCTATAAACGCGCTTTTTACTTTTCCCCACATCCATCGCATCTATAGATGGTTCGCCGTTCGCCTAATTCAATTGAACTCGATGCTTTGCCGTTAAGTGGGGTGATGAAATTCCGACATGTGCTGGGGTCCAGATCCATTGTGATACCATCTGGATCATACATTTTCCCCCCTACTGTACTCCCCATTTCTGTAGCTTCTCCAAAAATAGTTTAAAGGCTCATCGGCCTACAGTTCCCTTTCCAAGAAAGCTGAATATTAAACTACTACTATGCTAACTCTAAGAGAGATAAAAGGCTGTCTAGAGCCACTTTCGGGTTATTTGACAAGGCTTCCAAGGACTTAATAGCTGCTTTGTTTGCTTTCTGAAAAGATGCTGGGATATCTTCAGTAGATAGCATTTTCCGGCCTTTGTATTACGGACTTTTAAATTCCAGTCAAAATTTGCCAAACATTTTGGAAGACGGCAAGAGAGATTGAGATTAAGTCTCTAAGAGAAAATACCCCTACCCACCCCCGCCATCAGTTTTTGATATGTCGCTATAAAATTATGAACCAAGAAAGCATCTACCTTCCAGATTGACCTGGAGTGGTTGTTTTAAATTGGTGGAAGTTTAGTCCATGTTCTAGGGAGCCATTTCGAAATTATGTATTCAAAATAAAAGCCAAATTCTTTACCAGACCACTGTGGCATTGCTTTAAGATAAACTACTGTGTAGCAATTTGTCTACCAAAAATGTCAAGAGGTTTCAATTGAATAAAATGTTCAGTGCTACAGGGCGCATCGTCCGAAGGGCACCACTTAAGCCCAATTAACAACGTGCATCGGCGTCGGTCGCTTCGTGAGCATTGAGACGGAAGCGGCGAAGATGGGTTTGACGGTCAATGAGGGCAAGACATAGTATATGCTGTCATCAAGAAAGGACACCCAACACCGACGTCTTGGACAGAATGTCACTATAGACAGATATAACTTTGAGGTGGTAAAGAACTTTGTATACCTAGGCTCCGCTATGAACTCAGACAATGACACCAGCGCTGAGATTAAACGAAGAATATCTCTTGCCAATCGCTGTTTCTTTGGGCTAAGAAAGCAATTGAGTAGCCAAGCCCTCTCTTAAACTACTAAAGTGACCCTTTATAAGACCCTAATCATCCCCTACTTTATGGTGCAGAGGCATGGACTCTATAAAAAGCGGATGAGGCTACTCTTGGCTGCTTCGAGAGGAAAATTCTTCGAGTAATTTTCGGTCCCGTCTGCATAGACGGTGAATGGAGGAGGAGATACAAGATACAACGACGAACTGTACAGCGACATCGACCTAGCCAGAAGAGTGAAGGTCCAACGACTGAGGTGGCTGGGTGGCCCGGAAGATCTTCGAATCCACACCCGAGGGACGGCGCAGTAGAGGAAGACCGCGGCTCAGGTGGCGCACGCAAGTGGAAGGGCGAAACTGGAGACAACTGGCCAAAGATCGTGCTGGCTGGAGACGCTTGTTGATTGAGGTCCAGGTCCACCCCGGACTGTAGCGCCACCTTAAGTAAGTAAGTCGGTCGCTTTGCGGCATCTCCGTCAAATATCCCTAAAAGTAAAAAGTCTGTCTACTTATGCGTCGCGTTGGAGTTTACGATATTTACGATCTAAAGTCGATCCAAAACCTGAAGCCCCCAATAGCCTTTTTGCTAAAGAAAAAAGCTACAGTAGCCATTTTGACTATTTCTCGTCAACCTGACAAGCCTAAAAAGAAGTCCTCTCACAAAACTTCATTCGCCTAGGTCGATTCGTTTGGTTTCGTTCGCGAAAGGTGGTAAAGTGGAATAATATGTATAATTTCCGTTTTCCGGGGATCGAACCTGAGACAACTCGCTCAGTAGCCCACCACACTAACCACTAAGCCACTGCATCCAAGGTGAGTTAGAAGTTAACAAAAATGCGGCATATCGATCTTAAGGTCTGTTAAAGAATTTTCCATGAGTCGCGATACAATATTCTTGACCTTTCTGGGTGCCGTGACATAAGGCCATGCGACATAAGGCCATATTTCGAAATATGGCCTTATGACACTTTCACAAAGCGACATAAGGCCATATTCGAACGTATGGCTTTATGTCGCTTTGCAAAAGCGTCATAAGGCCATTATGGCCTTATGTCACTTTTAAGTTATTTGTTCTGATTAGTCAACCTGCACATAATCAAAGCGACAAAAGGTTAAATAAAAACTATTCATTTTGTATTTATATATAATATTTAATATTTAATATGTACCAATGTCAGTTTTAAACAAAAAAAAATCATATGTCAACTAATCTTAGTCTTAACAAAAAATGGATGTACTATTTTTGACAATTTGTCGACAAATTGGGCAAAGAATAGGGTTATTATTCTTAATATAGTTTTCCGACAGCTGTGTAAAGCAATTTAAACATAGTTTAAAATGGTTACATGGCTGGAGCAGAATGGTGCGAGTGTTCTCACAGCAAATAACACACAGAACAGGTATGTCACCAACATTGTAAGAATCCCGTTCAAAAGGATCCTCAGAGTCTGCCTCTTCTTCCTCAGCGACCCGGCAATTATCTATATTTGTTGCTTCCTGAGTTAGAATGTTGTTATTGTCATTCGTCATTTGATTCAGAAAGTCTATAATTGAAATAATTTTTTTGTCCAGCTTTTTAAGAGCCTCCTCAATTTTGTCAATTTTGTCCTTGAATTTTTTTTTCGGGGGCTGGAAAATGTCAAATGTCCCATCGATGGACATTTCAAATTCTCTGGATTTCACTTGGTCTTCATCCAGCAAGACATCGAGAAACTTGAAATTTTCTGTTGAAGAAAATAATAGTAAGGAATTCGCCGCGAATTTCTTACTATTATTTTCTTCAATAAAAAGTTTATAGAAACATATTTTCTGTTGAAGAAAATAATAGTAAGATATTCGTTACACGTTTTGTTGTAACATATGTAATGTTTTTTCATTTTAATTATATTTAAACCGATACAGATGTTTTATATCAGGAATATATACGAGATTACTTCCTTTCCTAAGGCCTTCACAAAACTCAAAATTAAAAATCAAAGCACCAACATTTTCCATTATGCACACCGAACAACACGTTGCACTTGAAGCCACGCTTAAGAATGAAAAGTGCGCAAATTTATTGGCTCTAACTAACTACCTACCAATGGTCATCTCTTATTAGTTTTCTAACGGTAAAGACAGGTTTTTGTTATTGACAACATAAACATGTCCCATAGTTTCTTGAAATATGGCCCTATGTCGCAAAAAAAAATATGGCCTTATGACGCTTTTGCAAAGCGACATAAGGCCATACGTTCGAATATGGCCTTATGTCGCTTTGTCAAAGTGTCATAAGGCCATATTTCGAAATATGGCCTTATGTCGCATGGCCTTATGTCACGGCACCACCTTTCTGCCACAGATCCGCGTAGAAGTTATGTATTCGGGAACAGGTTTTTATCAGAATTGATACACGAATTGAGTCTTCAATTGAGCGATTCTTTCTATCGAATTCTGACAATAATATTCGCACTCTACGACCGGCAGATTGTCGCCGATGTACGATTTTACAAAATACCCATGTACGTCAAAAAAAAGTTATACAATCTTGTGTCTACTATATACCGATCTGGGTACATAACCTATAGTTATACCTACTCACAGGAAGACCTAGTAATTGTACGAGAACAAATTATTTTTGCACATTCTATTAATCTATTACAACATCTGGTGAATATTTTGCTTACTTAAATTTAACTTGCTTCAATCATTCCGCTGCGCACACATATATACATACATAGGTATAAACATTAATTAATACCTACGTTTGGAAGAATAGGGAATTGAATTGTCTCCAGGAGATTAACAATTCATTTGTCATTCAGATGAGATTATCATTTAGGAAGAAGAAAATAAAACAGATGACGATATTAGCAGTTTAGACAGATTATAGCAAATACCGGCACAATGACATTAGGGAAATTAATTTTCTTTATGGTTATGACTTATAACATATCCGTCATATGGTGAATCGTTGTAGATATACCTATTGTAAACCTAGTCTCAATAAGTAGGTGTGTGCATCACCATCAACCTTGACAAAGAATATGTACTGAAAGACAGTAGTTAGGTCCTATAGATACTTGATTTACAACAACGAAAATCATTTCCTCAGATTTGCAATAGGTATAGCATTGGATTGAAGAAGTTTTGCAAAGTGACATAGCAATACCAAAAACTGTAGAGAGATCCACCGTTTAAAGCCAACTTACACACGGTAAGAATATATACCTACTTTTCTACAGCAAACAATTTTGTTTTAAATACAAATCAATTGATATTGTTATATTGATAGATAAAGAAGGAAACCTCGTAATAGAGCATAGAGTCACCGTCGATGCAGAGAATATGGAAAAATTGCTTCTGCGAACTGTATACCGGCGACGAAGGCCAACATCGAGCTGTCGAACATGGAGTTGAACGAACTATTCAATCTGAACGATGAAAGCCAAGATTTTCGACCACCTAATCAAAACGAATTCATTAGCAATATCCAAGCTGTAGGACCTGATGGCCGAAAGGTTCAAAGCAACTGGATATTACTTGGTAGGGATCCACAAGAAAGGCGATTCACTGATGAATTGCGCCAGAGGTATTAGTCTCCTCAACATAGCGTACAAGATCTTTTGTGTCATACCATGCGTGAGAGCCTGAATCCTTTCGATAACACCCTGATTGGCTCCTAGATACGTAGTTTCAGGCTAAGTTAGTCCATAATCGATCAAACTTTCACTCTTTAACGGCGCTGCGAAATTAAGCCGCATCAGGAAATAAAACCTCAAACATCAAACTGAAATTAGTTCCCAAAAAAAATGTTCAAAACGAAATAAAGTCCCATTTAATCTGTGGAAATAAAGCCCAAAAATAGAAAATACCCAATAAAATAAATGCAATATTTTTTTTTTTCATATTTTTCATATTTCATATTTTTTATATTTATAAAAAATACGAAAATATGCCCAAAAATCTTAAATAAAATCTTAAAATAAAATAGAATAAATCTTTACCAATAGCTTCAGCTAGCAGTTTTAGGTTGCATTCAGAGCATATTTATAAGTACATTTGCCGCAAAATCAGTGCAAACTAAACAAACGTGAGAATCTTCGAAAGTGGTGGTAACTTGTTCACTTGGTTCTTCCTCCAAGGAAGATTCTTCATATTCGAATATATATCCTCTTTTGAAATCATATCAATGCAAATCCCGTCGCATTTGTTTTTATTTTTCTTTCCATTCCTTATATGACGCTTCGTCAGGCAGATGGTTGTGTTTCACATCATTTTTTTACACAAATGCCGTCGGCCAAAATATTAATCCTCTTGACTTTGTATGAATCCCTCCAGCATATCTACATACTTCACCAGTATTCTTATAATTTGACTTTTTCTTATATATTTCCTATTTCTCCTTTTTCCCGAAAACTTTTCGAAATTCATGCTTGACTTGACTTCACTCCACAATGTAAATAACCGAACTGATGCACCCGTTATGAAAAACTAATGGTCAGGGTCACATAAATAACACTCTTGGTCTTGGTAGAGAAACACTTTAACGGCTAAGAAAGCTGTTATATTTATATTTTTCTTGGTTTTCAGAAAAATAACGATAATGAAATAAGACCAAAAAAATATTTCTTGGGTCTGATTTCATTCTCAAAAGTTGAGCCCTTATTTCATAATTAAAAAGCACCCCAATTCCAAAAATGAAATTAGGCCCAAAAAAATGAAATTGCATTCAAAATATACATAATATTTTTTGTTGTTATTGCATTGCGAGCATAATTTTGGGGCCTTATTTCATTTTGTTTTTGGGGTCTTATTTCCTGCGGCTTAATTTCGCAGCTGGTAAGACGTAAGACCCAAAGAAACCCAAACCGATACGATACTCACCGCATCTCTTCACCGATTCTAAAGCGGACTACGACAGCAACAACTAGATATAAAGACGAGCGATATGGAGCCATGTCTGGGTTTGGCATCCCTGCAGAACTCGTTCGTTTGTGTAGGATGACGATGGAGAAATCTCGCTGCTGCATGAAGGTTGGTAGCGAATTTCACGAAACGTTTGATATCAAATCAGGATAGAGGAAAGGCGATAAGCTGCCATTCAACTTCTTCAAAATCTTATTTGAAGGAATCACAGGCCAACACACAAGGCTCGTGATCTTTCAAAAGTCTGTTCAATTGCCTGATGTATACTTATGTATACCGGGGATCCCGTCAGAGGCAACAGACTGTTTCGGTCACCCCTAGCCTTTTCACCGAATATAAATCGCGACCTCTCTTTTCGGTACCAAGCAGTAGACGGAGTGCTTCAATCAAGCTTTTCTAATCAGCACCAGTTCTGTCATTTCGACTTATCGTCAAAAAAACAAATGGGAGGCAGACTGGTACGGTTACCCCCCCCCCCCCCCCTTTTCCAACAGGCATTCCATCCACCGACTTTATGGTCAAACCGGCAGCATAGCGGACTGATTCAATCACCCACTTCTGCCACGCATCAGTCTCCCTCTTACTGATGGTCTGTCAGAGTAAATAGGCAGGGCGCAGACTGTTACAGAACGTCACAATCGCCGGCAATACATAACCTTGAAGTAGTAAGGGACTTTGTCTAATTCGTTTCTGCTATAAATTCTGCCAATAACATCACAGCAAAAATAAAACGAAGAACAAGCCTTGTCAATCGCTATTTCTTTGGGCTGAAAAGGCAATTGAGTTACAGTGGAGCCCTATCCTGATCAGATTACTAAGGCTTCAATTATAGCTATCAGTAAAATGCATCCGTAAAAATACGAAACAGAACAAAACTGACACATTTAACCATAGCATATCATAGGAATTCAGTGGAATACTTCGTGAAACTGAATGAGAAGTTGAACAGAAAAAGTTTTTCGTACGGAAAAATTAATAAATTTGTTTTCAAGAAAAGTTGTAGATTAATTGCTTATTTTTTTTAGATAAACTGACTTTATAATTCAAAAGCAACATTTTAAGACCAAGATTGAGTTCAACGATTAAGTTTAAGTGCTCCAAAAAAGCAAAAAAATATTTTTTCTGTTGCATTTTACTGATAGCTATAATTGAAGCCTAAGGACGCGTTAGAGCTTTGGACTCTATATAAGACAGCTGAAGATACCAAGGGAAAGATTCTTCGTAAAATGTTCGGTCACTCTTTCGTTGACGGGCTTTGGAGGAGGAATTTCAATGAAGAGATATACAAGCTATACGGCGACAACGACCTAGTCGAAAAATTACCTATCAGTCGCCCACGCTGGCTAGGACATGAAGAGGGGATGGTCCCAAATGCTCCAGTTAGTAGTTTTCGAATCTAACTCAGAATGACAACGCAGGATAGAGGAAGATCTTGTCTTAGGTGGCACGCACAAGCAGAAGGGGATCTCAACCGACTTGAAGTACGGAACTGGAAGCAGTTAGCTATAAGGACCATGCAAACTGGGAAGGCTTTGTTAGTTGAGACCTCCAAATACTAAAAACTGTAGGTACCTGTCTACAGACAATATTGACTAACGCACCCGCTCAAAGGCTGATCCAAAGGCTACTTGTTCCAATCTAGGTACCCATTCACCCATTCTATTATTCAGTGTCAACCACACTATGATTTATGAAACTGAACCGTCCGCCAAGTGAATATATTTTACTACTTTCTGAACGCAGTCGTTTATTGAATCAACTTTAAATTAGGTACATTTCTCGGGTCTCGCTCGGTCTCGGCGTAAAATCGCCAGCCACAAACACTCAACGAGAACTTAAAATTCAATCGCCCATAAAATCCGATAAAAGATAAAAACAAAACCAAACACCGACGAAACCATAAAAAGGCGAAAACGAGAAGAATGACGCGACGCACGGAACGAAAAACGAAAACGATCGTGTGCCTTCTGTCACGACAGCGCGGCATAAACTTGCTTATTACATGGCATCGTCGCAGCAACAACGCCGAAAGAAAAAACTCATCACGCATACAAATGAAGACACACTCTGACGATTATGCGGGATGAAGGAAAAGGGGGCGGCGAACGCCAATGCAGCTATAAATCAAGAAGAAGTTATTTCCCATACTATCTAGGCTGCACAACTTTTGTTTAATAATTCCTATCGTCTCGTTGGAAAACTTTTGCTCTCGAGTTATAACAGAACTCACATGCAGGAACAGGAAGGATGCAAGGAATTACGCTCCGCGCACACTTTTTGAATTTCTTTTCCGCTCAATACTGCGACTGCCGTGGGGCACGGGCTATAAAGGTACACATAATCTCGAGACAGATTAGGTAACTATTATCCCTATCCTATGAGTGGATGAATTTATCGGATAGAAGCCGATCGTCACGTCAATAAGTTGCTGGGTAGATGACTTTTGCCTCTTTCTTTGTGACTCAATTGCGGATAACACATAACACGCGGATATATTCAGCAGCTTTGTGGTGGCCGTACAAAAAACCCAAACAAAGTCCGTTTATCGACCGCTAATTAATCAAAAACGCTTTACCACCAGGCGATTTGGCACAATGTCAGTTGCTTGTGAATAAGGAGAGGGGATTGAATCAATAAGCCACCCACGACCCACCGCGTCATCGTCAGTTATGTTCATAACCCGCCCCAATTGTAATGACTTTCTTGGGAGTTCTATCAATGTATAGGTACGAGTATGTGTGCTATTGTGTAATGAGATTCCCATCACAATTGAACGCTTTAATTGGAAAAACGATTTCCAATCTTTGTTTAACAGGTGCATGGTCTACTGCTGATGACATATTTCCCATCAATGTTTTTTTTTTAGCCCTTGAAGGTGTATTTTTATAGAATAGGGTGCGGTTATGTCAGCCATCTCTAAGGGGTAGTACATAATTGTGTAAGCGGAAATGAATAGGGAAATGTCAAGATGTTTAATAAAACTTAAAAATCGAATAATCACACATTAGATGACACAAAACTTTGTGAAATAGAAGTAAAATGTTTTGACAAATGCCTGTATTTTGACACCTGTCAAAGCAAATGTTTTCGGATTGAGTGAATCTGACACTTGAACTTTTGTTTCCTATAACAACTGAAGAAATGTTCCATGTACATATTTAGTTATTATTTTATGAATGAAAAATATATCACGTGAGTTAGCAAATGATTTGCTTTTTAAATATATAAAGTACAGTGTCATTGCGTGAGTTGGGTAACATAAAATATTCCTTTCAAAGTGATGGCTGTATACATAATAAATTGACGAAGATACAAATACTATAAATGGTATTTTTCTTGTAAATTCTATTTTCATCTTAAGTTTATTTATGTTTTTATTGTCAATAACGATTTTATAAATTTGGCAGCACTATTTGAGGCCACTTTTGTTTATCTGTTCGTAGTAAGTCATGTTATGGATTGGGCAGTAATGTTATAATGCGAATTTTCTTTTTTTATAAAATTCCACGGCTAACAAATCGTCGGTTTTATGGGGATTGAGGAAAAAACAAATGTAGATAAATAGTGCAAGAAAAATAACGCACTTCTTCATTTTCAGCGCCATCTTAGGACTTCTCTTTGCTGAATTGACGTCTACGAAATTGATAGAAGAATAAGAAGAAATGTTGACTCATCTGCAAGTTCTGCAAATCCGAAAAAGATGAGGTCTCAATATGATAATCAGAAAAGTTTTAGATTTTTCTTTCGGCTGTCAGTTTGACAAATGTCACCGTTCTTAACATTACCACCGCAAGGAATATTCCTAAGGAAAGATCATGCGTGGACGAATACTCAACAACATCACTTGTTGTTCATAAATACGTTCTCACTTATGAACGAACGGTTGCATTTGTCATTTTAATACCTACCATTTTTGACGATAAACTGTCAGAAAACTACACAATAACAACAATTTGAAAAATTCATTCAATTTGTATTTGTTTAAATTGACCATGACTCAGTTATAACTTATACCTATAAGTGTGAGCTGCATAGCAATCTTTCAATTTTATACAAAATATACGAAAAAGGTGGTTGCATCTTTTGACTGTTCTTATAAGCTACTTGCTCTGAAAATCTGTCATAGAAATAAAAAATGGTCAAATTGACTACTAGGTATAGCAAAGCAAATCTTTTGTATAGTTTGTAGCTAATAACGGTACCTACATTAGATGTGAATCCCTTAAAAACATTCATTAAAACTGTTCATTTTAACTGATTTATGTTGACTAAAGGTGCTAAAGGTTAGGTTAGGTTTGTGGGCTGGCGAGGATTTCTCCGTGCCACACTCAGGTCAATACTGACCGATTGTGATGCCCGTGGGGAAAGAGGTCGTCCCTTACCCATTATAACCCTATATTCAAATTACTTACTGTGCTGCTACATACAAACCATCTTGTAGATTTGACGAAGTTCATTATCTGGTCTATTGATGTGCTGGAAAGCTCGTCTAGGTCGGTGAAGAAGTGACTCCCTAGGAATTTATACCTGGTGTGTTGGAGACCTCAGCAGTGACATAGGAAGTGGGTTGTGTCCTCAAGAGCACCCTCATCACCGCAGCCTCTGCAAAGTTCTTCTTCCGTTAAGCCCATTTTCTTCATATGGTACGGCAGGGTGTTGTGCCCCGTTATGATACCTAGGAGGGTGGACAGGGATTTCCTATCCTTCCTTACATTCTTGTATTATTACAAGTGTTTAAGGTGGCCCATCTTGCGTTCGCCTCTCTTGTGGCTTTTCTCCCTGCTTCAAGCTTGAGTGTGCAAGGCGGGATGTTCACAGAGGGATCAGTTTGTTCTGAAACAGCTGTCGAACTTTGTCTTGCTAATTCGTCTGCTTTCTCATTGCCTGGAATGCCTTCATGTCCCGGAACCCAGCAGAACCTTGTGCTGTGTACCAAGAACCTTGAGTTCTTCGCGACAGGACTTCACAAGCTTCGATTTTATTTCTGGCGCAGTTATGGCTTTTATTGCTGCCTGGCTGTCGATAAAGAAGGTAATACCTTCAGGTGGTATTGCCCTTACCACAGACTCACGGGCTGCTGTTGTCACTGCCAGGACCTCTGCTTGGAAAACGCTACTATGGTCGGGGAGGCGTATCGATATTGATATACCCAGCGATTCAGAGAAGACACCTGACCCTACCCCAGTGTCCATTTTTGATCCGTCTGTAAATACGGCTATGGTTGGTGTGCTAGGTACGAGTCCGTCTCTCCAGTCTTCTCTGCTGGGACAGGCGCTAGAGAAGGGTCTTGTAAACTCTAGGTAAGGCGTGATGTAGTCCGTGACAGGTACACGGCCAAAATATTTCTGTAGGATCATAGAATGACCCGTTTCATTCAAATTCCATTTTACCGATTGGCTGATTCTCATTGCACTAATTGCGGCCGATAGTTGTACATGAATGTCTAGCGGACGCAGATTGAGGATAGCCTCAAGTCCTGCAGTTGGAGTTGTCCTCATGGCACTGGTGGTGCCAATGCACGCTAGTCTTTGAACCTTCGTTAACGCTTTTAGGTGAGTGGCTTTATTAGCTGCCGGCCACCATCCGAGACCGCCGGAGGTCAGTATAGGTCTTACTATAGCCGTGTACATTCAGAGCTTAATTTTGGGGGATGGGCCCCAGGTTTTCCCAAAGATTCTGCTGCAGGAATAAAAGGCTATTACGGCTTTTTTGATTCTTTCATTGGTGTTCAATTTCCAATTTAATTTCTTGCCTAGTATAAGTCCCAGGTACTTTGCGCTATCAGAGAGTCTGAGGGGTGTGCCGCCAACAGAAGGTGTAGCAAACTGTGGTATTTTCCTTTTACTTGTAAAGAGTACCAGTTCAGTTTTCTGGGGATTGACTGTTAGACCGCAGTTCCTGGTCCAGTTGTCAAGGGTTCTTAGGACGCTTTCAATTTGTTTCGACAGTGTTGGAAGGAATTTACCCGTTGCCAACAGTGTTGACTAAAAGTAGCGTATTTATTCACGAGTAATGGAAGGAGCAATGCTGAGTTTTACTGTAAAGGATTGGTCAGGCTGGGTCAATATTGAGACAGCTTGGTCATTCTGTTGTTAGGAGGACTGAACTTGGTGTCAAAGCTAAGTTGGCAGTCTTTAATTCGGTGTTTGTTTCAACTCTAACCTGGGGTTTGGGTAAAGACCGAAAGAATAATATTGCGAATACAAGCTGCCGAAATGAGATTCCTCCGTTGTATTGCTGGTGTGACCCGTAGAGATCGCATTAGAAACACCCAGAATACGTGAGGAACATAATGTCGAGCAGCTTCTGCTCCGGATGAAGCGGTGCATCCTTCGGAATGGTTTGGTCCTGTTAAACGCATGTCCCCAACCAGGATCCCACGACGTGCTATGGAATCCGTGCCATCAGGCGTCCTCTAGGTGGACCCAGGATAAGATGGTTAGATCAAGTACATGTTTGTTGATTCCTCTACCCGAGTGGGGATTGCCCTTGATGATTTAGAGTCGATATGGCGGAGAATCGAATTCAAATCACTTTAATGTCAAGAGTGAATAATGAAACCAATCTGTAATTTTCGACAATATCGCGTTTCAATATAACCTACCTATATTATCTACCTATAGGTACATATAGCGGTGAGTTTGACGTGTGGTTAAGAGGGTCTATATATTGCTGTATGTACGATAAGTACAACTCGGCGGTAATACACTGACCCTAGTCCTAGTCTGACAACTATGTAGGTAGGTAGGTAATTGGGTGCTCTTGTGGCGGCAGCCACAGCTTTACGTAGACCATCAGTTGCGTCCATTGTGTCCAGTCACAGGAACCTTGCATTCCATACCTGTTGGAGACAAACAATATACCGCTTTCATTTCAGTCACCTAGAATGGCATTAATCACAGGCATTCACAAGCTCTTGTATCTAGATTTCCAGCTTGTCCTAAGAGTAACCGAAGGGATGTGCAGTTTGTTGACCTACTATGGAACTATCCCGGATCTCTTTTTGCTAACTTCTGGCCATAATTCTTTTGCATGCCTACAGGTGTTGAGATTGTTCCAGCGTAGATTTGTTCTACTCAAGGATTCAATGTCAATCTTCCTAGCAAGTCGTTTATGGTGATTGATGCGTGCATCTTCGATGACTTGCAATGACTTACTGCCCTCGACTTCAACACGACTGACTCCATGGCTTTTATGGCCGCTTGACTGTGAGAATAGTGATTTGTTTGTCGGCAATGTGTCGTCTCTTTACGTTCTTTGCCGCTAGGGTTATAGCAGCAATTTCCGCTTGAAACACACAGCCTGACAACAACAGTCTGACAATTAGCTATCGTAAACGTAATGTGTATCCGCGGTACTAATAATAATTTTTAGCTAAATTTTGACAAGAAGTGCATTTAGACCGAGAGCCCACAGTAATTTTTGGGTGTGATTGATAACACCAAATAACTCACATAATTAGGTAGGTCTTAAGTAGTTGTTCCTAAATGTTACCGTCTTGCATGCTGTAGTGGGGGCCATTGTGAGTAATACCATGTCAAAAATGCATTTTTTTCTGAATTACAAATAATTGGTATAACAACTTTAATATAATTTCAAAATGTAGAGTTAAGTGCCCTGATTACCAGTATGGTGGTCCAAGACGTTTTGCGGGTGGCCTTCTGCCTACAAGACGCTCTTAAAGTAGCCTAAAAATCGGCAAAACGTCTTGGACCACCATATTTGTCATCAGGATGGCTAGTTCTATATACATATAGGAGAAGAAAAAAAAGTGTTATCACAATTTTTAAAAAATAGATTTTTAGGTTACTTTAAGAGCGTCTTGCAGGCAGAAGGACGCCTGCAAAACGTCTTGGACCACCATACTGGTAATCAGAGCACTTAACTCTACATTTTGAAATTATATTAAAGTTGTTATACCAATTATTTGTAATTCAGAAAAAAATGCATTTTTGACATGGTATTACTCACAATGGCCCCCACTACAGCATGCAAGACGGTAACATTTAGGAACAACTACTTAAGACCTACCTAATTATGTGAGTTATTTGGTGTTATCAATCACACCCAAAAATTACTGTGGGCTCTTAGTCTAGTTGGGGATATAAATGTCACGGAAAACAGATGATCTTTAAAAATCGTTCCTTCAAAAATTAATCGACACGAAAAACGTTTTATTTTTGTTGCGCTTTCTTTTTTCCTTCTCAAATTGTTCACTTTCAAGGGATTCCTTATCAAGGTATTCACTGAAAAAAAACGCATCCTTATTTACTTTTCCGTAACACAAAAGCACAACAGAAAAAAAGCAAACACTATCTGTCAAAATTTAGCTTGAGAAAATGTTCCGAGCCATTAAAGGGCGCGCAAAGTTTTGACAGATAATGAAGTACAGTCTGGAATTGATTTTTTTAGCTGAAGGAGCGTATCTACCGCTTTGGGGAGAATTTAGTATGGGAGCTTAAATTTAACTGGAGCAGCGTAATAGGCTGGAAAATCTAGTGAAGATATCTAGTCCAGACGAGTTTAATTGACTTAAAACCACATGTCCATTAGAATATCTATAGGAAATGGACGGTTATATGTAGCTACCTACGAAATGTCGCAAGCCTTGTAAGCTCGTAGTGACTAGAAGATAGTAGGTAGGTACATTATTCATTAAACAACATCCTTTAATGTTTACCACACATTAGCAAACTTGAATATCTAAATATCAACCACACCAAACTAGTTAACAACTAGGCAGATATCTTGCATCACATTAACGCACAAGTCTCGCTCTCGATTTAATCCAATGTCAAAAATCATTAAGAACTCAGAAAACCAACAACTTGAAAGCGCAACAAGATGAAAATTCATAATCATAAACATTTCTTCAACGAACTTCAAATTATTATAATTTGTCTACCCACATCCACTTAAAGCCATTCGTATTCTTCATCTCCTCCCCTCGCTCGTGTCGGTCGATTGCGTGGTGCTGGCGCCCCCCATTCAAACCGACCAGGAGCGCACCAATTCTCGTATGCATTAACACGCAATACATCTAAAGACACAACATGTGTGTATCCAAATGCTTTGCGGTTTGGCTTTCAGATTTCAGAATTCAGAAAAAAAACGACTATCATTATCATCCCCAAAGCCAAACAAAGGAACTCTCTTCAAATTGGAATTGTTCTCTTAAAGCGGAAAGCAGTTGGAGAGAGAAAATGTGAATGAAAAGAGTTTAACAACGAACTCTTTTTTGTTTTTTTCTTCTTTTTTTTTGCCTTACCTCAGAAACAGTTATGAAAATTTAATAGGTTTGTGTGTGTTTTGTATAACATGTGATTGTGTGCATTATGTTGATGTCCGGAGGACTCCATACGCCATAAAGTTGCGTTGCTTTAATGACTGGGAAAATATGTCTTTACGTTTACACCTATCCCTATGTATGTTATGTAGGTACAATTATTGCACTATGGGGTGGGTTACATTTTTATTGTTTACACGTGTCAAAAGGTTACGGTTGTTACTGATGGATATGCTTATTCAATTTTGGAAGGAACATTGCTGGTTGATTTTTTTTTTCAGTTTGAAAATATTTTAGCTGACAGTAGGTAGCGTATAGGAATTTCAACATTTTGTGGATATGATTCCTTCGGCGAAGTGTTTGCATGTGAAAAGTGGCCTGTCGAACATAAAAACTGTCAGGACTACAATAGGTATTGGATATGGGAAAGCGAGGCGTAAAGAGAGAGTTTCTCGTTTATGGAAAACAACCCTTGGCACTTTGTCGGGACATTACATACAATCGAATTACAGTGAATGACAATCATATTTCGTAAATTCATCATCGGACTTATTTTCTACGATATCAACAAATGAAGCTACCAATGTGGTTCCAATAACAACTTTTATTCTCATTCTCACTCCGCACCAAAAACTCTCGAAACCTAAATCAAAAACAGAACTTTTCATAGTTTTCAAAAACTGTTTACCTATATCAATCTACTTAGCAATTTTCTCCATGAATGGAGAACACCCCCTGCTTCAGGTATTTAATGTATGCATATGGAATCAATTTGGGGGACACGGCTGATGGCTTTTCGAAAGCGGTATACAGAGTGGCACGAAGAACTTGTAAATTGGCTGTTAAAACAGGAAAAGAACAATCTTTTCTAAGAAGTTCGGCGAAAAGTTAGACCGTGTAATGACAGACATCCGCGGTCTTAAGAAAGAAAGTGGAATATCTACATATATCCTTAAAGCATTCAGATCCAAAGATATTGCACTTGTTTCTGATATGAGAAGGATATTTTACACAGATGACGCGAGCACTTTTTGTGAGTTGCTTGATCCCGAACTGGTCATTTTGAATGAAAAGTTCTATCGTTTTATGCAGGGCGAAAAATAGTCGCAGGGCAAAGGAAGTAATTTTTGCGATCAAATTGTTGGAAAAGCTGGAAAATCTGCCGGAATAGATTAAATCCGTCCAGGAATGCTCAAGGCTATAGGTGAAGAGGAATTTAAAAGCCAATATGGTGTCATTAAAGTGACATAATGCTCCATGACACGGTGTTGGAAGCGCTTTGCAGAGCTATGGTCTTGAGTTGATTGAGATCCCCTTCCACTTGTGCGCGCCACCTAAGGCGAAGTCTTCCTCTACTGCGTTGTCTCTCCGGGTTGGAATCGAAGACTCTTCGGGCCGGAGCGTTGGTGTCCATTATCGCTCTACATGACCATAGGTCGATGTCGCTGTACAGCTCGTAGAGTTCGCTGTTGAATCTCCTTCTTCAAAGCCCGGTAACGCGAACGGGACCGAAAATCACTCGAAGAAATTTGCGATCGAAGCGACCAAGGAGATCTTCATCCGTCTTTGATAGCGTTCAAGATTCTGCGCCAAGAAGCAGGACTGGAATGATGAGGGTCTTACATAGAGTCTCCTTGGTGTTTCTCGACAAGGCCTAATCAATCAATAGGCAGAAGTAACTGCGATTGGCAAGTGTAATTCTTCGCTTGCTTTCTGATGTGATGTCATTTTCACAGTTAATAGCGGAGCCGAGGTAGACAAAGTCCCGGACTACCTCAAAGTTATAGCTGTCTATCGTGACGTTCTGTACGATTCGTCGATGTTGTGTGTCCCGTCTTGTTGACAGCATGCATTTGGTTTTGCCCTCATTCACCACTACTAAACTCATTTTTTCCGCCTCTGTACTGATACTTGCCAACGCACCAGCGACAGCTCGCTCTGTGTTCTGCCAATGATGTCGATATGTCGTGGTGCCATGAAATAAAGTCTTACGCAAAAAAGTCCAAACCCTAATTTTGGACTTTATTGTACATACTTTTGAAATTGCAATAAAGTCCAAAACGAGTTTTGGATTTTATTTCATTTTTGAAAGTGGAATAAAGTCCAAATCGAAGTGGAAATAAAATCCAAAAAAATTAACAATTAATTTAAATAGCTGAGTGCAATAATGTCCAAAAACTTTATTGCACGCTTGAAATTGCAATAAAGTCCAAAACGCGAACAAACTATGGTCTAGTCACGTGAAAAAGGACAAAACAAACTAGAATAGTAGGTAGTTACTTGAGAGGCCTTGGGACACCTATCTAGGTATCGATATCGACTCATATTTTGTAGACTTGGAGAAGTCATATTCGCAAGCGATGGGTTCAGTTTGAGACAGCTAGGTCATTCTGTTAGGAGGACCGAACTTGGTCAATGGGAAGTGTTTCACTACTTTACTACTTTACTCTCTTGGGGTCAGACTCATTTCTCGGGCCACCATTATCTCTACGTGTCCTAGGGGTCTAAGAATTATTGATGCGGACTTTCTGAAGAGTTAGATGTCGCCGTACAGCTAAGGTTTGCTGTTAGATTTCCTTCGCCAAATCATCATGCTTCTGCGTAACATAGAAGAACTGGGATGATCAGAATCTTATATTTAGTAAAGGGTGAGCCATCTAGTGGTTTCTTTTTAAATCATATGTTATTTTGACACTGACCGCTGTTTCCCGCTCGAAATTTTGGCAGAAACTCAGTATCATACCTCCGCGGAACGAAATGAGTCGCTTTACGCTTGAACAACGTTGGAAAATATTGAAAACTTATTCCCAAAATGAGTGCTGTGTAGCCCAAATAGTGCATTTTTTGAAAATAAGTTCGGCTGCTGTATACGCAAGTTTGTGAGACTGGTAGGTATGCTAGTCGACAACACTCTTGGTCCCCGTCGTCGTACGGTGCGCACAGACAGTTTGGTGTGGATTATGAAGTGGTAGCATCATTCGACCATTTTTCTTCGAAAATGAAGCTGGGAACAACGTTTCGGTCAACGGTGGGCGTTACAGATGGCGCTCCATGTCACAGTCGATCATTTGCGTACCAAATTCTCAAATCGTGTTATCAGCCGTCTTGTCAATTGGCCGCTTCGGAGCTGTGGAACCGTCAAGGACCGATGTTATGCCAACAATCCGGAAACAATTTAAGCACTTAAGGCCAATATCATCCTGCTTTTAAACACACTTAAGAAGCCCTAATGGATAGACAAAATATTGGTTCCAATCGCTCCCTGAGTATAGGTATTGATATGAATGTCAGATATTCGTTGTTAGCCTGGTTTAGTCAACTATAGTATGAAAATTGCACCTGTCACAAAGTTATGAATGCACATTCGTTCCATTGTCTTTTCTTATATGACAGGTGACAGATACAGAGTCCCTGCCCCTTTTATACCAACCTGTCTAATCTCCAGCAATAGTAGGTATCTAATAATAATTGGGGTGTCCACCGTTAACAAAGGTACCATTAAACATCTATAGAAAAAACCATCAACAACTGCGGAGTGCGGGCACACTTGATTAACTTTTGAGAGGGAGAGAAAATCCCCACAGTAAATCACTCGGAAAATCGTTTGTCCAGAAGCAGCAGACGCAAGAAAACAACAAAAAGCTGAAACAAACCTATATCCCCAACATTAGAAAACCAATCAAAAGAAGAAGAAGAAAGAAAAAAAAAAAGTTTATTCAACAAAGTTCCATCATCAAAAGGAAAACCGACCAACATTACACACCAGCAATGGGAGACGACTTCAAACGGTGAAAACGCCTGACAGTCACCATACCACAACATGGCTTACACACGAGTTGAGATTCGAAGTGGTGTGTATAGCACTCGCTACTCGCTCCACAAGTTTTCATCATTATTTCCGCTTTTTTGTTGTTTTACTCAGTGTCGCGACGTCGTCGTTGTCAAATCTCTCCCTGATAACATCATCCAGCAAAAAGCTTCCAAGCAAGCACCAAACGCAACTCACATCAAATCAAGACAAAACGCACACAATAACTCTGTTCTGTTGTCTGTCAGTCCAGCCGGTCGGCCGGCAGTAGTCGGTGCGGTGGAAAATCTGGTAAAAGCCATAGTAGCTGCAGCCTAACTCGAACTCGTCAAGCACCTATATACGCGAATAAGACACAAGACAAGAAGCTCCACTCTATAATAGCTCGCTAACAAAGCGAAAATATGCTCGCTCGTTTGCGCTAGAGTTAGGTAATGTTACTTGGCCCACTTTCGTTGACTGAAGCTGAATGATGATAGATACCTACTCGAACTAGATATAGATACAGATGCAGATATGTACTCTTCCAATATGCCACAATAGACGTATCACATCACACTGGGGATTTTGATTTTCTTTTCTTCTTCTTTTTTTTGTTTGCGACATTTTTTGAGGAAAACCGGTGAACCCAAGTTGTCAATGCAGAGGGAAGTTAGCTAGCGCTTGGATGATAGATGGTTTGACGTGTGCGTATCTTTTGGCGTGAAAATCAAATTGAGATAGGTAATGACAATTTAATGGCATGAAACCGAGTTTATACCTACTCCTCTATAAAATAATAAGTGGTGTCGGTATCGGCGGGTCCCGCACCTTGTCATCTGGTTAGGTTAGGTACATACAAGCCCAACGCGAACGCACTCGGTTTCGGTGTTCCCCTTCAAAATTACAACCAAGCCAGAGCACAAAACAGAAACTGTATAATAAAAGGAAAATGAGAGAAAAAAGACACGACCAACTGGAGGAAGGAGGGAATATAAACCAAAACAAAAAAAAAAAAACATGACGACATCGATATCGAATTTCCACATCCACCGCGTGCACCCTCTCAAGTCTCAACCGAGCCAGATAGTCCGTATCAAAGCAACTCGCTCCTCGCTTCGAGAACAAGCACTTGCACCGGGTGCGCGTCTCTATCTCTACTCTCTTCTCTAGTCCTCAACAAACGATAAGTTGTGGAAATACCGTCAGTGTCAGAGAATGGGTTTTTTTTATTTTCCTCTGAGATACATTTTTGAGGTTAGAATTTGAAAGAGCACTGTCAGCTCTTAGTTCACTATCAATACATCCACAGTTGATGCTCTTTGGCTTTAGTAGTGTTGGTTTGAAAATGGTCCAGTGTTGGTGAGTAGTCGCCTCTGGTTCTGGTGTTAGTGACTGAGCGATTATACATTTTTTTTTCCTTCACTTGAATTCGCATAGAAGTGACTTTGAATTGCGGGAAATCTTTAAGTAATTCGATTTCTTTTTCGCTTTTTTTCTCGTTTGCATTTGGCGTGTGTGTGTGTTTTGTTTTTGTTGTTTTCACTTCTCTCCTTTTTGCATTATGTTAATAAAATTGTATTAAAGTTGAAGTTGTTAGGAGGTCGAAAACTTGTTTCGGAGCACGAAGACCTTAGAAAGAGATTGAAGTACAACTTCGGTGGGTAGGTCTAGGTGTACCTACTTAGTTCAATGAGAATGATTTTTATGACGACGATGACACTAAAATCGTTAAACATATTGATGGCAGCAATTAGAAGTTTTATAGGCACGTCATTGGGGATTTCCGGGAAAATGGGAGGATTCTTAAATGACAGAGATTCTTGGCAGAAGTTTTTGACGCGATGTAGCCGTTAATTTTGCATAGCGCTGGGTTAACTATCCGCCCACGTAAAGGAAAAAGTTGGTATAACGAAGTTACCAAGAGCCTCGGATAATGATGGATTTAATGTCTTCCTCTGCTTCGTTTGTCCCTCAGGGGTGGACTCTCAAAGACTCGTCGGGCTGGTGGGTTGCTCCACGTGACCCAGCCATCTCAGTCGCTGTATTTTGAGCTTTTTGACTAGGTCAACGTTGCTAGGTATATAGCCCGTAAAGTTCGTCGTTGAATCTCCTCCTCCACACTCCGTCGATATACATACAAACTGGACCGAAAATCACTCGAAGAATCTTTCTCTCAAAGCGTGCCAAGAGGTTTTCATCAGCTTTCGATAAGGTCCATGCTTTTGCACCATACAACAGGACCGGGATGATTAAGGTCTTGTACAATATTTCCTTGGTTCTGCGAGAGAGGGCTTTACTTCTTAGATGCCTTCTCAGGCAAGAGTGAGACCCATCTTCGCCGCCTCCGTTTCAATGCTTGCAAACGCGCCGTTGACAGCTCGCTGAGTTCTCCCAATAATGTCAATATCATCTGCATATGCAAGTTACATAGTTGAATGGACTTTTGAAAAATTGTTACTCTGATGTTGGCTTGCGAGTTCCGTACAATTGCTTCAAGAATGATGTTAAAGAAGCTACATGATAGCGCGTCACCTTGTCTTAAACCTTTTTCGACATCAAGGGATTCCGTGGTGTTCTTTCCCACTTTGACGGAGCAGCGAGATTTCTCCATCGTCATCCTGCACAGACGGACGAGTTTTCCAGGGATGCCGAAATTGAACATAACTTTGTATAATGCGTATAACGCTATCATAGGCAAGCTTGAAATCGATAAAGAGGTGGTGTGTATCGATCTGGAATTCGTGCGTTTTTTTTTTAAGATCTGCCGGAGTGTGGAAGATTTGGTCGATGGTTGACTTTTCAGGCCTAAAACCGCACTGATATGGGCCGATCAGGTTATTTGCGAAAGGTTTTAGACGTTCACACAGTACAGCTGACACGATCTTATACGCAACATTTAGGAGGCTTATTCCTCTGTAATTGGCCCAGTTCAGAGTGTTTAGAGAGACGTGCTACTCCAAAAATAATGTTCGAAAATCTAGCCAAAGTAACGTATCAAGGTAACAAGATATCTACATACAATCAGAGACCTACAGAAATGACCAAGGAATCCTTGAAAATGTATCTACCGGCTCCGCTATAAACTCCGAAAATCAGATTAAATATCAAGCGAACATTTGGACTTGCCAATCGCTATTTCCTTGGCCTATTAGAAGCAAATAGAGTATAGTAAGGACTCATCATTCCAGTCCTAGCATTATGGAGCCGAAACGCTGCAAATAGCGAAGCCGGATGAAGATATCTTTAGTCGTTTCGATTCAGTTCTTTTTCGAGAACTTAGGTCATTTCAGTCCGTTTGCATTGACTTGGATTTGGAGAAGATTATACTGCACAGGTATACTCTATGAATTGGACAGCAACATAGACTTCGTCAGAAAAGTGTGAATTAATAGTCTAAGATAGTTAGCACAGAGCGCATGAACACTAAAGTTCGGGCCGAACGTTTCTTCAACTTCAATTCAGAGAGACAACGCGACCTCAAACACCAATTAGCCAAAGACCATGCTAACTATAGACAGGCAAATTGGTTCAGGCCCAGTTTTACCCGAGACTTGTCACATAGATCCCAATTACATGGACTGCAACCTGGAATACAGTGGAGCACATAGCCATAGGTATCAAATCAAGACTTTGTTGTTAAGTCCAAATGCTCTAGTTTCCACTGCACATTTCATTACCAGACCTTATTTGTATACGGTCCACTATCGGTACCATATTGGACCAATTGGTCATATGCAGCAGCCGGTCTTACTAATGAAAATTTGTTCTAGAACTTTTGGCCACCAGACGATACCCGCCAACTATCGTAATATGTGCATTCAACGTATGTATATCATACTCATACCTCAAGTTCTGTGGGCCTAATGGCCGATTAAGCTCTTTTGTCACGCTTTGCTTCTGACTTGATGTGCAAGTTACTCCAATTATGTCTTTTGTTAAGGTACCCCTTTTGTTGGCAATGAACTCAAGGTTAAGCAGTCTTTTTTCTCATAAAGGCACCATCAGCACAGTTTTGCGCGGGTTTATAGAGAGCTCTTCGTTGTTGCAGCATTCTTCTGATAATAATTGCCGCGCGAAGCTTGAAAACTGTCGATGACCAATGGTCTTCTGTCACCCACCCGAGCACATTGGTTCTAGCCATCGTATTTTGTCTTCATAACTGACAACAAATATATCTGCAAAACACGCCCATCATTACAACAATGATCCATAAAGTTATAGCGGTTCCATGCGCGTACAAATTCAATAGGCATGACACCTGTCACCTGTCAAGCAGTCATAACCTCTTCTCGATTTGACAAACACTTAAAACTACTAGGTACGCCTTCTTGAATCGGTTTTTAATCATTTCTCCATAGACATAATTCCAATTTACAGCTTCATCCAACCCTTGCCATTCAAATTTGTATAAAGTGCGCAAAAACAGCCGTCTTGATTTTCTTTTTAAAACCTGTACGCTTGCTTTGCAATGCGTACTTCTTTCCACGCCGTCAATTTCAATATTAACCCTAAAACTTCATAAATAAAATATTGAAAATGCACCGAGTGAGGGTTCACACTGTGAAGTGAGTGAGTACGTGAGTATAATAACGACCCCATGCACAGGCACTTATCCACATTTCGAGGCATGGCATTGGCTTGGCACAGTCAGTGGCATGACATGTACATTTTACAAGTAGGTAGATAGAGAAACCGCATTTATCTAAGCTTGGTGTAGCTGCCTTATTGTTGTGTATACATGTGGCTATAGTGTATGTGAATAGTATCTGTATCTAGCTAGCTATCTATCTGTCCGTCTGTCTGTCCTCATAATGTTTCCACACGTCGCACAAATGTTGCACAGTTTCAATGTGGTAAAGTGTAGCGCCCGAAAAATAAGTAAATCGCAATCTATTCGACCAACAGTGAGAGCGGAGAGGCAACAACCAAACCCCGGCAAATACCCATCATGAGGAGATGTGAATACGAAACGAACCACCAGAGAAGAAGTGGGCAAGTTGTCGTTCGTTACTGACTGAACCAGGAGCAACAGCAGCAATGAATGTGATTGTGGGGACTGGGGATAGGTGTGGGTTGGGTATACTGGCTGATACCGTGCTGCAGCAAGCGGCAGATGCACAGAGAAACGAACGAAACGACACATTCTGTTTGTAGGGGAATCCGAGGTGCGGGGCTATAAATAAACCCTTTTCCCCCAGGAGAACCAAACCAGCACCAGCAGATTTCGGAATTTGTACAGAATTTGTGTAGAATTTGTGTGTGCGGCGGTGGCGGCCGGCGGCGGGCGACGAGAATCAGCTTAAACCGGTTGCTTGCCTCTTGGCCCAGGATGGGCTTTTAGGTCTTCAACTCTCCACATTGTGTTGTGTAGTCGGCTGTTATGGTCTTTTTATAGTTTTATGAGACATTATGATAATTATGCAACCATGCACAACATTTGGACCGGTGTTGTACACCAACTAAGGAACCATTCAATACGGTACGGTACTGCAGGCCACCGCGCACCGTCACACAAGACCGTAATGATTTACGATACCGATTCCGGGTCAAGTTATCACATGAATGTATCTCTTTTGTCTCCAAGAGAGTGAGTTTTTGCATCTGCAACCTGGTTATCCCAAGTTAACACACAAAAGGACGACAACGATGAAATTAATCTTCAACGGTGGTACTGGTGCTGGCCTCTTTTTGTTGTCCCTTCTTATTTCTATCCTTGGGACTCGTTTGACTGTCTGCCGCCGCTCACATCTACTTTAATGTTTTACAGGGATCGACCTTTAATTGAGGCGAATTATGTATAACGTTTGACGGGCTGCCGATTTGTATCGTTTGTGTTTCAAATTGACTTGATGATATTTCATCAATCCGTCACTATTGTCTCTCATGTGGACATGATATTCATAGACCTGGCGCTGAAGCTGGGGAATATAATTAAGTATGCTGCAAGGGTTGAGTGTGCCAATGCCAGTTGGTTTGCACCCTTAATGTTTGAACATATGGGGTATATGTCTATGTGTGACTGGTATAATGGTTATAAACCATAATAATATATAAGGAGGGTGAGCGATTATTTTTTTTTTTGTAACGGAAGAGCTTATTTAGAGGTGACACGGAGTCTATGAAATTGGTTAATTTCAGGAACAGGAAACACTCGTCGAAGGCCCCTCATTCTACAAATGTGTTTACCGAGTTTAACGAGCCACGTAATGTAGGTATAAAAAATATAATTTCCCACATACCGCTGTATTTTCAGTAATCTGGTTACGGTCTGTGTGTGATCATAGTTTTGATTGGTGAATGATGGTATTGTCATTGTTTAAAAACCTTCTTTAGTAGGAATCTTGTTCATGAAAGAATACTTCCTGGGCATCCGCGAGTTTTGGACCCCTATTGAGGTCACTATGCTCTATGTGTAAGCTTCTAGTACTAGCTTAATATTTGGCCCGCGGTCATCCTCTCCCCCATTCGTCGGCTTTTGACTTTTAAAATGAATTCATTATCTGTTCTGCTTTCCAGTTTAGGTAGCTCCCAACATTTGGAGCAATAGAAGAGCTATCAAAGACATACGTACTTTTGTGTACCTACAGTTGTTACAATGAGTCCTCTAAAACATGGTGACAGTTCTATCGTAACCCATATCTTAAGGCAAATCTTCAACATGGTATCTGAGGTAGGTGAAGTTCAAAGCTGTATAGCCATCTACCTTTTTATATGTAGATTGGGGACGATTTTTTTTTTGATTGGTTTTAACTTGGCAGTGTCCAGTTGATCCAGATGAACTGCATCATACACATCAAATGTGCTATCATTCTACCTCCCGGCTACTGGTCGACTTGGTAAGTGTTGAACAAGAAGATAACAGCCACACTGTCGGAAGGACTAGCTGGAATGAGTCTTAGAAGTCTAGAATGAGACCCTAAGAAATGGGGCGTAACGGCGGATAAATTCACTAGATTGAATCAACGGTGACATCAGCAGTCAATATGGCAGATACCTTACGTGAGCCACTCTGACATATTTGCCGCTTAGGTCAGTAAAGATTTTTAAGGATTAATCAGAATGCTAACTAGTGCTAATCCTAACCTAACCTAACCTTCATCCAAGTGTTCAGCAAAGTGGCTGGCCCTCCCCGTTGCGGATTGTGCTTGCGGGTAGCTCCCTATCACGGAAAATAAGATGGTTACGAAATAACGACAAGCATCGGATGTGGATGATCCAAATTTGGATGACCCAAAAGGACAATGAGCTTCGGATCTGCACTTAAAACAGACCGCATGTAGCCGAGTAGCAAGTAGAGACTCTGGACAGGTACCTATACAAAGCCGATGTTACAGCAATCCTGAAAGTATGCAGCGAAGGAAGCGTTCTTCCCGGAAAAAAACGAAGAGAGGTAGAACGGCTTCTTAAAAAGAAAGGAAAAGAGCACGAGAAGCGGTCGGAATCTATTGAGAAGCTATGGCAGAAGCAATAATTATCCGGAAATCCTATACCGGAGGGTAAAATTGTCTTCCGAAGGCTACAAGGTCCGAACAGAAACATGCAATGTTAGTAGTAGATCCACAGACGGTGCTAAGGAACGCCAATAATCCGCTGTCATCAGTAGGATTCTTTCCAGTTCGACCTGGATAATGATATAGTCAACATATAGTGTAGATCGGGAAAAACGACCATCGACCAAATCTTCACACTCCGGCAAATCTTACAAAAAAATGCAGAAATTTCAGATTGATATACGTCAACTCTCAGGTTCGATCCCCGGAAAAACACAAATTACATCTTAAGGTTTTTTCTACTGCGCCACCTCTCGCGAACGTCTGACAAACATCCGAGAGTATAACTGTCCTGAAAAAGCTTCTCAATTCAGCCGTTCGGACTCGGCACAAAAATTGTAGGTCCCTTCCCATTCGTCCCAAAAATAGAAACTCACACAAACGAATGGTTTGCGAGAAGCTAGGCCTAGGGTGTCTACCGCCTGTTGCGCCACCTATTTATTTATTTATTTTTTATACGTCAACTCTTTATCGACTTGCTATGCCTATGACAGAGTTTGCAGGGACGAATTATACAAAGCCATGTTCAATTTCGGCATCCCCGTTAAACGCGCGTCCGTCTATATGAAGGGAGACGATAGAGAAATCCGTCAAAGTCGGAATTTACTTTTCTCTTTAGGAATACCAAGAACAAGGTCGAAGCGAAATCCAATAGTTAGGTACATTGCATTCGAAGATTAAGCGCTTTTGTGTTTCCCGCATTTCCAATCAGACTGACTTCGTGGCTGGCACTCGTATATTTGCCTGGCACTCAAAATGAAGTAAGGGTTAGGTAGGTTAGGGTTAGGTTAGTAAGGGAGCATTGTCGCGGTCTATTAAAGTGTGCAGGAGAACCCGAGGCAGTCAATTACTCGCCGTGCACAAGAAATCGGCTTTTCGCAGATTCCAACTTGGCGAATATTGCATCGGGACTTGGGCCTACGCTCGTATAAGATCCAACTAATTCAGGAGCTCAAAGTTAATGAACAAAGCCGTTTGTTCGCTGACTTGGCTTCGGAGCGTTTCGTCCCAATTTTGGACGAAAAATCATCTTTAACGACGAGGATCATTTTTAGATGAATGCGGGTATGTTAACAAGCAAAATTACCATAAATATGCGACGACAATATTTCAACGTCGACCCGTCTTTATTGAAAAACAATTTAGTGAATTCTCAGTAGGTTAGGTTAGGTTAGAGTGGCAACTGGCAGGCCGCACTAAGTGCAGCCTCACTTAGGCCAGAGGAGGCCCATTGTAATACGATCTAATGATCTCACAACTACCCGTTGAACCAAGAGGAGCTGAGAATGAAGCGTTGGAGGCAACTTATGCTTGTATTAGCGAGTTGGCCAAGATTGTCGAAGAAATATTCTCCGAGGTGTAGTTTTCTACGAGCTGAAAGGGCTGGGCACGTGCATAGGAGGTGAAGAATTGTCTCTTCCTCCTCCTCGCCCATGCAGCTTCTACAGAAATCATTGGAAGGGAGGCCCAGTCTGAGAGCATGTCTCCCAATAATGCAGAGTCCCGTGATGACACCTACTAATGTGCTTATATTGGATCTTTTTTGTTTTATAAGATTGTTGGAGCGCTTAAGATCCAGCATGGGCCAGATATGTTTCGTGATGGAGCACGTGGTGCAGTGTGACCACCTTCGATAAGTGGCGCTTATTGCATTTTGTTTGTTTAAAAGTTTACACGTAGCGAGAGGCATATATAGATTCTCCTTTTCCGGTAGAATCGACAAAGTTGTGCCATGCCTAGCGAGTTCGTCGGCCTTGCAATTCCCCGGAATGTCCCTGTGGCCCGGCACCCATATAAGGTGAATGTTGAATTGTTCCGCCATATCGTTAAGAGATAAGCGGCAATTGAAGGCGGTTTTGAACTTGAAGATGACCGAATCCAGGGACTTAATCGCGGCTTGACTATCGGTAAATATTACGATATCCTTAGCGGATATTACATTATACCGTAGCCACGACAGAGCCTCCTTGATCGCCATGATTTCCGCCTGGAACACGCTACAGTGATTAGGAAGACGGAATGAGATCGAACAATCTAAATCTTGGGAGAAAACACCCCCCTACTCCTGTTTCCGTTTTGGACCCATCTGTGTAAAAGCAGACGGATCAGTTTTGAGACACTACATCGCTCTCCCAGTCAGTCCTGGAGGGTATGCAGGTTTCAAAATTATTTCTGAATTGGAACTGGGGGAGGGTGTAATCAGTATCTTTTTGGATGCATTCTATTTTATCTAGAATAGACGAGTGACCAGTTTGTCGACTAGTCCACAGACGGATTGCTTTCATGCGGATGGCTGCATTCGCTACCACTTGTTTGCAATAGAGGTCTAGCGGTATCAGGTAGAATAGTGTGTCCATCGCCGCTGTTGGAATGGTCCTAAGCGCACCACTAATGCACACACATGCCGTTTTTTGAACACGACTAAGTTGCTTACAGTGAATCTGAATAGCCTTCCACAAACCAACATCAGATGTAAAAAAGTCCGTTTGACTACTTAGGTATATACGCTGATGATACAAACATTATCGGGAGAAAGCAGTCGCAGTGAGCTCTCATTGGCGCATTTGCCGGTATTGGAATGGAAGCGTCGACGATGGACCCGGCTGTTATCGAGAAAAAATAAGAAAATACTTTCTCAACACCGACGACTTAGGCAAAACGTCACAATGCACAGAACTTCGAAGTAGTGAAAGACTTTGTCTACATGGTAAAATGATAGGCTATATGTGGAGCGTATGGACTCCAACGCACCAGTCCCAGCCCAGTTTGTTTTTTTCGGGGAATTAACATTGGACAGGACCACAGGACATGGGCCTCTCACTCAGTCAACTAACCCAGTAATCCCTGAGTGCCTCAGTCCACCTTCAGCTGCAAACTGCAACTTAAAATATGCAACCTATTGACATCATTACACATGCATACCACCATACTTAGTTTCCCTTGTCGAAAGAAACTGCTAAAACAATTAAAAATATTTTGCTAAAAATAATACTCATCAAATTAATCCCCTCAAAGGACCTGAACGAAAAGTAAATCAAGTCACAGTCACCCCTTGTAAAACGTAACTCATTCCATGCATTACACAGACGTTAAATAAAAATCACCATGCCACATACAATAATCCCCTCAAACACGCCGAGAAGGGGTTCAAATCATTACAAAGCCAAATATCCGAGAACACTTAACACATTAGGGCGGAGGACGTCATGGCAAACACGAACACAAAAAAAAAAAAAGAAACCCACCCCATATGGCCAAATCCCTTTGCGATTTCCTTCAAAAGGCTCTCTCTTACTTTGACGAACTCAACTAAAGCAATCACAAACAAAACGGATGTGTATGAGGTAGATGTGCATGTGGTGTGGTGCGAAGGTGGCGATGGATTTTCTCTTCTCTGTGTGATGATCCTTCCTTTTTGCCGCTCTTCCGCACTTGAGATGTTAAATACAAAACAGCCCTACGCTACGCACCGGCAAACGCAAAGCCAAAGTAACGAATTCATAATTAAAATATTTATTTTAGCACACCCGCCCGCACCTGCCCACAACCATCATCCCCATATGTAAGCGTAAGAGAGGTGTATAATAATTTTACCAGAATAGTAAACGTTTCTGTTTCTTCATGCCTGGCCCGGAGGGATGTATTTATTTTTATTATGACAAGGGTTGTGTGTTTTCCTTTTGAAAATCTATGACTGAGGAGTCACAGTTCCAAGATGGTTCATCCCGGCAGAGAAGTATGAAATCTCGAAATGTACCTATTTTGAAAGCAACAAGCTCTCTGCGGCTGGCACATTATACGTAGACGTCAAACAAGTTTGCTACATCCTTCTCACCCCTTTGCCCTCGTTCCCATAGTGCTTGTGGCCTAAGTAGGGCTTAAGTATGAACAAATAGTATATCTAAGATGGAAAATGTTCAACTTTTTCTGGGCGAAGATTCAAATATCACTTTCTGCGCTGTGTGCGGACCAACTTTTTGTCGGGGACTCCTCTATACTTTTTGCGATATTAATTTTACTGCATCCCCTCAAAAAAAAAAAAGAAAAAAAAAACAGTCAAGGCGGTTCGGTTGGAAACATCAACCTTCACGACACAAGGAAAATATGCGATGAGCTTTTAAGCTTGAAGGCACTTCATCGTTGTTCGTGACTTCCTTTCCGCATAAAACATCCCGACATACAAACCTACACAAAGTATAGGTAGGTATATACCGTATGGCATAGCATGGCACTCTGGAATGCCGGGGATATAGAGGGTGGAAATACGTTTTTGTATTTACGGTTCGTTTTTTTTTTTTTGTGTTGGGAAATAATGGGGTTGCTTACACATGTTCACGTTTACAGAAGAGAATCAGAGGAGAGACCGAAAACCAAACCTAACCGAACCCGAACTGAACCGTCATCCTGTTCGTGGCGGGGCATGGCAAATGGGAACCATAATTCCATGGCTTTTAAATTTTATTATAATTGGCCGCCTGCAAAATGCTGGTGCGCTATAAAGGACGGTGGCAGCGAGGTATAGTGTGTGAGCGCTGAAATAGACAAAACGGATAGGTGGGTGGGTGGGTGTGTGGATGGTTGGTGCTAGAGTAGTGATGAAGTTGGGTGAAAGAGATCATATTTAGTGCGACACTAATGATGGTTTCGTGAACAATTTTCGGGTTAATCATGGCAATGTTCCATTTTATGGCGGTAAGGGCGTTTTTTTTCCCCGGGCTTTGGGGGCAGCAAATAAAAAATGCATTGAATATGAAAGAGAGGTTAGGTGAGTGTGATTCACTCAAAAGGCCACTTAATTACTTTAATCAGCTGGAGGAGGGTGATGATGATGACAATCCACTAAAATACCAATTCGTTTACAGGATGCCCGACATTGTTTTTAATTTTGAGGTAGAACTCTCCTCGGATGAGCAAATTTTGAAAATATGGTTAGTTGTCAATGTATAAAGAGACTCTGTTGTTAACGTTTAAGCGCTTTGATGCAAATAGTCTTCGTGGCCCTACGAACTAAGTCCCAACTGGAACTAACTCCCACTAGCCACACCGAACTTAGTCCCAGAAAATTTGGGATTTAGTTCATATGAACTAACTCCCATGATTTTTAGGAACTAAGACCCAATTAAGAATGAACAAAGTCCCAATATAGGAATGAATTAAATCCCAATACTGGGACTTTGTTCTTTATGAGCCCCCCCATTACATACGGAAATTAATGAACTAACGCCCACTTCTCTCAAATTGGGACTTAATTAATTCGGAATTTGTTCACAATGAAATAAAAACTATCTCCCAAACATATGAACTCAATCCCACTGAATATTTGGTGGGACTTAGTTCATTTAGCTAGTGGGAGTTAGTTCCAGTTGGGACTTTAAGCAGGGAATACACGATACAACGATCGTACCGACTTAAGTTGTGCCGATATCGGTACAACGTGTTGTGTGAAGCACACATACCATACGATTTGTATGCGATTTTGTTTTGTTCTCATTGTTAATTTATTCGTTCAAGCCTTAACAACTTATCACTTATAGAGACACAATTGTCATATTTTCACTACAAATATCAGAAAAGTAATGAAATCGGTACAATAATTGCACGGAAGCACGCAGACGTAGATATTCCGGCCCGTTTTCTATTCCCAATCAAATATTAGGCACCCATTAGGATACTATAGATCTCCGCTTGAAAAAAAAGACGTGCTTGCCTAAAGAATAGTGAAGTCTATTGTCGACTTTTACGAAGACACCAGCTCTGGAGCCTTGACTAGTTCTGGAGGCTTCGTAAAGATTCGACTACCTACTTGTCAATCCAAGCTCAGACTCTGACTGGAGCCAGTCCAAATGTAAGGAAAGATGACTCTGCACTGCAGACGAAATTCCTATGTCAATGCATTAGATGGCATATCCATGGAGGGTATTAGGATAAGTGTCGGGCAAGCTCAACAAAACTCTCTTATGGATGATACCAAAAGCCAACTAAATCAAACAGAGCCAGTCGTCGGGAAAGCTTCCGTGCATTCGAGACAGAAGTTGTTTGAAATTTAGTGCTGAAGGCAGTTATATAATTATAGGTACGATATCCCCCCATCCAAACAACGGTCGCATAGAAAATGCCTAATTATAGAGCCATAGATCCAAAGGACCTTTTAGGAGATAGGCCTCACGTCTTACCAAAAGCACCCTTACACTGCCAACTGAACAACCTTAGTTTTCAAAGGATTGACCAAAGGCATATTCCTATAGTGCACCAATCATCGGCCATGTCTAAGTTACCGCAGATCTATCTGCGCGTTAGCACAGAAAGTCTGTAGACGTGATCGGGCAATATGGACGCACATCAACCGCACATGCTTGAGGAATGTCTTATATCTATGTTTATGCTTTTACAAGGCCCCGGAGGGGACCTGGAGTATCAAAAGCAAACATTTTTGTCAAATATTAATCACGGCTTTATGTTTACTGAAGAACACGATCATAGTTCATATGTTTGGTTAGGTTATGTTACGTTAGAGGTGCAGTTTGCATTATATGCAATTTTGACCCAGAAGCCATTGAGGCCTATTATGAGTACCCTTTTATAGTACATGATAGGACATGCAACTAACAAAACCATTCGGATCTGTTGATGAATCTTCTGGAATCTGATAGAGGTATCGTTGCCGCAGATCTTCCAAGCCGTCAAAGAACCGTGCTCCCATTCAAGAGTAGCGCCGTTCTTGGAGAGCTGGCTGACACAGGAGATGTTCCACAGATTCTATTTCCTCTTCATCTCTGCAACTTCTGCAGAAGTCATTTGTGAAGATACCTAATCTTCTGACCATGTTTCCAATGATGCAGTGTCCGGTTATTACCCCGACAAACACTCGGATTTGGTTTCTATCAAAAGATGTTAGGATCTTTGACCTTTTAGTGTCAATTGCGGGCCACAAGCTACAACTGTGAGTGTTGTTCCATTGTTCTTTAGCCAAGTTTAATGTGACATTGTCCATGACGCCCTTACCTGCGTTGAAAGCTGTTAATACTTGTCTGTCAGCTAATAGTATGTATACTTCCATTTCAGAGCCGCATTACATACATACCTACTTCAAAGTAAAAAAAAAGATCAGGATTAAAGAAATCGCAATTAAAAAACAACGATCACCTTGGAAGATCTTCGCTTAGGATCTGGTTGTAGGAAGGGTTTTAAATGGACCTGTTGGGCCAACTAAATATTTGTTTACCCTATACCTATCTAAAAATATACTTCATTTGGAGATCCTAATATTAACAATCACAAACAGTATAGCCGTTACTATAAAGATTTTAAAATGAAGTCATACCACACCAAATAAAGGTCTATCATAACGACAGATAAAAAATAAAATAAATAGGCGGCGCAACAGGCGGTAGACACCCAGGGCCTAGCTTCTCGCAACCATTCGTTTTGTGTGAGTTTCTATTTTTGGAACGAATGGAAGGGACCTACAATTTTATGCCGAGTCCGAACGGCTGAATTGAGAAGCTTTTTCGGGACAGTCATACTCTCGGATGTTTGTCAGACGTTCGCGAGAGGTGGCGCAGTAGAAAAAACCTTAAGATGTAATTTGTGTTTTTCCGGGGATCGAACCTGGGATCCCTCGCACAGTAGTCCAGCACACTAACCACTGCGCTACTGCGCCCATAACGACAGATGGTAGGCATATAAACGCCTACCTGATACAATGTCGCCGCTTATTTTCCCATCTCATCAGTTGATCAGTATCCCCAAAAACGATTTTGCCGATATGAAATTTTAGTTCGATAACCTAAAAAATTGAAATCGCATTACTATGTCACGACAGCGTACGCCGCACGGTGTGAATGACCGGCACGAGTCAACCGCGCCAGATATTTTGTCTGCAGCAGAACAGCCGAGCCAATAATTTCCAGACGTTATACCACATCACCACCAGAGGCAAACACAAGACACACGACACAACCCGTGGCTGATGCTACCCTCGATCACAAAGTATTTTTTTTTTGTTGATCTCGTCTTTATGTCCGCTCCGCAGCTACACATGCGCGCCGCCGAATTCTGATTATAGGATACAATAAACGCAGATACATTAAGTGCAACGACAGCCAGCCCCAGATACGTTTCTGTGTGACAGAAGCAGATGTTCCTTTGCCTTAAGCCGAGGTTAAGGTACCCTTCAGCACCTGTGCTTTGGATTTCAATTTTCGTCTCAGAGGGGGGATTCCAACAAAATCTGACTTCCTGCTTGGATAAGTAAAAATAAACTTAGGAGGAAGAAAAGTGACACGAGTTTTATCAGTTCTATGCACCCGGGGTGATACCTGATTTTCACCCCCTTAGGGAGTAACTGCCGAAACGTTTTTTTTCGATGGTGCTTCCATCATATTCCACTAATTGTCGCCTGTGGTGAGGCGGTTGATATTTTTTTTTATTTTGTTTTGTGATTAGTTTCGTTTATTATCCTTTGAATGGATGCCAGAAAAATTGTGCTCTCCTTCTGGGGAAAAATTATTTTGCAGTTTATAGTGTGGTTACGTCTGCCAAATGAGAATATTTGATTAACGAGTCGAAGCACTTTGGTAGCCATGAACTCGAAAAAAATTAACTGTGTGGCATGAAAACCGTTTAAATGGTTGAAGTTAGGATTGAAGCAGGCTGGTGAATCCCTTATTGGACATAATCTCTCATTTTTTTTCTTCTCTTTTTCCAAAATCTCCCACAAGCTTTCCATATACCCAACCTTGCACCTACTCCAAATCCTAAAGTGACCACAAGCAGAGGAGGGTCGCAGGGGGGCAGCATACGTTTCTCACTTTTTAACACCGTTTTTAGGTGTCGCGGCGACAGAATTAATAACACCAAATCTAAAAATGGGGGATTTTCTCTTAGGGTCTTTTGGAGTAAGGGATTTAAGCAAAGGGGATTTTGGAAAAGGAGATTTCATCACCAACCCGGCCCGGAATCCCTACGTTATCTCCTTTTCCAAAATCCCTTATTGGACATAATCTCTCTTTTTCCAAAATCTTCCGGGACGAAATCCCCTATGCCAAAATCTCCCATTTACATACATAATTATTAAATCCCTCGTTAAAATCATCTGTTCCACAGTTTAGAATCTATCCGTTTTTAAGCGCGTAGTTTTGGCAATAAAATTAAGCAAACAACATAATATAAACTCCGCATATACCCAATTTCGCACATATACCGCAAGTCTGACAGTAAACGCAAGCAGGGGGGCAGGGCAGCATGCCCTACCAGACGTATCTCACTCTGTCGCGCGACAGAATTAATAACACCAAATTGAAAAATGGGAGATTTTGTCCCGTGGGAACTTTCTCTCAGGGTCTTTTGGAGTAAGGGATTCCAGCACAGGGGATTATGGAAAGGGGATTTTGGAAAAGGAGATATCATCCCCAACCCATTCGGCCCTATCTAGGTAGATATCCGTCGAAATGGAGAAATTGCTTTCATTTATCATTACTTCACTGCAAATTGTAAACAAATTACGCAACCAATTCCTGTCCGAGCATATCGGAATGAAATTCGTATAAAGCTGTAAAAAATAACAGTCAAAAACGCGCTTAATCGTACTACTGCAACGCAAAACGCTGGTATACGTTACATATAATATGTTAGAAGAATGTTCCGAAAAGCTGTTCGGAAGTAGTATACCTCGAAGCAAAAATCCTCCGATTCGTATGAAATCGGAGAATTTTCCATTGCGATGGATACCTCGCTAGGGCAGAATAAGTTCTGTGTACTAACAAACAAATAACAAAGTGTTAATCTAACATGTTTTTTCGTTTTAAGAACATTAGTTTCTGTCACCGATGTGCACGTTATTTTAAAGGTCAAGATATAAAAGTCGAGACTAAAACACAAACTGTATTACCGACAGTCGATGATGAGGCTCTTCAGCGTGCCGTCGAAGATGTGGCAGCTGCTGTTGGCCATCAAGAGGCCGAACCACAGATGCAGCATTTTATGACTCACGACTTGGGTCATAGAGAATCGGTTCGTACAAAAGGAAAGCCGTTTAAATGTGTCATATAATGAAAGTGTTATTTTTTTTGCTTGCAGAGCTTCTCTCTTCGTAGAGAATTCCACACGCATTCCCCCAGGGAGAGGGAATGTGTACTTCACATTATCATTTGCTGGCATCGCTTAATGGCAGCCGTATTGCCCGTATTTGACGGTGTCGCAGTGGCCAAATGGAGAACCTCACGCTCACCTCATGCGCAAGGTTTTATTGAAGTCGATCAGGTAAATTTAAAATAAATAAAAAAAACGTTGACTTACCTATTTTTTGAATGGTGTGGTCTGTAGTGTTGAAAGTCTCCAATAAGTCGATTTTCTGCAATAAAAAGAGACGGAAATTAGGTTTTACAAATTATGCCGGTTTCCTAGATATTTAAAGAATATTTGTCGCTCCAAATAAATGCATAAAAATATTTTAGTTGTGATATACCTCTTTTTACATCCCTGTACGTAAAAATGCTGTAACAGTTGTTACAGAATAACAAATGTTACGCGACATTTCCTGTGCATGATCCTTATGACATATTAAACAATATCCTGTTTGACTTACAGTTTGACTGACCAGTCGGCAACTGATAGAAGAGTTCCAAAAAATCAAAAGCGGTAAAATTTTGATTTTTTGCGTTTGACAGATTGACTACAGAACAGTCTATGTTTGTAACTGACGTTTTGAGATTGAGAGCTGCTCAATCGAAATAGCACATCTTTGCGGTTATAACTTATAATAGTTAATTTCATCCTTCACAATCGCTTAACAAGTTTGAGTCAATTATTGAGTATTTTTACAAAGCATCTCCACTCCAGTCTTGGATTACCATGTTCTAAGGTGCCGAATGATCAGGAGAATGCATAAGGTAAAATATTTATTGACGCATTTTTGACGCATTCAAATACAGCGTTTTAGAGCAAGCTTCAGCTTTTGGCTTCTATTTTAGAGAACGAATATACCTATTGAAAACTGTTCCCTAATAAAAGATAGCTCAAATATTGTTTTTATTTTTTTTTTTACGGAGCAGATCTGTAGGCAATAATTATATGTTTACGGCGGCGGCGGTTCTTCCATGAACAGTAGATCCGTATTATGAAACACTCTACAACGTTATACGTTCTGGAACGATTTTCTTCCAACAATGCCCACAAATTTTCAGATAAAGAAATGCTCGCAGCGTTACAAAACTTAACAATTTGCAGCTAAATTAGAACTTTTTATTAATAAAAATTGTAAGCGACCTTAAACTTAATGCTCACCATTAAAAATGCAACATCCTGAATATATTTCCTATTCTTTTTTCTTTTCTCTTGATATTCTTCTTAAATAACTTTTCCTCGCAAACTGAATATAAATTTACGAAAATATGAACTTGACTGACAGGAATATTAAATAAAATTTTAAGTTTACAAGTTGTTACAGTGTAGTGTAGATAAATCCATTTTGAACAGTGTAGCAAAAGATGCGCAATGGTTTTTCCACTTTGGGTACGCATCTTACAATTAAAATATTTAAACTTTTCACCCTCATGGTGTGGATTAATGTCGTTTTCCATTGGGACCATCAGATTTTTATTTCAGATCTCAGATTTTGCGTGGCGAATGGAACATGAAAGCAGATTGATCTGCTTTTGTAAATGTATTAGTGCGTTATTTGACAGTACATCATTGTTTGCAAAACAGTGCAAATTGTTTTCGTTTGGCGGTGGAAAAATACGAAAAATACGAACTAATATGGATATTCAAATCGATTTTAGTAAATTTTGTCCTGTAGTCGATACAAATGGAGTGATTTTGGTGGAAGACGACCTGGTATTGTTAGAGAACTCAACGAGTAAGAAAAGTGCTTATTAAATACCTATATGTTCTTAAGTATTTAAAGTAAAATGGTTTTATAGCTGGCGAATGTGTACAAATTCCATGTTCCGAAGTGGCACATATGTACGGTCTAAATGAATTAGATTCCGAGATGCTTGTTGTACCAGGTAAATGTGCATACGAAATTAATTCTACATTTCTTCTTAATCAAATTGAAATTATAATTTTAAGGGTCATCACCCCAATTGCCGGTACCAGACGAAATTAACCCTGAAGTGGACAACGTAACTAGTCAAAGTAATTAACTACAGCTGAACAAATGAAAGAAAAATATTAATATAAACTTTTTATTTATTAGATGACAATAATCGGACAACAGCAATAAAGTGGAGCAACCCGGAAACCAAATTCATGCTGAATTTGTACGCTGCTTTGGTCAAATGTGTTGGCCCACTAAAAAAGTTTCGTACAAAGAAACAGATGTGGGCACATATAGCTGCCGAGACAAACACTAAATTTAGTTTGAATCTGAATTGGAATCAGATTGAAACACGCTATAAATGCGTAATAAAAAGAACAAAAAAAGCAATTGATAATAATAATACGAGTGGGGCCATCCAGCAAACAACAGAATATGACGAAGAAATCTTGGAAATCGTGAATCAAGACGATTCCTTATGCCTAGAATATGCTATTTCCCCAGCGAAAATTGTTTAAAAAAACAGACATTTTCCCTCGGAAGACTCATGTTTCGACTCAACAGACCTGTTTAGAACCTTCGTTTTCAGGTGCTTCCTCATCACACTCGATAGATTCTATACAGACTTCACACTCCTCTGAACCTTTACCAAGGACTACATCATCGCCGGATATACCATCGGAGTACGATGCATAAGCCCCTTCCCTTCCTGTCCCTCATTACCAGACCTATCGATTCATGAAGAAGAATCGCCATCTTCAGTGACAGTAATACGTCGTCGTCGAAAAAAAAACAACCGTCCAGCAAGAGTTGTTTAAAATGTACATGGAACAGAAGGCCAGAAAATATGAAAGGCAGGAAGAACTTTATTTGGAGAAACTCAAACAAAAGGCTGAAAGAGAAAAGGAGAAAGAGCTCAAAAAAGAAAAACGACACGCAGAGAAAATGAAAATTATGGAAGCGATTTGAACTCACGGCAGTGAATCAGATTAAAAAACAAATTCACTATGTACTATCTATTAGTTTTATTTTAAACACATTTTATATAATTTCAGCAATGCTGTCTCGCTTAAGTTGTCCCATAATGTTGCATAACAGCATCTGCAGATGGTTGTCAAACTTTCTTCCAGCTAAATCAATTCAACTGTCATTTTTTGCTACACTAACGGAGCAATCCCAGCCTATTGGGTGCGCTGCCCATCTAAACAAGGCTGATGGAAATATTGCATTCTTCAAAATATGACTATTGGCAGGGTTTGATATTCCTGACGGTATCTAATCTGAAGTTCTGACATTTCGTGGTTTTACCCCACTAAACGAGGGTCTAAAGACACAGCAAGAGGACGAAAAAACTCTGAACATTCGAATGAACTATTAAATCATACGTAGGCAACTCTACACTATACATCGGAGATATAGAGAAGACGAACTAGCCAAATGGAGCTTTCAAAAGTGAGCCCCATTTATACTACAAATAGAAACGGAAGTTCACAACGATGGCCCTGACAGCAAACTAATGAAACATGGCATAGTCTTAAAAGTTACAACCATTTGAAATAGAAATGTGAGCAGAGCACATATTGGACTTCTTGTCGGAGTCCTAAGACCTAACTTCTGTACAAGCAATCCCCTGAATGACTTTCTGCAGATGCATGGAAGAGAGGGTGGAAACGCCCTTCCACTTAGGTATAGTATACATATATGTAAACGCCTGGCACTATATCCTCGATATGAAAGCAAACTCTATGAA
The DNA here is from genome assembly GCA_955612985.1 of Cheilosia scutellata. Taxonomy (NCBI): domain Eukaryota; kingdom Metazoa; phylum Arthropoda; class Insecta; order Diptera; family Syrphidae; genus Cheilosia; species Cheilosia scutellata. Next base: position 67,583,251 of record OY015311.1, read on the forward strand.
AGGAGGTACTTCTTCCAGAAACTTACACATACACGGATGTCAGTAAAATACGGAAATTGCTTCAAAATTCAAGATATGGTTCCAAGAGTAGCAAAAGGCAATCGGATAAGAGTTGTAATTGAACGGTATGATTTAGTCCGCAAAATTGCTACCCAACTCAACTTGACCTGGCAACCAGCCCGTATCCTTTGAGACAAACGACAGTTCCTTATCAACTCGCTAATGGGGCGGCTTGCCACCGAAGTTCAACAGGACCACGTGCTAGGTGTTAATGCGGGCAATCGCAACCACTTAAATCAAAACCAATGCAATCATACCTTCGTGTAAGTCTTAAAGTGGTTTGGTTCTATTTCGACTTTGACCAGGATTCTTGACATTGCATTTCATGGGAGCAAAAAATGATTGCCGTTGCGGATAATCTGTCAATTTGTGCCAGGAACTGGTGGATGCCATCTTAAGCGTTCTCTCTATACCTATGCCCACGGTAACGATAAAGACTGCTGCAAGTAGGCTTGCCACCCGTCCTCCTTTGAGGAGGACAGTGCTCCTTTGTAAGGTGATGTCCTCCGTCCTCCACAAAAAGAAAAATGTCCTCCACAAACATAATTACTATCTATAAAAAAAAATCAAATTTCTTTCACTTCTCAAAGAGTACGATTTTATTTTTCAAATGTGGCAGCAGATACATTGAAGTACTAGTGCACGGCATGTAGGATGCCGTGTCAACCTTTAGAGTCAAGTTTTAACATAAATTGAAGCAACTGCAGAAGAGCAGGAGAGTTCAACGTTTCTCATCTTTTCAGAGACTTCAGGATTCAGGTCCTATTGACTTCGGCATCTGCATTGAACGTTAAAGCCGCTGCGGAACGAAAAATCGCATACCAAAATGACACACGAGGAAATCATGAACGAAAAATGTTGCTCTACTTTACATTTTGCAGTACGCTGCTGCTGCGAAATTATGCCGAAAAGTGGGCAATTGTAGTAGATTAGGCTAGATTTCACTTTAGGTACTGCCCATTAAAAAAATATATATCGCTCATTTACTAGAAGACTGTCATAACTCAAAAAACGCGATTTTTGAGTTAATGATGCAGAAATATTCGTTTTATGATGCTTCATTATTGTGTAAAAGTTTCGTATTAATATCCTGTATACCTTCCGCGTTAGAAGAGAATATGCCGTTATTTCATTTCATATATCCTAACATTTTTTACTCATAAGAGCGACATATCTCAGTTTGCTACAGTCGTCATCGTGTGTTAGTTGGTTTGCTTTTCTAAAAAACTGGCATATTTTGTGTTGTGACATTATTCGTTAAAATGTTATGATATTTGTAATGTAGATAAATTTCATATAAAGTGCATTATTTCGTGTTGTGACTGATTTGTTGAAATATTTAACTTGAATCAAACTCCATATACTGCAACATGTGACGTTCTTGATGAAAAAAATACTTTCGTCAACTGAAGTATTTCTTCTTATGACGTTATTTTTGTAAAAAAGACTGGCTGTTTAGAAGTCAGCCGTTTATATTATAAGACAATGTGTCGTTGTTGAAGATAATTTTGTCGATGGAAACTCTCAATAGATCTCAATAACTCAAAATGAGACGAAATTGTTGATAAAAATTATAAATTTTTAGAAATAATACACAATGGCCACCGCACACGGAATGATTTCTGCCGGCATAATAAATTGTATACAGGAACTCTTTTTCATTGGAGTGCATTTTTTTCTTCGAAATGTAAGAATAGAATAGGAACTATTAATTAAATATGAAATAAATGATAAATATTTTAATTCATACATTTTCTATGGCCCGCTTATCCATTAAGTGGGTCGCGGGTGTAGGTTGCTGAAGTGGACCCTCCATACCTTTGTCTATGGTTTCGTTATCTAATTTGTCTTCAGTTCGATCAATACCACCTTGAGTTTGAACAGAATACTTCTTTTTCGAATCACAGCGTGTCCGGCTTCGTTTTTTATCCAATGATATCTATAAGGCGATGTACGACATGTTCAAGTTGATCTTAGTCTTGCAATTTTTCGTACGTCCACGTTCACGTCTTATTCATGGAAGCAAACACTCGACCGTGCGTCGATCAATAGAATTTTTCAAGTTTATTCAAATGGGAATAAAACAGTATGATTACACGATAAAACAGGGTTTTTCTCATAAACACAGGAGTAATTTTTCTACAGGATTTTCATTGAAATTGGCATGGTTAGCCATACACAAAACAAAGGAGACTCTGTGCATTCCTTAATTGAGAGGGAACGGAACGAATGCTTAAAAGTGGTCCCATTTATACTCCCGAATTATTTTTTTCAATAATCCGATCGGCGAAAAAAACAGGAGATCCATTTATTGTAAAATAGCTTTGTTTTGAGAATTTTTTTGATTTAAAAATGCTGGCAAATGACATTGCTCCGTTAAATATGGTAGAGCTGAAACGTTCACAAGTAAAAATACTTAAAATTTAATGAGAATCACCAAATTCAGTTTTTTACAAATCTGCATACACTAAAGAGCAATTCAAGTAGGGTAGTGTACTCAAAAAAAGAAGTTACGCTGAAGATATTTTCTTGTTATTGAATTATTATTTTTATTAATTAAATACTAGAAGTAAAGGGTGTTTTTCTAGAGTTTTGGTTCTTAAATTGGCAACTCTGTTTCTACAGATTGTCAAATGGCAGTTGAAAGTTGATTTGTGGTAAGTACGTTTTGCCATTTTACGATGAATGAACTCCAGAACAACGAGTACAAATTGTGCAAACTTATTTTGAAAACCATGGTTCGGTTCGCCCGAAATTTAAAAAGTAATGGCAAAAAATTATTAGCTATTAAATAAAGCTAATATCATAGACATTAATATTAGCTGGAAGTATTTTATTCCATATTGTATTTGTATACCTTTAAAAAAAACTCCCTTTATATTAAGTTCAAAAAGTTCAAATTATAAGACTTTGAAAATGAAATGACTAAGTACAAAACTATTGTTTTTTTTCTCAATAATAACGACATATTCGAACTTATGACACTCCTATGAATATAATTTTTGCAACAATAACGTCACAATTCGAAGTAGGGAATATTTTCGTTCAGGTAAAAACCATAAAAGACTAGTTGTTGTCGATTTACCTTTATGGATATATTAAATTTATAAAAGTTTACTAGTTAATTTCGAAATTATAAGATTTCTTCAGATTTCTGCAAGGCGGTAGTCAATTGAAAACTTTAAACATGTTTTCTGCAAAATCGAGTTTTTTGAGTTATGACAGTCTTCAAGTAAATGAGCGATATACTTTATTTTTAACCCGATTGAATTTAATGCGCTGAGCTCAAATCTGGAAAAAAAATTTTGCGCTATATTACCGTCAAATTTTTCCAAAATTATTTTTTTTATTTTAACCAAATGAGCAATTAACTAATAAAAAAAGTTTCATCAAAATCTGATTTTTTGGCGGTAAAATTGAGCAAGCAGCATAACATAAACATTGTATATACCTACTCAACTTCACACTTACTGTAACCACAAGCGGGGACGCAGTATTCCCCGATACGTATCTTTAAAAAAAGTTTTATTTTTTAAGTCCTCCACGAGATTTTATAAAAGGTGGCAAGCCTAGCTGCAAGCCAATATTAAGATCATTGTACTGTAGATATGTACCTTGGACTTCATGGTTCACGCTCAATGGCAGGACTTATTCCGATTATCTTCCTGAAGACAAACTGTCACCTTTTCGGCGTTAAGCAGTCAGTAGAGTAGATTTCTTTCCAATCACCCTTTTGCGATCTATTCAAACATCCCTCTGGCAGAGACGGACAAGCGGCGAGTTAGACTGTTTCGTTCAACCTTCGCCAACCTAACCACTACCTATCCTTAGGGATAACTTCATCAACTTAAATAATTGGATTGACTGCTTCAGTCACTCCTAAACTACTAAACATGGGGCTCTCCATAAAATGCATCCACTAAGTACATTTCCTATAGATATTTATTAGCCTTTCACTTAGAAGGTTTAATGCAAATTCATATCAATTTGTCTATTCGAAATGTCTACAAAATGGACCGTTAAACAATCCAAGTTAACAATCAATATTTCAAAACCCAATCTATCGAATCACAATTCATTACCACTTTGCTAGTCTCGACTCGACTCCTCGACATTGCCCTCCCTCTCTGAATCCATAATCGAAGCACAACAACAAAATTATATTTCCATCGTATATTCGAGAGGAAAAATTCACAAGGATAATTCCTTTGAGCACACTGCTGGAAAACACATCTATTTCATGTGCAGCAGCAGACTTATGTATATACACATATGCAAACGTCATTGGACAGCCGTATGGCTTGTATGGCCGTCAGAGTAGCTCTGCTTGCCGTTTTTCTTTCTACTCTGCACTACATATTTGCTTGTTTCCTGTCCTCTCATTCCACATCCTCATTTTCAATTTATTCCGCTCTGGCTACGAAATAAAAATAGGGTCATATTTTTATTTGTTTCCTTTCGGTCGTCCTTTTCTACTACAGCGTCCTACACCCACTCGCACGTATACATACACTCTCTCAGATATTCATCCATTCAACTGCTAACAGCCCAGCCCCCCGCAACCCAACAAGGAGTCTGTCTTTTACCCTCGCTTTTGAATGCCAGCAGCATGGAAAAGGACGCTGAAGCTGAATAACGATAGTCAGAGGTGGAGGTTGGGAGGGTGGTTAGGTGATGCCATTATGCTATAGAATCGAGCTCGAGCGCCGACGGACTATTAAACAGGAAGTGTTTAATTTTTTCCTCCTTTAGACCATCTAAAATAAAGGCTGTATGTTGGTTGCGGGCGGGGCCGGGCGGTCGGTGGCAAGAGATATCATTGACCGAGTGTAGATAAATGGGACTCTAATTGTTTTTAATTATGCTTGGCTGTATTTATGCTATTGATGGGGATAGACTGTGGTAGTGGTATAATTGACTGCTTAGTTGGCTTTTGGAAGCAGGGTGATTGTGAATTCGGTGTTAAGTGGTTAACTACTAAATGAACTCGTGCTTATTGGGTTTTCTTTCATCTATACGTGCTACTGATTGCATTAACTTATGAGAAAATGCATATTGAAATAATTGGATACTCTAGTGAGTTGGAACAATCCTTTATTTGAAAATTCCGAGTCGGGTTTTGATATTTTCCCTACTCTGACATAGTCTGACCAATTCAACAGGAAACCCCAGCATTGCTCCTTTTGTCGCTCTTCACCGAGTTTGACAAAACTCACCCCTGAGGAAGACTAACGCCCACGGCGGAAGATATTGATTAACGCTATTTACCCAAACAAAGTAAAGAGATTGAATCACTCTCAGGATAGACCCATAAATTCCTAAAAACTACTAAAAACCTTATCCAGTATTGTGTAAAGGTCCTACTGGCAGTTAGTACTTCGTTAGCTTTGAGTTCCCTGCAAGAAGATTGCACCAACCACAAAAAGTCAGCAACAGCAACAATCGAAAATACTAGTTTGACAATTCACATTTTCCTCAACCTTAGGAAAAATTAATGACCTTAGGAAAAATTACGTAGCTCTTTTACGAATGTCATTTTAAAATTGAAACGCAACGCTGCTTTGTGATAAGTTTCATTGACCATTGACAACGCGAATATTCAAGGCCTGATTGTGTTTTAGACATAAGGAATATAAGGGTGGGCCAAATACAAGTTTCTTTTTAAAAATGCAATAAAATGAAAAAATTTTCTTTTTTTTTTTCATGTTATTATGGCTGTTGCCAAAACTGGCAGCACTATATAACCAGTTACAGTGGCTAGCAGCACTGGTACATGTAGACGGCAAACGTCGTCTATCTAACGAAAAAAAGCGCCAATCGCGGGTCAAATATACCTACCTAAAAACATTTATTAAACTTAATTTAAAACAATATTTGAATTATCTATAAAAACCTAAAAAATTTACTAAATTGAAATTTAAAACTTAAGACTATGCTTAGTTGAAGTTAAAACTTAAAATGAATAATAAAAGCCTAATGGGAAAAACTAAACGTGCGTATAGATTAACCTTTATTTTTCCTTACAAAAAAAAAAAGAATAAGGCAAAAACAATGGCTTTATTAGTAAGAGCAAACATTTCCATTAATCATGGAACAGAAAGGGAGTAGAAAATAAAATTCGCATGAAAATCAACAACAGGTGGAAGGGACTTACTACATGTGAAGTACATATCACGGAATTTTTGGCCAAAATAGGACAGTGGCCGGACCATCAAACTTCTACAGTTCGACAGGTCATCGCTGTCTAAATTGGTAGGGGCTCTAACGGGTCACAACTTCCTAAGAAACCATACAATGAAACTAAATCTCAAAGATGACGATATATGTAGAGGCTGCGGAGACGAAGAGGTTCATGAGGACACACCTCACTTCCTCTGTCACTGCCCGAGCCTCTGTCTTGAGGAACAGAACACTTCCATTACTTCCATAACTTACAAGAACTTTCTGATGCCTCACTTTCCGATCTTTACAGGTATTTGAGGATATCAGGATGGCTGGACGCTGTCGAGTAATCGCTAGAAGAAGGGACATGAAGCTACTTAATGGGTTAAGGAAAGTTTTGTATCATTCAAACGGAATATAAATGACTTTTTCATTGATGCCAGCATGTACATGAAGTAAGTTCATAGTATGAGTAGAATTAACTTTAGTTTTGTCAAAATAATTATGCCCATCATTGCATTGTATAGTTTAAATAAATAATTGGCGCAACAGGTCTCTATTCCTATAGGCACCCTAGGCCTAGCTTCTCACAACCAGTGGTGCCATTTTAGCATTTTTTATGCTAGATCTAGCATATTTAAACCTTAAATTGCATATTAGTATAAATAAAATATGCTATATGCAATCTAGCATATTTTCAACATTCAACATAAAAAAAAATCTAAAACTTTATGTTTATTCCCATCATGAACATATTAGTGGTATATGCATCCATCAAAATTTTCTGTATTTGGCATTACTGAATATGTGAATGACAATTATTCAATTGAATGAAATCAAAGCTTCTCAATAGTACCTAGAGGTCTATTCCTTTACTTTTTCAGTAAAAATGGAAAAGACTCTCAAAATGACGGTGCTGGGGTTGAATTATTCTCTCATAGTGAGAGAAATTTACGAAAAAGTTACGGAACGCTTTTATAGTACCCAAACTATATGCAAAATAAAAGATGCATTTTCTTTTCCATAAATTACAGTATACGATGTGACGTTTTTGTTTTTCAATTATTGGTGATGGGCTTTAGTTCCTTAAGGGCTACAGACCACTACAACAATAATTAATAATTGCAGTAGTAAAAAAGTAGGTAGGTATTTCAAATGCATGATAAACGCGAAGAATTTGCTAATTTATTACCAATATTAGCTGAATCATCCAAGGATGAAATTTATTCGGTATTAATGTAACTTCTTTTAATGAAATCAAAACATAAATGGGAATAGTAATAGCACGCATAATACCAAAATGCCAAATAGGTCGACAAATTTCAAATCAGCTGTCAATTGTCAAGTGTCTGACAGTTTTTTAATTGTTAGGTAGTACAAGAAAATTGTTGAATAACAAATAAAGACTCGGCAAAATATCAGTACAATGACGAAGACAGGGAAGATGATGACCTTAAGCCCGTATGACACTAGATTTTTTGTTTTCATATTTCACGCGTTTAAAATGAAACTAGAACAGTAAGAACAATTAGAAAGAAAATTCCCGATAGGTGTGATTGCGTATACACCAACTTTATTAATGTATATAAAAAAATGCATTGAAAATGTATTCAAATTATATTTTTCACCTGGGAGTTTTTTTTTTTTGTTTGACATTTTAATATTAGCTATTTGGCATTTCTCCTCCCGTTACTTTGAAGTCTAACTTTTTGAAAATACATAAATTCGTTTGAAAATTTGTGTTCCTTTGCAAACAACAAGGTAATACATACCTACACTTTTTGTCTCTTTTACAAGCAGCTGATTTTTTAAGATGATTTAATGTGATAAGAATGAAGAAAAATTGAGAGAAAAATGTAGAGTCATATACGGACTTTAGTTTTAGTTCTGTATCTACCTAATTGACGTGCTTTTGAATAACTAAATGTAAATTTCATTACAAAATACTGAATTCCCTTTTTGTTCCTTATTATAGATAGACATCATGTTGTCCTTTTTTTGTAATAAAAAAAATGTTTTTAAACGTTTAAACGTTAGCATATTTTGCTTAATTCCTCCATACAATTTAGCATATTTTTTTCTTAATTTGGCATATTCTCTTAGAAAATTTCTGGCAACACTGCTCACAACCATTCGTTTGTGTGGGTTTATTTTTTATTTTTGGCAGCAATAGTATATGAAAGGTAGGTAGATACCTACAATTTTGTATCGAGTCCGAACGACTGAATTCAGAAGCTTTCCAGGGAAGTTATACTCTCGGATGTTTGTCAGACCTTTGCGAGAGGTGGCGCGGTGGAAAAATCCTTAGGCCGTATGTCAATTGCGCTACATAATTATATCTTCGGCTAATTATTTCTGACGAATAGTGAGTGATGAAAAGAGAAGTTCGCCAAACTCCAATCTTAAAACAGATATTTATCGAATTTCACGCTATTAATTAATTAAAATTCAGTGTTTTATTTCCTCTTCAACATTTTAGCAAAACTCAAGCAAAAGAACACGTCAAGAATTAGCCTATAGGATAATTTATTATCTCGCTCGGAAGCAGGATAATTTTTTGACAGTTGAAAATTCGTTTTCTACTACGATAGTATCAACAAAGTATCCGAGGATAATTATTTAACTTAAGATGTAGGGGAGAGTGGGTATGTATGGGACACCAAGTAACAATTTAGTTTCCATAAGGCTCAAAGGAAGCTATTTTCTTATTTCCATAACAACTGTAAACGATCTTATGGAAACCTATTTGGCGCACTTATGCGAAGCTATTTACTTTCCCTAAGACTTTTCCCCGCAGGCTCTGTGAAAGCTACATAACTGCTCATGACAGGCTGTAAGATGTTATGCTAAGGCCTTATAGAAGTCATTACGGAAATCTTAACGAAATTAGAAAAATCCAAAGAAAAAATTATTTGTGTATATTTTTTATTTAGTATTTTTATTGCTTTTATTTGACATTATCCGCCATTTGGATTGTACACGTAATTTATTCAACGTTCTGAAAGTATATAAATTTATTTTAATTGAAAAAAATGCAAACTTACTTGCTTCGTTCAGGAATCGAACTCACACCCTCCGGAACCCCAGCCCAACACGCAACCAATAGGCCAACATGACTTATACAGAATGTAGTTTAAAAATGTATAAGTTGAACTACATTAACTTTTCAAGCTTCATAGATGTATATAATGTACGTATAGGGCTTTACGAAATTAATAGCAACAATAATTTCCTTGTACGAGAAAATCAAGATCGGCTTGTTTTTTTTTTGGAATTTGAAAACAAATATTTATTACTACACTCGTTATGAAAGTAGTATGTACGCTATAATTATTATATCCCAAACTCTCTGGAAAAAAAATCATGCATTATTATCTATCTTAAAAAAAAAAAAAATCTGTGCTCCACTGAGGCTCGAACACACGCCGAATGTTGGTTAGTTGAAGCACAAACCAGAGATTGTTTTGTGGTTGAAGTCTGAATAATAAAAGCTTCTATAAAGCTTGTTAATCGAAGCCAATTCAAAGATCCTCTATAAGAAAGTCAATAGCTTCCGCAGTATAGTTTATATTTATTATGACAGCTATTAGCAAAGACAATATAATATACAGATGGCGCAATGTAATGTTAGCTGATGTCCGCATTGGTTGCGATCGTGCAACAACGATCGTGCAACAAAAAGCTCTTCTCATTGTCCAACAAAATAAAAGCTTTTCTCTCAACGCGTAATCCTTTGTGTGTGTGCATAAGTGCATCGTGTATGAACTATGGTATGAAGCTTTTCTGTTTTCGTTTATGCTATGCTTCTCGTTCTCCATGATGAATGTCCTCTTGAGGAAAACAACAGTCGCCGCACTTGATAGATCGGTTTGTATTATTATTATTATGTCACTATACTGTCTGCTCTTGTTTTATGTATTTAGTGTGTGTGAATAAGAAGGAAAAAGGGACAAACAAAACAGAAATCCTCGTTCCTCGATGAAAAAAAAATCATCGGTCGGCTATTTCAAATTGTTAGCTGTGCTCATGCAAAAGATGTAGATACGTTATAAATTTGTTCCTTTTTATGACGGCATACCAAACTGAGCCATGGTATTTTTAAAAAGCAATTTGAAATTGAATTTGGTTAGTTTTGTTTCCTTTTATAAATACAATAGAAATTTGAATTAATTTTAGAACGTTAGTTTTGTCTTAAGAGTAATCTATACATATATGTATAAGAAGACTAAATATACCTAGGTTAAAATATGGCTTGGAGAGCAAGGTGTGTAATTACTTGTTGCAGCGCAAGTGCCGCATAGTAGGTATTCAGGGGTAAAATTATTTTAATTTCCTGATAAAGAACTAATTTAGTTATTGATGTTATTACAATGTTATTGGTTTTGTTTTTATATATTATTGCTTTACATTTTGTTCCCAAAGTATTTATCAAATTGGTTACTACAAATAAGTTTGTTTTTCTAAATCGTCGCAAGATCCCCTACTTGTTCCAGCCAGTCATTAGGGGTATTCATGTAAACACTTACGAAGTTTACGACGTGGTAAATGAACTGTCAAAATTTGTATGGAAAATCATTTACGACGAGATGGTAAACCTACTACGCGAATTTGTGTGGAAAACCGAGATGGTAAACTTACGACGAGGTTATTGTGACATTTCACACTTGAAATAAAGGCGCGAAATCAGAAAACAATTACTTTGCATGCATTTATAATACTTTTGATGCATTTATAAAAAATAGAAATTGCACATTTTACTATTCCAAGTGTAGGATAATTAGTTAGTCCATCAAATTGTATTAAGAAAACAAGTTTTAAAAGAGATTAAATAACGCAATTTCCAATTCCAAACCATGGGAGTTTTCGTCCGCGGCAAAAAGATTGATATTGTAAATTTCGTTATTTAAACCCTTTTAAAACTTGTTTTCTTAATACAATTTGATGGACTAACTAACTATCCTACACTTGGAATAGTAAAATGTGCAATTTTCTCTTTATAATTGTATCAAAAGTGGTTTGTTCGCATTTTATCAATTCGTTCGTTCCCTCTCATGTGAAACAACTGATTGGTTTACCACCATTTACCACAAACAGCAAATTGGGGCGTTCATGAAACGTTTGTTGTAAACTTACCATTCTACGCAAATGGTAAACTTACGACGTTGGATGAATACCATTTGTGTTTTTTAGTTCCTTTATCAGGAAATTTAAAGTAATTACAGACTTTGCTCACCAAGTTTTATTTTAACCTCTACTTAGGGCCAGTTTGTTCAGATTTAGTTTAACCCATGATTGTATACTTATGTCTGTGTCTGTGGTAACCAAAAAGCGTTTGTTCAATTATTCTTCACTTTGGCCAGCAAACCGTAGATTTGCGACAAATCGTTCCAGTTTTCCAGTTTATTTGTAAATTCAGTTGTTTTGTTAGAATTAATCCTTAAGCTAGTATTAGACGATATGTTGAATCAGCATACGTATGCTGAAAATTGTGTTCCAATCACAACATATCGTGTAAACAAAAATTTGTTGTCATCAAGTATGCACGATATGTTGTGATTGGAACACAATTTTCAGCATACGTATGCTGATTCAACATATCGTCTAATACTACGATACGTTTCGGTATTTTATTGATTTATGTCTTTTTTTTAATTTAACTAAACCTGAGTGATTTCAGCACAAAGCCGCAAACCGACCAAAATGGGCTGGTTATCGATTTCTCGGGTTAACTAACCAAACCATAGATTCTGTGCTTAAAATTTGCCTCAAGAAACTGATATTGTTATCAGCTAAAATAGCCGTTGATTAGAGTTAACCAAAGATAAACAAACAGGCCCTAAGTCGTCTTATATTTATTTAGTCCTAAAATTAACTCTTAAAACAAAACTAAAGTTCTAAAATCAAATCAAAATTTTATTGTACATATTTATAATTCTTTGTTTCCATTTGTCGATTTGAAATTGACAATTGACGTATTTTTGTGCCAATTGAAAATTGGCAAGTGGAAGCAGTGAAAAATAGCTTGTCAATGAATTGCAGCGCTTGTCAATAACTGACAAAGAAACCACTGGAGAAGTGGAAATAGCTGAATTGCCAAACAAAAGGTCACTTTGTCTTTAATTGACATCATGTTTGTCAATGACTGTAGAAGGTAATCCAATCTTTTTCAAATGAATATTTCTTTATTTTTGATGAATGATGGTTGAATCCTTCGCAAAATAAATTCGAAGTCAGTTTTCTTCATTTCATACGCATTTAGCATTTTGTATTTTGAATATTTTGCAAATTTTCGGCTTTGTTCGTCTTCTGTCTACAGCGGTGATAAATATAATCGAGTGGGGGGTGGTGTAGCCATTTACGCTCGTAACTCGATAGCACCGAAATTAATCTGCAAGTCAGAAGCGGGCAGTCCGTTGGATTTTTGTTTTATACAAATATTAAGAGGAAAAAGTAAATGTCTTCTTGGTGTGGTGTACAGACCAAAGAAAAATATCGATTTAACCGTCATTCTAAATTTTCTTGAGACTAATTCATCCGGTTTCTCAAATACAATTTTATGTGGTGATTTTAATTGTAACATTTTAAATCATTGTGAATCTAAGAATTTTGTAGATTCTATGAAGTCACTTAACTTGAGTCTAGCTAACGATACAGTTCCAACAAATTTTGATACTAGTTCTGGCACACTTCTAGATTTATTTTTGTCTAGTTTTGGCACAGATGTTTTTTATAATCAAGTGTCTGCTCCGGGGTTTTCAAAACATGACTTAATTTTCTCAACATTTAAACTACTAGTTACACGGGAAGAACTTACATACTCATACAGGGATTTCAGAAATCTGAAATCGGAACTCTTGAAGCATGACCTTCAAAGAATTTACTGGCAACCAATATACTTTGAATCCAACGCCGATGCGCAAGTTAATTATCTACAGAGTACAATTATGCATTTATATAACAAACATGTTCCTATTGTTACAAAGCGTGTGAAATGTGTGCATAATAGTTGGTTTACTGAAGAGATTGATGAGCTGAGAAATAAACGTGATACCGCCTACAACAGGTGGAAGCGCTATAGGCTCCCTGAGTTTTTTGATGCCTTTCGCCAGCTGCGAAATCTGGTTATCTCCAAAGTAAAACAGGCTAAATGGAAATACTACAAGAAACAATTTGATGAAAATCTTCCCTCCAAAACTCTATGGAAAAACTTGCGTGAGCTGGGTGTCGGTCGAAAAACGGTCCAAGAGGATGAGGACCTTGACCCCAACCAACTAAATAGGCAATTCTCAGATGTCCAAGCAGCATCATCTTTGACAAACCAGCCTCTTAGTACTGATTCCATGAATGGTTCCTTCGAATTTCACAGAGTTGAACAAACTGATGTTGTCAAGGCGGTACTTCAAATCAAGTCTAAAGCTGTTGGTGTGGATGGTATTCACCCTTCATTTGTCAAAATTATACTTCCTTTCATACTTCCGGTTATGACTCACGTCTTTAATAATATAATTACGACCTCTTCGTTCCCGACTTCATGGAAATTAGCAAAAATTATTCCGGTACTGAAAAAAAAGGCGTCAGCAAACTCTATGGCTGAGTACAGACCAGTTGCCATTCTCCCTTATTTGTCAAAGGTGATGGAGAAACTTATTCACCATCAGATATCAGTTTTTGTCCAAAGAAATAAGATTCTCTGCGATAATCAATCTGGTTTCAGAAAAATGCACAGTTGTACAACTGCTCTTCTCAAAGTCACTGATGACTTAAGAATAGCTGTTGACGAAAATCTCGTTACATTCCTAACGCTATTAGATTTTTCCAAGGCCTTCGACACAGTCAACCACATCATATTAATCAATAAACTCAAATTGTTATATGGTTTTTCTGATTCAGCTGCAAAATTTATTCTCTCCTACCTCCAGGAAAGAAAGCAAACAGTGTTTTACAATAATATTTTTTCCGAATTCATCGAAATATTAGCAGGAGTTCCACAAGGTTCAATTCTCGGTCCTCTTCTTTTTATGCTCTTTATTAATGATCTTCCGACACAAATTAAATATTCATCAGCACAAATGTATGCAGATGATGTTCAACTCTACCTCAGCTGTAAACCTGAACTTACTGCGGAAGCTATACTCAAGCTAAATGACGATCTTTGCAGGGTTTTAAATTGGTCTCAGGAAAACTTTTTAAAACTGAATCCCTTTAAATCGAAATGCATGGTCATCGGCAGAATTGAATCAGATCTAAGCCGTTTTCCTGCTTTATATCTTGGAGATAGTACAATCGAGTATGTAAGTAAGGCTAAAAATCTCGGCATCTGGTTCAATTCAAAGCTAAGTTGGGATGATCATATTATTACAATAATTGGTAAAATTTACGGTTCTTTAAGAAATTTATCGGTATCTCAAAGTTATACACCACTTAGAACTAGATTCATGCTAGCAAAATCCCTTCTTGTTCCCATCATAGCCTATGGTTGTGAAATTTGCTGCTCCGTCAAATCAAGTACTAAAAGAAGGCTTAATGTCGCGTTCAACAACATTACTCGATATGTTTATGCCCTAAAACGGTTTGATCATGTTTCTGCTTATGCCAAGAATATTCTTGGATGTTCATTAGACCAGTACCTGCAATTTTGTACTGTTAAATGCCTCCACAGGATTATAATCACCAAACAGCCTCCATACTTGTTCAATAAACTAATTTTTGCACAGTCTAGTCGGTCTTTAACATTAGTTCTCCCGCGGTATTATTATACTTGCACAGAGCGTCAATTTTTCGTTCATGCCATTCGCATTTGGAATGCACTTCCTCTCAGCATAAGAAGATCTTGTTATGCGAATTCTTTTGACCACACTCTCTTCAGGCATATGGCAGGTATTTAAAAAAAAAAAAAAAAATAAAAAAAAAATTTAATAAAATAGTTTAATTGATCTCAAAATTATGTAGTAAGATTACCCTAAATGTAAACAAATTGGTTTTTAATAGTTGTTTCTCCTCAAATTGAATTGTTATCACTTCACATGTAAATTCTTCAAATTATTGTTTTTCTCTCATTGTATCTTCATTTATAACTTAAAGATTACATTAGTCTATTGTAAATGATGTTGATAATTAATTAATAAATAACGAAATAACAATTGCACCTTATACAAGTTAAATTGTTAGTTGGGACAGGAGGTATGGGACACGAGCATTTTCCTAAACGCTATACCCTTTATTCCATTTGTGCTGATCACAAATTTGTTCTTTAATGTGTACCCACCGGTCAACGAAGCAGGTCTTGTGCACAGTTGTAATTACGCAGTGGAGAGCAAAAAAAAGTATTTTGTATATAAAAAGTAAAATGAGTAAATAAAAATGAGTGAAAGAAAAAAATTAATGAGTGAACTTATTGTACAAAAAAGTGAATCGAATATATAATAACATTTATTACGAATTGATTTACTTCTAATTTTGTTTAGTCTGTGCCATGTTTAAAGTGATATTTTGGTTTATCTTGATAAGGTGCCCTACAGGATGATTGGGACACTCATATGCAGGAGGAATGGGACAGAGTGTCCTCAACCTCAACCTCAGCATGTTGCACCAAATAAGAGAAATCCACGGGATATTTATTCCTTTAGTGTGGATTTAAAATCCAAATTTCTATCACTGTCATGAATACCCACTTTTCTGAATTGTTCCTTTTTTCTTTATACGCTTTTTTATTATGTTTTTTTTTTTTTTTTTGTACAAGTGAAGCTGTATGTTTTAACTCTTTTTTTGTTAGAACTGAATAATATATATTTTGTTTTGATAAGTAAACCGAAAACTTATGTTATTTTATCGTCTTTTGTTATAGAAAAAAAGATTTTAACATAGCCGTCCCATTCCACCACATAGATGTCCCAATCCTCCTTGAACCAGGAGGAATGGGACAATGTTAGGTGTGTACATGGAATGAATTTTAACTTCTATTCTGGTAAACGTTTTAATACTTTTGTGTTTTTAATAGCTTGCCACAATGTTATATTATCTTAAGAAAACTGTTTTGTGCAGATATGATTTATAAGTTGCGAGTAATTGAGTTTTTACTGAAAAGTGTCGCATACATACCCACTCTCCCCTACCTAGTTTGTGTTTTTCCGGCGATCGAACCTGGGACGCCTCGCAGAGTTAGTTCCGCAGACTAACCACTGCGCCCACATAAGGATAAGGAATACATAGAGATTAGCCATTTTTTAGCAAACAGTTGTGGGTCTCAAATATTTCCTGCTAAATTTGAAAAATCCGGCAACCATATTTGTTTACGTGACAGCTCACGTTCTGCTACGGAAATATTTGAAATGGTATCAATATCCGACAATTGCTAGTGGGTCTGACCCTCAAGTCGCTATAGAGTCTTATCAAATCTGAACTAGCCAGAAGCTGCCGCACAATGCAGAATGTCGCACATGTCGCAGAGGATATCACTCATATTATCTGTAAGTGCGAAGCTATTCCTCGGAACAGAAGGAAACACCTTTATAGGTACTTCTTCGACAATTTTGAGGAGGTTGGCTTATCAATCAAAATTAAAATCGCTTTTAGGTTCTGTAAGAAAATTAAGCATTTGGGCGAATTGGTTTCGATTTTGACCGTGAAGCGTCTCCAGGGACGGCGATGGGTTCGCTATGGTGCCTAGTCTATTCTGATGAACTCACACCACACATAACCTAACCTAACCAAACCTTAATACTCTCACGGGATAATTGAAATGAATGAACGGAGTGTGTATTCGGACATTGATTTTGTACTGACTGACGTTTACCGATGTTCGAGACACGACGTAATCAACGTAACGTAATCATATTTTCATTAAAAGCGGTTTATACAGATAAAAGTTGGGTCCTAAACGTACAACATAATGTCCGAAAATGATATACTGGAGTTTAAAGCCCTTGCCGCGAGCGAAGAGAGCCACATACCTCAACTTGACGCAATATAAACTTTGACATTTCGTTGCGTAGTCGTGTCCCGAACGAACGCGCCGAATAAATGAACACTATCATTGTTGTTGATTTTAAAACTACAATACGCAACCGTCGTTAGTAGGGGACACGATTGTTCAAAGTTTAATAAGTCCGCTACTGGAGGCAACCATCACTTAAAATTTGCTAACGGCTACAAATGCGCGATATAAATTTAAGTCCGGGAGGGCCCATGAATGACCGAGTCACAGAAGTTAATTGCGAGTTCCATACTCACAAGTCACAAGAGTTATGTCTTCTCTGCTTTGTGGAATATTTTGTCCACGTATGTACAATTTAAGTAGTCAGGATCTTCTTGAATATCGGGCTTCAGTGTTCTCTACCCGAGTATGGTCTGGTCCCGCCTTCCTTAACTTTAGGACGTCTGCTTCGTAACAGTTGGGAATGTGATTTTATCGCACAGCAGATAGGTATCGCTCTTCTTCAGTTCAGATAATGTACTTCAATACTAAAGGTAAGTAGGTACACACGATTGTCAGATATGTCAGTGAAAAATATGTCTCACAACCGTCTGAACTCACAATTTTGTCTGACAATATTGTCAGAAAAGTCATTGCCCATTGTCAGCCGGATTGGCCACTTTTAACCCAATTTCAAAATATCGAACGCAAAATTTCGAAAATAAGATTTCGAAAAATATGTTGAAAAAAAAATATCTAAATTACCAGAAAATAATTTGCGTTAAAATTTTTTTTTCGAGATTTTAGTTTTCGACATTTTTTGCTTTCGAGATATTTTTTTCGGTGATCTTCCAAAAATTTCGATATTTTTTTTCGACATTTGTCGATTCGAGATCTTTTTTGTCGGTGAAAAGTGGTGTTCCCTTTATCTGACAATGAAATTGTCAGGTTGGTGACCATCGTCCGAACAAACACAATTTTTATTATTGTAAGACAATTAGGACATTGTCGGGAAGCTTGAAGCTGGAAGCTTGCAATTGCTTAAAATTTCTTAATTGTCAGACAATATTACCAGTGAAATCGAAGTTTCCTTTTAAACGATGGACAATAATTCAGAAGATTGATACGAACAACAGTGGAAAATGGAATTTAAATACCAATTGGAATGAGAAAAGTCGAAAAAAAAACAAAAACAAAAAATCGTACAGGAAGAAAGTACAGAGTGAATGGGGTTGTTGGTTGCGCAGAGTACTATAAACTACCCAAAAAGCCCTGTGACTGTGGTAAGGGGTCTCCGACGCGATCCACATTCAAAAGCCACCTCGACAAATACAGAAAAAAAGTTGGATCAAGCTGCCACTGAAACCGTTTCGATTTCCTGAATGCTCGCGCGCATATTGGTGTCTTGATGTATGGAGTCACCAAAGCTAGAATTTCATTGAATTGTGTTGAGTCCATTCGCAACAAATTGCAATTTGGAGTAGAATATTTCATGTTGACAACGGGCCACCCACTCCTTCGTCCAAACACTACGTCCTTTTTATGTCAATTCATCATCCTCGCAGTCTTCCAACACGTAGGCAGTTAAAATAGTCCCAAGTGCAATTTGTTCCAAATTATCCGCAATGCAAAAAACAAGGAACAAATCGTTTAATTTGTCTGGCATAATGTCTGACAACAGATACTTAGACCAATTTTACATATTAAAATATCTTACAACCGTGTGAACGCACAATTTTTAACCTAACAACGCTTCCATATGACAATGAAATTGTAAGACTTTGGGACAAAATCGTAGAACCGTGTCAACGGACAATTTTGTATTGTAAGGAAGTTGGCTAGGAAGTTAGCATTGAGCGATCTGAGAGTAAGGTCTGTCAATCGTGTGTACTTAGCTTAACGCTTATTTGCATTCTGCTTCTGCACCTACAAAGATATTACTATTCCACTCCTATACAATTTGCAACATCAAATTTTAATAAATATCGAAACTACTTACATAGTTGTAACTAACTCCACATTATGTCATTATATGAGTAAACCCATCGCAGCTTTGTTCGGCACATCGTTAAAATGTTGGCATTCCAAAATTGCATAAGCCCAACCCTGCACCGAAAATCCTTGTTGTGATATATACCTACTGGCTATACTGGCGTTTATGGGAGATGGCTGCAAAGTCTGCCAACTTGCACCTAACACTTTCCTTGACCTTTACACGTAAGTTCATGTGAAATATTTTCACTGACATGCCTGGAATGCGGTCAAGGACTGGGAGCAAATAATATCCAGCCACGTTGATGGGCCATGTTTTCTAATCGCTCTATTTAGTTAAGAGGGGTTTGAACTTTAAAGGCACAAATCTCATATAAATTAAAGGCTCTGTTTTGGAGTGTACACAACAAAGATCCTTCAAGCAAATGCCTTCTAAAGCCGAAGCCATGGATAGGATATACTCTTGTGTACCACCGACTATTGAAAATGAGGTCATTCGCTTAATTTCTACCTACGGGACATGTGTGCTTGCTGTTCAGCACATTAAACGTGAGGTAGCAAGTAGCAACCTCCCCTCCTCGTCGTCTTACCCAAAGTCGAGATTCGGTTCACATCCTCAACACAGAAAAGAAACTTCGACAGATCTAAAAAGAAAAAACATTTTTTATTCCACCAGTGCCAGTCTCCTTGTGTACAATCGTCGCCGTTGTTGTTTTTTCCGTGATTCTCCTTCGCCTCACCGAAGTTACAGCAGGAGTACGATACGACGACGATGTCGTTTCTATGCTCCGGCTCCCTGTCTGATTTTACCTCCTTAGTTTTTTTTTATTTGAAACTGGGTATGGAATAGAATTGTGTCATATCTATAGGATATCTGTAGCTATAACTGCTACTATTGCTGGGGCGATGGCGAGGAGGTATCCTTTTCGAGTAGAGTGCAGTTTGTGTGCTCTCTACAACTCATGGAAGAGAAAATAATTATGCCATGGAAGTGCAAGCACAATTCCTGCTCTGGAATCTTACCCCGCGCGCCTTTTTCTTTCCTTTCTTCGCCTTGCATCAGTTTTTTAGTTTTGTATATAATTTCAGTTAAATTCTAAAGTGTCGTTCAATGTCCTGTCGGCAACGGTTGGGAAGGGAGACACATAGCATTGAGTTAGTTAGGTGAATGTCCTACTTGGGATTTGACAGATGTTGATGGCTGTGTTATGTGAGAGTGTGAAAGTGAATCGCATTTGAGGAAGGATATCTACAGAATTTTTCCTCAATTTCCTCATCCAATTAAAAGGAGGAAAATAATTTGCCACCACTGCCAACTTCCACGCAATCATCATTCCACCGAAAGTCCTAAAAATTCTAAAATATTAATATATTTTTAATGTCGGCCAAAGAGCCACATAAAACTTGGTCAACAGCGGTGGAAGTATAGCGCGGTAGAATGACACGATATCCACCGCCAGCCAGCCAACCCTAACGGGCGCTCTACTAATTTCAGAGTAAAGTAGCCACGCGGTTTTGTTTCTGCTGCTGCTGGTCGTCCTTTCTGTTTTATTTTTGTTTGCAATCCGTTTTATTAATTTTCGTCTTTGTCTCGTTGCAAAGGAGCAAAAGGTCCTTTTATTATGCTACGGTAATCTTCTTTCTACCGTCAGCCACGTAGTCCTCGGTGGATTTTTGTCTTCTCCTGGAGTAATCTTTTGAAAGTCAGTGCGGGTATGGAACGGGGCCAAAGGAGTCCCTTCTTCTATCTGAAGGATGGAATTGTGTTTAATGAATTTTTTATTAGCGCCGAGGCTCATTCGGAGAAAAAGAAAACCGTATTTGAAGAGATGTTAATAGAAGGGGCTTGTTTTGTTTCTGTGTTGACTGTCAGAAGTCGACATTGTGATACAAGAATATCAGATGACATTAGGCGACAATTATGGGACTTCTGTCAACCTTTCGTGCATAGTCAAAAGATCGCCAGGTACCTAATCTGATTCAGCTGAGAAACTTATTGTGCGGACTATGGATTTGAATAATTTGTGGCAAGAGAGCGAACGCCGACATGTTCACCAGGTGATGGCTTAATGCTTCCATATACCAAGATGGTAGTATTGGAATATAGCAGTCAAGTGAGTTTAGTTTTCAATGTAAGGGCAAGGAGTGTGCCTTGATTTCAAAATTAAAATGTTGGTCACTTCTGGTTCAGAAGTCAGGTGATGTGCTCTGTCTGTATAACTGATGTTGAAATGTAAATCGTTGACCATTAGGAATATTTATACACTTAACTTAAGTCCGCATTTGACCACTGAATTATACACACTTCACCGCGTGAGGGCGCCTTTGATAGTTTTAATAGACGTCCATTAGTAGTAGGGGTGCGAGCCGTAGTAGACGAGATGGCCTTAATTCCGCGAGATGATATTATCATTTTTATCAATAGCCAAGCGGCTATAAACGGCAATAATTGTCATGGAAATAAAACTAAACTTTTCGAGCTATCGCAAAGAGCTCAAGGTACTTGGCTCGCAGGACGACGTAAAGCTCTCCGCGATATAAAACGACTGACGAGCTACCTATAGAAGGATCCTCGCTCGAACCTCTGGACTGATAAATCTTTGGAACAACAACATCAATTCTTAAGGCAACAAACAACAGATAGGAACAACTTCGAAGCTGCACAATATCTCGAAAAATTAGCCCAAGATACGACAGGGCCAGAACCGAAAAGCTTCTGTAAAGAGAGAGAGAGGACCCATCTCCTTACTTTAAACTCCGGTCACAACCACTAACAAATCAGACTATGAAACTAAAATCCACGAGGATAACCCCTTTTCCACCGTCACTGTCTAGCCTCCTGTCACTTAAGGAACTCTGGGCAGCTAATACATTTTTCCAGGAGATTACAGAATTATCTGGTGGTCCTCTCTCTAATCTTTACAGGTTTCCGAGAACATCGGGCTGGCTAAAAGCTCTTAATATAGGGACCCACAAGAATAGAAAGAATGCACTCTAAACCAAGACCACTGCAGCAAACTCCCATGGGCATATCAATCACAATAGGTCTACATAGAGGTGAGTGTGATAAATGAGAAGCCCCTTCCTCGGGGTTAGGCAATAACGCCCAAGTCGATTTGGAAGTAACCCCCCAAAAAATGCATAAAAAAAAACAACAAGATGGAAATAAAGTCCAAAAAGCATTTGCAGTTTAATGAGTATGGGGAGCATGCTGCCCCCCTGTAACCCCCTACTTGGGGTCACTGTTGGATTTGTACAATGCATTGCATACACCAAAACTTGCACCTACTCCAAATCTAACACTAACTTCAAGCAGGAGGACTCTTTATGCAACGATAAAATACCCATCCTGCGCGCATGCGGTGGGAAGGGCTACAGAACGATGAGATGCTGGATGAACTTACACGGCAGATATCTGAAAGGTTTGAATAAATTCCGATTGTTCCATCGAATGTAGAGGAAGAATGGCAGTTGTTTTCAACAGCGAAGCAGCTCGGTGGTGAGAAAAGAACTACGTGGTTTAAAAAGCCTGAGTTCAAGAAGCCATCAGAGAAAAGAAAAAGGTTTTCGAGGAGTGGATTCACTTGGGGGACTCACCGACCGGTATATTGAGCCGCGAAGAACTTGCAAATTGGCTGTTAAAGCAGCCAAAAAAACAATCTTGGAAGGAGTTCGGTGAGAAATTATACCATGATCAAAGATCAGCAAGGAACCTTCCTTTTCTGGCAGACTATCCGCCGTCTTAGAGGAAGCTATAGTGGAATATTATTGAAGGATTCAAATCCAAAGATGGTACACTTCTTTTTAATGAGGAGGACATCTTACGCAGATGGAGCGAGAACTTTTCTGAATTCCTCAATGTGCCCCTTTTCAAGAAAGGGGATAAAAGGGATTTATCCAATTACCTGGGTATACTGTTACATTCGGCTGGGATTCGAAAAGATAAAACACTATTCTGTTTACCAAACTTAAATAAATCACTTTTTATTACAAGACAATTCACTTAAAATCAACTTTTCCGCTTATTTCAATCTTTTCCACTTATTACAATCTTTTCCATTTATTTTAAATCACTACCGATACTATTCGAACTTTGCTTTTACGCGGTTTAAAGATAAACTGTCCTCTCGTCGGATTTCGCAACCCTTTTTATACTCCCCACTAAAGCTTCTCGAATATTCTATACTCCAACCGGAACAATCGAGAATGTACTAGTTTCGTTTTAGACCATTCACCATTCGTTGAGTTTCGACGATTCGAAGTTCCGTTGAATAAGTTCGTCTACTTTCCATTAGATGGCGTTGTGGTCAATAAGTAGTACTTTTCAATCCACACTACAATACCACTTTTAAGTATCCCTGGAAAGTCTTTGCCAAGATGCTGGAAACGCGTTGCAGAGTTGTGGTCGAGTCACGATTAGGAGTTGAGCAGTGCGATTTTCGTCCCGGCACAACCGACCAGTTATTCACTCTCAGAATGGTGCTTGAGAAGGCTTGGGAGTATGCTACACATATGTTGAAGCTGAGATGAAGGTAAACGTGAAAAAATCGGAAGTGATGGTCGTCTCCATAACGTCTCTAATCCACTCTCCATGTTAGTGCAGTCCCATTGAAACAGGTGAAGAAGTTTGGAGTCTTATTCACGAGTGATAGAAATGAGCAATGCTGAGTTTTCCTGTAGTCAATTTTGTAAGACTGAGTCAATTTTGAGACAGCTTGGTCATTTCGTTATTAGGAGTACTGAACTTGGTGTCAAAGCTAAGTGATTGTTCCAACTCTTAGGTCCACTCTTCTGTGGCTTGGTCATTTTAAACGCACGTCCCCAACCAGGATCCCACGACCGACGTGCTATGGAATCCGTGTCATCAGGCAGGCGTCTTCAGGGTAGAGGTAGAGCCAGTATGAGATGGGTATAGATCAAGTTCATAATCCCTCCTCTACCCGTATGAGGATTGCCCTTGATTATTTATAGTCGATGGCGGAGAATCGAGAGCTATGGAGGGTCCACTTGAGCAACCTACACCCGCGACCTACTTAATGGTTAAGCGGGCCATCGAAAATGAATGAATTGTTTATCATAAAAAGGAGCACTGCCAAGGAAATAACACCCAACATGTGGATCAATTTTGCCTAATTATTGCTTAACGCCCTCTTCTTAGTTAACCCGGGTAATTGCCATCTAACCTAACCCAACGTAACTATCATTCGTATTAGTTACAATTCAAAATTATGTCCTTTCGTGCTGCATAAATTGTTTCCGTTTTCTGTATGTGTGTACAGTAATCTGTAAATTTGAAGAATTTTTTACAGGAACTAGTCACAACTTGACGATATACCTACATAATTGTACTGTAGTGTGGATTGAAAAGTACTACTTATTGACCACAACGCCATCTAATGGAAAGTAGACGAACTTATTCAACGGAACTTCGAATCGTCGGAACTCAACGAATGGTGAATGGTATAAAACGAAACTAGTACATTCTCGATTGTTCCGGTTGGAGTATAGAATATTCGAGAAGCTTTAGTGGGGAGTATAAAAAGGGTTGCGAAATCCGACGAGAGGACAGTTTATCTTTAAACCGTGTAAAGCAAAGTTCGAATAGTAACGGTAGTGATTTAAAATAAGTGGAAAAGATTGTAATAAGTGGAAAAGATTGAAATAAGCGGAAAAGTTGATTTTAAGTGATATTGTCTTGTAATAAAAGTGATTTATTAAAGTTTAGTAAACAGAATAGTGTTTTATCTTTTCGAATCCCAGCCGAATGTAACATTGGTGTCAGAAGTGGGATAAAACGTATTCTGTGGGAAGTGTTGTGAAAAGAAAAACAGTGAATTAAATTGTAAAAAAAAAAAAAAAAAAAAAAAATAGAAAAAAAAATAAAAACAGTGAATTAAATTGTGAATTTGAAAAAAAAAAAAAAAAAAAAAAAAGTGAAAGTGAATTAATTTGTGCAGTACCTACAGAAAGAAACAAAATTAAATAAAATAAAGTGAAAAAAACAAAAAAAAAAACCAAAGGAATTAGTAAAAATGGTTCGCACATTGACATTACTACAACTAAGCATACCTCAGTTAAAAACTGAGCTGGAAAAACGGAATCTCTCCACAGCTGGGGGAAAAAGTGACCTCATACTTCGTCTGCAGGAAGCTGTCAAAAGCGATGGAGGAGATCCAAAATCCATGATATTCGAAGTGCCAGAAGAAAAAGAAGAACAAGTAAGTACAGGCGTTGACACGGCCGCTATGATGGCATTAATTCTTGCCAAGCTCGAAGAACAGAAGAATTCTCTAGATGAACATAAGAATTCTCTAGAAGAACAGAAGAATTCTCTAGAAGAACAGAAGATTTCTATCGAATCTAAGTTCGTTGAACAAAAAAATTCTCAAGAAGAACAAAAGAATTCCATTGTCGCTGCACAAAAAGATGCCGTGGAAGAGTTTAAGAATGTTCTTGAAGTTAAACTCGACGCGATTGATAACAAATTAAACCTGCATGAGACACAACTTGAAAAGGTAGAAACAAAGTTTGACGAGATCAATCAAACATTACAAAAGCATGAGAACTTAGCAAAAGAACATGAGACAAACTTCGAGAACCTAGCTAGAGAACTGGACAAAGTCAAGAAACAGAAAGCCCGAGAATATTCCGCTGATTGTCCAAGAAGGAAGGAGATGCAACCGCCTGTTTTCGATGGTCAAACATCATGGCCAATTTACAAGAGGCAGTTCGAAGCGGCTGCAATGACCAACAGCTGGGACGAGGAGGAAAAGTCGATCGCACTAACGCTCGCACTACGAGGTACAGCTGCAGAGTTGCTTCAAACTATCTCCGAAGAAAAACAACGCAACTACGACGCATTGGTTAGGGCTATCGAAATGCGGTTTGGTGATGACCACATGCAGCAAGTATACAGGGTGCAACTGCGCAGTAGAATCCAGAAGCGGGGAGAAACGATCCAGCAGTTGCAGGCGGATATCGAACGGCTGGCGCATTTGTCGTATCCCAACGCCGGCGAGGATGTCATCAACGAAATGGCTGTAGAGGCGTTTACCCAAGCCATAGAGGACCGACAACTGCAAATGGCTGTACGAATGGCTGGAAAGAAAACTCTTCCTGAGGCACTGGCATTTGCCCTGACAATGAAAGCTGCTGACCAAGCATCACAAGGGTTTCACCGCGTGAGAGAGATAACAACCGTCGAATGCTCGTGCCAAAGGGCAAACGTCGTAGAAGAAAACAGCGCTCGCAGGGGACCGATCCGCTGCTGGAACTGCAACAAAATTGGACATCTACAGCGACAGTGCAGAGCTCCACCCAGACACACTAGTTGTCCGCACTGCAGCGCTAGGAATCGAAATGAAAGGGCATCTGAGCGTCCAGCGGATGACTCTTCTCAAAATTATCAGTCGGGAAACGTGTAAGAACCAACTTCACGGGGCAGAAGTTGGATTCTGGAATCGACGCCCCCAGGACCACAATTCAAGTTTCCCAGACCAAACGAGGTAATAAGAGTTTGACAGTGGAAGCCCATATCGGCAAGAAAAAGTATGTGGCCACCATCGACACCGGTGCCACCGCTTCCATCATAAGGAGAGACATCGTCCGCCAATCATGGCTGCACAACACCAGCACCTACTGTCTAAAAACAGCAACTGGAGCAACAACAAAGGTGTATGGAGAAGTACTGCTAACAATAAATCTTGCGGGATTAGTCTTCTCCCATACCTTCCTAGTGGCCGATATATGTGACGAATGCATCATCGGAATCGACTTTATGAAGGCGCATGATGTAGTACTGGACATCGGCTTGCAAGTGCTAAAGTACAGGAACGTCGAGATTCCCATGATTTACGGGGACGAGCATGTCACAGCTCTAAGGACAGTCATGAGTGAAGACGAGATATTACCACCTTCTTCAGAAACACTTATTTGGACAAAACTGAAACTACCTAGTTGAGCCAGATCCTGAAAATCTTTATCAAAACTACGTCGTTGGAAAGATGCTTGTAGAACCTAAAAACAACATGGTTCCCGTACGAGTTCTAAATGTTGAACATAGAAGCATGAAACTGAAGCAAGGGGAAGTGGTCGGTAAGTGCGTACCAATTACTGCGGTCACAAAATTATCCAATGAGGGACCTACCAAACCTCTTACATCCACGGAAATGACGGAGATAAAAAGGAGTATATTTGGACAGTGTGAGTTGAATCAGGAGCAGCAAGAAATGGCGGGGGAACTAATCAACGAGTTCGCTGATATATTTGCTTCGAAGAGCGGCGAGTATGGTCGGACACATCTCGTACAACACCGAATCGACACAGGAGACGCAAGACCTATTCGTCAGCCTCCCAGACGACTACCATTGGCTAAGCAGACGGAGGTTGCAGAAATGGTGTCGACGATGGAAAAGGAAGGGCTAATTGAAAGTTCGAAAAGTCCATGGGCGTCACCGGTTGTACTGGTCAAGAAGAAAGACGGCAGCACGAGATTCTGCGTGGACTATCGTCAGCTGAACAACGTCACCAAAAAGGATAGCTACCCTCTGCCAAGGATTGACGATACCCTGGATACACTATCCGGCGCCAAATGGTTTTCCACCATAGATTTGAAGAGTGGCTACTGGCAAGTGCAGATCCATCCCGAAGACCGCGAGAAAACAGCTTTTACAGCAGGAAACGGGCTCTGGCAATTCACAGTAATGCCATTTGGACTGTGCAATGCTCCAGCCACCTTTGAACGGCTAATGGAGCGTGTTTTGCTGGGACTAACGTGGAAAACCTGTTTGGTGTACCTGGACGACGTCATCGTGGTAGGAAAAACGTTTGAAGAACATCGAGACAACTTGAAGGAAGTGTTCCAGAGACTTCGAAGCGCGCAATTGAAGCTGAACCCGAAAAAGTGTGCTCTTTTTAGACCAGAAGTGAAGTATCTCGGGCACATTATCTCTTCCGAAGGAGTCAGGACTGATCCAGAGAAAGTCGATGCTGTGAAAAACTGGCAAGGAAAACAATTCAAATGGTCAGGTGAGTGCGAAAAGAGCTTTGAAAAACTAAAGCAGCAACTGTGTGACGCCCCCATACTAGCATACCCTACTCCTGGAAAAACATTTATTGTGGATGCAGACGCTAGCAATGTGGGAGTTGGAGCCGTCCTTTCGCAAGTGCATGATGGCCAAGAGAAAGTAGTTTCTTACTTCAGCAAAGTTCTCTCCAAGCCAGAAAGGAACTACTGTGTAACCCGGCGGGAACTTCTCGCTTTAGTCCTGGCGACAAAACACTTCCACAAGTACCTTTATGGGAGCAAATTTATTCTTCGCACCGATCATGCATCTTTAAAGTGGCTGCTGCAGTTTAAGAACCCTGAGGGACAAGTTGCGAGGTGGATCGAATGGCTGCAGATGTATGACTACGAGATACAGCATCGAAAGGGAACTCTTCACTCTAATGCAGATGCTCTCTCCCGCCGGCCTTGCAAAGCCGATTGCAAACATTGCGTGCGTCAGGAGGAAAAAGATGCCGTCTCCGTGCAGAGGCTGAGAGCTGAGCCCATTGGTGGCTGGACTGCGAGAGAGATCCGGGAGGCTCAAAGGGAAGATCCGGATATCGAGCCGATTCTCGCCTGGAAGGAGCATGAGGGAAAACCAGACTGGCAGGAGATATCTAATCGGAGCCCCGAGCTGAAGGCATACTGGGCGCAATGGGACTCCCTTCATGTGCAGGACGGCATTTTGAGGAGAAAATGGGAAAGCTCGGATGGAAAGTCGTTCGTGATGCAGCTTATTGTTCCCAGGTCGAAAGTAAGCGATGTTCTAAGAGAACTGCATGATGGAGTATCCGGGGGCCACTTGGGAATAAATAAGACGCTCGAAAAGGTGCGAGAGCGCTTTTACTGGGTCCACTCAAGGGATGATGTAGAAAACTGGTGCAGAAAGTGCGTAACCTGTGCGGCCAGCAAAGGCCCGAGAGTGAAAACTCAAGGCAAAATGCACCAATACAATGCTGGAGCCCCTTTCGAAAGAATTGCAGTTGATATTGCCGGACCGTTTCCTGAAACGATTAATGGAAATCGTTACATCCTCGTGGTTATGGACTACTTCAGTAAGTGGCCAGAAGCATTTGCCATCCCTAACCAAGAAGCCAAAACCGTGATAGAGCAGATTGTTTTCAACTGGGTGAGCAGATTTGGTGTACCATTGGAATTGCACTCGGACCAAGGCCGAAACTTCGAGTCCAAGATTTTTCAAGGAGTATGCCAGTTACTCGGGATTAAAAAGACGAGAACAACGCCGCTCCATCCGCAATCAGATGGGATGGTAGAGCGCTTCAACAGAACCTTGAATGAACACCTATCTAAGGTTGTATGCGACGACCAGAGGGATTGGGATAAGCAGATCCCAATGTTTCTACTAGCCTATCGCAATGCTGTGCACAACACTACGGGACATACACCATCAGAAATCCTGTTTGGTCGGACAGTCCGGCTACCTAGCGAGTTGATGTTCGGATCTCCCACTGAGGAACCCAAAAATGAGGACGATTATGTTGCGGACCTCAGAGAAACCATCAGGGACGTGCATCGAAAAACTAGGGATAAGATCAAGATAGCCAGCGACCGCATGAAGACGAGGTACGATGTCAAAGCAACAACTACAGGATTCGAGGAAGGAGATCTGGTATGGCTGTACAATCCCCATAGAAGAAAAGGTATGTCGCCTAAGTTGCAACAAGATTGGGAGGGGCCCTATAGAGTAGTCAAGCGAATCAACGACGTGGTCTATCGAATCCAACGAGGTAGAGGTAAACTTAAAGTTGTCCATGTGGATCGTCTTCACCGTTACATTGGGGAAAATGTTGACGCATTTGTTCGGGACGAACAAGTTTAAGAGGGGGATATTGTAGTGTGGATTGAAAAGTACTACTTATTGACCACAACGCCATCTAATGGAAAGTAGACGAACTTATTCAACGGAACTTCGAATCGTCGGAACTCAACGAATGGTGAATGGTATAAAACGAAACTAGTACATTCTCGATTGTTCCGGTTGGAGTATAGAATATTCGAGAAGCTTTAGTGGGGAGTATAAAAAGGGTTGCGAAATCCGACGAGAGGACAGTTTATCTTTAAACCGTGTAAAGCAAAGTTCGAATAGTAACGGTAGTGATTTAAAATAAGTGGAAAAGATTGTAATAAGTGGAAAAGATTGAAATAAGCGGAAAAGTTGATTTTAAGTGATATTGTCTTGTAATAAAAGTGATTTATTAAAGTTTAGTAAACAGAATAGTGTTTTATCTTTTCGAATCCCAGCCGAATGTAACAGTACCTATTTATAGCTAGCTGGAAACACTAGGTAAGGCAAAAGCATCTTATGCAGGCCACTCGGCAACAAAGCACACATTCATGAGAGATTCAATAAAAATATTTCTTTATCAACCACAATTTGTCCGAATATTGTGCAGAAATGATGAAACCATTTTTTTTAAATGCTTGAGAAATTCCTTTAACATGGTTTCATTTTTAAATAAAAAAAACGTTATTTTTTGATTGACAAAAAAAAACTCAGCGAATAGCTCAACTATTACCAAGTAGATGGCGCTTGTCTTCATAATAAATTTCGTTTACCTCCGTTTTTTAAGTTTAAGACCTCTACCGGAAGATTGTAACAACCCTTGACAGTACTGTGTACCAACTACAGTAACTGAACGTTTCGGCAAGTATAGACACAAACCGCACAAAGTGGTCGGAATTCTACTTTGACACATTGCCAATTGTAAACACAGCTGACAGACAAGCGTGTATACTTTTGTTTTGCTTGACAGTGCACCTTGCCGCCGTGTATAGACAAATTAAATTCAGTAATCAACACGCAGTGCTTATCGTTATCACGTTTATGTAATAAATAAAAATAGCAACATCCATTGAACAATATGGTTTATCACCGAAATCTTATCGGCTAATACTAACTATGTCAGTGTTTCGGTAATGTCTCCAATTAATATCATGCTTGGGTTTCACTGGTAGCTAAGTACATTTGAAAGAAAAAACAGACAATTTCCTTATCACTGCGACGTGACATTCAAAGCCCATTTCGAAGTGGATTCCGACTTAATGAATTATGGGGTGAGCGTGTGTTATCATTTGAATCACCCCCTCCCGAGAACAGACAAGCAAATTCCACAAGGAAACGACATTCTTTCCTCAAAAATCAAGTCCCAATCGCAACATCCAACTACGACATTAGGTAGGTATGGTGAACCAGTTTATGGCACTTGGCACATTTCACCTTCAATTCGGCGCGACTTGAATGGAATCAAAACTTCGCACAAAAAATAAAAATTCATACCTACCTAATTCCACTTTATCATACTTGTGTCAGTACAGTATGTGTATGACTAAAGTACAACAACAAAACCAAACACACAAAAAAAAACCCGAATGCCTTTGCCTTGCGTAGTCACCACAGAGAAATCCCCCGAAACCGGCAACGACAGCAGCGGCAGCATTCAAATTCAGTCAACGAACGAATGAGTTACCGATTAGTCCGTCCAGTCTCGCTGGCTTAGAAAACAACTCGTTTTTTTTACTGCTGCAGGTTATTCTGCCCTTAGCATATCGTCGAGGCTACGTCATCAGTGCTACTTGTCGGTGTTTACATTGTTAAATAAATTTTCTTGTTTGTTCAATCAAAAGTGCATTAACGCATCTCGTTGTCGTTTTGTTTTGATTTGTATTTCGTGTGTATATCGCAGATTTGGGCGTAACGCTTGGCATCTTCTCACGGTGGAGTCGTCATCGGTTCTCAGAAACTCGTCGCTGAATAGAAATTCTAGTGCTTGCCTGAGCGTCGCCGCAAGGTATGTGTTAGGAGATTCGTCTAACAACAGCGGCTGTGAATTATTATTGGCAAAACACTCAACAGGTTCCAAGGATTTGGAAGAAGAAAATCATCATCTCTAAAGATGGGCTCCATCAATTGCAAGGAATACAAAACCACGAAGAATCCAGCGTGTGCGCAGGATAATGGTAAGTCAGAAAATGTTGGTTGTTCTTTTCTTTTCGTATGTAGGTACATATACCCACTCCTGTTGATTGTTTGAATGACGCGGCGCATCAAGCGAAGAGTGGTCAAGTGGTTGGGTTTGACTTTTGCTTTAGCTATTGATTTGTGTGAGGGGCAACATTTGCAGATTTGCTATCTGCTTGTGCACATTTTAAACAGGAATTTCCCAAATGACACGCGATCTGGAGATAAGCCAAACATGTGTGTTTGCTAAAGATGTGGAACTTACACTTGTGAGATCTACATCTACATACAGCGAGAGGTGGGGGCGAAGTAGGATTTCCGGGTGATTCATGGGAATAGAAGCCGTACGAGGTTGCGATAGGAAATGTTTGTACAGAGATGTTTCTATTCTGATTTTACCACGTAAACTATATGTACATATCTATATATAATATTTCCTTGTTTATGTATGACTTCATTGTCAAAAATAACTTATCTTTGATGTTTAATGAAGATACAACACAATGCATCAGCAAATTTGGTAATCAATTTTTGTCTAGCCGATGATGAAAAATAACGTACATAATTCATTAAAGCCTTTGGGTAGTTAATCTTTTTTTTTAACTGTTGCTTGGGTAGTTTGAAGTTAGCCAATGAGAACTTTGCGCATAGAAGTTAAAAAATATGTTTGTCAACCATTCTTTTGCAAGTCATTCATTTGTAAACGGTTGATGGTGTCCTTTACTCATATCTGCAAATCGTTTATTTACGCTTATGATGTCACTGCATTTGTGAGGTTGATAGATAACGTAGTTGCTTAATTTGATAGACAAGAATTTTTAATTGACAAAAAATTGTGAATTGCGTTTGACACAGGGCCAATGTTTGGCACAAACGTTAGACAGAAATTCGAGTCATATGGCTTTTTGGCACTCACTGTCACTTGACTCTTATCATATTTAACAAAAATGTTCAAAAGTTTGTGTCAAACCGTATCAGACAGTTTGAGGTCCCAAATAGATAAACGTCCGTTAAAGCTCTATCGCTCTCCTCCATTCTCAATCTAATGGATAATTTCGCATTTGAAAAAAAAAAATTACATTTGATTGAAAAATGTCACTTTTAAGAGAAATTTGATCATATTTGCTAAAGTTTTAGCTCAAACGAATAAAAATGTATGTAAAGTAGGTATGTATGTACCTACATATTTCTTTTTCTATATGGAATTTAACATGTCGCTAGTCATCTAGCGGTCATTGGAATGGAACTTGACCATTGTTTGATGGAGAGTTTTGCATACATTTGAATTTTTTTTACTAAAAGTGTTTACATATTTACAAAGAATATGATATAATTTGATTTGTACATAAAACAAATCGGTCTTTAAAATATTATTAGAAATAAATAGGAAGCGGATCGTATACAACGGAGTGTATACAAAAGAGTGTTCCTTTACTTTAAAAACGAATTTTTACGCATTTTTACTGCATGTCGTTCTTCAACTCGAAAAATTCGTAAAAGAGAGCGGCTTCGAGAGAGCAAAATATTACCCCTCCATTGAGAATCTTACTACACTAAACACTAGTTTAAGAGGCCTCTACCCATAAATCGAGCAAAAGTGCGAAAAATGGCATTTCGTTTCCTTCCTAGAGAAGTAAATACTGGAGCGATTGAAATGATGTAGGATGCATTTGAAAGAACAGAATCTGTCCTTGGAATCCAATGAAGCTTGTTTGTAAGCGATATCTCGTTTTTCTTTTATCGAAAGAATTCGTAGCTGTGTTTGGGAAAATTGGCATAAAACCGACTTTTTGTTTGCCAACGAATGATATGATGGAGTTCGAAACAGTCTAAGATAACTAGTCCATCTAAAAGGTAATATGCAAAACACCAATTAAGAAGAAAAAAATCGTATAATTGCACCATGGTTTTTAAAAAACAAGTGTTTGAAAACAAACAATTATTTGAAAAAATGAACAACATTTTTCCTGTATATATTGATTTATATTTGATGCAATTTTTACTCAAAACAATAAAGTATCATACCAGCTATTGCATAGAAACAAAAAATTATTTATTTACATGTATTTTGTTGCAAAATACTGAGTTTAAATTTTATATATTTTTCAAGAAAAATACACTGTATGTGTCATAGTTGCTGCACATTCTCAGAAAAAAGTTCCAAGTTTCTCATTTAGATGGCGGTAGTTCTGTCCTCTGAATTGAATAGCCAATCAGAATGATCCCAAGCTATAAGGGATAAATGTGTAGTTTATTGTCAACTGCATAGAGGCGTGTTATAAATGAAACAGGTTTGGCGTGAAGTCTGAAGTGTGATCTAAATGGATAATCAAGGATGCGTGCGTTGATATGTGTGTAAGCAGGTGGGGATTCTTTATTCAAAGTGATTTTTGCTTGGATTGGATTCAAGTAATTTTTGCTTCTTGAATAAAAATATGAAAATGAGAGAGGGGTCGACAGAAGCACTTTTCAATATGTTGCTTCATTTAATAAATTCTTTTTGAAAATATATTTTTTTGTTTAAACAAAATTGCTTAAACTTCATAACAAAATTTATAAATTAATTTAAATGATGAATGTACTCAGATTTTTAGAAATTCTATATATTTCCTTGCTAAAAGTAGTAGCAAATTTGTATCTTGAAAAGTGCTTGCCGGTCACACCGTGATTAGGTGTAAAGCAGATAATGGTTTGTTTGGGTTGGTAGGAAAAGAGACGAAACGGAGGCGGTGAAATGGTGGGTTGGCTGAAATGGATGTTATTGAAGGCAAATTTAGCAGCATTGCGCTGTTGCCATTTACAAAGATTATGCAATTTTTGTTTGCGCTGTTGCCGTTGTCTTATCTTTTATGAGATATGATAGGGTAGGTGTTTGGTTTTTCGTATGAAGAAGGGGACAGAGGAAAAGAATTGGAATGAACATCGCCAGAACAAGTAGCAAAAGATACACCAGCATTTTGAGGGGGGATGAAGCAAGAGGTGGAATTGTGAGTTCTGCTAAAAGGAATACATACATACTATAGAAAGCAAAATTAATATACATATGTATAACTATATGTAGATAGGTATGTACATTCACTGGACAATATACAGGATCCAATATATATATATGTACTGGGGGTTTGTTGATTTTTGGGAGCTCGATTGTTGCAAGAGTTTGAGGGTTTAGTTAGTACAATATAATTATGTATGTACTTATGTAGATTTAGATACATATGTATATGGGATCGATGTGTGTGATTTTAATTCCTACCCATTACCTAACCCACTAGTGCATTTACAACCTCACATGCCTCTATCCCACATCCCCTTTATACCCTTAGAATCATAAAACTACCCTTACCAAAAAATCCACGAGTCAAAGAAATACAAAATATCTACCTTGTCATGTATCCGATCTGCAATTCTATAGGTAGGTATTACTTCTCTTCACGTTGTTATCCCCCGTCCACATCTCCCTTGCCAAGCCAAAAGTACCCAACCACGCATACCATCAATATATATGTGAAAAATTCCTACCCTATCGTTGATTTAATTTTCCCTTGAACATTGAAAGCAATTATTATGCAATCAATGAAGAATGGATTCTTTGTCGATGATGAACCTACATTTCCCTCTCACTCTAACATTCATTTGAATGCAATTCTCAGCAACCAAAACCAAACATCCCCCATACGATCAATAAATTCATACCAAGCATTATATGTATATGACGAAAAGTGGTTTTTCACCATGATTAGAGCTTCGCAAATCAAAAATAGATGGCGCTTTGAGTTCCACTTTATGTTCTACAATATGGCTAGAGGCCTCTTAAGTTTTTACTCAACAAATTTCTTTGAGTAAAGGCTAAACTACATTCAACACAAAGTAAAGTACTTGCACGAAAATGTTTTTTCCCTTTCCACACCATTTCAAATCTGTATTTTTCTCTCAACTTTTCACAAAGTGTGTTACTTGAAAGTTAGCTATACCTCTAACTTTCAAGTGGCACACTTTTTGAAAGCGCCATAAAAACTACTACATGCACAAAAAAAGTTTGCGCTAATTACTGAGATCACCATTAGAGGCCTCTGATGGGACTAGAATGTCGCATTTTTGTTTCCGGTTTACCATGGAAAAGAACAATTATTGCAGAAAATACCATGGAAAAGAACCATTATTGCAGAAAATACCATGGAAAAGAACCATTATTGCACAAAATTGCAGTATTTTAATTTGGCTTGCTTTGGTGTCAGAGCAAGCTTTTTAAATAAATATCTTACCAGAAGGGGGCAACTACGTTTGTGTGTGAGCTTGCACTTTTTCACTTTTTGACTTTTTTCCGAATGTAGTTAAGCCTTAAGAATTGAAACAACTACTGTCAGTCGCCTGAAAATTGACAGATGATTTGAAATTTGATTTGAAACGCGTGTAAAGACTATTTGCATTTTTTGTCTTTTGATTTCCTGCGATATGAGAAACAAATTTGTATGAAAATGGTATCAGAAGGCAGAGAAATAATGTAGCAATTTATGGAAAAACAAAATGCATCTGTCATTTTTCATAGTTACTACAAAAGCGTTTCCCTACGTCTTTGAGAGAGACTTCATCCCCACCTCTGCCATTTTGACAGTCTTTCATTTTTACTACAAAAGTAAAGGAACAGACCTAGCTATTATTATCAATAACATTGGTTCAAAAATATAATTTTTATTTGGCACTTTTTACTATTGGAACGCGAGACTCTATCTCTTCTCGTTTAGGCTGGCCAATTTTTTTTTTTAAAGTTAATTACTTATTATGAAAAATAAACAACAAACAATAATATAAAGAAGCAAAGTCACAGAACCTACTGTGACAGTTTTGAAAGCCAGAAATCTATTCTTTCATATTACATATTTTTAAATTAAGTTATTTGTATTTCTATAAATATAGTAGGTATTTGAAAAAAATACTCTCAAACTTAAAATTAAAAATACAGCATTAGAGCGCACTCACAGCGCTGAAAAGGAAAACCATAGGCAATGTTCGTCAATTACTGGAATGGGAAGCGAAAGAAGTAGATTATAACGGAGAATTGACAGAATTTAAACGTCATTTGTTTACATAGGCTTTGGTGATTCCACCTGCCATTTGATCACCATCACCACGGCACTGACACGTCACTTGCTCACCACTTGAATGCGCGCCATTCTTAAGAGTTATTATTGTTGTTTTCTGTGAAAGTTTTGAATTCGAGGAATACTCAATTAGATCGAATCTTAAAATAAGCATCATATTGCTAGACTAGCTAAGACCTGCTGTCTTGTATATTTAATTCTGGACATGGCTGTTTCAACTTCAGATTTTTTTTTTTAAACTTTTGTTAGCAATTTTATTTCCTTTTCAATGTGTTCACCATCATTTCAATTCATTTGTCTCAATAAGGTTAGAAGATATATCTACTAAAACTAACAACTGAACTGAAAACTTAAGGGAATTCCATTAGTTTCAGTTAGACGCTTCAATTTTTGCATTTGGGCATCAGTTTAACTGAAAGCTCAACTGAAACTGAAACTGAAGTAATCGTCTAAATGGGGCTCTGAAACGTATCTCTCGTATATTAATTTTCAAAATGCATTTTGTTCTTTTATCATCGATACTTGACCATAGACTGCGAGATATAACACAGTCGTGTTTGTTGGACCAGATGGTGTTAATTTATTCTCAATTTTTGGACAATACTTCTCTTTGCTACACTAATTGGAATGGCTTGTCTATTGCATCAAGTGCCGACCAAATTCTGGCCACATCATGTGCTTTTTCATGTCCGACAGAAAGTGATCTTGTATCTTTCGACTATTTTGTTCAGATTGCGTTGGCAGTTCGTGACCACCTCCTGACGGTCGTTGTCTTAATAGTTTCAATGTCTAGTGCTTTGAACGTCTTTTAACTGTCTACGAAAATTGTAAACGTTCAGGGGGGGGGGGTGTCATTCACCCCTATTGTTCCCCGTGTGGGTAATGTGAATGAGTTTCAATGTATCGTTAAAAACGTTCAAATCGAATTTTTCCCGAACGGGGAACTGTTCACTTTGCGATTTTGACGATACTAAAATATTCTTTTCCGTGAATAATTCCCCCCCGCGGATTCCACAATAGGGGTGATTATTTGTGAGTATGGATTTTGGTGCCTTTGTCGACTTTGTCGACTTTTTTCTCTCAATCGCTTTGGGGAGTTTGTATTCAACTCGGGTCGTATAAGGACTCGCAAAATACTAAAGTGGAATTCGTTGCATTTCAAGTGCAATTTGTTGCATTAAAGGTTTTTTTTTATATTTGATATTAGGTACTTTACACATTAAGGTTTGCTCTATTGCGTTACATCTCGTGAATGTCTGGCAAATACCCGCGAATAGATTTTTATCTAACCGTTCGGATTCGGCATAAAATTGTAGCTTCCATTATTCCCTTCGTCCCAGAAATAAAAACTAACATAAACAAATTGAACTTGACGGCTTGTTAGAGTTTGTATTGAATTTGTTAATATTGAGGCAAAAACGACAAAAATAACAACCTAGCAAAAAAAAAAAAAACAAAAAAAAAGGTATGACGTGTACCTACAAAAAAAGAAGCAACGGGTCAACATTTTTGGACACATTTTTCTGAAATATTCACTAATTTCATATTAAAAGCACAATGGTTATGTCATGTCAAAAACTTACCTAATTAACATCGGGGCCAATTATTTTAGTAATGTTTTTTTTATAAAATCGAATAACAAATATATTTTGGCCACATAAAGCCTTATCAATGCTCGCAGAATATTAAGCCAGACAAATTGCACCAACCAACATTGTAAACAGAAATTGTAATAAATTGTATAAACAATAAACTAACATGCCAAGAAACAATTAAAACTGTTTATGTATTACTTTCATTGTAATAATTCCATTCGCGTATTTTTATATGAGTGTCCTCTAACACAGCCTATGTAGATTTTTTTTGTTAAGAAATTAGCAACTTTGTAATAGAATTACACTTCTTCTTACCTGAAGTTGTTTCGATTGCATTAAATTCAAAACGCAGACGATGCAAAATTAAATAGAAGGGAAGAGCACATTAAAAGCAATAATACATACAACATACTACATGTAGTACCTACGTACCTTTCCTATATATAATTGGATTCAACACAAAGAAGCAAGTGTTTTAGTCCTTAACCTTATATGAAATAAAGTGCACAACTACGTCGCATATGTAGGCACTTA
The DNA here is from genome assembly GCA_955612985.1 of Cheilosia scutellata. NCBI lineage: Eukaryota > Metazoa > Arthropoda > Insecta > Diptera > Syrphidae > Cheilosia > Cheilosia scutellata. The sequence goes on from OY015311.1 coordinate 67,622,630, forward strand.
GTCCTTTGTTATGTCATGTATTTGCTTATGCACCAGAGTGCCTGGATTGGATATATATGCCAAAGGAAATATGTCGTAATTTTTGAGGATATTTTACTATACATACTATCTGAATATGTACCCATAGGTATCATAAAATAAATAAAATGAAAGGGTGATTTTGATTAAGTTACTAAAAATGTAATCGATGAAAAAACCATAAAGACGATTTGGAAAATGATCGCACAAGAATATCACTCAGGACGATTTGTCCATTGCTAACTTGGCCAGTCAGTGAGGTTATGAACTTTCGAGTTCCAGACAATCAATAAAACAACCGATTGCTTTAAAAGTAAAATCAAATAAAAACTTAACGTGCGACATGTCTCCGTATCACGGGGGCATTGGACAATGACAACCTCTCAAATATCGTCACTTACGTTCAAACCATGCATCACATTCTCCGGCCGCGTCACCAAACAATTAGGTACTAACTCAGCGTTACGACTGAGAGACTCTCAACAATGCAGAGACAAAATATTGATCACTACAATTATGTTGCAACGACATCTTCCAAACTTTCAGAACGTATGTCTAGCGAAACTAATTTTAATTTAGAATTTATTTCATTGGAGTGGGTGTAACGCTATGTCAATATTCACCGATAGGTTGACAATACAAGATGATGACCTCTATATATCCATCTTTCCTTTGAACTCCCTTTAGGCTGAAGACGAGCCTCAACAAGCACTTAAATCGACGGTATCTATGAAATCCCTCACATTCAGGGCTGTTTTATCGCCAAACAGGCGATTTGAAATTTCATTTGGCGACACGAAAATCGGTTTGGCGACGCATTCCAAAAAAGGCGATATTTTTAGATTTTGGCGATTTTAATTTGTTTTAACAGAAATCCTCATATTTTTTCTTTTTTATAATTTGTACTCAAATCTTTACACCTTTTTCATTGCTTTTGGCTAAATTGAGCCATTGAAATCCAATTCTGAACCCCAAAAACTGAAAATCGAGTTCTTTCCATCCCTAAAATTAATAACATACGTCAAACAAAGTAACTTCGAATAGTATGTAAAATATGAATTGTTTTTGTTTTGTTTTTTTACGTATAAATTACAATATATACAAATTCATTTGATTTTTAAGAATTTTTGAATTTGGAGTGGAAAATTTTGAAATTTGGGAATTTTTTGGCGTTTTATATTTTACCTTTGGCGATTCCGGTTTTTAAAACCTGACAACCCTGCTCATATCCAGCAGTGAAAGACTGTGGCAAATCTGTTTCTGTTACCTAGGTCCTAGATTACCCTTTGTTGGATTACAGGTTATTGCGATGTCCCAAGGAAGTTAATATTGACTAAACGAGGTTCATACGGTATAAATAGTAAAAACGTAACCAAGTTGGACGCAGTAGCTAAGTTTGGTTAATGTGCTGGACTACGATGCGAGGGGTCTTAGGCTCGATCCCCGTAAAAATACAAATTACTTCTTAAGGTTTTTCCACTGCGCCACCTTTCGCGAAAGTTTGCCAAACATCCGAGAATATAAGCGTCACAAACTAGAGAGAATAGACCACCAGTTTCGGCCAAAAGTGAGAGATCCATAGAGCCAGTTTTGAAATGAGTAGCGCCGCCTCTTTTTCTATCTGTGAATACGTGTTGTACCACCCATAACTAATGGAACTACTTTCTTCGAACTTCCAGGACTTGATATGATCTGTGCGGTTACAGACCGCTTACCAAAGTCACTATGCTTCAACAAAAGATTCTCCACGAAGATCACAACCTGAGAAGCATGGGTTAGCAATAACCCACCAAACTGCCAAAACGGCCTAAAGTGGTATACGGATGGTTTTAAAATGGACTCGGGGGTGGAAGCTGGTATCCATGGACCAAATGGGAACGTCTCAATACCTATGGGATAAAGCCCCAGTGTGTTTCAAGCAAAGCCCCATGCGGCCATGCCATTAAAGAATGCGCAAACCTTATATACAATTCAGGTATTAAAGGCGCTAACATCCATATATTCACGGACAGTCAATCAGCTATAAAAGCCCTTAACTCAAACATAATTGACTCCAAATCAGTACTGCACTGCTTCAATTCTCTCCAAACACTTAGTTCTAGGAACAAAACCAGATTATGGTGGGTCCCCGGCCATAAGAGGATTGAAGGTAATGAAAAAGCTGATGAACTGGCAGAAAAGGCTCGGAAACCAATTTCAGTGGACCTGACTGAACCTTCCTGTGCAATCCCCAAATCAGCTATAAATTCGGCTATAGAAGGCTGGGAACAAAACAAATGTAATTCATATTGGGAGAACATCCCAGGCCTAAGACAGACGAAACGAGCTATTCAGCCTTTCAAAGCAGATGCCAATAAGATACTAAATCTACGTAGGCACGATATCAAAAACTTAGTAGGCTACCTAACGGGTCACCACGGTTTGCGATATCACCTAAATAAAATGCATTTAGTCGACTCACCCGGGGAGTGCCTCATATGTGAATGCCCGGCCCTTTGTGGTATAAGAAGGAAATCATTTTTCAGGGAAATAATAAGTACCGAAGGACTAAGGAAATCCTCTGCTGAATGCATTATCAGCTACATTAGGAAAGGAGAAGCGCTACTTATTAACCTAAACATATATCTGACGGCGAGCACAATAGATCTCTTAGGTCGACGTGCATCTAAATGCTCTGGCAAGTCAGACTTTTAAGAAAAAAAAAAATTGAAAAATACTTGTAAATACAAATTTATAAGTTCGTGAAATATGCCACAGGATACCTCATCGGGCGCGTGGTGCCAAAGTTTTGTAGGTATACGAAAAAGTGTTCGAGCTAAGGGAAATATGGCTAAAACGAGAATACCTACCTCTCTGCCGCGTCTATACGCTTAAGGTGCTAGTACACGGTATGTAGCACGCCACATATATATGTGCATGCCGTGTACAAGCTCTCTTTGTGCACTCTCTGTTGACGTCAGAGCCATACATATATATGTATGTAGCGTGCTACATACCGTGTACTAGCACCTTTAGAACAAACTCAATACAAATTGTATATTAAACTCGTTTTCGAGCAAGCTCAAAACATTGACTGGCACAACGCATCAATATTGCGGGAACAATATTTTTATTTAAAATTGAAATGAAATTAGGATACCTCCTATTCAACCACTAGGGTGCCCAGACCGACTGTTTAATGGCGAATTCCTTATTCTTTTAGGTATTGTATTGTAACCTCTTGACAGTACACAATTGTTGTTTTTTTTTTGATACAAACAAGTTGTCTTCTATTCCCTTGTACAAGTTCTTCGCTCGATCTGACAGTGACTATCAAAAAAAAAACCTCAAACGCGTCACATTCGCTTTGAAAACAAAAACCTGAACCTGTTGTAACCGATTTCTTTAGCACAATGGACCAAATATGGTCTAACTGAGTCTTTCAGAGAAATAAAAAAAAAGTAACGAGGCAGCAACCTCACCCAATATAAACTGTTCCTTTTTTTTTATCTGCCTCAATTCTATCTCGAACGAGTGTGGAGAGCGGCGAGGAAACAGGTTTCTTTTTTGTTATCTGATTCCCTCAAACCTCATAGCTAATACGAATTCTGATCAAGTATAAAATCGAATGGACGGACGCGACGCCCAAACGGGATGAGCGGCGAGATGTGAGCCATCATTATAGTACCCGCATAATTGGAGTCTTAAAAATAGCTTAATTTATTGAACAGTCCCTCGATAAAGTGCGTGAGCCTGTTATCTATCTGTATAGATACTTGGGACTAATTACTATACCGCCTTTGCAACTAACGATAATTATCTGCTAAAGGAGTCACCACCATTATTTGGCATCGCATGCGCCAGGTTGTTGACATTTGTGTTGTTTGACAATTGCCTTGTGAACCCAGGAGACTTATAAACGGAGTCCAAATCCAAACGAACACAATTATGTACCATACCATAGGCATACCCTAAACCCTACCTCCGCAAAATAAATAGGGATAAGGGCGAAGGACACATCACTTTTGGTTTGATTATAAAGGAGCTGCGTCAACATATATACCTAGTATAGATAACTTCGATATTTCATAAGTACAATCAAATAATTCGATTCAAGTGTGTTGTTGAATAATAAAACACTTCAACGAAGAAATAAAAACAAACAAAAAAGTGGTTAGTTGGTTGCAATCTATTATTATGTATTACACAAGGTGAAGGCCAAACATTGTTCTAATGAAGAACGAATGATCTCATGTCATGAAACACCGTGCCGTGGTGAGGTGAGGTGCTAGTGCTACATGCAATTTGAGTTATTATCGAATAAGAAATTCACAGCACAACAATTATATGTACCCACTCACACACTTAAATGTGTACGATAATGGATATGGAAGGTGATTGAGGTTTTCCAGCGAAACGTCCCAAACCAGCTGTGATAGGAACAACATTGTAAATTAATATTGAATATTTATTATTAGCTGTGAAAATACATCTGTGAAATGTGAATAATTGAATGGATATGGATGTATTGCTTTTGTTTAATTTTCTTTGTGACCGTATCTTAATATGGATGTGCTCTTTATTGGTACTTATTGCGCCTGTAGTTATTCTGTTCAGCATCATTGGCTTTTGATAGCAATTCGTCATCGCAAATTGTGTGTCGACTACTTTGGACATAAAAAGATAAGGAAACGAAAGATATTGGGAGGTCTGAGGATGACTTGGTCATTCTTGGGTCTTCTCAGACTGAACTTCAATGCTCACTCGATCGGTTTGCAGCCGTGATGAAAGTAAACGTGAACAAATCTGAAGTGATGGTGATCTTCAAAACGTCTGTTCAATGCACTCTGCATGTTAGTGGAGTCCCTGACCCATTGAAACAGGTGGAGAAGTTTAAGTATATCGGGGCTTATAATTCATACGAGTGATGGAAAAAGCAATGCTGAGATTTCCGTAGAATTGGTCAAGAATTTTGAGACAGCTTGGTTATTCTGTTGAGGACTGAACTTGGTGTCAAAGCTAAGTTGTCAGTCCTTAATTCGGCGTTTATTCGAACTCTTATCTAATGGTCATAAGATTTGGATAATGACTGAAAGAATAAGATCGCAGATACAAGCTGCCGAAATGATATTCCTCCGTTGTATTGCTGGTGTGACCCGCAGGGATCGTATAAGAAACACCAGAATAAGTAAGGAACTCAATGTCGAGCAACTATTTCTCCGTATAGAGCAGTCTATGTTTCGGTGGTTTGGTCGTATTAAACGCATATCCCCAACCGGGATCCCAAGATGTGCTATGATGGAATCCGTACCATCGATCAGGCAGGAGTCTTCTAGGTAGACCCCAGGATGAGATGGTTATAGATCAAGTCCATAATCTCTCTTCTTAACGGATAAGTGGGTCATTGAAAATGAATGAATGAATGAAAGATACATATTTAACCACAGGGGGTTTCAACTCGACTTTTCAACTGAGTTCGAAAGCGAATAAAATTGTAATTTGTTTTTTAATGGAAATACGCAGCATTTTATTAAAAACACTTCTTCCATTCGAAATATTTGTGATAGAACTTTTGTTGCTGTGAACGCCAAACGCTTTTAATCATTTAATTTTCGATTGTAAACTAACCATACGCCAGAAAGAAGAAGAAGCAGTACGGCGAGATAGAGTGAGCTCGAAAGGGTGTATGACAATAGCCCCTTGAAGTAATCGGAACACCGTTCCTGGGGGGTGGGTCAGAAACCGAAGGGTCAGGATGAGTTTTAGTTTACGTATATCTTGCACAAATACACGTATAAAAGAAAAATAGTTGATGCAACAGGCGTGTAGACACCCTAGTTCTATAAGCTTCTCACAACCATTCGGTGAGTTTTTATTTTTGGGACGAATGGAATGGACCTACAATTTTATGCCGAGTCCGAACGGCTGAATTGAGAAGCTTTAGGACAGTTATACTCTCGGATGTTTGTCAGACGTTCGGGAGAGGTCGCGCAGTGGAATAAACCTTAAGATATAATTTCTGTTTTTCCGGGGATCGAACCTGGGATCTCTCGCACAGTAGTCCAGCACACTAACCACTGCGCTACTACGACCACTACTTAAGTGTGTCCAATAATTCACGCAAATTTTGAATTTTGCGGCATTTAATATAGTACAGTGATGCCAACGGAAACCAATGTGACAGCTGAGAGTTCGTAGCGGCTAATGGTGTTCTTTATCGTGACATGAAAACCCAGTTTTTAGTGCCTAAATTACAAGATATAGATGTGACCAACATGTGGTTTCTACAAGACGGTGCCACATGCCATACAGCCAGAGAAACAATTCAATTACTGCATGAGTCGGATCAGAATTGGCCATCCAGATCTTGCGATTTAACGCCATTGGACTTTTTTCTTTGGGGTTTTTTGAAGTCAAAGGTCTATGCAAACCAACCAACGCCTTGAAAGAGGAAATTGGGAGGTGCATTAATGAATGGCTGACCACATTTATGCGAAACGGTCATAGAATATTTCAATAATACGTACTTGCCAGCAAAGCCTTGGCGGCCATTATAACATAACCCCAATCCGTATGAATCAATATAACAAATTTAAGCTTTCTAATTAAAAATCTGTATTTTCTATCAAAATTACATTTATGTAATGTATTATGGGACACCATTTATAACTGCTAGGTTTCCTGTGCGATATATAAATATAAGAAAAGGAAACTAACTGACTGGTGAAAAAATCTCTCTATACTAAATCCTGAGAAATGCGCGAGCGAAGCCGCTGTCAAAAGCTATATAGTAAACTGTGAGTTCGTAAAACCTAACCTGGACACTAAACAGTACCTTGCTTGTGTTAAGCATATTTTTGTTCGTCACTTAAAATAATTTCGGGACCACCAACAAGACCAACAACAAAGGGATCACAATGGACCAAAAGACATCCCGTGAAACCACTTCCCACATAACCTAACCTATAACCTAACCCAACATTCGTGTCCCAAGACTTCGGTTTACCTACTTGATGTTACCTCTGTAGCCTTCCCTTTGAATATCAAACGTAACTAGTAATTTAAGAATGCAAGTTGACAAAACAAACCTCAATCAACACAATCATATACTTTTATTGACAAGTGAAGTGCCAGTAGAAAGGTGCCGGTGCCGGTCCTTCAAATGCTGCAATTGATTGCGCACATAATATACAGTCAAGACTCATGAGACAAAAACAAATGTGCAGTTGCTGTGGTAAATAAAATATGTATCTTCTTTCCCACTGATCTGTTTCACCCGCACCCGTTTCATGGGGATGTTAAGCCAGTATTAGACGATATGTTGAATCAGCATACGTATGCTGAAAATTGTGTTCCAATCACAACATATCGTGCATACTTGATAACAGAAATTTATTTTTTACTCGATATGTTGTGATTGGAACACAATTTTCAGCATACGTATGCTGATTCAACATATCGTCTAATACTAGCTTTAGTATCGTTTGAAAAATCAACAGAAAGCTTGATGGGAAAACCCAACTACAATAACAACAACATTCTATGTCGGTTGTTTGTTCGGATTGGTGCTAGTGCTAAAGCCCGTTTCAAGTCACATTGCAGTCCGACGCACGAGATTAAGAGAGATAGGGTGTGAAATGTAAATGGGACAGAGAGAGTCACACTCCATATTCATTTGAAACGCGCTCTATCCATTAGCGCAACGCAAAAAGTGATGCATAGCTAAATGCGACGATTAGTCGAAACTGAGAGTGATTTTGATCGTGATCGTACAATTAAATAAAATACATCAATCGAAGCCGAAGGGCATGCCTGGAAGTAGAAACACTTGACAGCTGTTGAGTGTATTTCTAGCATTCCAGTGGTTTCTTAGAAATTAAATAATAACCACGCGTTGTTATCTCTCGCATCGGAAATTCACTTTGCGTGTGAATCGGCCTTCAGATTCGCTCTACTTCTCTTCCCCGCAAGAACTCGAAAAAGGTCAGAAATATGTACGACCGACGTTTAATTTAAAGATATGTAAATATGTAGCTGCCAAACTTCTTTCGCGGCACGCAATTCAATTGTAAAACCAGTAATTACCTCCTTTTATTGATGGACGTATTTTTTATAGTACTTTTAACTTGGAAGGTCATTCGATTGGATCGCTGAATTTTTCCTAAAGTACACCGCTCACGCATAGATTTCAGAAGCACGTTCCCCCGTTCATCTCCACAAAAAGTAACCTCCCCTCACTAGCCACAGAAAATGCAATCAATAAAAGAGGAGGCAAACGGAAAAGTGAAAAGCTTCCGTCTGTCTGTGTTGGTTATGTGTTCTGGTTTTCCATTTTCATATCTCAGTTGGATTGGAATGAAATTACAATCGACACGGTTAAGTGGTCTCCAGACGAGTTAGTTCACGAGACAGGTAGTTGATAAGATTTACAAAAAGAAGAAAAACTACAGGTAAATCCCCAGATAATAATAAAAAATTGTTCTCAAACTTGTACGGCTGTTATTTAATTTGTTTATTTTCGCTAGTGCGGAAAAAGTACACGTTCTTAATGTGAGTGATTTGTTATAGTAAAATCGTTCACGGTCACGTTCCAAAATAAATGACGGTGATTAATTGAGTCGCAGCGATGCCTTTTGTTTCCAGTGATGCACGCCTTGTCAAATCTGTTCCATCTTTCAAAGGTTTTTGTGACAATTTTGTTCACTTTCGATTTTGGCCAAGCTAAAGAAACAATAGTTTGCTATCGGCCTTTCCTAGCTGACGGCTGGCTTAATCGAACAAGGTGAAACAACGATATACCGACAGACAGGTTTTCGCTCGAAAGTGGGTTATGAGCACTAATACACTGTGGAGTCGACCGCAAGTATTTTTTTCCTCGCCTTGTGGGCAATTTCTATGATAGTGACTGCTCACAAGGTATTTTTTTTTATGTAATACATAATTTCTGTTATGACTAAGAGTTGTGACTATACGAATGTGTTTTTTTAGGAATTTTAACTAGAATTCTACTGCCTTGAATCTGATGAGTGTACATGTATTATGAGTCTGTCATTAAACAATGTGCATTTTGTTACCCGTCCATAAAACGGTCGTAAAGTAAGGTTAGGATTGCACCAGGGGTCATCGTGTTTTTAATGCTTATTTGATTGGCTTCCAAAAGAAAATTTGTGATAAATGATAGGTAGCCATAATGGCCTGTCAAGTCGGTATTGAAAATAGACCGCCAACCCCTCCATCCCAAGGAGTCTACGGCCAATTTGGAAATGAGAGGACCACATACAAGATCAACGTTACTAAAACTCAAATTTACTTATTTAGGGCACAAAGGTAATTTAGCCCGAAGCAACTGCTTCTCTATAAAGCACAGGTTAAACCAGGGCTCGAGTATAAAGGCCGCTCTCATCAAAACATTCACCTAACCTATACTTGACATCAAACAGAGACGATCGCGGTAATTTGACCGACAAAACTGTACATACGTTATATGATGAGTACCAATTAGAAGGTCCTGAAAAAGTTCCAGCGCTATGGATTTTTTACGCATTAGAAAACACTCCACCAGAAGAACTCAGATAAATCTAGTATATTACCCATCGCAATTCAGCGATGAGGGGCTTACAGGGGGAGAACTCACCATATCAGCACCGAAGATCTCCCACCTTATCAGAGCAAAGGAAGGACATTTTGCAAAGTATCGCCGGCCTCTCCGCGCAAGAGTCGCAGTCGCAGAGAGTGCAAGCACACAAAGGCGTTTAGCCCAAAGTTTCCCGTAAAATAGGGAATAAGATGACTTGTCCTGAGAGACAGCAAAAATGCCTCAGATTTCTTACAGACGTTTGGGAGCATGCGTTTTTAGTCTGACCGAGGATGCAGGAAGACCCACCGGTTGAGGTCTCAAAAGCTTACGATAAGCGTATTTTTTTGAGAATCTATAGCTAGCTCACTTTTACTTTTACATGAAAAACTGTTATACTCACTTTTGGTTTTGTTATACTCACTTTTGGTTTTGCATGTAAAAGTAAAAATGAGCTAACTATAGATTCTCAAAAATATACGCCTGATATCTGCAGCACAGACGTACTGTCAACTTCACCAGCCGCCTCTTAAAAAAACTACACTTAACCTTCTGTCCTACTCCTACATCGAATACATTGAAAAATATGCTAGTAACCCGCAATTAGGTTCAGGCAATGCAAACACTGGAAAGAATGAGTATTCACATGAACATCGTGGCTACAGAAAAAACAAGCCGTAATTGAAATAAAAATCATTTTGGCAGATAGAGGAACGGTAAAATTGAGAACACAAACAATTTCTATGGTAAGTTCGAATCGGAAAGCAGTTTTTTTCGTAATCCGAATGAAGATTTGCGTCGAAAGCGCAATGACGTAAAAGCGATCATACGTTAATACGAGAATAATTTTTAAAAGTGAATTTTCGGTGCACATACCCTTTTTTTGACGTTCAGGGGAATGACTTTGTATCCATCGTCCATCCAATCGCACAAATATACACCTTCTCCTAAAAAATGACAAAAAAAGATAAAATCAGCAAAATAACGAGTAACGAGCAGTTCACCTAGCGCACCGGTTCCCAACTGGTGGTGCGAAGCAGCCATGAGGGAAGGGGTCGCGGGCATCTTTCTCAATCGAACAAAAAATGGGAATGGAAAAAAATAAACAAATTTCAGTCAGATAAAATTTCATTTCGAAAATGTAAGTTTTGCATTACAGCCCACTATTTTATATGTCTAAGCATCGTTCAGTGTATATGGGTAGAACAGAATTCTACTGTTCATTAAAGCATAGGGATCTTCGACAACTGTCAACAGACAGGTTACAAACTGGTTTATGTAAATCGCAAACGAGTTTTCAACTAGTAGCGTCGTGTTCGTCGTCCCATTTGATTACACAGGGTATGACTCAAAGCAAACTAGTTGCCAATTCGCATCGCTGATCAGTTTTTTTCTAGTTGCTCCGTGTGCATTGGGCCTTAGGCTCACTGTCTTATGGGCAACTTAAATGAAATCATTTAATTTTCAATAAGTTAGTATTATTGCAAAACGTGCTATTTTACAAACGATTCAATGAAATTTTCACAATTTTCTGAACATAAAGAACAAACAAAAGGAAATATGATGATGAAAGCTACACCAAATATGGTTTTACTTAGATCAATGTCCGTGGTGAATCAAAGTCACAATCTGTATTTTGTGCACTAGTTCTCGTTAATGAAGCGATGAAACCATCAAAATTGGAACTACATTTGACGACTGCACAGTGCACATCCCAAATTTGTGGATAAGCCAAAAGAGTTTTTCGAATCGAAACTACCAGAGGTTTTAAGAAAATGAAGCTAGGACTAGAAGTGGGGCAAGATACGAATCGGTTGAAAAAACATTGTCCGGTTCATTAGAAATTTCAAAATTAATTGCAAAGTCGAAAAAATCACATGCAATTGGTGAGTCGTTGATAAAGGCGTTAGGTCTTATCGCTAAAACCATGTTTGCTAAAAGTAGCTGAGCATGTTTTGAATAACGACACAAAGACAAAAATGTTGGAAATTTATCTTTCCAATAACACTGTCATGTCGCGGATTTACAAAATGTCAGACGATGTCGAAGAACAGCTTCTGGATATGTAAGTTAAAACAATCGCCATATTTTGGTTTGCATTGTGATGAGTCCACTGATGTGTCACAGTGCTGCCTCCGTCAGATATTTTGATAAAAGTCAAGATACGATCAAAGAAGAGCTGTTATTTCTACGAGACTTGGAGACAACTTCCAAAGCAAAGGACGTACTTAAAGTTATCAGCGACTATACTTTGAAATCCATCAAATTTCATGGACAAACATGACTGGATTTTGTACAGATGGAGCCCCTTCTATGATTGGCTGTCAAACAAAAAAACCCTAAAATTGTGACAACTCATTGCATCATACACCGACATGCACTATCATCCAGAACTTTACCAGCGGTATTCAGTTCAACATTAAAACTAGCAATTAAATTGGTCAATTCAGTCAAAAAAAAGTGCACACGAATTAAAAACTAAATGAAATATTTCCTCAAGCGTTCCGCAGCATATTATTGCTCATCTGATGTAGGTACTCAAACCCGAATTCGAACACTTTTTTCCAAAATTTAGCCATTTTTCATTTATTCTTCCTTTCATTCTGAAGGCGATTGAAATTCCCGATGCAATTCAAGAGGAGCTCATCGAACTTCAAAATGATCGCGTCTGCAGAGTACGTTTTCGGTCCGGAATCAACATCGAAGAATTTTGGTGTAAAGAAGCAAAGGCATATCCCAATGTTAGAAATAAAGCAATACAATATCTCGTATTGTTATCGACAACATATATTTGTGAACAAGGTTTTTCGATGTTGCTGATAAAAAACAAACAAAGAAATCGCTTTGGCTGCGAAAATGACATGCGACTCGCATTGAGCTCAATTGAACCTCGACTTGAAGATATTATCAATGCGAGCTCAAAAATCATCGTCAAAATAAAGCATTAAATTAAGAAAAACTCATAATTTTTTGTATATCTATATACTAAATATGGATGGGGCCATATTCAAAATCAGCTTAGTAGGCCGCGATATAAAAAAAATTGTTTCCAGCAGTTGCTCCATTGAGGTATTGCGCTAAAATTTTTGAATTTGACAGATTTGTTGTGCCTTGCTCGTAAAAGATGCCAAGATGCTAAGGAATTCCTAGCATCCAAAGTAATTAAATCTAAAGTGGTGGTTACTTATCAAAGGCTATAGACAACTTAACTTAAAAATAAATCGAAACGTCACCCAATTGAATAGAGGAGTTAAATCAAGAAAACAATAGTTCAACAGTTAAGCAACGCAATTTATTAATGAGTCCTTTATTCATATGTATACGTTCTCCCTCCACCCGCAGTATTTCTAGAAATTAAACCGAGACCCATTGCATCTTTGGTTTGTCCGCATTCATCATTGTTTTACCCGTTTCCATCATTGGTTTTGCTTTCAACTTCTCATTGGTCGTCGATGATCTTGGCCGATTGCTTGTAACCCTACGCCGTTCTGTTGATTTGTCAGGGTTCTTCTTAGCATCATTGACATTGTTTCTACTTTGGGAACTCCTCAAGTTTGGCCGGTTGGTAAGATTTGATATAACCTGACCAACACGATCAAATGCCTGACCAAAGCGATCAGCGATCGTTGGACGCCCTTGCTCTTCTTCGTCGATAACACCATTGGGGTAGTAAACAAAAACACCGGGATTCTGGCCAAATGGAGATTGTTGTAGACTTTGAGCACCCAAATCTGGCGTGGATCCTAGCTGCGGTCGGTTCTGGGTTGGCTGAGGTGTCAAAAATTGTTCAACTTGAGGTTGGGCTACTGGTTCAGGTCTGTATGGATCCAGTTGTGCTTGTGGCTGGTACTGTTGTTGCTGCGCTACAGTTTGCGGTCTATAAGGCTCCAGTTGAGGTTGAGGCCTAAATGGTTCCAATTGAGGTTGCGGTTTATATACTGCTTGAGCTCCATATGGTTCCAACTGAGGTTGTGTCCCCTGTGGATCTGGTTGTGGAGGCTGAGCAAGCGATTGTAGCGTTAACTGAGATTGAGGTGTATACTGCTGTGGAACTTGTAAGCTTACCTGTTCACCTGGCGGTGTTTGATAGCTCTGAGGATTTTGTTCGCTGTTGACAAATGTTGGATTCTGATGATCATAACCCGGGAATGTACCTTGAACCAAGTCATTTGGGTATGGGTATGGGTGGTCTGGTTTTGTTGGTTGTCCATAGTAGGGATATGGATATGGATATGGATACTGTTGCCCATAACCGGGGTAATAGGGAGAATAGTTAAGCGAATATCCAGTATTGTCATTCTCTTTATCGGAATTGTTAGGCTTCTTGAAGATGTTTAAAAGGGAAGATACGGTTTTCTCCTCCGCTGAAAGATTCTTCAGAATGTGTCGTGGCGCTGCGACTTCTGTGTGAGAAGCTTCAATCGATTGAATTGAAGCAATTTCTCGTTCAATGTTGTTCTTTTGTGCTGTATAGTGCTGCAGTAGATGTACCTTCTCGGAGTTTTCCATTGTTTCCATATGCTCAAGCTCGTAGATTTGTGCGTTTAGGCTGGTATGCATTTTACGGAGCGTGGAGAGTAAGCTTCTTGAACTCTCAAGGCTGCTATTATCTGGGGGTTTAACATCAGCTGTTGCTAGTCCGATGAAGAGGACGGCAAGGAGTCCAGGCTGAAGGTGGAAATGTTTTTAAATTGGAGGAAAAATGTTCTTGTATTTACTTACGACCTGTATTCTCATGATGATTCTGATTTGGGTGTTAAAGCACGTCTGCCGGTTGACACTGATGAATAGTGTTTTATATAATTTGTTAACAATAGACTGGTTTTGGCCACTATTTCATATCACATTCTGCAGCAAATGGTCATTAGTACTTAGGTAGGTAATACCCCGCAGGGCAATCGTTGTTGCACTGCGGTCAACGCTCTGGAGGTTTATTGAACTGTTCTTGTTTTAGAAGTTAGGAATTTTTTGTAAAATGTATTTAGATGTTTAACGTTTCGAACTGAATTCCTCATCGCCTAAGACGACATACCATACAACATACAGGCGTTCAAGAAAGTTATACTGACTTGGTTAGGTTAGGTTAGAGGGGCAGTTTGCAATGCAATTTTCACCCAGATGCCATTGAGGTCCATTGTGATTAGGATTACCCTTTCTTAGTACATTGTAGGACATGCAATTAACAAAACCATTCGAATCTGTTGATGAATCTTCTTAAATCTGATCGTTGCCGTAGATCTTCCAAGCCGTCGAAGAACCATATGCTTCCTAGGATTTGGTTTCTATCCAAAGATGTTAGGATCTTTGACCTTTTAGTATGCCAATTGCGGGCCACAATCTACGTGTTATAGTAGAAACGGAAGTGTCGTTCCATCGTTCTTTAGCCAAATTTAATGTGACATTGTCAATGACGCCCTTAGCTGCGTTGAAAGCTGGTAATACCTGTCTGTCAGCTAATAGTACCTCCATTTCAGAGCCGCATCTGGCCAGTTTATCGGCTGGATTTGGAGTTTGCAAGATTAGAGTTAATCACATTAAGTGGTGCTTGGCTGTCCACGCAGAAGGTAATTTCTATTCCTGGTAGTTCCCTCGCTAAGACAGTTTGAGCTGCTTAACCGCGTAGATCTCTGCCTTGAAAACGCTGCACTTATCTGCCTGTCGGCTGATATTTAGTTCTTCTGAGAAGACTCCTGCTCCCGTTCTATTATCCGTCTTTGAGCCATCTGTGAAGATGGGTATACCTTTTATGACAGTACTCGGGGAGAGCCAGTCCTTTTCGTCCGGTATACAGACTGTAAATTTCTTGTCAAAGTCATACCTCGGTTTCTTGTAGTCTGTGAGTGGCTTGAGTGACCGAACGATTCGGGATTCCAAATTTTGTTCTCTCGTAGTCTGCGAGCGCCTTTGGCTGCCACGTTCTTAGTGTATAGCTCGATGGATTATAGGTTTGTGCAGGCCTAGAAAGCATTTAGTCCTTTCTTCCTTCTTTCCTCCGTATTCTGTTTTAATTTGGAGTTGAACACGATACCCAGGTATTTGGCATCGGTTAAGAGATTAAGACGAATGCCTCTCAATTTTGTTGGTTCCTATTTTTGTATCTTATATCTTCTGGTAAACAGGATGAGTTCAGTCTTGTTGGAGGTGCCATGAAATAACGCCAAGTGCAATAAGGCCAACTTTTAGAAATTGGCCTTATTTCACTATGCAAAAGTGTAATAAGGCCAACTTTGAACAGTTGGTCTTATTTCACTTTGTCCAAGTGCAATAACGCCAACAAAATTTGAGTAATAAGACCAAGTTGGTCTTATTTCACTTTGCTAAAGCGCAATAAGACCAACTTCAAACAAAACCATTAAATTTGTACAAGACAATGCTTCTAAGATCACAAAAGAATTTACCGTTCTTTAAGTCGACATGTTAATAGTTTTTAAGTAAGAACTGCGGTCATTTGATTAGTACATAAGTGAAAGTTTTGCAAGAAGGAAACATCGGCGAAGGGACATAACTCGACGAGAGTTAATAAGTCTATTATTATGGCCCTAATGATTGTAATTTCGTGTTAAAAATTTCGCACGAATTTTCTAATGAACTGAAGTAAATATTTTAAAATTAGATACTTAAATCTACTTTATTTTAAAAAAATAAAATTTGCACGAATTTTTATAAGAAATGTCATGTACACAAAACTGAATGAACTATTAAAAACATCAAGTTAATTTTTTTATTGCTGGGGGCTTATTCCCAAATGCGCGGCGGATCGCTTTTAATGGCGGATTGGTATTTTTGTATTTCCAAATGCGATTCGATCCATTCGTCACAAGAATTTAGTTTATTTTGTATCCACAATAATTCCGCCTGCAATCCGTCACCTAAATAGCTTTCGCTTTTGAATGGATCGAATCGCTTTTTGGAAATACAAAAATACCAATCCGCCATGAAAAGCGATCCGCCGCGCATTTGGAAATAAGCCCCCAGAATTGGGAATATTTAAATTTTGGGGTCCTTTTTTAATTTTTTAATTCATTCAAGATGATGCATATCACCCAAGACATCAGAAAGAAACCGTTATTACTGTGGCTTTCCTGCAAGGTAAGCAAGTAATTGTACATAGGTGTGGTAATTCCTGGCACACACCACCATATGAGGGATAAACTTTTGCGTAAGAAGAATATAAAGGCGTAGCCAAAAAAATTTTTGAGCAAGGGAGGATCGATTTGGGGTGTGAAAATTAAAAATTCGCGCGAATTTTGACAAAAAATGAGCTTGGTCGAATAAAAAGTACCCCTACCTCCCATACAAATATAAAATTTTTTAATGCTAAAATATTTTTTTTATTTTACAATAATATAGTACCGGTACCGCCTGCAATCCGTCACCTAAATAGCTTTCGCTTTTGAATGGATCGAATCGCTTTTTGGAAATACAAAAATACCAATCCGCCATGAAAAGCGATCCGCCGCGCATTTGGAAATAAGCCCCCAGAATTGGGAATATTTAAATTTTGGGGTCCTTTTTTAATTTTTTAATTCATTCAAGATGATGCATATCACCCAAGACATCAGAAAGAAACCGTTATTACTGTGGCTTTCCTGCAAGGTAAGCAAGTAATTGTACATAGGTGTGGTAATTCCTGGCACACACCACCATATGAGGGATAAACTTTTGCGTAAGAAGAATATAAAGGCGTAGCCAAAAAAATTTTTTGAGCAAGGGAGGATCGATTTGGGGTGTGAAAATTAAAAATTCGCGCGAATTTTTAATTTTCACACCCCAAATCGATCCTCCCTTGCTCAAAAATTTTTTTTGGCTACGCATTTGGGTTCATTAAAAATCTATCCTCCCCTTCCCAATCGTTTCCTGGCTACATCATGCATCAATTTCAAACTTTTTAAAATGCTATATGGAAAGTATTTTCTAACTAGTCATGTAAATATGTGTAGGGAAAGTCCGATATGCAGTGGAAAGTGACGTAGAGCCAAATTTCCATTTTCTCATATTCAAGTAAAATACGATTTTGCTTCTGAGAACAAAAGAAAATAAAAGTGCAAATTTGCGAGAACATGTTAGATGGGACATAATTCTATACAAATTCTCTATGGACTTATATCCCACTTATGTCCCGTGGAGTTATGTCCCTGCGCCGAAAACATCGTGTGCTTATTATAATGGAAAGTGAAAATGACTTAGATAGCTATGTCGTTTTCGGTTGGTCGTCCAGAATCGTCCGGAAGCAATCCGAACGCTTCTGAAAGCGTTCGATTGGCACTCAACTGACAGTTCTTCTACTGAAAAGAAGAGAAATTTGATTCTGGATTTGAATTCAGAATCTCGGAGAGTTCTTCCTGACGGTTCTGGACGACCAACCGAAAACGACATTAGATTCCCGTTTGAGTAGAGGGTTTTAGGAAAGGAAGCGTGCTTTTGTACATTCCAGAAATAAAACAACTGTATAAATTTAAATGCAATGCAAAGTTGTATAGAAATTTAAAACTATTATTTTCTCAAATTAAAAAAAAAAAGTTTAACATAACTTCTGCTGATTAATATTTAATATGAATGTTAAAGGCATTTTTGAATTTGAGAAAATAATAGCTTTAAATTCGCGCAGTTGGCCTTATTTCACTCACCTAAAGTGAAATTAAACCAAATTCATATTTTGAAAGCGCAATAACACCAACTTGGCGTTATTTCACTTTGTCGAAGTGAAATAAAGCCAACTGTTTAAAATTGGCTTTATTACACTTTTGCATAGCGAAATAAGGCCAATTTCTAAAAGTTGGCCTTATTACACTTGGCGTTATTTCACGGCACCCTTGTTGGAGTTAACCGATAAACCGTTGTTCTCCGTCCACTTTGATAGCTCTGATAACCCAGATTCCATGACTTCACTAATGGTGAGAAGATATTTTCCTGAAATCGGCACAACTATGTCGTCAGGTAAGGCGACCACCTTGATGCCCTTGGTGACAGGTGATTTAAGAAGTTTGTTTATTGAGATGTTCCACAGGAGAGGAGATAAAACCCCACCTTGTGGCGTCCCTCTATTAACCGATCTCTTAATCGTCGCCAAGAGTGCTGTTTTTCTGCTTTTAAGCATTCTTTTAACCCAGTTAGTCAGGTAGTAAGCCAAACCAAGCTCCTCAGGTGAGGAAGACATGGTAATGAAACACCTGATGCAAGTCGTAATTTAGATATTTGAACTTATAAGCCGTCGAGTTTAGATCTCTGTCTTCGAACGGCTCTATAGCTTTGAACTTATTAATGTAATGTTCCTATACATTGATCTAAGTCCTTGGACTTCCGGTTATGTTCTGCCTATGGGTATTAATCTGCTAAATAGCCAAACCTTTGGTATATGCCCCCTAGGGTCCACAGACCTAATCTCCTTCGGTTCTCATCAAACGATCATCGCGAGGTATATAACTGGGCAGGGTGTTTTTTTAATTCCTTACGGCTTGTGGGTAATTCTCTCGTCCTCTTAGTACGTTTATGCTGAAAATTTCATCAACGTCTAGTGTCTTTGCCGAATTGTTTGTTCCGGTTATTCACTTCCTACTCAAAACACTATAGATACAAATGAAATGACTGTCACTAACTAACTCCTCTCATTTCAGGTGACACCGGTTCGTACAAATTCAGATCAGAGAGCGACATGGAAGACTACGTCGAAACAATCGTCTGCAATGAGACTGACATCAAGGAGAACGAAATGAAACAGCTGGAGTTTAATGAAGACTCTAAAATCCTGCTAATCAAGCAGAATGGCAAACTGACAGCCATCGGCAATAAATGTTCTCACTATGGAGCTCTTTTGCACACCGGCGCTCTAGGCGATGGTCGTGTACGCTGTCCATGGCATGGTGCCTGCTTCAACACACAAACCGGCGATATTGAAGACTTTCCCGGACTGGATTCCATTCCCTGTTACAAGGTCAATGTGGAAAAAGATGGCAAGGTTAGGGTGCGAGCCAAACGAACCGATCTGGAGAAGAACAAACGCATCAAGGATATGGTGCGGCGTAACGAAGCGGACGAACGCACATTCGTTATCGTTGGTGGTGGTCCATCGGCAGGAGTATGCGCGGAAACACTTCGCCAGGAGGGCTACACTGGGCGCATTGTGATGATTTGCAAAGAGAATACACAGCCCTATGACCGCGTCAAACTTAGCAAAGTGTTGGATGCGGACATTTCTACGTTACAGTTCCGCAATTTGGACTTCTACAATGACTACTCGATTGAAACTTTGTTGGGTGTGGAAGCAACAAAACTTGATACTGATGGCAAAACTATTTCTTGTTCGAATGGATATTCCATTAAATTTGACAAAATTTATATTGCAACTGGATGCAAGGCAATTAAAGCCCCAATTCCGGGAGCTGAGCTGAAGAACGTGTTCACAATTCGAGACCAAACCGACTCGGCTGCAATTAATGCTCAGATTAGCGAAGACCTTCATGTGGTGTGTTTGGGCTCTAGTTTCATCGCTCTAGAGGCGGCTTCTACTTTGGTGAAGAAGGCTAAAAGTGTACGTATGAGTGCAGGCGTCTGCTAAAGCCTTTTTTAACTAAATAAACATCTTTCCATTACAGGTTACGCTAATAGGGCGTGAGGACGTTCCACTGAAGCTTAGTTTCGGCAGTGAAATCGGTCAGAGAGTTCTGGAGCTGTTCCAAGAAAACAAAGTCAACATGGTGATGAACAGCGGCATCAAACAGATCATTGGAACCGACGGCAAAGTATCCGAAGTCGAACTGATCGATGGTACCAAGCTACCTTGTGGCATGTGCATCATGGGCACTGGATCTAGTTTCTACACTGACTTTGTAAAGGAATCGGGAGTCACATTGAATCCCAATGGATCGATCGACACTGACATCCATTTGATGACCAACATTCCAGATGTATATGTCGGCGGAGACATTGCCAACGCTCCCGTCTACTCTATCGGAAATCAACGAGCCACTATTGGCCATTACCAGCTGGCGCAATACCATGGGCGTGTTGCTGCAATCAATATGGCTGGCAAGATTCAAGAATTGCGCGCAGTGCCGTTCTTCTGGACAATGCTGTTCGGCAAGGGCTTCCGTTATTCCGGATACGGCAAGGCAAGTGGAATTAAAATAATCGGAGACGTGAAGGAGCTCAAATTTGTGGCATTTTACTTGGACGAGGAGGGCAATGTGATTGCCACAGCTTCGTGTGGTCGTGATCCAGTTGTAGCACAGTATGCGGAATATTTATCGCTGGGCAAACGTTTGCACAAGAATGACTTAGAGGCTGAGGATCCGTTTGTTTGGGCTCAGAGTCTCATGCGATCAGAAGCGAAGGTCTGCTGAGTTAGGTTTGCCTCCAAGTGTGAGATATTTTCCTAAAATATCTGAGAGGGACATCTTTCATAAACATAAGTATTTTTTGTTATATTGTAAATACGCACTAAATTTCTAATGAATTGTTTAATTGTAAAAATACATATCTACTTAATCACACAGTTTGTTTTATAAGTTGGTCGTTGCAACTCTTATCGACTTAGTCGTTTGTTTTGGCCGTCTTTTAATGTAGGCGGGTGCCCCAATTCTGGATATAAAATACAGTTACATATCTGCAACTGGGCTATGCTACAAAAATACCAAGAGAGCAAAAGAAGGCTTAATGACAGTCAGAAGTGACCTGTCCTTATTTTTAAGTAAGGACAGGCTACCAATGGCAATCTATGTTGGTCGGAAATATGCCATACAACATGGATCGGTTGGGGATAGTCAAAAGACTAGCAGACTTTATTCTTGCGGAAGGAAGTGCTGGAAATGATTTTAACCAACAGTTAGCAAATACTTTCCACAAACTGTAGACGTTATCGAAGTGGCAGTCAGTAATAGGTAGGTACATATTAGGTTTATGCCAGATACCCAGGAGCCAGTGATGCTGCTGACATATGTAAGATTAGCAAAATGATACAAATTCTACAGAAACATTTTGAAAATGGGCAAAGAAGCCCATTAACTACTAGGTGCAGGCATGGAAACGCCACATACAATCCAGAAAATGCATCGAATATTGCAAATGTTGTAAATGTATTTTTTTTTTTTTTAAGAAAAAAAAATAGTTCCGCTTTAAAAAACGAATCCTACATATCGTGTTCCCGACCTGTAAAGAGTCTCTGCCTGAGACACTGCAGCCTTCAATGCTCTACGACCCAGGACACGCTGATTCCAGTTGTCCAGACCAAGCGCTCTGGCATCCGCGATGGGTTGGTTTTTGAAACGGGGATTCAGTCTTCCTTGTCTTCTCGAACTAGGGGGGGCTGGGACTCGAAAATCCTCTTAGTTGGAGTTGTTGTTCACATTCGCTCGATGTGGCCGAAGCAATGTAGTCGACGTGTTTTGGCTTTTTGAACTACATCCACATCTTGGAACAGCTCATAGAGTTCGCGGTTGTATCTTCTCCTCCATTCGTCCTCCTCGCACACAGCACCAAAAATCTACCGAAATATTTGTGAAGGAGCCCACTATCAGCTCTCTCTTCTTGCTTATCGTCTTGGGGCCATAAAGCAGAACTGGCAGGATAAGGGTTTTGTAGAGCCACATTTCGTCCTTCGAGTTAGGTATTTTGAACCCAAACCAAAGCAGCAACGGTTTCCTAGGGTAATTCTTCACCGGATCTTCACTAGGATGTCAATCGAAGAGTTCATGTTTACTACCAAGTAGGTGAACTCCTTAACTACCTCGAAATTGTTGCAGCAGCTAAACGGACCTGTTGAAGATAGTGCTTTCCGTGTTGACACGTATGAGATAGAAGAAGTCGCATGATAGCGCGTCTTCTTGCCGAAATCCGGTGCATGTTTGAAATAGTTCGGAGGAGCTACTTCCAAAGTGCACGTTGTAGCCCATGTTTTCCAGCGTCGCGCGAATCAGTTTTGCCGGGATTCCGAATTCGGCCAACGCCATATAGAGCTCCTGACGATGTATGCTATCATATCATAAGGGGCTTTGAGATTCGTTGGTCTTCTCCAGAATTTGGTGTCGATCTGCCGAACCGGAAGCCTCACAGGTACTTGCCGATTAGTGTGTTGGAGAACGGTTTAAGACGTTCACGCAGTACGTTGGATAGGATCTTATAAAACGAACCCATCCCACAATTAAAGCCTAATTGAACAGTGTCAGGAGTAAATTTGCGAACGAACTGAAAATTATTTTTTTCGGTCATTTGCGTTGTTTTGTTTTCATAAGTAAAGTTGGGCGACGACTACAAAACATTTTCATTCGACCTTTGTCGGTTTTGAATTTTGAGTCGTATATTTTTGAGCCGAAAACGAAAATGGTAATCGAGGTCCTTCTTCCATTCTTGGCAACACTTTTTCACAGATGTAAGTTTATCAGATGTATGAGAGATAGCCATTTCATGTCCCAACTTAGTTACTTTCCTTTGATGTACCCTAACTAGCCTTAGCGCTAAACATTAATTATACACATTTCTGTCATGCTAGCCCGACGTTTTATTAACTGAAACACTTTTACTACACACAAAGTTCTTCTCTTGTTCTTTCCCCTTGTGTGTTGTGAGTCCTGTGCCATGAGTGTACTGAAGTAAGCACCATCAAATGTACCGGCTTTCACTCCGAATCGATCCGAATAGAGCTGATTGTTCAATAAGAAAGAATAAGATTGCGGATTGTTGGAAATTGCAAAAGCAACACCAGAACACTTGAAGTACTCAACGCATATTCCCACCTTGGATTCAAAGCGGTTCTATCGAACCCGTGCTATGAGGTAGGCGTCCACTATGTAGGCCAAGGATGAAATGGTTGGATACAGTCTGACATCAACCTTATACGTACACCCGTTATAGGTTGGCCTTTTACGAGAGAAGTATTTAAAAAAAAATTAGAGAACTAATTTGTATCTTCAATTAGTGTTTTTTCGAAACCAGTTTGGAGATGCTACATTATCAATGAGGTGATAGTATTGCGGTGGTGGGATCATTAAGAGCAATGTACCCTCGATGTATCCTTTGGCCGATATGCTGCAAATCTGCCAAATGACTGCCTAAAGTTTTGCTAATAGCTTTTCTTCTGTGTAGAATCTCTTCCTTTGCCTATTTGCATGTAGGCTCCTTCAGTTGGTACTTGTTCCATACCCGCAGACAAGGTAAGATATTCCTTTACTGAAATGCGAGCATCTCTTCCTTGAAATAGACGTCTCTTGCCCAAAATGTGGTGCCCTTTCCGGTCTCATAAAAGGCTGTTGCTATTCGCACGTTGTGCTTCGGGGCACGGCTTCGGGACACGACTGCGTCAAGTTGGGGTATGTGGCTCGCTACGCTCGCGGCAAGGACTCTAAACTCCAGTATAATCATTTTCGGACATAAGGCCGTACGTTTAGGATCCAACAGTTATATTTATAAAGAGTTTTTAATGAAAATAGAATTAAGTTACGTGCCCGTGTCCCGAACATAGGAAACGTCAGTTCAGTACAAAATCTGTCAAAATCAACGTGCGAATAGACACTTCGCTCATAAAACCGCAGGAACAGTGCAGGCACTGTTTGATCAAACCTAAAGAACACTTATGTATAGGAAAAACTCTGGCGACTTGCATAACAAACTACGAATACAACTGATTTTGTTTGGTTTTGTTTTAACAACGAAACAACGAACTTCATCTACGAACTACAAAATATACTCGTCTTATATAAACAATAATCTAATCCCAACACTCCTTAATTTTAAGATGGTTAAGACGATCCTCCAACGTAATATGAGGCTTCATTTTGCTCAACGCCTGAGCATCCTGCCACTGCTTCACCAAAGCTTCCCGTTTGCCAAATACCTTAGCATGTCCATTCGATTCCTCCTGTAAGGACATCACTTTGTTATTTTTAACTTTTAAAAAATGTGCAAACGTCTTTCACTTACGGAACTAAGATATGGATGTCTCAGTAGTAGCATAATTGCTTCCTGTCGGTCATATTCCCTAACCAATGTGTCCATTGCCTTCTTGCTAACCGGCTTAACCAACCTTCGTTTTCCACGGAAAATATGACCAGGAACGGTTGCTTTGAAGAAATTTATTATCGATAGACGCATTTTCTCATAAATCTATTCAAAATGCACTTTATTTTGATTTAGAAAAGAATTATAAAATAAGAACGTTTTCCTACTGAAAATGAAGTAATGTGACAGTTGACAGATGAGACATATGGTTGGATTTTAGCATACAATGCGCCACCTGTGGTGGGGGTAAGCATTGAATTAACACTATTCTAAACAAAATAGTGGAACTAAATAATTAAAATCGAAAATATTTTGTAATACCTCTGATATTAGTTTTTGTTTTGGAAGGTGTTTCAAAATTTCTGAGAGCGCTAAATACATGCGACTTGCATTTCACAAGAAACTCGATTAAAAAATGCTTAACTCAGCAGTTTCATATTCTGTAGCAAGGGATCGGATGTATGAAAAAAGGTATAGACAGGCCTTCAATAAAGTCGTATCCTTATTCTCAGAAGTTGATTGTCGGATTACGATTTAAGAAGAACATTACCGCAGATGAAGAAACAACAATAGTCTTTGAGATCTTGTTATTAAGGTACAGAAGGTTCCTCTTCGATCTCGAGGCTGAGAAACATCCTTATCCCTAAACCTTTAAAAATCCCGCTATACAATGAGGATGGAAAATTGAGCACTTCAAGTAATAAGACATTGACCTGTCAGGCTGACTAATGCGCAACCCCTGGTCACCCGCTATACGCGTTATAATATACGATTTTTGTTATCAAGACCTATTACAAACCAATAGAACGAACCTCCCATGCAAAGTTTTACAATCTATCAGCCAAAATTCTGTTGGTAGGTTTCATAATGAAACAATGAACAGACGTTACCGTGTTCCTGTCTTAAAAAGTGAACATTTATTTGTTAAGGAAGTTTCAAGAGAGGAATAAATACGTTTGTTTCGAATAACAGCGAATGGAATATGTTTTATTGTTTACCTTTCAGTCTGCTCTGAAAATTTCCGTTCCCGTACTTTTTTACTGAACATTTTAATATTTTACGAACTCGGGAAAAACCAAACGAACTTTGGTGTTTCATTTTAATCACTTTCTGATGAATTTGATCCAAGAAGGAACAGACTATTAGTTGCTGCTTGCAAAAGAATATGAGTGCATCATGGAACACCCTGTATTTACTACAATAGGTTTACGGTCCATTCTGTGTGATAAGCGTTAACAACTTACTAGAAGAGTTCGGGAGGACTGAAAATGAAAAAAAAGACTACAGCTTTACAACCCTTCAAGGTCCGAGACAAGCTAAAAAAAATTTAGGAAACTTAACCTAAAAAAATCAAACATGTATCAGTCTAATAAGAACCTACGAATCCTAACAGGCTTCCGAAAGGACAATGTTGACTTAAAACCAGACGATTATATAGGTACATTTACATCAGACTAAGTCTCTGCAGATTCTGCTATGAGAGCGCCCAAACGCCGATCACATTCCGGATTTTGTGAGGCACAGACCCATAAGAGGATTAAACATAATGGACAAGCTCCAAATAGGACAAAAAGATATAACAACAATGGACTCATTACTCATTCTCAGATTCCTAAAAGAATCTGGTTTGAATGAAGTGCTCGTAATAAATGTGACTCTCCAAGGTTTCGGACAATAAATAAGTTTTCTTTCTTTAGACAAAACAAGTAAGCATGTCAAATAATTATACATATATGTATTTCTATTTAACTTAGCGTTAAAGAGTTGCTTGCTAATTCACGGCAACAATGTAGCAGAAATTGTACAGAGAGCACAACGCTAAAACGAATAAAATAATCCGATCTGTAGTTATGACGTCAGCAAAAATGCATTGCATTATTTACAGTGTAAAGTTCTCGTATGTTTTAAAAGCCAGCAATGACACATCTCGACAAAATGCTGCTCAACACGATATCACATGATTATGCATAAAACTTTGAAAATCCCATGCGATCATCGCATTTATCGCGAAAAACCCAAACTGTTTTCAATTAGAGGACGTTTATTGCTTTCAATTTTCTTACAACTACGAGAGTAACAAAACATCTAATCTACATTAACAAGTAAATGCCTAGTGATGAGCAGCGACAACCTGTGTACCTTCCTCATCATTGCTGAAGTAGTATCTCTCTATGTTGTGAATGATTTCGAATACAACTTCGACGGTAATTAGAATTATGATCATCCACTCCAGTCGAATGTGATGTGCGTCGTTCAAATTGTGCGATATCAGCTCAGCCAGCTCCACACAATGATTGATCTTCTCATTCATTACCTTTGTCCGCCGGTTGATGCTAAAATAAGAACAAACCTGTACGTACAGTGTCTCCAGCTCTTCCCGATCCCAGTAGAAATCAGGCGTGTCTAACAGATCTGAGCTCAGATTGATCATGTGGCGAAGAGCAAAAAGTTCTCCGGTCTTACGCAACGCCTCTTCACGGGAAATTTTTATCCGTCTGCCTTTCTTCAAGTCTTCGGTAAGGTATTCCATTCCGTCTATATACCTCTCGAGTGTGGCCTCCCAGATACCCAGTTTGATTGACGCAGCCATCGCATTGGAGAATGTGTACTTTTGATAGAAGTTCTGTTCGCCTCTAGTGAGAAAGAAATTTCCGTTCTTAAACACAGCTTGGCTATCGTCTACTTTTGGATTTTCAACATCCTCAGGAACGTAGGTGTATGGCATAATTTCACTTTCACCCTTTACAAGTGCCTTGAGGTAGCCATCCTTCTCGTATTTCTTTAGAAAAGATAGAACATTGTTCGATTCAATTTCGTTGAAATTCCACATCACAACAGATCCCTCGCGAAAAAAGAAAATATCCCTTGGTTCGCCGTTGACCATATATTTCGCAGTCACATAGAGAACATCCTGTTCGACCCCCAAATTGTCTGTTGAGAAGAATTTCTTGGCAGCATACAGGTTCTGTTCCTCTAGACCTTCCAGCAGTCCTTCCAGATCGTACTCCTCTGCTGTTGAGAACGCAGAGACGTTAAAGTATCCCTTCGCAGCAAGATCCTCCTCTTCGTTTCGCTTCTTGCGGACTACACGTTTTTTTATTTGAAGTCCTGGCACAACTGAGTTCTGATGCAGAGCGCAACACTGGGATACGAGTGGTGAAACCGGCTGTATATTTGCGAAATTTCGAAGTCCAGCGGCATTGGCTGTGACCGATAAAAATCCTCGTCGGCCGCTTGTTTGTGCGATGACCGTGAGTCCTTTAGCAAATAGAGCCCTTGTGAAACTCATTACTGGCGTATGATTAATTTACAATTGGTAATTAATTGATGAAATAATTGTACATTTCCGCCGAATAATGTGAGAGATAGATATTACCCAACAGTTTGTGAGAATAGAGAAATTTCAATTATGACAAGTGCGGCTGTGACAGATGCAAATTGCACATGCCTGACACTTGGGTTTTCGAATTTGAATTGTTTTGAACAAAAAGAGACATACCTACGCAATTGTTTTGAACAGACATACGCAGCGCAGTACCTACTTGTTTTATAAAAGGGATAAATTATAATAAACTTACCGCATACACATTGTTCTTCAATTGTGCAGCTTTTCTTTGTTTTATTATTTGATTTTGGTAATAAAATTAAAAATGTATAACTCCAGCTACTTCCACAGTCTGCCAAAATGCCGGCGGCAATAAAAACAAATGCAAATCTCCTAATCGATGGTAGCGCCATTTGTATTGAGAATTACCGCTCTTAGAGATGGCTGAAAAGAAAGATGAACTCAGTTTTGTTATACTCGTTGTTTAAATTATAATTAATTAAATTTATATGACTAACATCTTTTGTTAAGTTGGTTGAATTAAACGGACGCTTTCAATTTTATGTTTACCGAGACATGGATTATACAGAAACAGCGTAATAGTTTTAATTTTTAATTAGGAAAATTTATAATTAAAACGTGTTTACCTACTATATTTATTTTAGAAAAAAATAATTTTAAGTGTTTTCTTATTTTGCTTAGCCCTCAATTATAGCTATCAGTAAAATGCATCCGTAAAAATACGAAACAGAACAAAACTGACACATTTAGCCATAGCATATCATAGGAATTCAGTGGAATACTTCGTGAAACTGGTTGAGAAGTTGAACAGAAAAAGTTTTTCGTACGGAAAAATTAAGAAATTCCTTTTTAAAAAAATTTAAAGATCAAGTGCAATTTTTTTTTGACGAATTAGTTTTATAATTCAAAAGCAACATTTTAAGACCAAGATTGAGTTCAACGATTGAGTTTAAGTGCTCCAAAAAAGTGAAACAATTTTTATACGGTTGAATTTTCCTGATAGCTATAACAGCAGCCTTAAACAGGTGATAAGATCCTTTGTATATGGGAATGAGGACAAAGGGTTAAATATTGTTGCCAATACAAACGATTCTACGTAGAAAGGTACTAAAATTAATCAAAAAGTGTTTAGATTAATTGCGGACCACTTTAATATTGCTATTACAGACAATTTAACGACTTGCATACCACTGCAATGAATACGAGAATCATCTGAATTGAAATCGTTTTTAGAATTTACTACTTTTGACTACAAAAACGTTCAATTCTAATGCTAACATTCAAATCAGTCATTGTTCGTGCCATTCAAGTCATGTCAATGGTGTCACGCCGCATGATCGCATAGAATTGCCACTCTTGGACAAATTCGGGCATCATATAGACGTCAGCATGCCAGCAAATGGCGTGATTCGTACCTTTATTGTCCGATTATTTTAGTTCTGTATATTTAATCATTTTTCTATGCTAAATTTAACATGGTCAAGAGGTCTAGTGTGACATTAGACCGTTTGAGGTCGGCATGACCCTATTTCGAAAGCAGTATAACTTTTAGAAATGGTCATTATTATGATAATAAAAAAAAAAGAATAGACGTAATGTGAAACTAATTAAAACGCAAAAGGGAGTGTCACTCAGAATCAGGAGCACCGATCAGCCCATTTTATTTAAAATGTTGTAGGTGAATACTTATACATCTGCCTAAAAAGTGACACAAGCCCAAAATTGAAATTGAGTGAAGGGCAAGCTTGGACTGGATTGACTGAAATTTCTCACTTTTCTAGTTTGCGACTTGCGAGTTTATTATGTTGTTATGGCCACCTGCAATGTAAAATAAACTGAATGTCTTGTCTAGTAATACAAAATGCGAATCGTTGTAGTTTTGCTACCCATTACCACTGTTCGAAATTATGGGATGTCATCCAACGATTTGTATATGCGAACACTCCAAATAATTAGGCTCCACTAGCCATTGTCACTATCAGTCACAGGCGACGCAGGAATCCAAAAAAATAAAACAAATAATGCATTAGGATAGGTAGGTAGCAAGAAAAAAAAATGTTTAACACAAACGTTGCTCACCTGAACTGCAGCCATGGAGAGTCGGCGATGATTGGATATCCGCGTTATCTGTAAAGTAAGAAAAGAAAGGCAGGTATCTGAAATAAAAGAAAAAGAATTAGAAATCAGGTAGCCGAAGAATTATAGCCAAAAATAATAATATAATAATAAACCAAAATAAACGTTTACGAGCACACTAGCTGTCGGCACAGTTTGTTTTGACAACAAAAAAATAGATACCAATTCATGCAAGGTCTGTATGGAGGGGTTGACAGTTGACAGTATTCGGACTGTTCGGAACAAAAGGTGCGTTCACCATCGTAGGCTAAATTGCTGTAGCAAATACAGCAACCCTAAAATATTTGCTGAGAGCAGCGGGATTTTTGAATCTGTGGCGGGCTCTGATTGGTACTATCCTGAATCGGATGATGGAACCTTGGCCACTAGCGGGAGGATTGGTTTGTTGTTGGTAGTTCCAACTGAGGAATGGTCGGATGCTTCTGCTCTAAGGCAACTAACGTCATTGTGCGTTCAGTTGTCGGGCCGGTACCATACCAGTGGCTGCTGGAAAATTAGAACAAAAATTAGAACAAGACAGTATAGTGTCCCTGCACATAGAAAAAACATTTTTTTTGCGTAAAACTACAAAACAATAGTTTTTTTTAAAAGAAAAGTCCTAATGTATATTAGGCAGTGTTAAAAAAAAAAAAAGAACAAAAAATAAAAAGATACAATAAAAGTGTAGTACACACTACTTGTGACTTGTGGTACAGTGGCACGTACAGTCGACGTTGAAGAAACCTAATCTGCTTCCGCATGACCTGGAAAGAAAAAGGAAATTTTTATAAGTAATATAAAAAAAATTAAAAGCTGTGAGTTTTGTGTAAAATTAGTGTTAGTTTTAGTCTTAAATTAAAAGTGACATTTTTATATATAGGTATCATAACCAGCAATAGCTGAAGGTCGGTTGGCGGTCATTGACTTGACAGTATACCGAAGTTGAAGGAAAAAGTCAAGGCCGCCAACAATTTTTTGTATGCCTCGCCAATAAACGTGTATTCCACGCCACCAATTTCGTAGGCTGAGGGCTTATCCGGAAAGAAAATTAAACTGAACGCAACAGGGTGCGTAAAATCAGCAGCACCCTAAAACGCGCCCTAAGCAGCGCTCCAGGGCTGCAAATTCCGGCTATCCGTGATTAGTTTTAAGTTTTTTTTTTGTTGTAAAGTAGTTATAAGTGTCAGAAGCGTGACCGAGATTTTTTTTGTTGTTCCATTCATCCTTAAACTATAATTTTCGATTATTAAGTGAACTCCTTGAGAGCAAGAATTGCTTCCCCTTTTTTTTATGTCAATTTGTTTATTTATTTTTATTCATTCGTTACATTCTGATTTCGTTCTGCTTGTGGTTGCGATATTTCTTTTTGTCTACCCCTCACCGAAACCTAGATGGAGCTCTATGTAGGTAGGAATTCGGAAAATTTAGCGAGGGCACAGGGTGTGTTACAGGCGAGAACCCAATTACGAAAGTAAAGATTTTGGTTTTTTTGTAGTTTTTTTTTTATGAAGTTGTTTTCAGAGGGTTCATTCGATTTTTTTTTGCTTCTTTGTTAAATATTGTTTTTTTTGTTGTTATTAAGTTTATAATAGTTTGCTATAATTTAGTTTATAAGTGCATAGTGTCATATTTATTTATTTATTTTTTTTTTACGATGAATGGTTCCTGAAAGTTTTTACTTGGAAGCTAAATATCCAATTCGAAAAATTGAATAAATGTCTGGTCACGTAATTAACCAGTTCGTTTTTTTTTTTTGTGTA
This sequence comes from Cheilosia scutellata, assembly GCA_955612985.1. Lineage (NCBI taxonomy): Eukaryota > Metazoa > Arthropoda > Insecta > Diptera > Syrphidae > Cheilosia > Cheilosia scutellata. The sequence goes on from OY015311.1 coordinate 67,654,410, forward strand.
CAAATGAGTACATGATGAATGATTAAGTAGATTTTTTCCAGGGGGTGAAGTAAGGTAAGCTACAATTTCTCTCGGCGGATGACGTGAGCGGCATGGACATATGCTTCAATGGGGAAGTCTGGCCAAGGATTTCCAGGTTGGGTGGGTATTGGCCGCGCTCATAACACCAAGGAGCGCCTCTCAAAGTGGCAACTGTCCGTCCGATGTCGTTAGGGAACAATTTTTGCTCGGCACGATTTATGTGTTGTAATTAGGTATGTTGATTTTCGGAAACAAGAATCCCCCCAATTCTGACGAGCTCAGCCGTGCAGAGCCAGCGTGCCACGTTTCCGGAAGTCAACACTCTCTCCCATTTTCCAAACTTCCTTATCCATTATCCTCATCCGGTTATCCTACCTTTTTTTGAATCCCAACTACCTCTCCAGTCCTCATCCTGCCTACATTACAAATGGCGCCCAACGTTCGTTTGTCCTTGTCTTCAGTCCTTAATGTTGTATAAGTCCACAATTGTGTTTGTGGTCAACACCAAGGAACCCATAAGTCTTCATTCGAGAAGTCTCAGACAGGTCAGATGAATTGCGATGAGTTCGCTGGTGTTGACAACAAAAACAATTGGAATCTGTTCGTGTTACGTCTCTTCTACTTCTATCTCTTTTACATTACCATTTTACTTTCCTATCACAAATTTCACCTTTCATTTTCATCTTGTATTGTCTTCTTAGCTTCATGTGTACAGTGGCCGTGTTCGATGAGAATCATCGAAACATGTAGCATTGTCACATCCTTTAGGTTCTACTTAGTGTGTTGTGTCTTCTTCTCCAAGTCTTCCAGCAAAGTCCTCAGGATAGACTGGAATTGCGGGAGCAGAAGAGAACAACGGTGTGAGTCCTTGTTACTTTATGTGAACTATTTACCACTTTGAGAGAAAAACAACATTTAGTCCGTCCGCAGTCCAAAAATATTTTATGTCCATAGCCAACTCAAGTCATCCTAGGCCACGTCAACAAAATGCCGCCGAGGACAGCTACCTGAAACACCCCCGATATAACTCATACAAACCCAAAACTCAATTGATTTTGAATTTCATTTATTTATTTGATAATATATTCAAATTACTACATACATACTAATCTAACATAACTCACAGCAAAACACATACTTATCTAGTAAATATACACCTTTTCTTCGCCAATTGCGAATGTTATTACTGTTGTGTGATAGTTATACATACAACAATACACAATCATACACATATACTTATTATTATTATATATATAGCTTTACTAAATTTTCTTCATTTTTTTTTATAATACCTATACATAACGAATACCTTTTCTTGTTCTTTATATATATTTATCAGCCATAACCTTTTGTTTTTTTTTTATATCGATTACCTAGATATAGCAATACTTATAGATAGGTGATTTAAAGAAACTTACGTTAAGGTCCTTGAGTTCGAATCCGAATTTTTCGTTCAGCGTTTTTTTTTTGTCATTCAAGTCCATTTCAGTTCGTATCGCTCTTATTGTCGGTTACCATAAATCATCGTATAGTCCCATTTTCAGTATGAACTCTGCGGAAAGAGAAAAACAGAATAGGTTAAGAAGAGAAAGTCTATTTGATGAAAATAGGATGCTTACTAGGTCTAGTTCACTACAACAAAAACAGTCAACTGGTGCGATGCAGAGGGTACAGCACACCCCGATAGCTGGCGGAAGACCATCCCAAGGGCCTCCCGCTAGTGACACCGGTGTTCCACCACTCGACCCAAATCAGAGCGGCGCTACGGCGTTAGATCCTTTGCAGACCGCTCCCCAATATAGCTACAGCAATTTAGGTGCATTGCCAAAAGTGCAACGCACGCCAAATAACAGTAGGGATTCTGTCCGAATGCCTACCGATAGCCATGTAGATGTACGTCGGGAAACACCAACACCTGACTTTGCCCACAGCCATTCGTCCAGTTCCGATTCGATTCAAGCGCCCCCATACAGTAGCCTGAGCAATTTAGGAGCAGTTAGGTCGCAAAACCCGAGTGCTGGAGCTGTAGTAGACCTAGAGAGAGGTAAAGAAAAATCAATTAATCAGCAAACCAATGAGCAAATAAACAAGGTACAGAATGACTTGAAAGCATACGTTAACCTAGCCTTAGTCAACGCCTTTTCGTCATTGAAGGAATCGCTAAAGGGAGAGATCTCTGAAGATTTAAAAACAGAGATGCGAAATAGCTTTTTAGGGTTCACCAGTGAAATAAATCACCTTTTCCGTCGAAATCCCCCAATAGTAGAAGAGAGAGCATATGTTCCACCTCCGCCGGTAAATTCACAACAACCGATAGTACACCCACAGCCTTCAGTCCTACAACAACCATTCGTTCCACCGCAACAACCGGTTCGTCAAATGCAGTCCCAGTTGGATGCAGCCGCACGGACATTTGTTCCTGTAGGGCAGAATAGGCAAAACAATAATCATTATAGGTCAAGCCAAGGTCATCGACAAGAACATGCTCGAAATTCTCATAGCATATACCACCATAGTCCACCACTTCAGTTCAGTCAAACAGGTCTTCGTCAAGGAGGTCCAATAAAAATTGATAAGTGGGGCCTCAATTTTGAAGGAAAGTCGGAGGGTATTGATGTCGAGGATTTTATCTTTCGACTTGAGACGCTCCAAGGCCAGTACGACTGCCCCTGGGCAGAAATTATGAGGGACTTTCATCTTCTCCTCTCAGGTGCTGCTTATGAATGGTATTGGCAATACCAGCGCTCCAATTATCGTCCAGATTGGCCAACACTGCGAGACGCATTGAAGCGACAGTTTCGGAATTCGAAATCCGATTTCGAAATCATTCGCGACATCTTGGACCGTAGGCAGGGCACCTGGGAGTCGAGCGACGATTATTTTACGGCCATCCAAAAGTTGAGGTCTCAGCTTCGAGTCCAGATGCCAGAAGTTGACCTGGTACGAATCCTAAAACGTAACCTGAGCGAGAGGATCGGGAAGTTAGTCTACCCAATAAACATATTCACAGTGGAACAACTGAAAGACGTATGTAGAGATGCGGAGAATGCGTTTCCCAACAGGGATCCGCCAAAACAGCATCGTCATCAGCCAAAGTTTATGGTAAATGAGCTGGACTGTGGTGAAGATCCTTTTCAGCAGGAGGAACAGTTTGCGGCAATGCAATTTCATGGTCCTCGACCGAATCCTTCACGGAGACAGGTTGACCCGCGAGTGTGGAGATGTTGGAACTGTAGGGCTGAAGGACACAGTTATATGGAATGTCCGTCCGCAGTACGCAACATTTTTTTGCTACCGATGCGGCCAAGAAGGCGTAATAACACCTAAGTGTCGGCGTTGTAACCCGGAAAACCGGTCGACGAACGCGATGTCAGTGGGGGAGTCGCGTTCGACTCAAACCCACGAATAAAAACAGCCATTGATTGCGAGTCACAGACGGAAGGGGGAGAAATGCATCGACCAGCTGAAGATGCCAATAAAATAACAATCTTGAAAAGAGAAGAAAGAGAGAAAGTAGATACAGAAAGTAATAGATTAGAAATTAGACCACTACACATAAGAATTAGGGATTATAATTTAGTTAGGGATAGAATATTTAGGGAAAACAGAAAGAGCATTACAAAACAAATTACTAAAACTAGGAATAGATATCAGATACGGAAAGGAATTAGGAAAGCGGTGGCGTCCACTCAGATGAGTACATCAGCTGATCCCAGACCGTATGCACGGATAAAAATATTAGATAGAGATATATATGGCTTATTAGACAGTGGAGCCAGCATTAGCATTTTAGGCAAAAACTGCATACCTTTTATAGATTCATTGAACATACCCATTATTAAGTCCACATCCAATGTCAAAACTGCGGATGGCAAGAATCAGCCAATTTTAGGAAGAATCCAAGTGCCGGTGACCTATAACGAACAAAAACAAACAATTACTTTTTATATAGTGCCAAATTTAGACCAAGAACTATACCTAGGGGTGGATTTTTGGAAAGCGTTCCAAATAGCTCCACAGGTTATTAGTGCGATAAGCATGCCAGAGTCAGCTGATGTAAACCTACCGGAAGTAGAGTCTCACGAATTAACTCCTGCACAGGCGTCTGTGCTGGAAGCGGTCAAGGAGAGGTTCCTATGTTTTACCAAGCATGGGTTGGGGAAAACACACGTCGAAGAGCATGTTATTGATACCGGAGATGCGGCCCCAGTTAAGCAGCGTCACTACCCTGTGTCTCCAGCGATACAAGCCCTTTTGTATGACGAGATAGACCGAATGTTGAGGCTCGGCGTTATTGAGGAGAGTGAGAGTCCGTGGTGTTCGCCGATGGTTCTCATACGAAAACCGGGAAAGAATCGTGCTTGTTTAGATTCGCGAGCACTGAACACGTTGACCAAAAAAGACGCGTATCCTCTCCCCCATATCGAAGGGCTTCTCAGTCGGCTACCCGACACCTACTATATTAGTAGTGTCGATCTCAAAGACGCATTTTGGCAAATACCGCTGGAGAAACAGAGTAGGGAAAAAACTGCGTTTGCGGTTCCGGGGAGACCCTTGTACCAGTTTAGAGTCATGCCTTTTGGGTTGTGCAACGCAGCCCAACGGATGTGTCGACTAATGGACAAGGTAATTCCTGCACGATTAAGGGACCGCGTTTTCGTCTATCTCGATGATCTGCTCGTCATTGCCCCGGACTTCGAAACCCATGTAGCGCTGCTAGGCGAGGTTGCTGAGTGCCTGAGGAACGCCAATCTCACCATCAACGTAAGCAAATCCAGGTTTTGCTTCAAAGAACTGAAGTACTTGGGTTTCATCGTCGGTGGTGGGAAATTGAAAACCGATCCTGAGAAAGTCAAGGCCATCTCAGATTTTCCGGTTCCCAAAAACCAAAAACAGGTGCGAAGGTTCCTCGGTCTAGCAGGTTGGTACAGAAGGTTCATTAGGGATTTCTCTACCGTGACTGCTCCCATCACAGACACCCTGAAAAAGAAAAATGAAAAGTTTACGATGACAAAAGAAGCTCTCAACGCATTCGAGAAGCTCAAATGCGCCCTAACAACTGCGCCAGTGCTCATTCACCCAGACTTTACCAAAAGGTTCTACATCCAGTGTGACGCCTCTGATTCTGGAATTGGTGCAGTTTTGTTCCAAAAGAACGAAAAGGAAGAAGAAGCACCAATATCCTATTTTTCGCAAAAACTAAATGCTGCACAGAAGAATTACAGCGTCACCGAAAAAGAATGCATGGCTGCTGTAATGGCCATCCAAAGATTTCGCCCATATGTGGAGGGGATGGACTTTACAGTCATAACCGACCATTCCAGCTTACGGTGGCTGATGGGTCTTAAAGACCTTAGTGGCAGGTTGGCACGATGGAGCCTCAAGTTACAAGCCTTTACTTTTAACATTGAACACAGGAAAGGCTCATTAAACGTAGTACCTGACACTTTGTCTAGAATTTATGTTGAAAGTGTCGATGTCCAACATGTTGTGCCGTTAATTGATTTGGATTCAGAGGAGTTCTTATCTGAGGAATATCGTAGCCTAATTGCTACAATTAATACGCACCCAGAAGAACTCCCCGATCTAAAAGTAGACGATAATTTTGTGTACAAGCGTTCGCTACCACCAGCAGGAGACGAAACAGTAGAGCACACATGGAGGTTGTGGGTCCCTGTCGGCTTAACTGAGGAGCTCATCGCCAAAGCTCATGACCCCCCGAATGTAGCTCACGGTGGGATTTCGAAAACGCTGCACAGAATTCGGCAGTACTTCTACTGGCCGAATATGACGGTGCAAATTCGTCGGTACGTGTCCAACTGTTCAGTGTGCAAACAGTGCAAATCGTCAAACCAGGTATTACGTCCTCCAATTAAGAACACCTTCAGTACCAGTCGTCCATTTAAAAAAATCTATATTGATTTTCTAGGTCCCTATCCCCGTTCGAAATCTGGTAATTGTTATGTGCTTGTTGTCCTCGATCATTTGTCAAAATTTGTTTTGTTGAAGGCCTTAAGAAATGCCAGTGCCATAAATGTCGTCAAGTACCTTCAAAATGATGTCTTTAACATGTTTGGTGTCCCAGCAGTCATCCACTCGGACAATGGCCGACAGTTTCTGTCGAAGGAGTTTCAAATTCTGCTTGAAAAGTATGGAGTACGTCATTTTAGGACAGCAGGTTATTCGCCACAGTCAAACGCATCCGAAAGGGTGAACAGGACACTGCTCGCAGCCATAAGATCATATATTAAAGAAGACCAACGTAATTGGGATCTACACCTGAGCGATATTGCGTGTGCATTAAGAAGCTCCATCCATACATCAACTGGAGTGTCACCATATTTCGCTCTCTTCGGGATGAACATGGTGACGCACGCAAGTTGCTATGCACTGATGCGCAAACTTAACGCGGTGGAGGACAGCGAACTCCTAACACTCTCTCGGCAGACTCGCCTACAATGTCTACACGATAAAATAAAAGAAAATATAGCGAAAGCAAACGAAAACTCGGCAAAAAAATACAATATCCGATCAAGAAACGTTAACTTTACGCCCGGGCAAGAGGTTTTCCGAAGAAATTTTGTCCTCAGTGACACTTCGAAGTACCTCGCCGCAAAACTCTGCCCGAAATTTGTCAAATGTAGGATAGTCAAAGCAATAGGGAACAGCATGTATGAATTAGAAAACCTAGCAGGTAAACGAATAGGTATATTCCATGCAAAAGACCTAAAACAATAAACAATACCTGGTGCTGATCTAAACTGTGATATATATGTATGTGCTATCCATCTTCATGTCTATTTATTACCCTAGGTATATTATCAATTGCCTAATGTATGCATATTATCTACCTATTTGCTCTTCCGTACCTGAATACATACACCATTCAAACTGTGATATACATGTCACGACTGATGAGTGTGGTTATGTCCCTATAGTTTATATTATTTGTTATTTATTCACCTTAGGTTACTCATAGTTATTTATTTATTTATTCATATATTATTTATTTATTCATTTATTCATCTATTGATGGTTATTTATTAATTTATTTATTAGTTCATAGTAATTCATTTTGGTTTGGTTCTCATTTCTCTGTTTATTTATTTATATGTCATATTAATTAATTTATCTAGTACGAATTTATATTATATATTGGTGTTATTTGTTAACTTATTTATTTATTTATATTTTGGTGTCAGACTACATATTTATTTATCTATTTCTTGTTAATTTATTTATTTATGTTCCTTGTCCTACGTAGTACTTGAACGTTCATGTACATACCTATCTACCTAAGATCCTATTTATTTATAATTAATTATGTCTATCTCTATGTTAATTTATTCCTGATTGTATCTTATAATGATATCCTTATGGATACTCATATGTTTTCTATGTATACAGTGTAATCAAAGTATATTTATAGCTATTAATCAAACACAAATTCAATTCCTACGATACACTACGTATACGTATCTATAGATATATATTTGGATGTACATACATAGCACTACTCTACAAAATCTACTCACAGCATATTTATGCCCGGCGTACATAGTGTGGGTTCTTCACCACGTCACACACAGCACTTCCTTTATTCCAGGCAGTTGTCCTTTGTCACTGTCCTTGTAGTCGATGTTCTCCACCAAGTCCAGAGTTTTGTTATGGCCACCTGCAATGTAAAATAAACTGAATGTCTTGTCTAGTAATACAAAATGCGAATCGTTGTAGTTTTGCTACCCATTACCACTGTTCGAAATTATGGGATGTCATCCAACGATTTGTATATGCGAACACTCCAAATAATTAGGCTCCACTAGCCATTGTCACTATCAGTCACAGGCGACGCAGGAATCCAAAAAAATAAAACAAATAATGCATTAGGATAGGTAGGTAGCAAGAAAAAAAAATGTTTAACACAAACGTTGCTCACCTGAACTGCAGCCATGGAGAGTCGGCGATGATTGGATATCCGCGTTATCTGTAAAGTAAGAAAAGAAAGGCAGGTATCTGAAATAAAAGAAAAAGAATTAGAAATCAGGTAGCCGAAGAATTATAGCCAAAAATAATAATATAATAATAAACCAAAATAAACGTTTACGAGCACACTAGCTGTCGGCACAGTTTGTTTTGACAACAAAAAAATAGATACCAATTCATGCAAGGTCTGTATGGAGGGGTTGACAGTTGACAGTATTCGGACTGTTCGGAACAAAAGGTGCGTTCACCATCGTAGGCTAAATTGCTGTAGCAAATACAGCAACCCTAAAATATTTGCTGAGAGCAGCGGGATTTTTGAATCTGTGGCGGGCTCTGATTGGTACTATCCTGAATCGGATGATGGAACCTTGGCCACTAGCGGGAGGATTGGTTTGTTGTTGGTAGTTCCAACTGAGGAATGGTCGGATGCTTCTGCTCTAAGGCAACTAACGTCATTGTGCGTTCAGTTGTCGGGCCGGTACCATACCAGTGGCTGCTGGAAAATTAGAACAAAAATTAGAACAAGACAGTATAGTGTCCCTGCACATAGAAAAAACATTTTTTTTGCGTAAAACTACAAAACAATAGTTTTTTTTAAAAGAAAAGTCCTAATGTATATTAGGCAGTGTTAAAAAAAAAAAAAGAACAAAAAATAAAAAGATACAATAAAAGTGTAGTACACACTACTTGTGACTTGTGGTACAGTGGCACGTACAGTCGACGTTGAAGAAACCTAATCTGCTTCCGCATGACCTGGAAAGAAAAAGGAAATTTTTATAAGTAATATAAAAAAAATTAAAAGCTGTGAGTTTTGTGTAAAATTAGTGTTAGTTTTAGTCTTAAATTAAAAGTGACATTTTTATATATAGGTATCATAACCAGCAATAGCTGAAGGTCGGTTGGCGGTCATTGACTTGACAGTATACCGAAGTTGAAGGAAAAAGTCAAGGCCGCCAACAATTTTTTGTATGCCTCGCCAATAAACGTGTATTCCACGCCACCAATTTCGTAGGCTGAGGGCTTATCCGGAAAGAAAATTAAACTGAACGCAACAGGGTGCGTAAAATCAGCAGCACCCTAAAACGCGCCCTAAGCAGCGCTCCAGGGCTGCAAATTCCGGCTATCCGTGATTAGTTTTAAGTTTTTTTTTTGTTGTAAAGTAGTTATAAGTGTCAGAAGCGTGACCGAGATTTTTTTTGTTGTTCCATTCATCCTTAAACTATAATTTTCGATTATTAAGTGAACTCCTTGAGAGCAAGAATTGCTTCCCCTTTTTTTTATGTCAATTTGTTTATTTATTTTTATTCATTCGTTACATTCTGATTTCGTTCTGCTTGTGGTTGCGATATTTCTTTTTGTCTACCCCTCACCGAAACCTAGATGGAGCTCTATGTAGGTAGGAATTCGGAAAATTTAGCGAGGGCACAGGGTGTGTTACAGGCGAGAACCCAATTACGAAAGTAAAGATTTTGGTTTTTTTGTAGTTTTTTTTTTATGAAGTTGTTTTCAGAGGGTTCATTCGATTTTTTTTTGCTTCTTTGTTAAATATTGTTTTTTTTGTTGTTATTAAGTTTATAATAGTTTGCTATAATTTAGTTTATAAGTGCATAGTGTCATATTTATTTATTTATTTTTTTTTTACGATGAATGGTTCCTGAAAGTTTTTACTTGGAAGCTAAATATCCAATTCGAAAAATTGAATAAATGTCTGGTCACGTAATTAACCAGTTCGTTTTTTTTTTTTGTGTACAAATGAGTACATGATGAATGATTAAGTAGATTTTTTCCAGGGGGTGAAGTAAGGTAAGCTACAATTTCTCTCGGCGGATGACGTGAGCGGCATGGACATATGCTTCAATGGGGAAGTCTGGCCAAGGATTTCCAGGTTGGGTGGGTATTGGCCGCGCTCATAACACCAAGGAGCGCCTCTCAAAGTGGCAACTGTCCGTCCGATGTCGTTAGGGAACAATTTTTGCTCGGCACGATTTATGTGTTGTAATTAGGTATGTTGATTTTCGGAAACAAGAATCCCCCCAATTCTGACGAGCTCAGCCGTGCAGAGCCAGCGTGCCACGTTTCCGGAAGTCAACACTCTCTCCCATTTTCCAAACTTCCTTATCCATTATCCTCATCCGGTTATCCTACCTTTTTTTGAATCCCAACTACCTCTCCAGTCCTCATCCTGCCTACATTACAATGTAAGCAGTAAGCCCGTTAAGGCGTCTGCGTTAACAAGGTTATAAGCGTTAGCCATAAAGAGAGATCGGACTTGATTTAACCATCTACCTAAAACGCCTCCCGGTTGGTTTAGTGATTAGATAGTTGGACTACTAAGCCAAGAATTCCTGCTTCAACCCCAGAAAAATTAAATATTACTACTTTAGGCCTTTTCCACTATCCCATCTCGCGAGCGTCTGCCAAACATCCAAGAAAGCAATTGTCCAGAGAAAGTGCTTGATTCTGAATGGCTCCTAGTGGTTGAGCTCAATATGTATTTCTTTTTTAAATAAGAAAAATGTATAGGTTTCTTTTATTTAAAGGTGTTTTGCCTCCAGACAAATAACCAGACATTTGTAGATTTAAGGGCGAACATATAAGGTAGAGAAATTACTTATTTATAAGGTTTAACGGATTATGAGAATCCATTTACAGCACAAGGCATCATAATATAGGTAAATGCAGAAACACCTGTTAAATAATTTTCATTCTTCTACAAGAGTGTATAAGCTTCAAGTCAGTACGACCCGCTTTTTCCAAAATTATTAAAAGTACCTAGGCATTTAAATCGGTGTTGTAGGGAAGCCGACTGCAAGATTACCTTCCACATCGAGAAACGTAAACACTGTAATTTTTGTTTCGATGGCGCTAGGGCTCTGACGGTCTTACCTCCATCTGGGATATTATGTGCTAGACGTCTAACGATAAATTGAACGCGGTCATTGACAGATCATGCGGTCAATGGAACGCAGTCATTACCTACTTGTCTTCCAACGTGCGAAGATTTAAATTCATATAACTAACGGTATTTTCAGTTAGCGTTAAGATACTCTCCCTTATATGGGGAGGTTGGTCCATATTTGAAAACACCTTTCTAATGCGTATCCTAGTGCAACACCCTCAACGTTTCATGACTACAATTAGCGGTTTGGCCTGTGAATTGATGAACCAGTCATAGTCATGACAATCTCGTTGACTAGTAGCATGCCAACCTCCAATAAAAAATTTAAATTTAACATTTTGTGCTGGAGATCTAGCTATCTTATAAAAATGCAGAGGTACTGCATAGCATAGGTTGGTCTTTGTATTTGAAATCTTTATAATGTATTTTAAGTCAGGCATGCCCTGTAGCTAGTAAGTCTGATTGGTTGGGCTACGTCTTGCTTCTGAAAGTTGTAGTTTGCTGGTAAATTGACTGACTCACTATTGAATAAACATGAAACCTTCTAACCGCTTACGTCAGCGCAGAGAGCTCAGTTTCAAAGTACATACGACTGTAAAATGTTGTTGTTTCTGGCGAGTTGAATATCTTTACGGCTTATCTCCCAAAAACGACTTACGCCAGGGTCAGTGACCACGCACCACGGGTCCCGACGGAAAAAGCGATACGGGACTAAACAGAACACTCCACATACGTAACATGTATACCCACATCATCCCATCGAGTCCAACGTCCACCAAACACTAGACCATTAGTAATTTTTGCTATCATTAATGTACATGCAATTTTTAGTCGGCTCGTGTTCACATGGGCGTATATCGTAACACGATAAGGAATTCTGTGAACTCTTGAGTGGTTCCGAAATAGGTTTGTTTCCCTTAGGGGATTTCCAATCCCCCCTAGCCTCTGATACCCGTGACCACACTGAAAACTAAAACAAATCGCTCAAGCAATACAATTTGTTTAATTAGAACAGATCCCATTAGAACAGACTAGGCTGTTCGAGTTTATAATTCACATAAACAAAACTTACATCACCTGCCAGAGAACTGGCACACAAACTGTAGCAGATGCTCCACCGACTGGCCCACCCGCCGCCCAAATTCGCCAAAAACTAACAGCATTTTTGGTACATAGTGTGTTGTGTTTATTTTGGATACTAAAAAATATAAAATATACAAATTTTATTTTTGGGATAACAAATGGTGCACAGAAAGGAGAAGGAAACTCTTGGGATAATTTTTCTTTCTTTTTTTTTGTTTGTTGGTATGTTTCTTTGAATGCGATATAAAATTGTTCTTCGTCGTCATTGCATCGTCGTCGTCGTGTGGTCGTCGTTTCGTCCAGCATCAGTAAATAATATATTTTGTTTTTCTCAAAAACACAGTATACTACTACAAAACTATTACATTAAGCCGACAATAATAAGAATAAGTAATAAGATAGGTATATAAAAAATAAATGAAGGGAGACTGTTTTACAAATTATAAATAAAATACATATATATATATATACCGCTACAAATGCATGATTCTGCCGAATCCAAAGAGATGTTAACACATATATTTCTATTTCTTGTCCTTTCCTTTTCTACTGTTTGCATTAATCAAGCTGAACTAAGCTTCCGTCTCGGCACCTTTTAACCTTAGCCGGGCAAAGTCCTCGAAGATGATGTCGTCATCCTGGCCGTTGTCGTCTCCGTCGAGCTGAATTAGATTTGTGGTTGGGACTTCGGCGGCGTTTTCTGAGGCTCCACCGCCGCCAGCCGCTTGAAGGCTGCGTCTGGGTGATCGCTCGGAGATAATTGGATCTAGATCATCCTCTGGCTTGGGGTGCATAAGAATGAATGGCAGTTCGGCTACCAAGTCGCCGCCTAGAATGGGGCCGCTGATAAAGAGTTTCACCTTCACCTTGTAGTGGACAATGATGCCGAGGCTTTCGCGCTGTGTTGGATCTGCGATAAGTGTACTTGATGCGAGGTTTGTGTCCTCGTGCTTTAGCTGTCCGTCCAGTGCGAGTCCCCACTTATCCTTGTTGTTGGCCAGTAGCGGTGTTAACTCAAAGACCTTCGACAGGGTGAAGCCCGGTTGCACTTGCATGCCGTCCTCCGATTCGGTCTCTGCCACTACACACTTGTACTGAGCCGTCGAGAACAGACAGATGTCGGCGAACTGTCGCACAAGCACTTTGATCTTCTTCACAGTGCGATTGGAATTATTGGCGATGTGAACGTTCACCGAAATGGACTCTCCATGGTGGTACAGCTCCTTGTCCAAGCTTGCCTCCAGGTGGATTTTGTTTGGTTTCAGCATGAACTCCTTGCTCACCTCAATTGATGGCTGTTCGCCCAACTTTGACGGGGCATACATAATCTTGCGAATGGCCAGGCGAACAGAGTTCCTCTTGTGTGGTTTGTCGTCGACATTCTCTCCCACGAACGCCTTCAGCTCGTAGTCCACGCCGCAGGGCTTCCCTGTGTCGCCCGGTGCCGGCTGTAGAGACACTGACGCCGGGCAATATGGCGGAACTTCGAAGTAAAACGGATATGCATTGGGTCCCAGTTTTTTAATCAAGCGTTCCTGCAACCTTGTCAGCGGTCGCTCCGACTCGATAATCGGAAATATCTGTTCGCTCGCCAGGTATAGGTCTTTGCGAAAGGTCAGACCCAACACGTCCAAGTCCTCGCGTCCATACCTGAATGCAGCCAACACCTGGCCGAATACCTTGCGATCCTTCACATAGTCCGGCTCAATCAGCACAACTCCGTCGATGGGGTCAACATGTGTCACATGGTCGACAAAGTCCCGTTTGCCCAGATACACGGTGATTTTTCCATTCGATGAACTTTTCTTGAATACCCTTGTCGCCTGGCGCTTCGAACTGCCGTCATCAATGTCTGGATCGGGTGAAGGTTGCGGGGATCGATGTAGCGCTGAATTAATCATACTGCTTTTGTGTGTGAAATGTAAATGTATATATATGTATAAATTTTCTCCTATTACTAAATTAATACTTGCGCGGCGTGCGTGAGTAATGAATGGAATTTTGTTTAAATTGTTTTTTTTTTTCCTTTATGCTTGTATTATCTTCGCAAATATCTTTCGTTTTTTTTCTTTTTTCCTTTTGTGTTTTCGCTTCAAGTCAATAAAAATATGTACATCGGCGGGTTCTTTTTTTTTTGGGGGGCGGCTGCACGGCGCTGTTGAATATTTTTTTTTTGCTATGTAAATATATATTTATCCGGTTAGGCTGGCGCGCACATATAATTATCTATGGGGTGCACACGAATTTGCAAGTGAAAAATTACATTCGAATGTTAGTTTTACTGATTAAAAAGGTCAAAATAATTGAATTGAAACAATGAACCTAAACGCCCAAATATTTATCTAAACTCATTTTTCTTAAATGTCAGATTTTTTTTGTGGTGACAAGTGATTTCGGTGCGAAAAGCTCTCTGTATCGATGGTGTCACCTCTAGTGGCGATAGAAGTCAGCTGCTGCGGAAAATGTCAAACTTTTCGCCGGAATTTTTTTCGGTTTTCGTTTGGAAAGAGAAGGGAAAGCGTTTAGTGTTTATTTTTTGCGCAAAATATGGAAAATTAAAATCAAAACCATTATGGAGAATGTGTTATTTTCGAATCTGAAGAAGTTGTACGACAATGAGCTTTATAGTTGTGTGATTCCAGTGGTAAACTTTTGATGAAATCTTGTTTGTTTGAGGAGAAATTGATTAAGGAATATTTTTCGCAGGCTAGTTTGTTGACCACACTCTATCAGAATGATCGATTGATAGCCACACCGGAGCAGGAGTATCAAGTGCTTCTGTTTCGTGCCGATGCGCACTACCATGAGAGGAAGTTTCGTTTGGCGGCAACGCATCTACATTCGGGTTGGATGATGCGGAAGACCTTGCTGCGCCACAAAAATCCCAATTTAGCTGCAATTGAGAATACCTATGACCAGTTTACGGATATTGAGATCAAGTACCGACTGGCGGTGTGCTATCGGGAGTTGAACGAGTCAAATTTGGCAATATCGACACTACAGTCGATTCCGACGAAGTCTAGGTCACCGAAAATAAATATGCTGTTGGCCAAGTTGCAACACCGCCAGTCGAGGAATATGTCTGAGGCGATTACTTCCTACAAGGATGTGCTGCGCGACTGTCCTATGGCGCTGGAAGCCATAAGTTCGCTTCTTGAGATTGGGGTCGATGGGATTGAAGTGAACTCATTGGTAGTGAATGGTGAGTCGTGATAGTTATTGATATTCCCAAATATATGCAACCAACTATAAGGAAACCAGTTCTCCTTTGCTTTGTATCGGCTCAAAATCCAAAATTGTTGCCTTCAGTCCTAAAAATGTGGCTAACCTTTGGTAATATCATGAGCCATTAGGTTTCTGTTCCTTTCTGCGATAATGAAGAGCGTTCTGTTTTCGTATGTAATAATACCAGCAACCAGCTACCAATCTTCTTTTAATATAGGTAGTGGTTCTTGCCCGACTTTAACGTTGTTCTCTTTTCAGTCAGTTCAACGCCAAAACACGTCGAATGGCTGAGCAGCTGGATCAAGGGTCACGCTCAAATGTACGTGCACAAGCACTTGGAGGCGTCCAAAACCTTTCAATCCATCAACGACAATACAAAGCTACACCAAAACGATCATATTCTCACACTGATTGGAAAGGCCCTCTACTACAATGGCCATCATGCTCAAGCCCAGCATTACCTGGAAACAGCTAACATGATTAGTCCGTACAACGCTGATCATATAATGCCCCTTGCCGTGGTCTATGAGAGGAACAACAACCTACCTGATTTGGAAAAGTTGGCCTGCCAACACCCCAACATGAATGAATTCAGCTCGGAGAACTGGTTTGTGATGGCTCAAAGTTTATCAGCGAATGGGAAATATGAGAAGGCGTCGTATTTCACGCACAAGGCGATCTCTGTAGATCCCACCAATGTGGAGGCATACCTTCTGCGTGGAAAGATCTTTCTCCAGCTAAAGCGGTACAAGGAATCGATC
This sequence comes from Cheilosia scutellata, assembly GCA_955612985.1. Lineage (NCBI taxonomy): Eukaryota > Metazoa > Arthropoda > Insecta > Diptera > Syrphidae > Cheilosia > Cheilosia scutellata. The sequence goes on from OY015311.1 coordinate 67,670,382, forward strand.
CACTACTACCGGACTGTTCAGAGTTTGGCCAACTATCGGTTTGAGATATACAAAGGCCTGGCTGGATGTTACATCGGGTTAAAGCGGCTAAAGGACGCACAGACAATTTGCGCTCTAGCGGCACGTTATTTCCGTAATTCTCCGAGAAGTTTTGTTGTAAGTATCCATACCGCAGTTGTTAATTCCACGCTAACCTTACATTACATAGCTTCTTGCCAGCACGTTGCTGTACTCTTCTAATGCGGTGACGAAGCGCCAGGCCAAGACGTTTGTAAGCCGAGCTCTTGAAATCGACCAGTACTACTTTCCAGCTGTATCGGCAATGGCAGAGATTCTCCAGTCAGAGGGAAACACACAAGAAGCCATTAAATTATTGAAAAAGCAGTCAGCCAGCTATCCGAGTTGCAAGCTGTTCACGATGTTGGGGGACATATTGAGTACCGAAAAGGATTTGGATGGTGCTCTGGAGTACTACACCATCGCTTTAAGGTAAATTTCAGCATACAAGAAACGTAGCAAGTGATCGTCAGATTCGTGTTCTTTATAGCATGGAACCGACAAACCACCGGGCTCTGGAGGGCGTCAATGCTTTGGGTCAGTCATCAGAATCCACCACAAAGCAAGATGAGTGTTCTTTAGCTACCACATCACAGGATGAAGAATGGCCAATCGATTATGACGAACCGTCTATCGAGGCAGTTGAGTTCTCCTCGACAGCGGCCGTAAATCCCGATGGGGAATCGGAGAGTGATCCGATTTGGTCAGATGTTGATGCAGAGCTCACAGTTTAAGGTGTGGTTTGCTTTGCTGCCACAATTCCACAACTTTTGCTTATATTTGATTTAGTTATTTAGTTATACAGATATAATACATTTTAATACATATGCCCCAACAGTACTTGATAGTTTTTTGTTGATGTGGCAACACTTACTACAACTGTCAAAAGAAAAACCTGACATAACCTCGAAATCAAAACATTTCTTGTCTTTCAATCGATTTGTGAACAAGTTCTGCAAGATGTCCCGGTCGTTTCGTCCAAATAACTGTGCCAGAGTTGTGCACAAAGTTCGGGAAATCCTGGCACCCACCGAAGGCGAACGTTACTTGATAAATCGCAACCCACGAAACCTGGAGAAGCTGCGCATTGCCTACAAACCAAGCGGCTATCATCTCGAAAAGCCCGGAAGGAGTTTCTGGCATAAACTGGAGCTCAATGTCTCTGGCAAGTATGTCAAAGCCGATGTGAGACATTACGAAAATGGACCAGTTCTCTCGGCCAGCACTTCCGAGTGGGCCATCAAAAAGCAACTCTACCAGACGAAGGACACCACGGCATTTACCAATCTTGCACGAGTGTTGGCGCAACGTTGCGTTCGAGCAGGCATCACCGAAGTTTCCTGCAATATTGAAGCCGTGCCCAACGGAAAGGTAGATAAATTCCTTAAAACTATGGAAGAGAATGGTGTTACACTGCAAGAACCAGAGCGATTCAAAACTCCTCACCCCTGGGATGCCTATAGACAAGAAAAGTACTGGGAAACCACTGAATAAGAACACAGATAAATGTGGTATTTTTGCGTTTTTATTTTAAGTTAATAAAATTAACATTATAACTCAGTTTAACTCTCGTATTTTCCCTTGATGTCGTCCCAGAGTTTCTGTGGAAGGAAGAAATTTTTCATTACATAATGACTGATGGATGGTAGAGTATAATTCTAACTTACACCACGGTTTACTGATGTGAAAAGGGAATCAGCGGCGATATCAAAGGTGCGCTCGAAAAAGAATGTCGAAGCAAGGATGGCCACGGCGAAGGTGGAGCTCCTCTTGAAGATACTATTGTAGATGGCCCTCATTTTTTGGTGTTTTTTCGGGAGTTCTTCGTCGAATTTCCTGTAGCAAACTTTTTGATATGATTCGTTGCGATTTTATTTTTTGACAACTATTTGACAGTCATATGAAGGTGGCACACCCTGGTGTTAGGAGTATGTAGCTCGGGGAATATAGGGATATTTTGTAATTACACAGAGTTACCAAGTTTTAATTATTTTAGACTAAATTTTGAAATAAAACAAAATACCCATGGAGAATCAAAGATGGTTCGTCATTTTGTTTCACTTAATTTTCTCTTCGAACCAAGACCGCTAGTTTATGTTGGCGTAATTTTCTGGGCAAAATTTCTATGAACTGACATTTCACTAGCAGTCCATATATTAGGTCTGTTTTTTTCCTCACCTATCTCAGTGAAGTAAAGTAAAGTAAGAAAATGTGCAAAAAAAACAGTCCCCAACTGGTCCCCAACCACTTTTCTGAATTGTCGGTTTTACCCCTGAAAAGTAAACAGCTGGCATTGCTGTCAAAATGGCCATCAATGAAAAATTAAATTTCAAAATCAAATTCCTTCTAGAAAACTGAATAATTAACCTTTTAGCGCAAAAAAAATAATGATTATCAATTTCTACAGAATATTTACTTTTTCTGCTTACTTTTTTTCTCTTATATGGTCAAAATAAAATCGCGAATTATTGCCAAAGAAAAAAAAAACAAAAACACACGCGGGTGTGTTTGTTAGGTGAGTCCAAAAGAGTATTCACGCAAATTCTGAGATTCGATCGAATCGAGTATTCCTCGAATTTAAAACTTTCACTCTGAAGAAGTTCTCACAATCTAAATTTTAGCGGAATAAGTTCATTACCAAAAATGATTTCATTGTATGATTTTATTTCGAAATCAGCTGTAATATTTTAACTGTCAGATTGCCCGTTGGTTTTGACTTTAATTTTGAGAAAAGATGGCCTTATTTATATATAGGTATTCTTGGAGAAAGAAACAATCAAATTGAACAGAAAAACGCAATAAAAATTAAATAAATTATAAATTAACATTTACATGTTAAACATCCTTGGTTTGTTCATTTTGATTGCGACAAGCGATTATTTACATTTGAACATTTTTTCCATAAGACGAACAAATGTTGCTTCCAATTTTATATTTTTTATATAAATTTGACCACAAATTTTCAGTCGAAAAAACATATGAGAATGTGCGGAGGAATTAATTATAATTGCATTCAATTACAAAATACACATTTTTGCTGTTTTCAAATGTCACTTGTGTAGCAGCTGACGGAATTCTCCACAAATTATTTTCCGCGGTCTTTTCGCAAACGTTTCGCTGTGCAATTGGAGACCACCGGAAAATTTCGTTTCGCAACAGCAGCGTACTAGGCTTAAGGTGCAATAGGTATATTCCAATAAGCGACATGCTAAGTACCCTAGGATGGTTGAGTGTAATCCAAAGGCTAAAATTTAATGTTCTAGTAATGATTTATAAAATTAAACAAAATATATATCCAGAATATTTACAGAATAATGTGGAATACATAACCAATGACAGATATCAACTGAGGAATGCTGGTGACTTCCGGTTACCTCTATATAGAAGAGCACATACTCAAAACAACATTCTATATAAAGGCCTTCGACTTTTTAATCAGCTCCCAATAGATGTTAAGAACTTGTCAAACTTAAATACTTTTAAATCAAGATTAAACTTCTTATTAAAACAAAATTTTTTGTAAATGTAATTTATAATTTCGAACTTTAAGAGTTTTTTATAAACTAATAAAAACCAAACTAAACTAAACTAAACAACATCAAAGATAACATACTTATTTTCAATTATTATAAGTCTAGGTTTATTTATAATATATACCTATATATTTTGTTACCAAAGTACAACTTAAATAAAAACAGAAAATATTTTGCAATTTGTTTAAAATATAATTATGCACTTTATGCATTTTACACCTACCACAGCCGACACATATTATGTATCATAAATGGAGGCACTCTGTGACATCAAATGTGTTCCCCTGGTGTTCAGAATTGAAGAATGCTCCAAAGTTGGTCTTGCTGGAAATGAATAGCATGTATAAATCGCAGTGGTGTCAAATTGGGTGCAGTTGTTGTAATTGCGTGTTGAAAATCCTACTTTAATTTACTTCACTGAGATCAATGAGGAAAAAAACAGACCTATTGTCAAAGACTGCGGTTCATTTTTTGTGTTCTTTTTTCACAATTTTAATTTAAAAAAAAAAACAGTAATCCACAAAACAGTCATAGTTAATTGGGGTTAATAATTTTGTTTGTATTTTGATTCTCCTTTTGACTTTCATTGCAACCTTCATTCAAAACTGGTATGCCATAATAAAAATGTAATCTAAAAACCCCATCACTCTGCACCATCTTTCTACCTTATCCTATATTCCAACCCGCAGAAATACTGGTAACTGTCTGTGAACATCTGACAGATTCTTTGTTGTCACACGTGTGATTGGCGCTTGCGATGTAAACAAATTTGTGAATTCTTCTAGTTTAGATTTAAAATTTGTGGTTTCTTTTAAAGTTTTATTTTAAAAACCATTCAAAATGTCTTCTGATCTTCAAATAGACCCAATTAAAGAATTTCTCACCGACCTGGTTGTTCCGGATCATCGTGCAGATGTTAACATCATCCCCGACCACATCACTATGCTGCAAGGCACCAAATCCAAGAAGCAACTCAATCGCAAACGTAAATCAAACAAAAGCACCACCCTCAACAGGCGTGAATTCGCCCAACTTGGCTTACATACTCTGCCAACCAAGAAGTTAACATATGCAGACGTACTGCCTCTTCACAAGCTATGGAAGGGGTACATCAAGGAGCATTTGAATCTGAGAAATGGCGATAAAATTCCCGAAGTCTACGACTCTGGTTATGATGCATTTAGTAAACTGCTGGTGAAATCGGACTTGCATGGTGCGATAATCTCTGTGACTCGGTCCAAGTGTCCGACATTAATTGGACTATCAGGAATTGTAGTGCTTGACACAAAGAATGTGATAAAGATTGTTGGTACGGACAACAAACTGAGGACGGTGCCGAAAAGTGAGTGTATATTTGGAATGCAGCTCGGGAATATTACACTGACATTGTTTGGCAAGCATTTGAACATCAGATCGGCGGAGAGATCGGTGAAGAAGATCAAGAATTTTATTGAACCGGATTTGTAGAATATTTTAATATATAATTTTAAAACAAGGAAATGCTTCTTTTTGTTGTGGTCCGTGTATGTCCCTGATTGCTAGCAAATTGACACGAGCTATTGTTTTGGTCCTAATATCTGCTTAGTAGAAGTAGAAGGCTGTATATAAACAAATACCGTGAGTAACCGTTACGACGTGGTTTTACATTCGAATATAGACACAGAAAAAATCGACTCAACCATTCCTCCAACTGCGTTTCTAAGCCTAAAACCATGTTTAAACGTAAAAGGAAGCTAATCGTTGAGGTGGTGATGGCGATTTGCATTGGATGATTCGTATCCGAGAGCAGATAGCGAGAGGAAGAGGGATCAACTGTGTCATTAGCAGAAAATAGTCTTAGCAATGAGCCCCTGGTTTACTACATATTCAACTTCTAACTCCTAACACCTAACCCCAAGGGAACCTATACTTAAGAAATACAATTAGAATGCAAGTACCTACGTCATTGGACATGAACTGTCTGAGCGAGGGGTCGGGGTCTCGGAGGGCACTTTTTTTACTTTAATAATTAGTGTAGAAGCTTACTAATTCGGAGTTAAATTAGCTGTGCAGGAACCAGGAACTAGGTAAATAGTTGGAACATCAACATAGAGCTTCAAATCGCCCTAATATTTGTAGTATTGTAGTGTGGATTGAAAAGTACTTTTCTATTAAACTTGGTCGTCCCGAACAAATGCGTCAACATTTTCCAATGTAACGATGAAGACGATCCACATGGACAACTTTCAGTTTGCCTCTTCCTCGCTGGATTCGATAGACCACATCGTTGATGCGCTTTACTACTCTATACGGCCCCTCCCAATCTTGTTGCAACTTAGGTGACATACCTTTTCTTCTATGGGGATTGCACAGCCATACCAGGTTTCTTTCTGTAGTAGTTGCTTTGGCATTGTAGCTCGTCTTCATGTGGTCGATGGCTATCTTAATCTTATCCCTATCGTCCTCATACTTGGGCTCCTCAATTAGAGATCAGAACATAAATTCACTAGGTAGCCAGAGTGTTCGACCAAACAGGATCTCAGATGGAGTATGGCCCGTGGTGTTATGCACAGCATTCCCATAGGCTAATAAGTAGAAACATTGGAATCTGGTTATCCCAATCTCTCTGGTCTTCGCCTACAAACTTAGATAGGTGCTCATTAAAGGATCAGTTGAAGCTTTCTACCATCCCATCTAATTGCGGATTGAGCGGTGTTGTTTTCGTCTTTCAATCCCACCAAGTAACTGGCATACTCCTTAAAAAATCCTGGACTCGAAGTTTCACTCTTGGTCCGAGTGCAATTACAACGGTACACCGAATCTGCTCACCCAGTTGAAAACAATCTGCTCTACCATGGTTTTGGCTTTTTGATTAGGAATAGCAAATGCTATCCGGATCTCTCTCGGACTCCACCTGTCCATGGGCTAAGCTCTCAGCCTTTGTACGGAAACGGCATATTTTTCCTCCTGACGCACCAAGTTAGTTTTCGCGTTCAGGTAAATTTGAATCCAGACAATTCAAGTCGACTTACGATGAACAGATTCTTGAATGCGGCCATGATCATCACATAGTGTTACCAGATTGGAATACGAAATACGAAATTTAGCATTTCGCGAAAAAAATTCAAAGTTTAGCTTTTTGCATTTGCTGTCATTGAAATGACATCTATCCATCTTTCTCGTGCAATGTATAAAATGCGTTCCGAAAAGTGAAACTGATGTCGTTTTCCATTGGTTTCACTCGAGGATTCACTCATTTTGAAATCCAGTGGAACAAGGAAATTTCTTCTCGCCAACTACACTCACGCATTGGTGAAACGTCAAAAAATATTGTATGGCTGCTGCCAACTGGCTTGTATAAAATACTTAAATTGCACTTGTGTAAGTGGTTCTTGAGTGGATTCTGACTTGAAATCGAGAAGCGAAATTCACTCCTCAGAATCAACAGAAGAAAAGTATTTTTTGCGCCAATGGAACGGTTTTAGAAGTGATTTTCTTGATTCCGGACGCTCCCGGAATGTATAAATTTGTTTGCAGCCATAAAGAAATTATGAAAATTGTTTTTGTAAAAGTTTTTTTTTATACCCTCTACTCTTAAAGATACAGGTATTTGACTTTGTCATTACATTACATACATTTGCAAGGGTCGCAGGAGACCCCATAACGTGTATGAATCAGGATCAAAGTATGTATAGATTTTGCCATATCTGTTTGTCTGTCTGTTGAAAACACGATAGCGTCAAAACGAATCGACCTAGGAGAATGAAACTTCGTGACTCGTGAGATGACTTCCTTTTATCGTGTCATCAGGTTGCTATTACAATTGGGCTATATCGGTCGAGTATTTATGGTATCCCCCATACAAAACCGCCGACGTTTACTTATTTATCAGACAAAATGCGTCTAAAAAAATAAATTGCTTCTTTGTTTTCTTTTATCTATACTTAGGCTTGTTTTATTGGCAATCTATCTCAGTGAAGTAAAGTAAAGTAGAATCTTTAACGCGCAATTACAACAACTACATACTGGTGTACTTTACTTCACTGAGATAGATGTGCAATAAAACATCATAGAGTTTACTACACGCTGGTGGCAAGCCCAGGCAAGGCGACCAATCTTAGGTCAATGACAAAAATACAAAGACTAGCATGTATAGGGCCAACGAGTGCGATGAGAACCACACATATGGCTCGAATGAACTCAATCTGACTCCTCTAGAGCTATACATGGAGGAATCTGCTAGCAAAAGTGCCTTAAGGATTAGCCAAACTGGTACTTGGAACCCGTGCAACTTTGGTTACACACAGATTCTAGGGAAATACATTGGGAGCGTTGTCACTTCTGACTATATGATTCCACATCTAAACTTTGATAGACCATTCTCCTGCTCGTTTCCGAGTGGAGATGAATGGAACATAAATGAAATAAAATCAAAGTTAGTTCATCGCTGCCGCGAAGAGCTTAAGGTTCTCTGCTCGCACCACTCCACGGTCCTCTGCTGGGTCCCTGGGCACAGTGACAAAGTCGGCAAAGAGAGGGCCGACGAACTGTCGAGAAACCAACAACAGGTGGCTAACTACGAGACGAAGAGATTCATGAGGACACACCTTACTTCCTCTGTCACTGCCCGAGCCTCTGTCACTTGAGGAACAGAACACTTTCTGATGTCTCACTTTCTGATCTTTACAGGTTTTTGAGGATATCAGGATGGCTGGCCGGCGTCGAGTAATAGCTAAGAAGGGACATGAAGCTAACCATCCCAACATCACCGCTTAAACCCCATTTAAAAGGGCATCACAATGGGTCCACAAGGACCTAAGTGTGGCACAGCAGGATATACCATGCTCTGCCAACCCGTAAACCTAGCCTAACCTACTACACATAAGTATTCATATATATGTCTCGTGACTAACCTTATATCTACATCATAGATGTCCACACACCCCCAAATTGTCTTTCTTTGGACCTAATGGACGTTGATATACCTACCTATCATATCAATTTTTTTTTCCAACAACTTTGTTTACCTACATAAGTCCTTTACAAAAACAAAAGTAAAACCTAGCTCCATCAAGTTGCTCATCTCAAAACTTTAGTCCACTTCCAAAACCGGATGACTTTATGAATTCTTAATGAATCCTCAAAAATCTCCCAACAGGGACTCTCTTAACCAAAACAAAAGTGTTCCTCTTACGACTTGGAGTCCTATATCTCTCTACTTATCCCAAACAACTGAAGGAAAACTATTTGAAAATATAAACAACAAACTTAAACACAGAGCTGTAAAATTTCAAGTACCAGTACCAATACCAGTACCAGTACCGGGACTTGTACTTGTACTTCAGTCTCGAATACTGGTACTTGAAAAAGGCAAGTACCAGTATTTTTCAAGTACCTCGTCGCAAGTACCAAGTATCGCGTACTTAAGTACCAAAGTACTTGAGCAGTACTTCCAAGTACCAGTACCAGTACCTCAAGTACTTAACCAGTACTTTCAGGTATTTTCTAGTCTATTGAGAAATGTTTGCTTATTAACGTCAATTTATAAAGGAAAACTATATTATTTCATCAGAAAAAGGGTTTCTTCATCAGCAGACCGGAAACTGTAAGTAGCTAATCCAATTTCTGATCCAAAACACTTTTTCTTGTGATATACACTGCCGGTCACTAGGATGAGGACATACATTTTGCAATCGATTTTCACTCCCTATACCTGTTGAAAATGTTTTACCCGGGAACTTTTACTACCAGTGAACAGGTACATATTTTCCTAACAGTAAGTCATAAAATTAAAGGGTAAATAAAAGCGTATAAAAAGACGGTCACTAGGATGAGGACACTGCGAATATTTCGATGCAGGAGTGCACAACAGCGATTTTTTTCAAAGTTTTGTTAAGAACTGTTAAAAAGAACTGTTTTTATTTAGTTTAAAAAAATAATGGGTTTCGGAAACACTTTGACAGCGACAGAAAGAGGAAAAATAGATGCTTTCAAGGAGTTAGGACTCTCAGGCCGAGAAATTGCAAGGAGGCTAAATAGAAGTAAGACTGTTGTAAACAGTTATCTTGGGGATCCCCAACACTATGGGAAAAATCAAAAAGGACGTTCCGCAGAGCAACAACATTGCGAGAAAAGCGGTTAATTCTACGGCTTGCCAATTCGACACTACCAGCGACTAAAATAAGGGCCAAAAGCGGAGTATCAGCCAGGATAGCAACGGTCCGAAGGATAATACGAACAAGTGGTACTATACAGAGAAGAAAACTTAAAAAGAAATCGGTTTTAAGGTAAGAACACAATGAGCATCGAAGGAATTTTGCAGGAGAACATGTCGCTTGGAGCAGTGAATGGAAACGCGTTGTCTTTTCGGATGAAAAACAGTTTAAACTTTAAACATATTGGCTTTATATGGGAGGTAACAGAACTACTTGCCCGACATGCCCATTTTCAATACCAACCTGACGGTAAAAAGAAGTCCTCTCACAAAATTTCATTCACCTAAGTCGATTCGTTTGGACGCTATCGTGATTTCAACAGACAGACGGACATGGCTAAATCGATTCAGAATTTGATCCTGATTCAGAATATATATACTTTATGGGGTATCCTGTGACTCCTTCTTGGAACTGATCAAGTACTTGAAAGTACTGGTTAAGTACTTGAGGTACTGGTACTGGTACTTGAAAGTACTGCTCAAGTACTTTGGTACTTAAGTACGCGCTACTTGGTACTTGCGACGAGGTACTTGAAAAATACTGGTACTTGCCTTTTTTAAGTACCAGTACCAGAGTACTGAAGTACAAATACCAGTACCTAGTACTTGTACTTGAGAGGACTGAAGTACTGGAATACTTAAGTATTTTACAACTCTACTTAAACATCACATGGAACTCCTTCACTGAGCTCATACAACACACAATACCCAGATCGGCCTCCCCTGGTTCTCTTGTTCGGGGAATTTTAAACAAAAACTTTCCATTGTTCAGCCGGAACAATTGACCATGAAATAACAATAAATATATTTGTCCTTATAAACCCAGCTGCTGCATACAAAAAATAACGCACCACCACGTCCTCCGTGGACCGTGGTCCACCGTAGGTATTCAACCGAACGGAACCACGCGCTTCCATCTGAACTACTGCGACTGTTTATGGGGCAAATTGCCCGGAAGCATTTTAATCGCCCCCCTGCCCAAAAATGTGTGTGTTCTGGTACCTTTTTCATTTTCAATATTTTTTATATATTTTTATTCGCTTTTTTGCAAAAAAAAAGTCCGGACATTCATTTCATCGATGGGCGAAAACTCAACCGTTTGTACTCAATTTTGGCACCCGCCAACAGCGACCAAACAACACACACTGGCGGATAAGGTGGTTCATCTCATCCCCAGCTCAAACTTGAACTGGCCATTTACCCAATGGATTATTCAAAATCATTTTTCTGGAAGTGGGATTGGTTGCGTGGGCTGGCAAATTGTGTTAATAGTGGCGATGCAAAACCCTCATAACGCCCTTTTAAATTCGTTGCAGCATAATTGCAAACAAAGCCTGGTGCGAGAATCATCCCCCAAAACACACACCTGCAGCTTGGCCAAAGATAGTCCTACAGATAGGTGCCGGCCGGATAGTTGGATGGACGGTGGATAAATGTCCGCTCTCAACCGGGCGGTGGTCATCATGCTGCATTTCCGTGCAGTCGCTGATGCTACTACTTTTTAATGAATGCGATGCAGGTGGACCAACTAGGATTTATTCCAGTTTCAGGAAACAAAGGACTGATGGGAGCAGCTTTTAAAAAAAATCCATGGAAAATTCAATGAGATCCCCAAACCCCCCTTATGCAGAATAAATGGATTTCGTGTTTTCATAACAAACAAAAACGTAATTTCATTTTCCGGCGGCGACGATTGGAGTGGTTGAAATACAGGAAAAATTCTCCCAAACAATAGACACGGAGGAGGAGAATGGAAAATAAATTCTCAAAAAGGTGCAGAGTTGGAAACATATTTCATATTTAATTTTCTGGACGGATTTGGTAAAGTTCAGGTGAAATGTAAAATTTAACACTATAGAGCTTCAAGGCTTCTCCGCGTGGTTATGATATGGAAACACAGGCTGATGGTGGGGGGGCGAGTGAGCGCAGAAGAGGTGAAGAGCCTGTTGAGAGGTGCTATGTGGAGTGCATTTGGTTGAGGCTTGGAGTAGAGAGCGATGCGGTGGAATGGTAAAATGATTGTGCAAGTTTGCATTTTGAATTCTTGCTGGAGGAGTTTTGGCCTGCCTCGAGGGGTAGTCGCTGCAGCTTTTGTACAGTCCATTGGCCAAATCAACAACAACTAATTGAGCGCACATAAGTTGGGACTTTTGACAGCTTTCTGCATGGATGATGTTTACTATACCAACTAGAATTGAAAATAATTGGAATGAGAGTACCTACTTTAGGGTTTTCAATACGGGAAGATCCGAATGATTGCTAATTATAAATAATATGTATTAGTTTGGCGAAGTAAAGGACTCTTCCAATGGGATTGCATAGAAGAAATCCAGATTAAATCAATATGCGAATGAAGGATCAACTCAGAATTTCAGTATTTACTGTTTCGTATATGCATACAAAAAAGTTTTTCCATTTTTGCCTTAATATTGCTGGTTGAAGGGTAGTGATGCGATTACATGAGAACACAAGCGTTCTCACTCTAGCCTCTCACTACCAACTCCTACTCTCACCTCCACGTTGGTGACTGGTGGGTGCCTAGTACCTCGACTGGAGATGGGGTAACCAATCCCTGTGGAAGGTCGTTGGTGGCAGCGAACGAGAGAGGGGGGGAGGAGTGTCCTCTCACTAAGGCACTTACTCTCAGGCGACAGCGGAGGAATTCCCTAGATGGAATCAAGGGTGGCGCCTACAGCTCCAGTTAGGTCGAACTGGTAAGTGTAATCCCTATATGAGCTGCTTGGACATATTTGAACAACAGGTCTTTAGGGACTTCCAATACTGAGCCAGGGTGTTGGAAAAGAGTTGGTGGCGGAGGAGCCCTCAATAGGTCAACGGCAGCACTCATATCCCAAAATGGGTTACTGACATCGGTTTTTTTCCGGCCCGCTGTCCTATGGTCAAAACAAGGGCCTGGCCCTTCAGGTTTGGGGGTTGTGAGAGAGACGCAACCAGCCTCGGATAATGGAACTCCTCAAATGGCAACAAGACCCGGAACGTCAATGGACTATGATTTAAGAGTATGCACCTGGAATGTACGAACGCTCTACACCCCAGGTGCTACTCAAAAACTTGAGTCTGTCCTCACGCGGTTCAAGGCAGACATAACCGCGATCCAGGAGATACGATAGATAGGATCAGGCATGATGAAAAGAAAAGATTGCGACATTTATTACAGCTGCAACAAAACACTGCATGTATTAGGATGCGGATTCGTCGTGGGAAATCGGCTTAGGACAAAAGTTATTGACTTCAAGCCGATAAGTGATCGCCTTTCTGTGATCCGCATCAAAGCTACTTTCCAAAACATAAGCCTAATATGTGCACACGCCCCTACCGACGAGGCTGAAGATCCCATCAAGGAGGAGTTTTATGACCTCCTGGATGGAGCCTACGGAGCCTGTCCGGAGTACGATGTAAAAGTTGTACTCGGGGACTTCAATACTAAAGTCGGAAAGGAAAACATCTTCGGCGGATTAGTCGGTAAGCACAGAATCCATGAAACGACAACAGACAACGGCTACCGACTAATCGATTTTGCAGCAGCCATAACACGGTGATAAGTAGCACTAGGTTTCCAAGGCTAAGGATCCACACAGCAACCTGGCGCTCTCCAGACGGTCGAACCGCCAACCAAATCGACCATGTGCTAATCGATGCGAGGCACGCATCCAACATCCTAGTCGTGCACACATTCCGAGGGGCAAACGTCAACTCCGACCATTTCCTTGTCGCGGCTAAATTCAGAGCTCGACTGTCCAACGAGAAGAAGCTGCGAACCGCCCAGAAGAAGAAATTCGATGTTGGACGCCTTAGCACACCTGGAGTAGCCAGAGCCTACAGCGAGCGCCTGAGCATGAAACTCTCCTCTGTGCACTCACCTACCACAAACGTCAACAATCAGTGGTGCCAGTATCGCGACATCATCAAGGAGGTAGCCGAAACCACTGTAGGGTACCAGCCACCCCAGAAAAAGAGCCCGTGGTATGATGATGAATGCGTGTACAGGAAAAAGGTGACAGAAGATGCACACAAGAAAGCGCTGCAGCGCAAAACAAGGGCAGCGAGAGAAGAGTACCGAGCCAGGAGAAGGGAGGAAAAGAAGATGCTGCGTAGAAAGAAGAGGAGGAGGTTTTATAAAAAAGCCAAGCAACTCGTCACGTGAGTTCTTATTTGTCCTATAGACCTCTAGCGTAACTTTTCAGGAGAGCGTTTTTAAGTTTAAAAGTGGTGGTTTGCTTATTTTTTTGAACATAATCACTGAGATTTTTATATTTTTTTAAAGATTGGGTATTTGGCCAACCATACATAAAGCAATTTGCATTTTATGGTTTTTGAACATTGATTTAATTGAGTTTAAAAAAAAAGTAGTGAAATGGATATAGGACACCTGTCCATACAGTTGCGGACACATTAAAAACCAAAGTTACAAATATTGTGTCCAGTGAAATTTGTATTGGATATAGGACACACAGTAAAATACAAAAAATATGAAATCAAATATTTTTATTGAAATCGAAATTCAATTCATTCTTTATTTGACTTTAAAAAAATAAGCGAAAACTATTATAATGTTTTATAAAGGTTCAACAAAGTAAAAATAAATAAAAGAAACTTTTTTCTCTAAGCTTAATAAATTAATTTAAAAAAACATAACAAAAACGCAATTATTCATATTTTGTATCACTAATAGTGTGTGTAAGGTAACTTAGTCAATTTTTAAAACAGCCTTATAAAATGTGACATCTTCGCTGTTATGCATATCATACCAAAAATGTAAAAAACAACCAAGTTCTTTTATAATAGTAATAAGTAATGAGATCTAAATGTGAGTCAAGTTCATAGTTTAAGAAGTTAAATGTTAAAAATTGGTAGGTTCACTGGTCAAGTTTTCAAATTCTACTATATTGTACAGTATAATGAAGTTATAAACGAAAAACTTGCCAAGTAAACCTATACATTTTTTAACATTTAGCCTTCTTAAACTAAGAACTTGCCGCACATTTATATGGCGCAGCTGCATAATGGGCATCATGTAGAGACAGTGATAGGGCAAGAAGAGAACCCACGTCCAGTCAATGAAGAACTAGTTCCACCACCTAGTATAGAAGAAGTAAAATAAAATAAAAAAGCTTAAGAACAACAAGGCTGCAGGCTCTGATGGTTTACCACCGGAGCTCTTTAAATACGGTGGTGATGTTTTGGTATAGGGAGCATGCACCGAATCATCAACCAAGTATGGGTGGAAGAAAGCATGCCCGATGACTGGACTATCAGCTCCATATGCCCCATCTATAAAAAAGGCGAGAACTATCGAGGCATATCCCTGTCGCATACAAGATCCTATCCGACGTACTACTATGTGAACGTCTAAAACCGTTCTGCAACACACTAATCGGCACATACCAGTGTGGCTTCCGGGCCGGCAGATAGACTATAGACCAAATTTTCACACTGAGGCAAATCCTGGAAAAGACCAACGAATTTCAAGTCGAAACTCACCACCTATTCATCGAGATAACATACATCGCCAGGAGCTCTATATGGCGATGGCCGAATTCGTAATTCCGGCAAAAATGATCCAGCTGTGTCCCGTGACGCTGGAAAACACGCGCTGCAACGTTCAGTTTGGAAGTAGCTCCTCCGAACTATTTCAAACATGCACCAGATTTCGGCAAGGAGACGCGTTATCGTGCGACTTTTTCAATCTCGTACTAAATCAGATAGTGCGCAGGGCTGGTGTCAACACGGAAGGGAATATCTTCAACAGGTCCGTCCAGAGCTGCTAGGCTATGCGAACGATATTGACATCATCGGTCGCTCCCAGCGTGCCGTGATAGAAGTGTTCACGGCGATTGAAGAACAGGGGAAATCCGTTGGCCTTGAAGTAAATGAGGACAAGACTAAGTACATGCTATCAACAAACAAACAAGCATCTGCACAAGCCTAATACAAAACGTCACTATTGATAGCAACAATTTCGAGGTAGTTAAGGAGTTCACCTACCTCGGAGTAAACATAAACTCCACATATGACACCCTAGTCGAGATCCTACCTACACCCTAGGAAACGGTTCCTACTTCGGTTTGGCAAAACAACTGGGTTCAAGACTCCTAACTCGAAGGACGAAATGGGTGTTCTACAAAACCCTTATCCTGCCAGTTCTGCTTTATGGCGCCGAGTGCTGGACGATAAGCAAGAAGGGAGAGCTGATACTGGGCTCCTTCGAAAGAAAAATACTTCGGCGGATTTTTGGTCCTGTGTGCGAGGAGGGCGAATGGAGGGGAAGATACAACCGCGAACGCTATGAGCTGTACCAAGATGTGGATGTAGTCCAAATAGCCAAAACACGTCGACTACATTAGCTCGGCCACATCGAGCGAATGGACAATAATGCTCCAGCTAAAAGCATTTTCGAATCCTAGCCCTCATGTTTGAGAAGATAAGGAAAGCCGAACCTCCGTTTCAAAGACCAAGCCATCGCGGATGCCCAGAGCGACTGGGACAACTGGAAACAGCGTGCCCGGGATCATAGACGATGGAAGGCTGTAGTGTCTCAGGCAGATATTCTTCACGGGTCGAGAGCCCGATAAGTAGTTAAGTACGTTTTTCCTTAGTTGGACGATTTGATAAACCATAGTAACACGATTGAAATTATTTTTAAAAAAATAGTCAATTACTCTTTGCGAAATAGAAAGTGTGTTCCGAAAAAAAACAGGCAGACTTGATATTGAGTGTCTTGATTACCCATGGACATGTAGTACTTGAAAGTGCAAACAAACGTGCAAATCTTAAAATTCTCAGATACATTTTGTCCTATATCCATATTTCTTTGGATATAGGACATTTAAGCACAAACTTTACATAAGGTCTGTTTTTTTCCACATCTATCTCAGTGAAGTAAAGTAAAGTAGGATTTTTAACACGCAATTACAACAACTATATAGAGTCTCGAATGTGTCAAACAGTTCGTAGTTGTTGTAATTGCGGGTTAAAAATCCTACTTTACTTTACTTCACTGAGATAGATGTGGAAAAAAACAGACCTATAATTATATTTCCAGTATGAAATGTGTCCTACTGCATACAGAAATGGATATGGGACAAATAAGCATAAAATTCATCGAAAAAAATTGGTCTGTAGGACAAAATCCAATTTTTTATCTCGAAAACTAAAAGAGATAGGACAATTCTGATTGCAGCAATCGAAAGAGCATGGCCGAAAATATAAGATGGCATTTATAACTCATTTTCGGCCAAAATGGTGTGTAGGACAAATAAGAACTCACGTGACGAACTGGCTGCTGGCTACAAAACCGGAACGCAGGCTCTTCGAGACAGCGAAGGAAACCTAGTCACCGAAGCGCAGGGAATAGTAGATGTGTTTAAGCAGCATTTCCAGCAACTGCTAAATGGGCATCATGTAGAGAGAGTGATAGGGCAAGAAGAGAACCCGCGTCCAGTCAATGAAGAACTAGTTCCACCACCTAGTATAGAAGAAGTTGGCCTAGCTATAAAAAAGCTTAAGAACAACAAGACCGCAGGTTCTGATGGTTTACCAGCGGAGCTCTTTAAATACGGTGGTGATGTTTTGGTAGGGAGCATGCACCGAATCATCAACCAAGTATGGGTGGAAGAAAACATGCCCGATGACTGGACTATCAGCTCCATATGCCCCATCTACAAAAAGGGCGATCCTATGTCCTGCAAGACCTATCGAGGCATATCCCTGCTTAATGTCGCATACAAGATCCTATCCAACGTACTGTGTGAACGTCTTAAACCGTTCTGTAACACACTAATCGGCACGTACCAGTGTGGCTTCCGGCCCGGCAGATCGACTATAGACCAAATTTTCACACTGAGGCAAATCCTGGAAAAGACCAACGAATTTCAAGTCGAAACTCACCACCTATTCATCGACTTCAAAGCCGCGTATGACAGCATACATCGTCAGGAGCTCTATATGGCGATGGCCGAATTCGGAATCCCGGCAAAACTGATTCAGCTGTGTCGCGTGTCGCTGGAAAACACGCGCTGCAACGTGTAGTTTGGAAGAAGCTCCTCGGATCTATTTCAAACTTGCACCGGATTTCGGCATGAGACCCGCTATCATGCGACTTCTTCAATCTCGTACTGGAGCAGATAGTGCGCAGGGCAGGTGTCAACACGGAAGGCACTATCTTCAACAGATCCGTCCAGCTACTGGGCTATGCGGACGATATTGACATCATGGTCGCTCCCAGCGTGCCGTGATAGAAGCGTTTACGGCGATTGAAGAACAGGCGAAATCCGTTGGCCTTGAAGTAAATGAGGACAAGACTAAGTACATGCTATCAACAAACAAACAAGCATCTGCACAAGCCTAATACAAAACGTCACTATTGATAGCAACAATTTCGAGGTAGTTAAGGAGTTCACCTACCTCGGAGTAAACATGAACTCCACGAATGACACCTGTAGTGCTAGTGACCTATGCTGAGAAGTGAGAACATGATCACACAAGTCAATTACGTGCCAAAGAGTAACATCTGTTGTCTCTTTATAAAAGAGCTTGATCCGCATTTCTGCAGTCAGTCGATTCTGAGATGTGGAGCTGAGCACATCTAGTTGCTGCCGATCACCGGTCATTAACAAAAACAAAACAAAACAAAACAAAACAAAACAAAACAAAACAAAACAAAACAAAACAAAACAAAACAAAACAAAACAAAACAAAACAAAACAAAACAAAACAAAACAAAACAAAACAAAACAAAACAAAACAAAACAAAACAAAACAAAACAAAACAAAACAAAACAAAACAAAACAAAACAAAACAAAACAAAACAAAACAAAACAAAACAAAACAAAACAAAACAAAACAAAACAAAACAAAACAAAACAAAACAAAACAAAACAAAACAAAACAAAACAAAACAAAACAAAACAAAACAAAACAAAACAAAACAAAACAAAACAAAACAAAACAAAACAAAACAAAACAAAACAAAACAAAACAAAACAAAACAAAACAAAACAAAACAAAACAAAACAAAACAAAACAAAACAAAACAAAACAAAACAAAACAAAACAAAACAAAACAAAACAAAACAAAACAAAACAAAACAAAACAAAACAAAACAAAACAAAACAAAACAAAACAAAACAAAACAAAACAAAACAAAACAAAACAAAACAAAACAAAACAAAACAAAACAAAACAAAACAAAACAAAACAAAACAAAACAAAACAAAACAAAACAAAACAAAACAAAACAAAACAAAACAAAACAAAACAAAACAAAACAAAACAAAACAAAACAAAACAAAACAAAACAAAACAAAACAAAACAAAACAAAACAAAACAAAACAAAACAAAACAAAACAAAACAAAACAAAACAAAACAAAACAAAACAAAACAAAACAAAACAAAACAAAACAAAACAAAACAAAACAAAACAAAACAAAACAAAACAAAACAAAACAAAACAAAACAAAACAAAACAAAACAAAACAAAACAAAACAAAACAAAACAAAACAAAACAAAACAAAACAAAACAAAACAAAACAAAACAAAACAAAACAAAACAAAACAAAACAAAACAAAACAAAACAAAACAAAACAAAACAAAACAAAACAAAACAAAACAAAACAAAACAAAACAAAACAAAACAAAACAAAACAAAACAAAACAAAACAAAACAAAACAAAACAAAACAAAACAAAACAAAACAAAACAAAACAAAACAAAACAAAACAAAACAAAACAAAACAAAACAAAACAAAACAAAACAAAACAAAACAAAACAAAACAAAACAAAACAAAACAAAACAAAACAAAACAAAACAAAACAAAACAAAACAAAACAAAACAAAACAAAACAAAACAAAACAAAACAAAACAAAACAAAACAAAACAAAACAAAACAAAACAAAACAAAACAAAACAAAACAAAACAAAACAAAACAAAACAAAACAAAACAAAACAAAACAAAACAAAACAAAACAAAACAAAACAAAACAAAACAAAACAAAACAAAACAAAACAAAACAAAACAAAACAAAACAAATAAAATAAAATAAAATAAAATAAAATAAAATAAAATAAAATAAAATAAAATAAAATAAAATAAAATAAAATAAAATAAAATAAAACAAAACAAAACAAAATAAAACAGGATCCATTAAGGTAGGGATCCTACTGGATAACTTCCCAAACGGTCACCTTGAGCCTGATCAACAAAAAGCAGTGGAAGACGCCATAGTTGAGGAGGTGAACAAGCTCCCCGAAGATGGCCCACAGATTCGTTTTCTGGGCTGCTTAGTTGAGGAGGTGAACAAGCTCCCCGAAGATGGCCCACAGATTCGTTTTCTGGGCTGCTCATACAAGCCAGGGTGGCTAACTGTGAACTCGCTAACTGTGAACTCGCCCTGGGAGAATGCTAAGCTGCGGATGGTCGAAGGGGGCGATCTCCCCAAACTCAGCGTGGCTACTGCATACTTCCCCGGCACCGCCCGATCGGCGGACGACATTTTGAGGTCACTCAGACTGCAAAATAGAGCTCTAACCACCAAGGACTGGAAAGTTCTTCGGAAAGTTTCAAACCCCCAGGCTTCTGCCTTGACCATTTCGATGGACGAGTGTTCAGTAAAGCTTCTTGAGGACCTGAACTGCCAACCGTTCTACAACATGAACCGGGTTCAGTTCAGGATCAAGAGGAATCCTTACTCCCGAACATCACAAAACCTCCGAGAGCCTAATAGTAGCGTGCAGGTGCCCAAGGAGGCTGCCCAATCGCTTCTCGTCGGACCTACCGCTACTACTTCGGGTTCCTCTGAACTCACTAGTTCTGAGCCAACCCTCGTGGTTGAACAGCCTGATGTGGGATCAGTCAAGCCTGCTCCTACAACAGCTGCTAAACATAACCCGCAGCAGGCAGGCAAAAGAGACAAAACCTCCTCTGCCTCCTCTGCTGGGTCAGGCAAACCAAATCCGGCTCGCAAACCGAATCGCCCTTGCCCCAGACAGTCAATGCTTGCAACGTCAAAATATCCTGCACGCAGCCAATTAGACAAGCGGCTCCAACAGTCAAAAGACGGCGGGAAATGAGGGGACTCATCCACTAAAGCTCCCTCAAACAGCAAGCAAACATGAAGGTTGTTCAAATCAACCTTCACGACGCCAAGGCCGCCTCGGCAGTCTTGACCAAGACCCTCAACTCAGGTGGTCTTAACATCGCTCTCGTGCAGGAACCTTGGACCAGCACAAAAGGTAAAATACTCTGGCTCTCTACACCAACAAGTAGGATCTTGTATGCAACATCATCCAGTAGACCTAGAACTTGTATTATATTTAGTAATAACACTAACTTCTTCCCATTGACAGAGTTCATCTCCAGTGACCTCACAGCTGCCACAGTGAAGATCAACAACACCAAAGAAGTGATCGTAGCATCCGCTTACTTTCCTGGTGACTCACCCGTATGCCCTCCATCAGAGATAGTGAACCTGCTATCACATTCGCGGCGCTCCAAGACAGTTATTGTACTTGGCTGTGACTCAAACGCACATCACACCGTCTGGGGGAGCTCGGACATCAATAATAGAGGTGAGTCCCTACTTGATTTTATTACATGTAACAACCTAAACATATGTAACATCCGGAGGGAACCGACCTTTATTAATGCAATAAGAAGAGAAGTATTAGACCTCACATTAACCACTTCTCCTTCTAACAACCTCATCTTAAACACGTGTCCTCTGAACCTTCGTGTTCAGATCATTAGCAAATTCGCTTTGAAATAGATGAACCAAACCCAACTAACATTGAATTCCGTCCAAAGAGAAAAACCGACTGGTTCTCCTACAAAGAGCACCTAAGACACTCACTCATTGAAATAACACCCCGAATTGATACCAGAGACAAGCTAGATCGATCAGCCGACCTAGTGAAAGCTTCCATTGTCTCTGCCTTCGAGGAAAACTGCGCCCTCAAGTCCAAAAAGACTAAAAGGGAAACCGTATGGTGGAGCAAAGCTGCCGACTCCACAAAGCGCTTGCTTCTGACAAAACCGTCACATTAGGAACGCTTACCGATGAGACTGGCCGTCAGACACAAAATAAGAAAGAGACACTTGAACTCTTAATTAAAACACACTTTCCTGGATCAATCACTATCATCTCGCAACAAACCTATCTCCTCGAATCGAGCTGACCACCCGCCCGACGAGAGAAGACTGGAAAACCGCGAGACAAATATGCAAACCCAATGATATAAAATGGGTCCTATCTTCCCTGAAGCCGTACAAAGCAGCAGGAGAAGACGGAATATTCCCGGCACTACTACAGCAGGGAGCTGAAACGCTGGCACCCATCCTGGCCAAAATGTTTACCTGTAGCCTCGCCTATGGTCATATACCGGAAGCCTGGCGAAAAGTAACAGTTAAATATCTGCCCAAGACAGGAAGAAACTCGGATTCAAGTCCGAAGTCCTATCGCCCCATCAGCCTCATGTCTTTTATACTCAAAAGCATGGAAAATCTAGTTGACAGAAACATAAGAGACAAAGCGCTGCGAAATTTTCCGCTTAGTAAATCCCAACATACCTATCAACCAGGAAAATCTACCGAGTCAGCACTCAATGACTTAGTAACCAGAATTGAATACTCCATCAATCGACAATCTGCATTGTCGCTTTCCTAGATATTGAAGGAGCTTTCAATTACACATCCTTTGAGTCCACCAACAGGGCTCTCAACAACATGCATTTGTCTCCGATCATAGGAAGATGGATAATGGCAATGCTCAATGAAAGAGTAATCCAGACCAGGATTGACGATGTGGAACTTTCGGCATTAACGACTAGAGGGTGTCCCCAAGGGGGTGTCCTCTCGCCACTCTTATGGTCCCTTGTCATTGATGACCTACTCCAATCCCTGTCAAATCAAGGAATTGATGCCATAGGATATGCCGACGACGTAGCAATCGTCGTCAGTGGCAAATTTGAAAGCACGATATCAGAAATACTGCAACATGCACTATCCATAGTTCAAAGATGGTGCAACAAAGAAGGTCTTTCTGTAAACCCAAAAAAGACGACTATCGTCCCTTTTACCAAACGGAGAAAACTAAGTCTCCTAACTCATCCCATTATGTACGGCGAAACCATTGAATTCCCAAAGGAAGCCAAATACCTGGGAATTATCCTTGACAGTAGACTTTCATGAAACCCTCAAATAGAACGCATCGCAAACAGGGCCACCAGATCCCTGGGGATCTGCCGTCGAATCTGCGGTAACAATTGGGGTATAAGACCCCGGATGATATACTGGCTTTACTTGCTTGTTGTCAGACCAGCGATCACCTATGCTGCCGTGGTCTGGTGGACAAAGACTAACGAAGTCACCACAGTCAAAAAGCTAGAACGGATACAACGGATACAAGCTGGGAACTGCACGACGGGCTTCCAGCGCTTCACACCGACCACTGCACTGAATGTCATCCTAGGCCTGTTACCTATTCAAGTACATATTCAAATGGAAGCAAGACTGAGTATTCATCATCTATTCCATTCGAATAACATCGACCCCTACTCCTACCACGGGGGTCACCTGTCTCTAATTGACGATATGGAGCCCGAAAGAGCATTCAGCATGTTCTTAGACGATATGATACCCGAATATGGCTTCCATAAAAACTTCGCTATCATCATCCCGCCAAGGGAAGGCTGGGAAAAATATAAACCTAACCCATCGCAACTTGACCTAGTCTGGTACACAGACGGATCTAAGGACTCAGGGACTGGATCTGGCATTTATGGAGAAGCGCCTCGAGCGAACTTTTCAGTCAGCCTAGGCAAACACTCTTCCATATTCCAGGCTGAAGTCCTTGCCATTAACCACTGCGCTAGAATAAATTTGAGTTCTAATACACGTAGTAAAACCATATTTATCTTCTCAGATAGCCAAGCTGCTCTTAAAGCCCTGGATTCATCTGTTATAAAATCGAAGCTGGTTTTGGAAACTTACATGGTAATCCACGAACTTGCAAAGAAAAACCTAGTCATCCTACACTGGATTCCAGCCCACAGGGGCTTCACTGGAAACGAAACAGCTGACTCACTGGCTAAAGCCGGCGCGACAATGCCACTTGTCGGACCTGAGCCTTTCTGTGGTGTCAGTAAGGGATGCTTTAGGGAATACATTAGGAACTTAGCCCAAACCAAATCTAATGAACTCTGGCTCAATACACCTGGGCAAAACTGCACCAAACAGTTCTTCCCAAAACTCTCCCCCAGAAAATCCTATTTTCTTACTAATCTGGACAGAAACTGACTAAGAATCCTGACAGGAATTATCACTGGACATGGTCTAATGAAAAAACACCTTCACCGAATTGGAATCTCACCGGACCCATTGACTTATTATATATGGACTGCTAGTGAAATGTCAGTTCATACAAATTTTGCCCAGAAAATGACGCCAACATAAACTAGCGCTCTTGGTTCGGAGCGAAAAATAAGTGAAACAAAATGACGAACCATCTTGGATTTCTCCATAGAATGCTAGAGGCACCTATTGGGTGTGAGAGAACTTATGAGGTAAACCATTTAAAATTCAAATTGTTGCGTCACTGTTTAAAGTAGATGGCATTGGAAAACGAAGCCAATGATCACAACCATCTTTGATTTCTCCATAGAATGCTAGAGTCACCTATAGGGCGTTAGTGGATTTGGCAAATAAAACGGTTGAAATTCAAATTGTTGCGTCATTGTTAACAATAGATGCCACTACAAAAAAGTGTGAATTTCCAAATTATTCCGCTCCGAACCAAGAGGGCTAGTGGTTATGTTGGAACCAACGCGAAGACGTCTACTAGCAGTCCATATATAATAAGTCAATGACCGGACCCTACATGTAGACTGTGCCTTGAGAGTGATGAATCCTCTCTTCACATCCTCATGGAGTGTCCGGCTCTCTTCCATCTCAGAAAGAAAGTCTTTGGCGAAGAAATCGTCACTACAGCAAAACTTACTGAATTACCGCCAGAAAAGATTCTTATCTTCCTGACCACCTCCGGAGTCAAAAGATGGCTCTAGGACCCCACTAGGGATGGCACAATAGGCTCCTCTAGAGAGGCCGCAGTGCCAGGGCCGATAAAGGCTCTCCCGACTTTGGTAATCTAATCTAATCTACCCTATGAAACCGTTGCTACTTCGGTTTGGCAAAACAACTGGGTTCAAAACTCCTAACTAGAAGGACGAAATGGATGTGCTCTACAAAACCCTTACCCTGCCAGTTCTGCTTAATGGCGCCGAGTGCAGGAAGATAAGCAGGAAGGGAGAGCTGATACTGGGCTCTTTCGAAAGAAAAATACTTCGGCGGATTTTTGGTCCTGTGTGCGAACTCTATGAGCTGTACCAAGATGTGGATGTAGTCGAAAAATCCAAAACACGTCGACTACATTGGCTCGGCCACATCGAGCGAATGGACAATAATGCTCCAGCTAAGAGGATCTTCGAATCCCAGCCCCCGCAGGTTCGAGAAGACAAGGAAGACCGAACCTCCGTTTCAAAGACCAAGCCATCGCGGATGCTAGAGCGCTTGGTCTGGACAACTGGAAGCAGCGTGCCAGGGATCGTAGAGGATGAAAGGCTGCAGTGTCTCAGGCAGAGACTCTTCATGGGTCGGGAGCCCGATAAGTAAGTAAGTAAGTATTCAAGCCATGAGAGCGACCAACTATCTACGAACGAACGAATATTTGCTAGTTTTGGCCTTTTGACAGTCCGTTCACATGAACACGGCAGTTTGGTCGCAACAGTTCGCGAATTTCAGCCTTCAGTTTCTATTAGCAATTTCGTAATTTCGCAATTAAATGATGTGGATCGTTCGCGACAAAAAGTTTGGAATTCGAAGTTTCGTTATTTCAACTGTTTATAAACTTGTTTTTTTTTTTTTTAAATACATTTTGATGGGATAATTAATTATCCTCCTCTTGGAATAATAAAATGTGCAATTTTCTGTTTATAAATAATGCATAAAAAGTGTTTTGTTTAAAAAATGCTACATTCCTTTATTATGAGTGTTGCCAGTTTTTTTTTATTTTTCTTTTTTAATGTGATTTTCCATTGGGCATGGGCACATCCGATTTTTATTTCAGGTCTCAGATTTTTCGTAACAAATGGAACATGAAAGCAGATCATAGTAAAAAAGAGCTTGTAACCTCTCTACAAAAAAAAACCGTTGTCATTTTTCAACTCCAATTTTCTCCACACCACTATGAAATGCATAGTTTTTCAATTACATACCTATCCCACAAAATAATCAGTTAAACATTTTTTGTTCTGAAAAAATTTAGCACCGATTTAATACATCAGATTATTATTCTTTCGCGAGTTAAAATAATGAAGACTTATTATGGACCACGTATAATAAATTTTACTTACGTAGTTACAAACTCACCAGCTTCTGTTAGCTCTCAAATACATTTTATAACGGTACGTAGGTACACAGAGGTCATCGTTAAGGTATCAGGTGGACATATAAAAAAGCGGGTTTCAAATTACCTACTGTGGAGTACGACATACATATTTCACCAACTTACAAATTTGTATATGGTATACCTACATATACAAGTATTTTTGCACAATTTTGGTAGAAAAAGTCAAATTCGGTATGAATTGCAAAATGTATGCTGAAAATAGGTATTTGCATTTTTTCTACAAAACTATTCAAAGAAATAAATAATTTAAAAATAATATAAAATGAACAGATTCCTGATTTCCAAAAATCCTAGTCCTTTATTTTAAGTACTACATATTTTTAATATATTTTTTTTTTTTTTTCATTTTAGGTATTTTTTCTTAATTACCCTTCCCGTATAAACGAAGCGAGATAGACCCCCTCCCTTAGTAAATAATGATTGTATTTAACCCCTCTACAAAAAACCGTTATCAATTTTCAGCGCTTAAGTTATCCTAATCGTGCCAATTGGTATACCTAAAGTTGGTTAAATAAGTCACTGATCTCATATCACTGAAAATGGAAAAGCTAAATTATGTACTTGGTCTCGACAACTGGAAGCAGCGTGCCCGGGATCGTAGGGGATGGAAGGCTGCATTGTCTCAGGCAGAGACTCTTCACGGGTCGGGAGCCCGATAAGAAGAAGAAATTATGTACTACAGGACATCTATCACAGTGAAGTAAAGTAAAGTCGAATTTTTAACACGCCATTACAACCAGAGGTAAGGTAGACTGAGATACCCATCTCCGAATCCTCTTGCCGCTGGGCCCCTCAATTTTTGCCAGGAATCCGCCATTTTGTTTTCCTATCTGTGTACATCAGTTCCTATCCGTGTAAAAAGATTAGGTGCGAATGTGTTGGTGGAGAGGATTTTTGACGGTCGTCAATACGAATTTCTATGCAACAATACTAGCGCACCTAAACTTTTTGGGAGCGTAAAATTTAGCTTGTAGGCAAATTACTGTAAATAGGTCGAAGATGGGAATCTCAGTCTCTCTTACCTCTGATTACAACAACTACACACTGCTTGACACTTGCTTGAGACTCTATATAAGTCCGTTTTATTGACAATCTATCTCAGTGAAGTAAAGTAAAGTAGTAGAATCTTCCACATCGATCTCAGTGAAGTAAAGTAAAGTAGGATTTTCAGCACGCAATTACAACAACTATAGAGTCTCGAAAGTGTCAAACAGTGCGTAGTTGTTGTAATTGCGTGTTAAAGATTCTATTTTACTTTACTTCACTGAGATAGATGTCCAATAAAACAGGCCTTATGTATCCAGGAAGAAGACTGAAACTTATATAGATTATTATTCGATTATTTCCAGCACCATGTGCATAAATTGACAGTTAATTTAGCCAGCGTGCATTTTGAAAAATTAAACATTCGTAAACCAAAAACAAAAAAGTACTTTAGTTTTTAATTAGGTGCCTACTTTAATTTCACATCACACCAACGACAATCAATTTTCTTTGAAAAACACTTCACATTAAAAAAAAATTCTCAAATGAAACATAACTTCTGTCATTGCATTCGTAACGGTTCGTACATTCCAGTTTATTATAGAACTTTCTCAAATTTTAAATTCGTCAGCTGGAAAGAAATTTGTAAATAATACGCAAAACAATGGACAAACTATAAAAATATCTTCAAATTGTTGTTAATAATTGTACCTATGCAACTAATGAAAAAAAATTTCAATCCAGTCGTAATAACCAATATAATGGCGACCCGGTAAGTTTTATAGTTTTTCTATATTTTTTGTCTACTATTTGGGGATTGGCTATCATTATAATATTATTTGTTATAAAATGATGGTTTTAATGTAGGTAATGCATTTGCAATCGTACATCTGGGTATTGTTGATTTTGCATCTCCCTGCTAGGGTTAGAAATCCGAAATTGCTGTCCACAGGGTGGTTCTGATAATAATTTTCTAGTATTATTCCTACTTCTTCTGCCACGACAATAATTATTTTCTGGCAGCCATTTCCAGTCTAGATCTAGTCTTGGCCCTCTCTTCGCTTATCAATGATTTTAGATTCAAGAAATTCTTCGTCATAAATGTATGTACTCGTTCACATTTTGTGTTGAATTGGAACAAATGCGTTCATTGCATATCGCAACGAACTTTTATGGTACCCAGACAATGTAATCGGGGTTTCTATTTATCTTCCAACGACTTTCTTTATTTTGACCGTTCTTGGGGGTTGTCCAGATCGATACATTCTTCAGAAAAGCCAACAGCTACTGTGCTTTTCTCTGAATCGAGATATAGGGTTTGAGTTTAATGTGTAGTCTACAAACCATTTTAGAGTGCCTCCGCAAGTGAACTATTTTCAACTCATTAAGAGAACTATTCTGTTGACAAGTACTGGGCATTGGCACGGTATATGTGCAACGGTCTTTAAAGCACAGTCTCCAGGTGGCAACTTCTTTAAGTGATTCTTTTAAGGTGATACTTGATACCTGATGTTGTACGCCCTGTGAGTAGGTACTTTTTTGGTCGAGCAAACTGTCATTTTGAACGGCATTTTTCTGGTGTTCGCATATCGGCTTTCAGTTTCTCTCTGTGTTAGCGGTGCCCGTGGACTTAGATGGAAGTGATGGTTAACTTGTCTGTTGGATGATATAGTATTTGCTTTCGTGTCTGAATATCAATTATCAGGGGTATCGTAAATAAATTCCGATGGATATGTTTCCCTTGCCAGATTGTTGAATGGGAAAAATTGCGGGAGAAATATTAATCCCAATAGAGTTGCGAGTCTCTA
The DNA here is from genome assembly GCA_955612985.1 of Cheilosia scutellata. Classification (NCBI taxonomy): domain Eukaryota; kingdom Metazoa; phylum Arthropoda; class Insecta; order Diptera; family Syrphidae; genus Cheilosia; species Cheilosia scutellata. The sequence continues at coordinate 67,699,445 of OY015311.1, forward strand.
TAATTACTGGCACTTCCGTCCAAAAGAGTACGGTAGGCGATAAGATGTCGACATATTCAGTTCTGCTAGAAAATACCCGATGATGCAACCGTGTATCTGTCGTCTTGGCTCGATAAAAGTCGATGCTTTATACTTCATTGGATTGTTTCGACAAGCAGAATCAAGCTCCCTCAAACTTACTAGGGATACCTAGTTTTTGATTTGAAGCGAAATAATGCTGAGGAGTATGCTAAATGCATCCGCCAAAATAGATGGAAAGGTTATTGCACCCGATCTTTAACCTGTTTGATCTTGGTGGGTGAAAAATCGAACGACCTTCTGCAGTGTACAGTTACAGCTTAATCTTGGGTTGGAACCCAATTTATTGTCCGAAAATGTTTAGCTTTAGTTTTGTTTAGCCGTATATGTTATACATTATATTAATATTCCATTTAAGCTTTGTGTCTAGGATGACTTCTTTCCTTCTTTGATTTGTGTTTGGCGGTAAAGAGCATCAGTTTAATATTACATGGTTTAACGCCGAGTATACACCTGGCTTAATTAGAGCACTTACTGTAATTTCGCTATTCACTAAGGAGAATATCCATGTCGTCCGCATAGTTTGATCTGAATTCTATCGTACGGCTCTGACAATACTTTAGCATTTACAATTGCGACTGAATGATGGATATATTTTAAAATAATGTAATAAGAATAGATACGTTTTTTATGTCATCCCATCCAATTAGATTATTTTCCCAATTTATTTGACTCTTCTAATGAGAAATTTTTCGAATTAACCTGCGCCTAAGAGATAGACCTCACTATTTGCCAGTTTTGTATTCATTAGTGTTGTTACTGCATTTATCGAGGTGGATCTATAGGCGCACCTAGTGTAGAAAGAAAGTTTGTAAATTAAAAAATAAGGTTGACCCCATTGCGGGCCACAATAATTTGCCACATTCTTATTTTCCCAAATTAAATGCGTACCAATTGTGAAGTTCTTGGCTGTCTTGAAGCAGGTAGTACATATTTGATTGCCAGCTACTAGTATTACAGTGAACTGCAACTTTGAACTTTATCTGGCTTACTTGTTGCTTCATTTCCTTCCATCTTCACGTGCCCAGGAACCCACGAAAATATGTGATGGTTTATTCCTCTTATAGCCGAAAGGTTCTGCTAGTTGGACTTTCACTGCTGCTTGACTGCCCACGCGAAAGGTTATTCCAATTGCTAATAGTTTCTTTGCTATGACGGTTTGAGTTGCTTTCTTAACTTGCTGGCAACTGATTCAAAGTCATGCAAAGAAACAGGGTTCGAAACTTTGCCTCATATTAGTCTGAGACAACCTTTCTATTGCAGCAATAGGAATATTGTTGTGTTCCATGAAATGTGTCATTTCGGCGATCTTCTCTGGACGGCCATTGCAGTTCAATTGTAGCACTTTGGTTTCTGTTACGTGCTGTTCTATTTGTGGTTGTGTTGTTCTGGCTGTGGTAAGTTGTGGTGGTCACCTGTCTATGGTTAGTTGCGGTGGTAGGGCATGTTAGCAGCATCTGCCTATGAAGGCATTGGTCGGATTTCACAGAGGTAGAATTTCGACGAATGATGTGGCAGATGGAGCAAAGCCACACTTGGGGGGTTTGATTGCAGTTGTAGTGATCTAGAGGTTGTGGGTTGCTGTTCCGATAAGCAGCATCGGCCCTTGAGTTGAGCGGTCCATTTTCTGTAACTGTAACTTCGTTGAATGCTTTTCCGACAGACGGAGCAAGGACATGCCTGGGGGCCGGGATTAGCTTTAATTCCGGAGGTCGAGTTGCTGATGAGTTGATGAGTAGCTCCACTGTGAAAAAACGAGTTGGGTTTTTGCATACATACTTGTTTTGTGTGCTTCTCTGGTGGGTTTTGATGTCGATGATGACGAAGATGACGGGTATGACGATATTAACAATAATGACGGGTATTACTGAAGATGTAAACGATCTTTAGTCGTGTCCAGCGACGAGTCGCTCCGGTGCGAAGAACTAATCGTTGTGGGGAAACACCTTTAGCAGTCCCTGTCACATTCATTGTAAAACGTTCGACGCGAGTTGTGGGTTCATCTGAAAACCACGTAGCCATGGGAGTTATAATCGCGTTGTACAACCAATACACTAATAATAATAGAAAAAATGTATTGATTGCACAGCGACCTTATGGTTTATTGTGTCCCCTGCTCTAATATGTGCCTTGGAAGGGTGTTCCCTCTTCTAGAGCCCCTCGCTTTAAATTTCTTTTAGGAATTATATTAGAACATCAATACTCTGGTTAAGCTGTGCACTTTATCCACTCTAGTTATTTACGAATTTGAGATAATGTCCCATTAGAAAACGGATGGGAATTCGTAGATTATTTTTAGTAAGACTGTGATGAATCTTTTTAAAGTTTAATGCGCTAGTGGCCTGTTATCCAAATGACTGATTTGGATTATAGTGCAATCGCCTGTCATTGCTATTTGGACCGATATTTTTGACAATTCGGATGGCAATGACACTTTTTGTTTCTATTTGTCGTATCTTAAAATATAAAATGCATTTTATTTACTTTTTAAATACATGTTCATAGATTTTGATTTTTTTTCCAGGGTCGAGCCACAACGCGAAAACTGGACGGTACGCGTTTTCGGCCATCGATTCGTTTCGTCGCGTTAGCAATTTCGTCGACCTAAAATTAAATGCTTAAAGCTTCTCCGCTATCCTAATCGCGGGCCATAAATGCGAATATGGATTTGTTTTTATCTTAATAGCGTCGCGCTTTGATGTGTTGATTATTCAAATCTTTTCGGTATTTCGCGAATATGTTATATGCGTTTCTCTAAAATGTGTCTTCCCATGCAATATCAGTGTTACCCCTTTCTTGTCCCCTAAAAGTCGTGCAATATAATTATGCCAAGTGTTAATTTTAATAGAAAATCTTTTTTTTTTTTGTAAAATGTGTTTAAAAAAAGTGTCATCTTGTGCAAAAAAAGCACATCTCTCTTCTCCTCTTTGTGTGTTTGAAAGTGCATTCCTAATAAGTGTGGAAGTGTTAATGTTCATATCATTCCAGTTCGTTAAATATAATATAGTCGCAATGTGAATATCTCAAGAAACTCCCAGAGTTGGATCCCTAAACCGGATTTCTATTCAACAGAAACTATGGTGAGTGAAAATTCAACATTCAAATTGTTTACATCGATTTCATTCATTCACACAATTATTTATGGTTATTCTTTATTACTATATTTATAATTATGTAAAAAATAGATTATTAAGTTTACCCTACTTTCTGGGTATAGACCGTAAATATTATCTATCCATTGTGACGTCCTTTCAATTTTTTTTTTTAAATTGATATGATTTTATTATGATTTATTTTAAATGTCCCGATCGCCCTTAAGTGGAGCTTCCACTTTGAGCTTGATCTATAACCATCTTGTCCTGGGTCTATTTATAGAAGGCCTCACTTATGGGGTGTTTCCCACGACTAAACCAATGCCCTGCTCTGGATTCAGCTACGCAGAGAAATGCTTTCTCCATATGCGCAGGATATTTTTATCATTGGAAAAAGCGTAGCATCTTTGGATTAAACTCCTTCAAAATCCATCTGCTTCCTCTATAAGACAGCGGATGGTCTACCAGCACACATTACTTGAAGATTTATTGGTCATTACGGTCAAACTCTTTGTCGAACTCCTTCCAACATTTTTATTTGACTGCATAAGAAGCCAATTTGCAAATTGTTATCGGTTATGAGAAGCTAAGTCCTCGAAGGTGGAAGGTGTAGGTACTTCTGGTTTCTTGAATTCTGAGCGTTTTTAGTCTCGCAGTTTTTTTCTCATACATATCTCATATTACTACAATAATATCAACCTATAATAGTGCTGTGGGTATTTGTATAGGTTATTAGCTGTTTTTCATATTACGTTCAAAGTTGGCTTCTCATTAGATCCAAAATAGGGCGTTAGCCAATAACGCATAAGGAAATAATGCCAAATCAATTTGGAAATAACGCGTAAACAATTTTGTTCAATTTGTCACTGTAAGCCTCAAAATACTCATTTGACCTTTTTCAGCTCGAGCGTTCGGGCAGTTCGTGCGCGCAAATATATACAAAAAAAAATATATACTTTATTAGCTATGGTTTTTTATGTCTTATTCTCATAAGTTCAACATAATTCGCCATAGTGTCCCTAACTTTACTTGAAAGTAAAAGAAGAGCTAGAAGATATTCTGCAAGTATGTTAATAACAAACCAATTAAGATGTTTTTATTTCCAATGTAAAGCAAAGAAAAACATAAGAATACAATCCATTAAAAACGATAAAAAGAACAAAGTATAATAAATAAAATGGGGTCATCCCATTCCGCTTCTATTCTTTGACCCGCTGCTTTTATGATCTTGAAGTGCTTAGGGTGAATATAAAGTTTGCTGACCTGCTTCAATGTACTCAATCACAGCTTTAATTTGGTATACATAAAGACTGCTTCAGTTTGATCTGAGGAGCCGAAATCACACGGCAAATAGTAGGTTGTTGGCATTTTTGCACATCTGTTACAATTTATTTATTATTTATGGAAAAGGCATAATTTCCGATTTTTTTTAAATTTTATTAAACTAAAAATAAATAATTAAAATGTATGTGACCTTTTTGTTTATAAATCATTTAGTTGTAGTGGGCTTTACGTCCAAAATGATACAGTCTTTTTTGTTCGCTGCATTTCGGCCATGTCTATGGACAACATCATGCAAATATAGATCCACTTCTCCGCCTGATAATGTCCACAGACATGGACGACCTTAATGAGCAAATATAAACTGTAGGTAATATTTCTTTTAGAAATGGCTAGTCCCCAAATGGGGTTACCCTTATTTCGCAAAGTTCATTTGGCTTTTCCTTGTTTTGCTTTAGTCGTTAAGTATTTCGTTTATTTAGCAATCCTAAATTGGCAATTTATGTTAGGCTTTTTACTCATTAAATTTTTCAATCATTACGAGATTACCATTGGGCGTTTTTATCATTTGCACTTGTTTTTTATTTTTATTTTTTATATGTTTTTTTAAATGGCAGTCAATCTTTTCTGAAAATACGGCATCTTAATGGTGGTATATAAGATATAGTTTTCCGGACCTGCTTAATATTTCGAAAATATAATTTTGTCATCCGTAAGCCTTTGCTTCACTATCCGCGGAGTATTCTAAGGAACGTTGTCGTGTTGGAAATCATGTACTAATGGCATGTATGGAAAAAAGGGTTTTCTCTAATATGCGTGTTGAAAAAGGGTCGACCCTTACACGAACTAATGGACCAACACCGAATTAAGCACCGCAGGCCTTTACTTTCCCTCCTTCATGCTTTATGGTCTGAAGCGTGTACTTTGGCGGCAATTCCTTGTTGAAGGACGCCTTACATACATTTTTCTATCGGATCCATATAATTTAATATAAAACACTTTGTTCCAAACTTGTCCGGCAAATCTAAATGTCTTTCTTTAGAAAAGTTTTACATCCAATATCCCTTTCTTCTCTTTTTCTTAGAAACTGGAATTGCGCCTTAAACAAGCTTCGTAGAGCAACCAAATCTTTTTGATATCAACGCCATTGATTCGTTTCTATAGTTCTGGAGTACACGATTTATCTTTACCCATTTTTATTGTGTAATCAATACACAAACTCGATTGCTGGGAACAAAATGACAAAGTTGTAGAAGTACAAATTTAACTAGTTTGACGGAATTTTCATATTTGTTCGCATCTTTCCGCGGAGCACTTGGATATGCATGGCGGACCACACTTTGGGAAACACGGGTCTATATTATTCGTTTGTATTTAGTTATGGAAAAATAGGCACACATAGGTCTAGAATTGTGTGTTTTAGGCTGGTATCTTGAAATGGTAGCACCAGGTGCGAAACTGCACTTTATCAGCTAGGTTCCACATTTCACTTTCACTCGAAATGAAATCGAAATCGATCGGAAATGAATTTTTGTGTTCTACATTTCACTTATTCGATTTCGATTTCAAAATTTTCGGAATTGAGGCGAAGTGAAATTGTTGTGTTCCACAAATCGATTTTGACGATTTCCAAGTGATTTCAAATCGATCTTGGTCATTCGATGTGAAATAGTGGAAACGAAAAGACGCAATCAAAAATGTAAGTAAAAAATTCAATTTTAAACAAACTTGGTAAGCTTATATCACAAAAAATATATCTATTTAAAACAGGGGTAAACATAAAAATACTGCGAAGGAAGGAATATTTATTAATTTTATGGAGCGCAAAAACGCAAAACTGCGGCTAGCTGCAAAGTGGCAGGAATTGAATATTGTTGAAGGTGTGGTTCAACAATTTGCAACAACATTAGAAATACACATTTAGACGGTAGTATGAAATGAACCTCTATTAAACGACTAATAATTGACAAAATTCAACTTTCGTTTTTAGTTATAACTTGCGCAGCATCTGCAATTTCCAAGGGATTTGATATATCTCTCAGCCTTCGACTTTTTATTTCTCCTGTGCAGACTCTAGCACAGCCCTCATATAAGATAATAAAATTATAATAAAAATAATTTTTAAAACCACACGAACAACACAATTTTATTAACAAAAAATTTTCCAAAATAAAAACACTTTTACGATGTCCCAAATGACAGATGTCGGCTATCTGCAATTTCACTAAAAGTGATTTCGAAAAAATTTCAAAGTTACCGAATCGCTCGAAATGCAGAACACTGAAAACGAATTCACTCGATTTGCAATTTCGATTTCGATTTCTGGAACCTAGCTGTATATGTAAATTCGCACCCTGTGCATTTCCCGAGGTTTTCGATCTCTAAGTGCTAAAGAACGAGGTTCCACACAGGTGCGAAATTACACCCTCTTCAGGGTAAATTCGCACCGGTGCGAAATAACCTTACCCCGAGCGTTCATTGCTCTCCCAATTTCTTGGGTCATCATAAATCAAGTTTTCCAGATGGGGACAAATTTATTTTTTTTGGATATTAGGATCAAAGATCTTTTTTAATTTCGAGATACTTCTCCCGGGAAAGGCGAACCTAAAACGCTTCAACAGCTCCCCGAGATGTTTGCAGATAAATTGCTGAAAATGTTAGTCTTCTGGAAATATATCCGCAGGAAGCGAGTTCCAAAGTTTGCTTGTCCCGTAACAGAAAGAGTTTTGGAAAGTTGATGTCCTCGCGATTGCCAAGTGTACTGTATGGTCATGAGCATTAGCAGCCTATCTTGTGGGGTGCCCAAGCTTTAAAGCCTTTAACCTTAAGTAAATTATTTTCTTATAAATTTGATCTTAATACGTACCTTAAGCACCCTATTCTTAACCTATGACCTATGATTGATCTTCCATCTTATGCCAACGTCTAGCAAAACACTCAATTGCAATTATAGCTGCATTTCTATCAACAAGCAAGTGCCAAATTAAGTAATTTAAGTCTCTTTTGGTTTGAAATGAGCCTTGTTTTTTGTTTTTTTTTTATCAGGAGAGCCTGCTTTTTTCAGTTGTCTCAGATTTGGAACTATCGATTCGAGTTTCTTACTATTTGATTCTCTTTTTTTTTTTTAACTTTTTCAGTTCCGTCTTGTTTTCTTTTAGAGCTTTTTTCCATTTTCCCAATAGCAGTAGCATTCCAGTCATATTTCCGATACACAATTCAGGAACTCCTCCATAACTTATTTGAAAGTTGGCAAACAGTATTCTAAATGGTTCCGGATTTGCAAGAAGCAAATCTTGCAGCTTTTGCCTAGTAGTAGCCTTCTTATAATTACAATACCATTTTGTATTTTATTGTAGCGTATTTTTTATTTTTGAGTGAATATGGGCAAAAAAATCGGTGAGCAGACAGCCATAGCGCTGCAAATTGACAGTCCTTAATTCTTCTTCTGAGGAATCGATAAATTTGGGTTGTTCTTCGGTCACACTTGCAATGCCATATTTTACATGCAAGGAAAACCATTCCGATGGATACACAATGCACATGTCTTACACTATTTATAATAGACCTAGTCTTTTTGAATTTCTTGACTGTATTGGAAATTGTGTCCTCAGCATATTATGACGACCATCACCATATGCCTTTGTAAAAAAAACCTTCACAATTCTAACACGTTGTATGATCCATAATATAAAACGACAGATCTTAAACCCATCAAATCACAAGTTGGTTGACATTCTAGCTTGACAGCTGTCCAAATTACGGAATAATATTTTCCGAGTCACGAAATGAAAAACCTATTACATACATGATGGGTGCCCATTCCTTTGGAAAACAATTTCGCTTTGCATAATATATTTGCTAGGCCCATCTTCGCCAGTTCTGCCTCGATGCTCAAAAATGCACCGCAAACAGCTCGATGAGTTTTTCCTTTACGAGTTTGGCGGATATTTTAAAACTAGACAAGACATGGCTTTGTACAGCTTGTCTCGACATTACCAAACAACTCGACCTTAAAATCGATAAATACGGTAACTGTTTTTAACTACTCTGTTTTTTCAAAGATTTTCCGTATTGTAAATATGTATTTGGTCAACGACTGAAGCATAAAACCGCACTGACAATGACCTATACAGTTGCTGACGATCGACTTCTGTGATTATTGCAGACAGAATGCCTCCGTATAGTTGGCTCGCATTAAAAGAGCTCCTTTCTTTGCGACCCGAAAAGCGATGCTGAGATTCCATTCATTATTGTATGTTGTACTTTCATTTGACCAAGTTTTACAAACGAGTAGGCGTAGGTATATATCTTCCCTAATAAATCGTTTTCTCTAACTTTGGAAAGCTCAACGATTAAACCTTCATTTTCCGGCTCGTTTTTTTTGAAATTATGTTTAAATATGTATAGGTAACCTCTAATAATATGACCCGACAGCCGAATCTTGGTCATCATCGCTTTTTAACAGTCTGCAGAAATGGGCCTTCCAAATTCTGAGTACAGACTCAGACTATCATCCCTTTATTTTCGTCTTTCCAGGCTGCGGGTAGGAGTCTTTCGAGACTCATTAATGGATTGACATCTTATTAACCGCTAGCTTCTCGTATTCCCTCCTCAGCTAAAAGGTATCACAAGCTGCTTTTTCTCTCGACACTGGTCCTTGAATGCGGTATTCCGGGACTGCGAGTCATGCGCATGCCGTGATCTGAATGAGATCCAGGAGATTGTGCCTGAAAAATGTCAAGCCTTGCCAATGTTAGTTGCGTTTCAGAGCTTTACCCAGTCAGTTTGGATGGGTTTTTAAATGGTTCGGCTGTCTTCATTCCTGAAGGTCAAGGTGTAGAGCCTTCGGGCATGCGTATGTTTCAAGGCATAGCTTCACTGTTTACACGAAGAGTCGGATGGGAATCCGAACCATTTCTGTTCCTTGGGCGTCTAAAAGTGATGCTTTCGACAGCTTTACACAAGTCTTTCTTTCAACCGTCCAATGGCGCAACAATTAATTCAACTCAAACTCCTTACCAATTATTTACGCAAGCTATTCGCAATCAAAAATAAATATAATCCACATGATGGAATCCCTTGTGCCAAAAAAGGTCTCAGTATGATTGACAGCAGGATGAGAGGGGTGATGCTACCCAAAGTGGATTAAGAAAAAAGATACCATCAGCAGCTCCATTACAATTATCGTCGCTATAACGAATCGCACACAGTGGCTTATTCCCGTCTATTCATGCTCAATCATTAAAGATGGAACTGGAATTGATAGCCATATGCAAGAAAAAGGATCTCCCCCTCGAGTGGAAAGGATTTGCTGGCAAAAAAAAAGTAAAAAAGAATTAACAAGCGTCGAGCATCTCATCATTATCAAGCGTTCTCCAGGGTACGCCAAACAAATGACGCCTCGTTAGTATATAAGCCTAACCACCCTCGAGAACAGACTTTGCGTGAAACTCCCTCACCTCCCCCACCATCCTGGCAGCTACAACAACGGGACTAACGAAAGGGAAACCATCATCGTTCTCGCTGTTGCCATTGCCATCATATCTACCCAGAACAACGTCTATAGCTAGATACTACAAAGTAAATATACGAGAGTTTTGCGCTGTACCTAGCCTATATTCCTTGGATTCCTTTTTTTCGTTTTGTCTGTTGTACATAACGCTGCTGCCGTCAGTTACTTGTTGTATATTGCGCCGAAGGACTCTTGTGTGCAAAGCTGGGTGTTCAAATACTCACAGTTTGCGTCTCGCTCTGGTGTTAGTCTCCGACGCGGGACAGGGGGCTATTAATATCCAGCACTTGGCTTCAACGCGAGACGCCCGTCCCGTCCACCACTACCACTCTTTGCGTCGCTCTGGTGTAGCGCTTTCATTCCAAGTGTACACACCACACAGCACAGAGAGAAAGTCCTTTTTGATGAAAGCGAGTAAGTCTGGGTGGATTTAGTATATTTGCATATATTGACAGTGAAGCACTTCACTTTGGCGGGCCCTCGAAATACACGGATTCAAATGAAAAGCAGCATCATCACCTCACCACACCGTCTGTCGTCCTGTGTATTAGCCTCATCATCCTCACGCGAGTTTTGATTTCTTTTGTTAAGCCCCCACAACACAGCACTGTATAGATAGCACCAAATACGAAAATCCTTAAAATCATTTGTACGGGTGGTGCACGACGAGAGTATCTAGATTTCATTTGATTTCCGCGTGCTTGAAAACGGATATCGCCCCAGCGCACTCGTCGAGAGAATTCCTTTGTTTTCGATTTCATTTCAGCAACCAACTCAAGGGATTAGGACGATAGGATGCGACGATGAGTTTCACCCCGAGTACATCACACTTTATGTAGTAATAATACATGCATAACTGCGCGCACATATATGACGGGATGAGGACAACTGGAACCGGATTTTTTCCATGATGGAGGGCTCGTAGCATTGTCAAGTGTGTACACCCTGAAAATTCATCTCTATACGCTATGCGCACCCCTGTGGCAAAGGACTGAAAGAAGGGTGACGACGACGAGCACTTCATTTTGTATTTTGTATTTTTTTTCCATTTACTGTTTACTTCTTGTCTATGGCTCTAGTATAAGGGTGGCTGAGAGTTGGTGAACATATACATATCTTTGGGTGTGATGCTGTTATGTGCACATAGGAAGGACACAATATTCGGGCGACCGTCAAAGACGGTTTGTTACGTCCGAGTGCGATGGCTATTCCAGCGGCTATATTCCACCGGATAAAGGATGTTCTTTGTTTCAGTTTCAGGTTGTTGCAATAGCAATGGTTAACGCACACGGCTTTGTGCTGTGGTGGAAAAGAGTATTTGATTGAGTGCAATGTGATTAACGGACGGAAATATTGCTTTTATCCGGGTTAGCCAGGCGAGAAATGGACCTGTTCTGTATACCATGTTGATAAAGGCTTTATTTTTTGGTTAAGTGGGCTTTGCCTGTGCTGTCATTCTACAGTTATATAGGTATGGATATGCATGTGTATGTGTATTTCTTTTCGGAAAATCAGAATTCCATTGAGCGCATGCAAAGTACATATAACCTATTTAAAGAGGAGGGCTACCGGCTACGTTCTTGTTGACAAAAGTGATATTCACGGTGTAGCTGGGAGTGAGTCAAAAATGTCCCCGCAGAAAGTTTGCGCATAAGATTTTCGCTAACAACACATGTATACAAAAATCAATGAAGTTAAGTTAGAGCCGGAGAGGCTCTGGTATAGTCCGAACCTTAAAGTGCCTCCTAAAAAGATAAAGTATATGAGTGGAGTTAGAAAAAAATCGTCAAATTTGCGAAAAAGATTGAAAAAAGATTCACTCAAATCCGAGATATTAACCTTATTTTTTTAAAACTTCTGAATTTGTATAGGCACAATATGAAAAGTAACGTCGACCTAGCACAGTAAGTAATTTGAATATAGGGTTATAATGGGTAAGGGACGACCTCTTTCCCCCACGGGCATCACAATGGGTCAGTATTGACCTGAGTGTGGCACGGAGAAATCCTCGCCAGCCCACAAACCTAACCTAACCTAACGTCGACCTAAAAAATGTATTGGACCAATTGAGTAAGAAGGATATTTTGAGAATAGTAGGTTTTCTACTCTCTTTATAAAGTAGATTTCTTCATTTCTTCGGTATCCATGTGGCACCTAAAGAAGATTGTCTTTCAAAGTCCACAAAGGGCTTGAAATTCACTATTAAGTGCTCAGCGTTTCCGTCTGATTCGAGATATAGCCGGCCCTTTGGAGCATAGTTAGACAGACCTTTGAAAAAGTGTGCCTCTGTTGGCATGTACCTACATTTCGTATATAATTGCTTCAGAAATATTGTCGAAAACCCTTTTTTGACATAGAGAAGCATGAAAAATAGTACATTCAGCCTTAGGCCACCCATTAAATCTTGCAACTTCCAATGCATCTGGGACATTTGGGACGATTGCACTTTGACTCACTAACAACTCACTCATCTTTGCCCGAGAGCTTTTACAAATATTTCCCAATTTTCAAAATAGCTTGGCTGCTCAAGATGAACTTTTGCTCTTCAATTAGGCCTTCAAAGGGCCCGTTGGAGAACAGTATTGTTTGATTTATAGTGGTGGAAAAAATAATAGAAACAAGCTGGTTCTTCGTCGCTTATCGCAAAAATAAAATGTTTTCGGGAAAAAAGATAAATTAAACCCATACTAATAGTTTTTATACAATGTAATGAAGAAATGTAACATTAAAATGTTTAATAAAAAAAGAAGAGAAATAGTGAATAAATGTCGATTCTGGTTTTCCTTAATTTTGGCCTGGAAAAAATAATAGAAACAAATTAGTTTTTCTGTTTTTTTTCTGTTATGAATTAATTTACAGTAAAGGTGTTTCATATCCTTTTAATACTTGGTCGTTGGGCCCTTATTTTTTATAACTGCTCCACATCTTCGTCACATGGAATGAACCAACTTGGCACAGGTCTTGGGAGTTATAGAGTGCCATGCATTTTGAATAATTGACCACAGTTTTTCCTTATTTTGGCTCTGCAGCCGCCGATCCTGCGCATAAGGGTGTCCCATAGATGTTCTATCGGGTTAAGATCAGGAGATTGTGATGGCCACTCCATAACATTGATTTTGTTTTTTATGAAACCATTCTTTGGCCAACTTTGAGGAGTGCTTGGGGTCATTATCCTGCATAAACTCCCATTTAATAGGCATGTCCTCTTCAGCAAATGGCAGGATAACATTGTTTAAGATTTCCACGTAGTCTACGGCACACATTTTATCCTTTATCATGAAAAGTGGACCAACCCCAGATACTGAAACACCCCCAAATCATTATATTTCCTCTGCCATGTTTAACTGTCTTCTTTGTATATTTGGCATTGAATTCGGAATTCTTTGGTCGTCTGACGTACATTTTCCCATCGGAACCAAACAAATTGTCCATAATTGACCTTGGTTTCATCCGATCATAAGACGTTATTCCAATTAGCACGGTGGAGGTGTTTGTTGGCGAGACTTAGTCTCTCTTTAGTATTTTTATTGCTCAAGTATGGAACTTTTCTAGGACTTCTCCCAGGAAGACCTGGTTCATTTAATCTATTTCTTATTGTACGACTTGTAACGGGTGCGTTTAAATCATTTTTTTTCATGGCGTCTTTTTTCGTTTTCTGCATCTGGTTTCTACTTTGGGACTTGAATGGATAGCTAAGAATACTTTTTAGACCTGTTTTTTTTAGAACACTTTACGACCTTAGATATTTCATCCATTGTTTTGCCGTCTTTTTTATCACCTCACGCTCAGAACTGGTGCAAAGGACTCCTAGACCCATTTTGACAAAATGTTAATTTCATAGTTTTACGATTTTCTTCTAAAAAACACTAAATTACAGGATAAACTAATTTACAACTATTTCAATTAAAACAATACCGAGCTTTACTTCAAAATCACTGATGCCGACTGTGGTAATCGTTTGTTTCTATTATTTTTTCCAGGCAAAATAACATTTTTGCTCAGACTTTTTACTGTTAGACGAAAACTAAAAGCTGATAAGAGCGAATTGCTGCAGCTTTTCAAAGTACTTTTACCTAGCATTTGAGTATAGAATTGATTTCGGAGAAAGACCAAATTGTGTGCAGTTAATGATGGTTCAGCATTATGTAAATACTTGTTTCTATTATTTTTTCCATCACGTATGTGTCTTAGGGCATGTGAAAGGACAAGGGATTACGAAGTATTTTTGTTCCTATGCATAACTAAATTTTCTAATTCTCAGCAAGATCTAACAAATATGCTAACTACATACTAACATACCAGATGCATCTTACTTTCCGCTGATTTGTACAATCCTAATGCTAAGAGTTGTAAAGAAGGTTGTTTTTTGTATAAGAACCTTAACCAAACAAATAAATAGGTCTAGCTTCTTACAGCCATTCGTGTGATTTTATTTTTAGGGTGAAAGTAAAGGATCTACAATTTAATAAGCTGCCGGCTGAAGCAACGATATAAATACGAGTTTCGCAATTTAGTAGAGTAGAATTGACACCGCAGGACTGTCCACAAGTTTGCTCAGTATAAAAATATACGACTATAGCCTGGTATTCCTACAAAATCGGAGAATTTTTCTTTCGAAACGAATACCATAATAGATCCGAATGTTCCAAAAAGCTGTTCGGAAGAATACCTCGAAGTGAAATCGGAATATTTTCCTTTCCGACGGATATCTAGCTAGCAGATAATCTTCGATATTTCTATTATGCAACTTGGAACTTCAGATAATTTGTCCCCCTAAAGTTCAAAATAAAAATCTTTCTCACATTTTTTAATTAAAATAAACACATCTTGCACTTCTTTACATGTTTTGTCCTTTTTGAACATTTGGAATTTCAGAAACACCATCGTGATCGTGAACACAAAAAAAAAAAAGGAAGCGCATCACATTTCATTTTCAAAAGTAAGCTGTTATGTATAAATAAGAATCTGAAAACCAATATACCTATATGAAATGCTATAAACGACACTATTTAAAATTAAGGCTTACTTAAAAGTTGTATGTCTCAATTCGCCCAGCAGAAAATAAAATCTTGTCACAACGTTCAACAAACTATTATTTTGATCAAACCAACATAATGTTTTTTTTTTTAACTTAGTAAAATAGGTGCGAGTTTTCAGTTTTTATTTTTTTGGGACGAACCTAAATTTTTTTTTCCGATTCCGAACGCTTAATTGAGAAGCTTTTTCAGGACAGTTATACTCTAGGGAGGTTTGTCAGACGTTTGCGAGAGGTGGCTCTGTGGAAAAAAAAACCTTAGGATGTAATTTGTGTTTTTCCGGGGATCGGGGATGGTCACTGTAGGTTTTGTAGTAGAAGTAGGTGCCAGGTTGGATAAGAAAGACAAATTTCCTTTCAAAAATGTTTACAAGTAACTAAAGGGTCCGCCAAATAACTTTTTTTTTTGAAAATGCTATAAAAAAACTACTGAATATTTTCTCAAATTTCTTTTTTTGTTTGAAAGTACAATCCTACCGGTTAATAATGGAAAATAATTTCATTCAAATGGCTTCCTCGGCTGACCATGCAGTAGCCTACACGATCGGTCCAATTTTTAAGCACATTATCGATTGTGTGCAGCTGTATTTCACCAATGGCTTAACGAATATTGTCCTTTAAAGCGTCAATTGTCTCTGGCATGTCGGCGTAACACTTATCTTTTACGGCACCCCACAAATAATAGTCCAACGGTGTCAAATCGCAGCTCCGCGGTGGCCAAACGACATCAGCTCTTCGGCTGATAATGCGATCTTCAAAAACAGGGCGCAAAACATCGAGTGTATCTTCGGCTGTGTGGCACGTAGCGCCGTCCTGTTGAAACCAAATGTTGCCAATATCTTCCTCTTCAATTTTTGTGAACAAAAATTCGTTCAACATGGCCCGATAACGATCGCCATTGACTGTAACGGCCACTCCTTGCTCATTTTCGAAGAAAAATGGCCCAATTATGCCTCTGGACCAAAATCCGCACCAAACAGTGACTCGTTTTGGGTATATCGGCTTTTCAATGTATGCGTGCGGGTTTTCTGTGCCCCAAATGCGACAATTTTGCTTGTTTACATACCCGCCAAGATCAAAATGAGCTTCATCTGAAATTTTTTTTGGCAAAATCGGCATCTTCTCTAAGTCGATCGCAGGCCCACTTAGCGAAGCGAAAACGCATTGGATGGTCAGTTGGCTTCAACTCCTGAACCAATTGGACTTTGTATGGCGTCATACCAAGGTCTTTATGCAAAATTCGTCTCAATGATGTCTCCGAAATGTTCAATTGTTGAGAACGACGGTGAATTGATGTTGATGGCGCTTCACACACACTTTCTGCCACAGCAGCAATTTTCTCGGGTGTACGCACTGTTTTTGGCTTTTCACGCTTTGGTTTATCGATGAGGATGCCAGTTTCTTTCACTTTTTTCACAAGATAACGAACATACGGAGCTGACGGTGCTTCTCTTCTTCCACAATCCGTACGCAATTTTCGCACACATTCTGCAACATTACCATGATTTTCAAACTAATGTCGCAATATTTCCCAGCGTTGTTCAAGCGTATACACAACCATATTTGTTCAGCGGAAGGATAAAACTAATTATCTGTCAAATCAGACATGAGCTAAGTGTTACCATTCGCGAAATAAGCACTAGTTGAAAAAAAAAACCTTAGATGGCGGACCCTTTATATACATATTAGAATAAATAATTTTAAGTAAACATTTTAAGTGCAAAGTCAATGTCCTATATTCGAAACCTCAGCCTTAAATTATATTGAATCCCGTTTCTTTTCCAGACTATGCGCATTTAATAATCTGGGAAAAATTTAAAATGTTCAAACTGATTGCAATTTAAATTTTCTTTATTTGACTTTCATTGAAATGCCGACTTATTTCAGGAACTAGCCGACAGCATACAAATCATGAAGATCAGCCCAGCGGTTATTGAGTTATATCTAACGCCATCGAATTTCACCCCATAGAAGATGTTTTTTTTTGTTTGGAGGTCCCACGCCCCTTTGTCCAATTTTGACCAATTTTCACAGGAAATATGTATACCTAATACCTAAAGGACCTTTCACATGAGAGCGACCAACTACCTACGAACGAACGAACATTCGCAAGTTTTGACAGACCGTTCACATGAAAACTTTTCTAGGTCGCGGCAGTTCGCGAATTCCAGCCATCAGAAAACAAATTTATAAACAGTTTAAATAACAAAATTTCGTTTTCCAAAAATGTTGCCGCGAACGAAAACACCCTTTGCCGCGAATTGTCAAAGTTCGCAATCCAAATCAATGAGCGAGTTCCACAAACTAGCGAATATCATATTCCTTCGAATTTAACCTCAAATTAGAAATGCGGCCCGTTCTTTTTAAAATCAAATCGAAACTTGTTTAGGGTAAAGTCGGCAAATATGGCACCCCTTTTTGTTTTTAACCCCGAAAATAAACAAGATTTTTATTTTAAACAAAAATAACTTTATTTTTCAATTCATTTAAAAGCGTAAAATATAAACATTAAAGGAATTCAGAGTTAAAAAAACATATTTTTTTTGCAACAAAAAAACACTTAAAAAAAAGATAACCGAAAAAATGGAGGGTAAATGGCGCCATATGAAGGGGTATATGGCACCCTACTTTTTCTTTTGATTACTGTTGTCATATTTGTTGGATGTGTTAATGTACGATGTGCAGGAGTCATGTGACTAGAAATGGTACATTATACACTTAATCCAATCATCTGGCTGATGATAAAAACAATTCTTCTGCGTTGCAGCATGCGATGACCGTTATGGTCTTACCTCTCTGCAGATGTGACTGCAATTACATTGCGTGGTCCCTTCTCCGCAATCACTAACGAGGATCAGTTATTGATTTGACAACCCGTCTATTCCATACTATATAACGTGATTATACGTGATTTTTTGTCGGAAATCACGTCATTTCCAGCAACTTGTACTGAGAGGGTGAAATGGCACCGGCGCCATATATCCCCACATTTTTGGGTGCCATTTCCCCTTTTTGAAGGTACCACTGATATTGAAAATAACACGATGAAACACGCAAACTCGCTCAGCACAGTAAACAAAAACAATTACATATCGATTTAACTCTCTTATTATGCTGAAGCGGATAGCCGGCGCCAACAACTTACCTATCTACACTTACTTGAGTAAACCACAAAAAAACTTTTTCTCCTAAATTCACTCCAGTTATTTTTACTCACCTTGTCACAAAAAAACCGCATGAGCTACTGCGATGTTTACAGCACCTATCAACATACTTCAGTAGAAGGAATGATATTTTGGTGTCTCTATTTTGAAAAGAAGTCGTTAGTGGGAGATATTGAAAGGGTGCCATATCCCCCCGGGTGCCATATTTGCCGACTTTACCCTAATTTTAAGGATTTCAGCCGGGCAAATTCGCTGATGCTTTTTAAAATCGAATCAAAACTCGCTAAATTTTAAGGATTTCACTCGGCACCGATGCCGACCGTCCTTTTTAAAATCGAATTGAATCGAAACTAGCTAAATTTTAAGGAATTCATGTCGAACCTTTGAAAATGCCGACTTGTAGGTGTACATTTACAAGTTTAAGGGCCAGTTTCAAGACTAGCTGATAAAGTCTCGGATAGCCTAACCGGAATTTATATGTCAGATAAACTTCAACTTTCGGTTTCAAAGGTTTCGGATGGTGATAGCTGACAGATAAAGCCTCGGATAGTCTATCAGCCGGTAAGTGGCTGTTAAAGTCTCTATCCGGAAGATAAACAAAATATTTGTTTGAAGTGGCTGCAAAAAACAAACTTTCAGAGCATTCTTTCATTAACAGGCATCGATAGCAATCCAGACTAACATGGATTTGCTTGAGTTTTTAGAAGACGAATTTGAAGAATATTACGATCATACTACACGGCTCCGTAGGAGTAGAGTATTATTTTGAACTCGATTCCGGCTTACCGAAACGGTAGAAAACGCCTCTGTAAGGAAAATCTTATTCCCTTTTTTCCTAAACATTCCTACCACGAAGGGGCTGTCACATTGCCGTTGTGTACTTTTCTGGACGTAGGTGGTGTGGAGGCTTAAGTTGTAATGATTCAACAGGCTATGCTGTCGGCGGCTTTAGTAGCCAGTGGGTCACCCATGACAGACCCTCTGTTTTGATGAACAACGAACTAAGAACTACCCAAAAAATCTTAATTAGAGTTCTCGATAGGCCTGGAGAGCTAATCTACTTCCCCCTTCTTTTCCTACTTCTATCCGAAAATCACCCTTCTCACTATCTCTTATCCTATACCCCTTTCCCCTGATGGGTTGGACGAAGATGTTATAGGACCTGTGCCGATAGTCAGCCTGGTTCGGGGCCAGTTTAAAAAATAGCTCAGCCGCAAACGGAGTATCTGGATGCCTGCTCCAGTTCCTCTGTTAGAATTCTTTTTTGGATTTTTGTTGCTTCAATTTTTTCTTTCCTTAATTTATCAAAGGTTTTTTCTTTTTAGACCTAACAACAAAAAATATTAGAAAACACGAAACAAACAAATGACATGTGTATCGAAATAAATTTAGTATCTGATAAAATTTTCCGCAAGTTAGCTTATCAGAGACTTTGACGATGAAACAGAAAAAACAATTCAGTAGCTTTTATCTGGTGGAAAGCGTTTATGTGTCGGCAAACTTTCCGACACTTTATCCGGAACCTGTGAAACTGGCCCTAAAACTTATACTTATATATTGACTTTTGAAAAGCGTCGGCCCCCCTCGCTACGCCCCTTTATTATTAGAATAGTGGTAGTAGTAATATTTAATAGTAAATTTCAGTTTCATTTTCTTGTCTAGAATTGCCGTCAGCAGAAGACTACCTTTCTATGTTATTATTTAAAAAACGTTGTTCATTATTTGCTGCCGGTATTTTAATGCAGCTTTAAGGTAGCCAGACAGCACATTCGAGCGCCCGCCATTTAGACTTCTGATGAATTCGGCGGTGACGTGAAATAAGTCCCAACGAAATAAAACCAAATGTAAAATTTGGCCTTATTTCGCTTTGAAAATAGCCAAATTGGTTTTATTTCCATTTCCAAATCGAAATAAGGCCAAATTTGATATAGAAATAAGGCCAAATTTGAAAGTTAAGAAAAACAGCAATATGTTTTTTGTTATGATAAATTTTAAGATCCGTAATTGATGAATAGGAATAACAAACGTAGCCGTGCACATAATGGAGTTAATTCACTTTCAAATGCTAATTTACGCCATAATCCAGTTAAACAGTGAGCTAAGTATACAACCCCCCCTGCTTGGGGTCACTGTTGGATTTGGAGTAGGTACGAGGTTTAGTATATCCAAAGTTTATTTAAATCCAAAAGATTCTTAAAAACCAAAAGAAACTTTTCATATACCCAACGTCGCACCTACTCCAAATCCAACAATCCAAAAGACCCCAAACAGGGTGGTTGCAGGGGAGCAGCATGTCTAACCCATACACTGAAAATAAAACCTTGGTATATTTGATAAAAATGAGGCTTAATTCAACAAATTTTCTGTCAATATACGTCCAACAAAATCTTTCTATCAGATTGACAAAATGTTGATAAGTTTTATCATGTTCCAAAATATTTGTTGTGATGACAAAGAAATTGTCATGTTAACAAACATTGTTTGTTTGTACGTATAAAAATATTTTGTTAAACTAACCAAAATGCTCTTCATTTTACAAAGAAATTTATCATTTTGACCTTTATCTTTTTGTCAAATTAACAAAAAAATTGTTAATAATATCGAAGTCTTTTGTCAATTCAGCTACTGTATTTTGTGAAATCAACAGCAAATATTGGTGATTGTACAGAAATATTTTTTCAGTAGTACCGTTGTGTTTTGTTGAATCAATAACCAGATTGTTGGTTACATAGCAACATTTTGTCAGCTCCAGCATTTTAATTTGTTGATTCACCAACAGAATTGTTGTTTGAATAGAAATAATCTGTTAATTGTTCTGTCCTTTAACCTAATTTTGAAGTACTATTTATCTATAGATATAAAGAAATTATATTCAAAATATGTCTGTAAAATAAAGTAGGTCTTATAAATTATACGCAAAGCAAATAAGTTTAGTAATTAGATTTATTTAAAAAAGTAATTAAACAAATTCAATGCAATTCATTTTTGTAGGAATCGCCAAACGAATCGCCCATCTATTTAGAAAAAGAAAAAAATGCGTTTGTTGTATAATATACCTACGAGAATATAAAAAAAGTTTGGTCGATGAATCAGTTAACAATTTTTAAACTATTTAATAAGGTATGATATCATACTTACCTTCCGATAATACAGATTTATTCATCTCCTTCAATGTCGCTAAGTTCTATGCGTCTTTTAGTTTGGACTGAAGCATTTTCATGATTCGATCGTATTTTGCAGCACATACGATTTCGAAATCTGCAGAATCAGGGAGCATAGTCTTGAAGTCAATGTTGATCTATTTAAATTATTATACAAATAAACTTGCAAATTAAAAAATCTTATACATATTATCAAATTCCTTGCAATTCTTACCAATTTGTATCCAAGAGGTCGCTTATAAGCTCTCCATTTACCCATAATTTCGGCCGTTGAATTCAATTTTAACATTCCAGAAAGCCTGTATTTAGAGGTCGACGTCCAAAGATTTTCGAGCTCAGCCCATGAACAATTTTCCGCTAAAATTGCATTCAAATGGTCTTGAACATCTTCCTTTTGCACTATATAAAGATTTTATTAGAACATTATACTGTTTTAATTTTTTAATTTTACCTAAAGCAACAGCAACTCTTATTTCACGACCACGAGATGTGCTGGACCTGGGTTCCTCAATTATGTAAATTTCTTGTAAACAGCCCACAGCTTTTAAGGACTCGAATTTTGTTAAAATATTTGGCATTTTACCCGAAGGCGATTTTCCAAGTTACCTTAAGAAGGATAGTTCCTAAAATAATTTCCATTTAACAGAGTTTTTTTAAGAACTAATAATAGAGCGTTTGCATCTAGATCTACCTCTAAGAAACTGTCATTTTGATATAATTTTTTATTAGATATTCTATACATACACATTATCATACTCATTTCTTTCACTTACCTTTAAAATATTTTCATATGCGGCTTTCTTTTATGGAAGAAAGTTTTAGTTCACTGACTCATCTAATTACCTACTTGCAAAGTTTTTTTTTAACACTTTTCACTGATTATATTTGGCGCACAAACAAACTTGCTGCTTTACTTACTTGCTACTTCGCGTGTGAAAATGCGCCATTAATAGCATTGCATTCAAAGGATTACAATGTTTAAACTGTATTTTTATCGATTCAACACGTGTGTTATCAATTCGACAAACTTTTTGTCATATCTACAATCATTTTTATCATTCCAACAAAATGTTTGTATTATTGATAAATCTGTATTTTGTTTTGCTAACAAACATTTTGCATAAGTTTTGTAAATTTTACAGACATTTACAAAAGTGATTTTTGGTTCTGTTTTTATGGATATAACAAAAACTTTGTTAATTCAACAATAAATATGTTAAATTGATAAACTATCGATTTATTAGACTGAAAATTGTGTTTTGTTAATCTGACAAAGTAGGTTTTTAGTAAATGTTTTATCCGTTTGACAAAATATCGTTCAAATTGATAAAACTTATGTTGTATTGATAATTTTCATTTATCATTACAACAATTTTTTTTCAGTTCAACAAAACTGGTTTTGTTGAAATTTTACAATGGAATTTTGTCAATATTACCTGGTATTTTATTTTCAGTGTAGCGATGTTACTGCTTGTACAAAGCCAGTTTTTGAAACTGCAAAACAAAATAAAGTGAAATCAGAAATTAGGCGTTATTTCCAAATTTAAAACGAAATAAGGCCAAATTTTTCATTTTGGTGTTATTTCTTTGGGCCTATTTTCACGTCACCTCACCGAATTCGGCCATTGATAACGCATTTCAATGAGCTCGTCTGAATAGGAAATAGTTTTCAAATGTGGTTTAGGTAGGGGTTTTGAGAAATTGAAATTCCGACAAATGTAGTTAAACTTCGACATTGCCCATTGACTCTGCTACAAATATTTAAAGAACCTTTTGCATTATGAAATTGTTTCTGGAGGAGATTGCTCAGTACTCCAACTCCGGTACAACTTCGCCAAGCGCTCATATCAGCCACACCACTCCAAGTGTCCGCTTCGGGATTATAACGCTCAACAGTAGACAGGCACTGCCTGGTACCCTCCCTTTTATAAAGGAAGTCATTGACAACACCGACTCGAACCGAACTGCGTCGGGTGGACATAGAGTATAGACCCAATGTTATCACTTTTGACTGTTTTCCGTTGTCCAAAATAAAAATGTTTCCTCCCATTTCTACAACCTAACAATTCCAATATTATTTGGCTTGGGGCATCTATGAACGTTCTAACGGGTGGACCATATTCTGGCTTTTTGGCGCTGAAAAAGTGAATACAAGCACAGAACCGTCTCAGCGGTGCGAAATTGATTGTCTTCGCTTGAACAAGGCTGAGAAATATTCTAAACTTATTTCCAAAATGGCCGCTGTGTTGCCCAACCATTTGTAAAAATAGTGCAGCAAGCTGTACACTTAAGTTTGTTCGTGAGATTGATAACATTAGTTATCCTTGTTTTCGGGCTGATCCTTCAACAATAGTGTGTACCTCAGGATTCTTTAGCGGCGGACATTTTGTAATCATTTGGAAAATAAAGATTTCAACAATAATTTTTGTTGTTGTTGTCAGAAATTGATTGATCTTGACGGCGCTAAGTGCCTTAAGCCTCTCATCTCTTTACAAAGTTGATAAATTGCAATCAGGCTTTTTGGGGTTTTGTGGATGTCGCTTGGCCTCGGCAGTGTTGCAATTTGACGCCGTTTTTTTTTCTTGAGATCGGTGGGTAGGGGTACTATACCTACCATGCATCACAGATTTAGAAACTTAAGCACAATATCGCCTAATCTATTCAAGAAATAGAGCCTCAAACCATCAAACTGTACTGGAAAAATTGGGTAGTCAGGTTGCCAATAAGCCATGTTCAAAGCAACAATCTTTGAAAAACATTGAACGGTGTAGCATAATTTCAAAGAAATCGACTTGTTTATAATCGACCTAATATGTAAGGCTCTAGGGCAAGAACCTGATCTCAAGCTTTAACTAATCAGGACAAATTTAACAATATCAGAACAGTAATTTTGTCAGTGGAAAGCAAAAGTACGCCAAAAAACAGATGAATGTAGCTAGGTATATGATTTCAAAAAGCGAATACATTCAGAGTATATACTCGTAGCACATAGTGAGAAGATATTTCTAGAAAATTAATACATTAACAGAAAACAGAGTCCTCAGAGTAGGTATGTCAGTTTATCGACCAACTGAGGACCTTTCGTTTAAGTAGTAAAATAAAATGTTTCAGGGAATGCGGATAGGTCTTTCAGTCGAATAAAAACTTTAGGGACGGTAAAGGGCCCACTACGTTGTCTAGTGTCTTGTCAATATAGTTTTTTTTTATTGTTTTTAAATGACACAATTTTTGGAACCCTCCTTCTTTAGGAAAGTTCCATAAATTCATATTTGCTCTATTATCTTTCCAAGTTCCAAGTCTACATACTTATACCTTGGTTCCCGTATTAAAGTGTGAATGTAAATTGATTCCATGGCAGTTTGTCAGTTCGTACTATACCTCCGTTCGATATAAGCTATGACGAAAACCCCCAACAGTATAGGACTTTGCCTTAACATAATTTCCAAAGATATCCCCTTCTTCCAAACAATTAACTTTTGTCTGGCACTGCCAAACCGATTAGGAGCAAACCTTTTCTTTTTCTGTGCGCGATTTCAATCTTCATTTACCTGCTTATGTCGGCTTGTCAAATCACGTGCTAAGCCAAGGATTACGCGATTCAAGAAGGTGAACAAGTCTAAACAACATCACGATCGTCGGACAAAAGCAAAAGGATTGATTAGAATCTGCGAGTTATACAACTTTCAAAGGCTTACTTCAGTATAGCAAAAAAAAAAAAAATCCTTTGGGTGCCTGTTTTCAAGGTGTACCTACACCAAACACAATCACAATGGAAATCAGATATTTTTGTGTGATTTTTCTTTTTTTGTTTATTTCAATTGCGCCGGTAAAGTACCCGCGTTACCGCAGCTCGCAAAACAGGATTCAATCGTTTCCTTAAGTACACATTGAAAAAGAAGGAGTTCCATGCAAAGTCTCGTCTTTACGTGTGTGTTGTTTCCTTTTCTTTGATTATGGATCTCTGTGTCTAAGTACTTCTTGCATCTTTTCTTTTTATCCTTAAAGAATGCGACCAGCAAAAAAAAAAAAAAAAAAACACTCGTCTCTGTTTGTTTGAGACAGCGGTGCCGTCGACGACGACGACGTCGTATCCTCATTTCTAGCTCAAGGGTGGATCTGCTGGATCCTTTTGGTAAATCGGAATTTTTTTCTTTGTGTTTTCCTTACGCAACAATAGTAATGAAATGCCTATAACAATGAATGTAATAACAGATGAAACATTGAGAGAAAGACAGAGAGCGAGATTTCTTTTGCTGTGCAAGGATTTCGTTTTATATTTGTGTTTTCTTTTCAAATGGGAATTGGGTCGAGTAGGTGCAATTAAAAATGTTTTGCAAGCAGCGCAATTGTAAATTAGCGGAAATGTTTGATTGGGATCGAGACAGAGCGACGACAGAGAAACAGCTGTGTTGGGATTGATTGGTATTAGGACGCCGCCGCTGCCGGTGGCTATTTGTTGAGTGAGGAACGGATCTGAATGAATTAAGACAATAATGCTTGAAGCGAAGTAGCCGTTTTTTTTTGGGAATAGATTCGGGAATAGATTCCAGGGTTATTTTTCAAACAAAAATCGGTGCAGGGGTAAAAAAGTTTGCTATGGAGTCCGATGGCTATTGTGTGTGTGCGGCCATAGTGGTGGGAATCTACTTTTTTGAATGCTTTGATGAGTAACTGTCATCACCCGAAATGTTGATGGAGATGTTAAGGGTGGACAAGTTCTGTAGTAGATGGAAAACAGAGCTACAGACTTTATCTTATGTCAGGCAACACTTTTGGAGGTTGGAATACATGTCATCGAAAGGTTTGGTATGGCATTTGCACAGCAACATATTCTGATTGAGTTAATGTGTTCCGAACTATTAGAAACCCTTGATTTCGAAAAGAACCTACCATTCCACAGATTTTATGCGTGTTTGGTGTGCTCAATACTGGTGATGAAAATAATTACCTTTTGTAAATTCCTCTGCATGTCACAACCTCTGGAGACAAATGTCTCCAAGTTGGTTGAGGTGTTCTTCAACTTGTCCGACAAGGTCTAATCTCCTGTCTAGTCGGAGCGTTGTGACTAGGTCGAAGTCGTTGTACAGCTCGTAGAGTTCGCTCTTAAGCCTTCTTCTCCAAGTCCGAAAGTCGCTCGAATTTTGCATTTAAAAACGCCCAGAAATGTTTCCATACGTCTACGCCTTTGCTTCGAACGCAAAATTCTTCGAGTGGTTTTCGGTCCCGTTTGGTTAGAAAAGTCGTCTAAGATGGTTGGGACATGTAGAGGGAATGGACACCAATGCTCCAGCCCGCAAAGTCTTCGATTCAAACCCGGAGGGACAACGCAGTAGAGGAACACCTCGCCTTAGTTGACGCGCGCAAGAGGGAGGGGACCTCAACCAACTTGGAGTGTGCAACTGGTGGCAGTTAGCCAAAGCTCGCGCTAACTAGAGCGGCGTACTGGTTGAGGCCCAGGTCCACTCCGGACTATAGCACCATACCTAAGTAAGTAAGTAAGTAAGTAAGCCTTTCCTAAAGTCTAAGGCAAGGGCCAGAGAAACAGCGATGCCCTGTATCAAGTCGGACTTCAATTTAGATATTGCTGGGATAAGCAGACTTTCAACGTCCAAGTTTGTTACGGGATTCCGATCAAAGTCACGATCTATTTTCTATTTAGTATTTATTTGACTTTGACGTGTTGGCACTATACTGTTGCCAGGATACTCAAGTGCTCCTCAACTTGAAGCTAAATTATTTTCAGACATTTTTTTTTTCAAACCCTAAATCGAACATACAATTTTATCATATATACATATAAACCCCCTAACAATACCCACTCCATGGTATTTACTCACATCCCAAGTATACAATTATAGCACCCTCGACAAATGATTATACGAACACAACTCACCCCGATCTGCAGAAACAAATCAAGTCAAGGACTTCATTCCGTTTCCATGTTTATTTTGTTCAGCCATTCGCATAAAAATACAACAGAACCAGTTTCATCAAAATAGAAAACAAGACCTTTGTCCTCTTCTCGTCATTGAAAAAATACGAAATCACTCTCCATACGGAAGCGCATACATCCTTGGTATATATGCGCTATATAATTAAAAGATTCTTCCTTAATTTGATGGCTGTCATACCATAAACGTATAAGGGAGGAGACCGACAAAGAACTAAGCAGCACGTGTACAAACATATGCCTTCCACCCCCGGGCGACTAACCCACTTCAGATATCCTGACCAGAAATGCCCGAAATATTCCAAACACTTGCCCAAAAAAATTCCAAATAACCTTTGCAAAGTTAAAATCCTTTTCGTCACTTTTTACTCAAAAGTTTTGTCATACATGCAATCGACAAATGGTATGCATAGATCCTTCCACTCCTGGACACAGACAAAGCGAAAGACTCATCAAGCTTGATGTCATTATCTGAACCGAAAAAACAAAAAACAAGTTTAGAATCAGGACATTGTTATTCAAATGCGCTTTAGTGCGACAGGACTAGATGATAAATGCGGCCCGCTGGATCCTGAATGCACTCTGTGAGTCTGTGCCTTCATCCTTTTGTGTTGTTGTTGCTGATTCCAAATGCAACCGTCTCTCTAGTTTCTATTTTCCTTTATTGCTATTGCGACAGAGGTATTTGTGTTTTTGAGTTTGCGGTTGCATGCTCTCGCACAGAATGAACTGTAACTCGAGCATTGTCTATGTGGGTGGGGTGGCCTGATGGGTGGAAATCTGATTCAAAAAGTTTCCTCTAGCATAGTTAATCAGCTCTTCAAGATTGGGTGTAGCACGTCATTAGGATATAATTTTGTCTTAGACATCAGAGTGAAAGAGAGCATAAGGTATTAGCAAAGGGTTGACATTTGTGTGCGCACAGGAGCATTAAGTACGGCATAGATACTAATCAGAGAAACATGAATGCAAAGTGGCATCTAAAAGAGTAATTAGTGTGGAACAAGGAGCTTAGTTACATCGAGGACTTGTATATACCTAAGTGGGTTAATACAAAGGGGTGAATGTGTCACAAAGTTTTGACGAGCTGGATGCACTTAGGTAACGTTACGACCGATTCTGTAAAATAAGCTGAAATGTTACAACTTCTTACCGCAAACAAGTTGCATTTACATCCTTTGCAAAAATAATTGCGACTGTTTGCATATACATAGTTTACACTTAAGTACACTAAAGTACACTACACACTTAAGTAAGTCTTAAAATGTTGATTAGAAAGAGGATGCTACTATCTGTTTGAGCATCACCTGGGCTCCAAATTGTTCCCCTTACAAACTACTGGGAAATCATTAGAACCGACAATTTTGGCCCTACAATAAATCGAACTTTAGTAGTGGAAATATAGTTTCAGCAAAGCTCAAAACCACACGCTGCATCTTCTCCGTAAAGTGGCTCACAACACACAGCAAGCTAGGAGGGGCAGTGTGCATTGGAATTTCGAGGTGACCATGCTTCCGATATATATAGCAACGGTCTGGATCAGATTTGGTGGCCATCGACATCTACTGATGAGACTAACCACCATATCAGGTGGATCGTAATTTAAAGATTGTAATCCGTATAACTAATTTTTGGATATAGTTTTCCATTAGATCAATTTTTATTTCGTCATAAAATTACAAAGGAAAGCCATCTCACAATTTAAAATACAGAATCTAATTTAAAAATCTTAAATATTTTAAATACTATTTTATAAATTCACATTTTTTTAAGCTTTCCATTACCAATGAGAATTTTTTGGGGAAAGGCCAAACTTCAGTTTTCCCTAGTGGGAAACCCTTTGAACAAGTTATCAAAATGGTTCCAGTTAAACGTTATCTTTAACAAGCCAAGAATTATTTAGCTTTCTGAATGTCGGCTCCAATGAACCAACATTTAAGAACGTCATCGTCGACGCCACAAAGGCGGCGCTTGGGAAAAGAAAACCGTCGACGAAGATACTTGATAGGATTGGGTTCGTAGACACTTTAGTTTATTGAATTTCGGCATCTTGTAATTTTTTGTTGGAAAACAAAAGTAGGGTAAAACCACTACGCTAAGGCGTTAGCCTATTGGGTGAAATCTGACGTGTTCAAATTTAAGTAGCACGAAAAAATTACTACAAATGAATAAAAAATAAAAAAGTCCAACGGAAACTGCGATAGTATAACGTTGTCTTTGTGGAAAATAGTCTCGAAGTTCTAAGCGATCGCTAAAAGTTAATACCCAGTTATCCAGTACCTACTTAGATTAGGACCCTACATACATATCAGTGTCATTTCAAGTCTATCGTAAACTCGGAAAATCTTATTCCAAGTACAAAAATCTTATTTTGAGCTCATTTTCACAGGACCAAAAAATCAGCTTTTGAGATTTTTAGTAAGCTTAAAAATCTTACTTCAATCCAGTTTCGGGATTATATTAAGAATGTTCGTTCTTATTTTAAGAATACAAAGGCTACGTTTTGGACCATTGACAACTTAAATTAAGCTCTAAAACGCCTTCAATGTGAATGAAGCCACCTTAAATTGAGAAGGAAATTCCTTAAACAAGACCAAGAAATCTACTTTTGAGATTGTTTTTAGTAAGCTTAAACTGCTTGTTTCAATAGATACTGTTTCGCGATAAAACATTTTTTTTTTGGGCGGGACATCACATCATTTCATATCAGTAGATCAGTTGATAGGATTCAGTTCAGCCATTTCCCCTTTTGGGGTCCGAATTTTCATAAAACCTCGCCATTCAAATAGAAAATATATTAAGTCGCCAATAACTCTGACCCAAAGCAACATTTCAATACTCGGAGAAATCGATTTTCTTGAATTTTTTTTTTTAAATGTCAGTTTCCTAGCTTCACAAACTCTTTTATAGATGGTTTATGTTTTAAATATCATTTCAGTGATTTATTTATTCTCCTCGTCGCATGCACTCGCTTCAATGTTGGGCCTCTTTTTCTATATAATATTCTCATTGAATCCAGTTCTCAGTACCGGAACCACATGTTGTCCGGAATTAGGCATATTTTGAAAGAAATAGACCTGTCCGATCAATTGTCCCTCAAACCATTGTGGGAGTTAGAGGGTTAATGCGCTATGCACTAAGAGAGCATAAAGGGCCTTACGGTTGCTAGACAATGTTATCGACATATGGCAGGCACATTCAACGTATTTTTGCTCAAATGGAGTGGGATATACACTGACTAGCAAAAGTCATGGTAAAGCTTGCTTAAAATTAATAAATTTTTTTAATGAAAAATTCAAAATAAACTAGTCATTTATTAACAAGTGAGTTTCTTATTTATGTTTACAAACAGAAAATGAAAATTTAGAATTTTTGCGAATGTCTACTTTTTTGACTTTTTTCCTCGGTATCAAAAAAAAAAATGTTTTGATGCAAAAAGTGTCTCCATTCAATATTCTAATAGTGACTGCAAAAAAATCTTTCAAAAATATTTTCGCTAATATTTTCTATGATTTTGTGAAAATTGCTAAAAATTACTATTTTAGCCACTATTTCCTCCTTTTCATACAACATTTTTCTGAGATCATCCCATTCAAAAAATCATAAAAAAATATTAGCGAAGAGATTTTTGAAAAATTTTTTTTGCAGTCACTCTAAGAATTGTTTGAAGAAACTTTTTGCATCAAAACATTTTTTTTTTGACCGAGCAAAAAAGTCAAAAAAGTAGACTTTTACAAAATTTCTAAATTTTCAATGGGTACTTAATGGGTTAAGGAAAGTTGTGTTAAAACGCAATTTAAATGACCTTTCCATTGATGCCAAAATTTACATGAAGTAAGTTCAAATTATGAGCAGAATTAACTTTAGTTTTGTCAAAATACCACTATACATAACATTTGGCCTCCTAAATGGAGAATATAAAATTTTAAATTATTTTCATTCTGAGCACTCTAAGAGTCTAAGTCCTACCGCTCTACTAAATTTCAACATTCTACGGCAATGGGAAGTGGCCCAAATAAAAAATAACCAATTTTTAAACGTTTGCGTATACCACGACCCCTGAAAGGAAATCTCAAGTTTTGGACTTTTCCCAGTGTATGGACCACAGCATCTAGCATTCTGTCAAATTTTACGATTCTAGGATGGCCGAAAGTGTTTCATAATTTTGATGAGTGAGTGAGTCAGTCAATCAGTTACGGTTTTTGCGATTTTTGAAGTCCTGTATGTTAAGAACCACTAATTCTATAAATATGAAATTTTATGAGCTCATTAAAAAAGCTTGGTAAATGTTTCCATTTTTAATTTTTTGGCTTAATTGATTCCGAAGTTAGAGGGGGGTCGAAAACAGCCTGAGTTTGTTCCTTTTAAAAGGGTAAGTGCCTTTACTAGAGAACTTGGCTGGGGTACTACCGTGCCCTTTGATAGAGTCGGTGTACGCAGCCTACTTAGAATGGCGTGCCCATTCTGAACACCCTTTTTCACACAAAGATATCCATAAACACAATGATATCTACCGTCTAAAGGGCCCGTAACAAAATCCTGTTCTCATCTAATTCTTTTGCAATTCTCTCTCTTGTATCTCGAGGGCTATATTTTTATGCATTTTATCACCATAACCTAAAGACATGTGTAATGCGGCCTCAAAACAATGAAAAATCACTTCTAACGCGCGGTGTCAATACTGAATGTTGAAGTTATTCGTAATTTTTAAGAACACGGCCTTTTATCGCCTCGGTGAAAATTTAATACGATGTTGACTCTCTATCGCTCTAACGCCTTTAACCTCCAATTTCAGAGTGGAAGTTTAAACTAAAGTTCAGCAGAACCTGATTTGAAATCCGGTTTCACAATGTAATCTAAACTTCAGTTGAATTGAACGCAGTTTAACTAAATTAAATGAATAGAAAATGGCATCATTGTACATGTAGGTACAGTAGGTACAATGAACCATAATGGCAAAATGGTCTCTCTGACAACAACAATAAGCTGAAGGAGCTTTGGTCATAGCATTTTAGTCATTTTATAGTTGAGAACGTAGCGTACGAACAGACACATCGAATGTACTTACTTTACTCTAGATGGCGCTTATAGTTCGGGGTGGACCACGACTCGAACCCCAACTGTCCCAACAAGCCCCTCCAGCCAGCTTAGACCGAATATTGCTCTTCAATCGTGAGCGCCACCTGAGGTGGTCTTTCTCCGCTTTGTTATCCCTCTGTGGTGGACTCAAAGACTCGTCGGACTGGTGCGTTGTTATCCATACGCTCTAACTGGCTTTTTGATCAAGTAGACAACGTGGCTGTATAGTCCGTAAAGCTCGTCGTTGAATGTCCTACCCCACATTACGTCGATACAAACTGGACTGATAATCTTTCAGAGGTCCTTATTTCTTAGATGCCTCCTTAGACTAAAGAAACATCGATGGGTAAGAGTGATTCCTCGCTTGACTTCTACGCCATTGTGATTTTGCGAGGTAATTGAAGGCAGATATTTTGACTACTTCAAAGTAGTATCTGTCCATATATTCGTTTTGTCCTCATTAACCCCCATTAGACCCATCTTCGCCGCCTTAATTTCAACACTTGCAAACCCGTTACTGAAAGCCCGCTAAATTCTCCCGAAAATATCAATATTCTCAGCATAATGTAAGTATGTATAGTTGAACGGACTTTTGAAAAAATTTACCTCTGGCTTGTGAGTTTCGTACATTGGCTTCAAAAGTGGTTTTACAGAAGTTTCATGATACTACCTCGTCACCTTGAAATAAACCTTTTTCGACATGAAAGCACTCCGTGGTGATCTTTCCGGCTTTGCCGAAGTAGCGAAATTTGTCGAAACTCGTCGTCTTGCATAGTCGAACAAGCTTTGCAGGAATGCCGAGCCTTGAACCGGATTAGTATAATATTCTTACCTACAAACGCTATTGTAGGCCACCTTAAAGTCAGTGAAGACGTGGTGTGCATCGATCTGGAATTTCTGCGTTTTTTCTAAGATTTGTGCAGATTTGGATGACTTTCCTGTCCTAAACCCGCTGTGATCTTGTACACCACCTGCAGGACACTTATTCTTCTGTAATTGCCGCAGTTTAGAGTGTTTACTGAGATGAGTTCGTGCTTGAAGTCGTCTCTTGCTGCTTTAAAAAGCTCTGCCAACAAGTCAACCTTTCCGAGTCTTGTTGGACCTAAAATTTGATTTCGATACCCTTTATTCGTTTTGATCGACTAGAAGGAATTTTTGACTATCATCGTCTAGTTTGAACGGATGATACCGTTCTTTCCAGGCTTCTGTTCGGGCCTTGTATCCTTGGAAAGGTCTTCCAAATTTTACAAGTGCAACACAATGCTGTAACAGAGTTCACTATGCTGATCTTATCACCGATTTTTCAACAGGCCCTTGTAACTTTTGTAAGACTCGTTGACTTCTCGGTTTATCTTATAGGCCTATAAAATTCTGAAAAGTTCTGGTATTTATCTAACTGATGTCGTAGTCTGTTCCCCAATTCGTTACCCATGTAATGTACTCCCATTTGGATGGGGCTATACTTCATTTTATAGAATTTCTATCCTTCCACAATTTGAGGTGGCGCTACAGACTGTGGTTGACCTGGGTCCCTCCTCCCACTGTTCCATTAACAAATTGACTCTGCCAAGTGCTTTCGTATAAACAAAGATTACATTTCAATTACTTTTCCATTTCTTTTCAAATTCGAATTTCGCTCATTCATCGAAAAAAATTAATTCCTGACAAAGCACATTTTACGCTTTTGTCTTAGATGACGCATCCATTGTTTCCCATCAGTCCTTACAACACAACATAGAAGTAGGCTTTCGGGTCCTTTTTTTTTTCTTTCATTTTCTTTGTAAGTAGGTATGTGCAAAATTCTTGGCGAGGAGGGTGACAAAGTATGCGCATGTACCGGAGCAAACAAGAAAAATGTCGCATCGTCCTTTCGCTCATGTTGTCGTCATATAATGTGTTGTGGTATATGCGAATCAAATGGTGCTCGGGGGAATGGATGGCATCGTATACATCAGCAGATAAAGGGAACACATTTTCGCCATTTTGATTTCTGGGAGAGAATTATTTCATTTTGAGTCTTCGATGTTTGTGTAGCTATAGTACATGCTCTGCTGGATGACTTGAGATATAAAGTGTAGAAGATGAGTGGTGTTATGTACAGAAGGATGCGAGGATTTGTGTTTTAAGTGAAAAGTTAAAACTTCTTAAGTGATTAAGTACACAAGGCGCGTTTGGGAATGTAAATGTGATACTGCGGCGATGGTGGTGCTGATGTAAGCAATTTGGACTAAGCTTGGATGATATTAAGGATTAAAATGGCATCAAATGTTCTTGATAGATCAGACATTCAGTGAGACAGAGAGAGAGAGAGAGAGAACAAATGACCTAATCTATGCCGTACATCTATACCTACACATCTTGGCTATTGAAACTTGAAATTTGGTTATCGCCTTTCGCCTGTTCGTTATAGTAGTGGATGTGGGATTCGGTCCCGCCACGACTTTTTGTCATATATATTTCCACCGAAAATTGTCAGTTTTTTTTGAAAACGTTTCACACAATTTTGTTGTTGAAATAAAACCGTCTTCATACAAGGTGGCGCAACGTTTCTCATACTCAATGTTCTTTGCTTGTCATTTTTTATGGATGAAAAACTTTGGTTCTGCTTTTGAATTATGATTAATTGATGTCTTAAATAAATTTCCATTAAGTGGGGAAAATTATATCGGCTAAGTGGCCGCCTCCAGAGTTGATGACCACTTGGGCCCGATTTATGGCATTTCCATTTCCATCACTCTTGCCAGAGCTTCCGGCGATAGGTCCTCGTATACTTGACGGATTTTCTCTATAAAGACTTCAAAAGTCAGAGGCTTGTTGGTATAGACTCGTGACTTGAAAAAACTTCACAAAAAGGGATGGAAATGGGCCTCATGATGATTTTCGATGAAATGTTGTCTTCTTCGTGGCCGAGAGTCAGAATGGCTTGGTTACACGCACTTGGCGTGCTAACAGCACTGTCTGCACTTTGTAAAAGAACAGCTTACAGTATTTCAAACAAATTCTCTCTAAAGACCGCCGATCAAAGCCCAATTGCGTGCCACGTCATCTGGTCGATAATCCGGGGTCATTTACGACATCTTCAGCCACAGCTGCGATGTTCTCAGCAGAACGGCTGCTACGGGACAGGCCAATTCTGGCGGCATCTTGTGTTGTCCCCCACTCTTCTAGGTGAGCGGCTAAACGTTGTAGTGTTTGCCCAGTTGGTGTCGGACGAGCGGAAAATCCAACGCTGAAATTCATACTGCGCCAACATTACGGTCGAATTATTCCGCAAAAATTTGAAACACTTATTTCGGGTTCTTTAAGAGTATAGCGATTCATGTCTTGTTGGCATGTATTTTCTTCATTTTTCCTTCGCTGCCATTTGCTAAAATTATGGCATCTTCCGATAGGGTATGGTGACTTTTGCGCCATACCTTTTACTTAAGAATATAATTGGAACTAAATTACTTCTGAAAAATATTAAGACTGTTAAACGTCGAAGACTACCGAAAATCTGCTGTTAGGCAGATCGAACCATTCTTACTTACTTACTTAAGGTGGCGCTACAGTCCGGGGTGGACCTGGGCCTCAACCAACAAGCGTCTCCAGCCAGCACGATCTTTGGCCAGCTGCCTCCAGTTTCGCACGCTAAGTTGGTTGAGGTCCCCTTCCACTTGCGTGCGCCACCTGAGTCGCGGTCTTCCTCTACTGCGCCGTCCCTCGGGTGTGGATTCGAAGATCTTCCGGGCCGGAGCATTCACGTCAATTCGCTCTACATGACCCAGCCACCGCAGTCGTTGGACCTTCACTCTTCTGGCTAGGTCGATGTCGCTGTACAGCCCGTACAGTTCGTCGTTGTATCTCCTCCTCCATTCACCGTCTATGCAGACGGGACCGAAAATTACTCGAAGAATTTTCCTCTCGAAGCAGCCAAGAGTAGCCTCATCCACTTTTGATAGAGTCCATGCCTCTGCACCATAAAGTAGGACAGGGATGATTAGGGTCTTATAAAGGGTCACTTTAGTTGTTCGAGAGTATGGATATAAAAATAGGTGTGCTTCTTTAAATTGTTAAAATTTTGCGATTGTTTTCAAAAGTGTTATTAAAAAGTGATTAACTTTAAAGGTGAGTTTGTTTTTTAATCACTTTATCACAATTCTTGCTTAAGTTTTTTGTTAAATCATATTTTAGGATGGGTCCAAAAGTCCACTGCTCTGCGGAAGAAAGGCAACTAGTTCAGCGGTTAAGGGGTGATGGTCAAACCTATAAATTCATAGCAGATGCCCTAGGAAGGTCACAGAACTTCCAAACCAATGCTAAGAGCCACCATTAGAGATAGAAAATAGAGGAAGGCCGAAAAAAAGTCAGATCCGAACAATCCGCAGGAGACTACAGAACTTCAATCTCCCAGGAAGAGTCGCCAGAAAAGTTCCACTCCTAAGAGCTAGGAACATAAGGTCCCGAAAAGAATTAACTTTAAGCCATAGAAGTTGGAACGGACCTGAAGGAGTGAAAAATTGGCGGAATATTCTGTGGAGTGACGAAACCAAAATAAATTTGTTCTCCTCGGATTGTGGGCGTAACGTAAGGCGACCAAAAGGATAGGAAGGATAAAAGGATAAGAATACCATCCTCGCTATACACTGAAGACCGTTAAACATGGTGGTGGAAATATAGTGGTATGGGGTTGTTTTCCCTGGTATGGTGTCGGTCCTAAATTTCGTGTCAATAACATCATGACAAAATATGGATATAGGGACATCTTGGAAAATGTCATGCTTGGATTTTCCGAGGAAAACATGCCCCCCCGATGGCATTTCCAACAGGAAACAGTGAAAGATTGGTTTCGGGATCAAAACATATCTGTGGTTTCATGGCCAAGTCAATCTCCAGATCTCAATCCCATTGAGAACTTGTGGGATGGACTGAAAAGAAGATTAAGGGGTCAGTTTTTCACAAATGGGAATCAACTGTGGGAAGCAGTGCAAAAGAGAATGGTATTCCATTCCTCCCGAAACGTTCCAGAAATTGGTAGTATCAATGCCACGTGCGTCGACTCCAACATTTTTTTGAAAATAATGGAGGATACTCAGGTTACTAGAGTAAGTTAAAAAAAATAAACAAAAAAAATTTGTTTAAATCTTTAATTAATGATAGGAACACACCTATTTTTTTGTCCAAGCGGAAAACAGAACTCCAAAAGATTTTGTTATTTTTTTTTTAATTATTCGAAAAATAAAAAGATAACTATTTTTTATAGTTCTTAAATAATTTAAATTTTATTAATTTTTTTTAGTTTCGACTTTTGCGTCTAAATTTGATTGTTGGTAAGGCCCATTAACTTGGTACGAATGCCGTACCCAAAAAAAGCACGACTAGCTCGAAATCAGACTTAGAAAAATGTATTGGCTACTGGGAAGATACTTGAAACTTACAACAAAATGGCTTCTGTATACGCAAGAACTAAAACCGTCTTGGACATACGGTATTGAACTTTGGGATTGTATCAAACCAAGCAATGTGACTCTACTAAAATCATTTCAAAACAAAACGCTAAGAGCAATTGTTAATGCCCCACGGTATATAAAGAATAGTGGTATTCACAGAGATCAAGGAATTGCTACCGTGAGTGACGACGAAGCAAACTTTGCCCGCAAACTTGACACTCGTATTCATGTTCATTGCAATAATGAAATAATCCGTACTCTAGACGTGACACACGTCAAGACAGAGCCGACTACAAGGAGCAAGACCGTTCAACATAGCGCTGTAAGGAAAAACTGCATGTAATGACCTGCATTCGTTTGAAAGCTACTTACCTAACGCGATTAGCATTACAGAAGCGTAAACTACTTATTAGTCGTAGTCATCACAAAACGAAAAAATTGCAGGAACGAATTCGTGTGTTCAACAGACAGACAGACGGACATGGCTAAATCGATTCAGAATTTGATCCTGATTCAGATATACAGTGGCCGGCACAAGTATTTTGACAAAACTAAAGTTAATTCTGCTCATAATTTGAAACTTACTTTATGTAAATTTTGGCACCAATGGAAAGGTCATTTAAATTTCGTTTGAATGATACAAAACTTTGCTTAACCCATCATCATTGATGATGATGATTTATCGAATGTTACGGTATTAATTTATTGAAATTCAGTGTTTTATTTCATCTTGAATATTCTAGCAAAACTCAAGCAAAAGAAATTGTGAAAAATTAGCCTATAGGATATTTTTAACTTTCTCGTATACGTTGTAAGAGGAAGACATTGTTTTCGTAAAAAATTTCGAGCTCGAGATTTTGATCAATTCTGATATAACGATGATAGGGGAACTCAAAAATGTTGGTCTCGCAATTCTGTCCGTCCGTATGTCTGACTGTCCCACCCCTGGGGAATCTGAATGCTTGGACGGATTTGTATCAAACTTCTTATTTAGAGTTTGTGGGCTTCCCGCTAGGAGGTGTTTTTTTTTTTTGTTTTATGCTAGCCCTAATATTAACGGTACTTCCCATATAAACATTTTACGAAATATTCAACAATATAGATTTTTTCGAAAACGGATCTAACGATTTAAACCATTGTTAATGTAGGCATGCTTCACATGACTGCATACCCAGTTTTTCGCTAAAAAGTCCAGCAACGGCTGTTTTGAAAATTGGCTTCTTCTCGAAAACGGTAAAAACGATTTAAAAAAAAACTTATTTTTGAGGTACTATTATCATTCTTACTATCAAGTTAAGAAAAAACGCAGTTTTTCTCTAAAAAGACTTCGTCCTTTGATATCCACCCAAATCCCTAATAGTACGTACTTTAAAAAACTGCTCATATCTCAAAAACTTCATTTTCGATTATGATAAAAATTTAACTGTCAGGTAATGTTTAAATCCATAGTAATACATTTTGCTCAGTTTTGAGCTAAACAGTTGCAAAACAGTGTTGAACCATAAGTGGGTCCTTCAATTTCCACCCCAATCGCTAAAAATGGTACTTTAAAAACTGCTCATATCTCGAAAGCTGCATTTTCGATTTGGATGAAAATGTAACTGCTAGGTAATGTTTATATCCTAAAGAATACGTCGTACTCAGTTTTTAGCAAAACATTTTATAACAGTGCTTTTCGAATCCAAAGTTGTAACATTTGTCAGAATAATTTTACAAAAAACCGCTCTAACGATTTTGATCAAAATACGTTAAAGATGATCACGTACTTAGTTTTTCTCAGAAAACTCAAATATAGCCGTTTTATGAATATTTCTCAAAAATGACTATGATCTGTATTCACTCCCGACATATATTTTTGCAAAGCCCAAAACTTCAGTGGCAATATAATCCGAAATTCATCGCCTACTTGCCTCCTTCAAGTTTCAGTTCGGGGTGAAATATAAAAGTAATAAAGTTTTGTAGTTAATAGGTATGTTTATGTAGTATGTATTACGTTTTTAATTGACAAGGGTTCAGTTACTAAACCTGAATGCGTCTTGAGTGGGTATCATTTTAAACGTAAAATTTGCTGAAATGCTCTGAGATTCTGCGAGATTCGCAATAAACGAGAAAGTTTCGTGCGACCCAGTCGTGCACATTTTTTTATCTTGCTTCCGGAGCAGAATAAATTGTTGACAGCTGAAAATTCGTTTTCCACCACGATAGAAAATTATACGAAGATAATTATTTAGCGCGGCCAATAATAATTTAATCAAATAATTTATAATTTATTTATTTATTTACAGTGAGTATAAGAGCATGCGATCAAAATTTATCGGTACTGCGATGTCATATTTCAGTATTGTCAGACCGCGTAAATGTATCCGGATTTTTTGTCGTACAGTCCTTAAGTTTTAGTTCTCTGGAAATATATCCATACCATAGGAAGCCAGTTCCAAAGTTTGCTTGCTTTGCTTTGAAAAATTAGGCAAGATTTTACTTTACTGCCCATTCGAAAATAACGGTTTTTTTTGCACAGTCCGAATGATTTCAGTGCCCTAAACACAAATCTGAAAAAAAAGTTGGCGGTCTCTCATCGTTTGGGCGTGGCACGCCCCCAAATTTCAAAAAATACCATATAAAATAGTACCAAAATTTCAAGAACGGAGTGACCAATTTTTGTAAAATAATTTTTTTTTATTCCCTAAATGTGGAGTTATCTTATAAAAAAAGTTTCATCAAAATCGGATCATAAAGAGTGGGTGCAAGGTTGGGTCTATGCAAAGTTTTTATTATGTTGTTTGCTTAATTTTACCGCCAAAAACTATGCGCTTTTTTTTATTATTTTATATCTCCGGTATTTATGATCCGATTTTCATGAAACTTTTTAATTTTTATACCCTCCACAGGAAGGTATATTCACTTTGTCATTACATTTGTAACACCAAGAAGGATTCACCGGAGACCCTATAAAGTATATATATTCTGAATCAGGATCACATTCTGAATCGATTTAGCCATGTCCGTCTGTCTGTCTGTCCGTCTGTCTGTCCGTCTGTCTGTCTGTCTGTTGAAAACACGATAGCGTGTTTGACCTAGGTATATGAAATTTTGTGGGAGGACTTCTTTTTACCGTCGTCAGGTTGGTATTGAAAATGGGCTATGTCGGTCAAGTAGTTCTGGTACCTCCCATACAAAACCACTCTTAGACCCATGTGTCTCTCTATCTATTGAAATCACGATAGAGTCCAAACGAATCGACTAAGGCGACTGAAATTTTGTGAGAGATTTTAATTTTACGGTTGTCAGGTTTGTAATAAAAATGGTCCATGTCGGTAAAGTAGTTCCGTTACTTTCCATACAAAGTCAATATTCGACCAATTTATCTCTCTAGTTGTTGGAAACACCATAGCGTCCAAACGAACCGACTTAAATGAATAAAATTTTGTGGGAGGACTTCATTTTACCGTTGTCAGGTTGGTATTAAAAATTGTCTATGTCGGTCAAGTAGTTCTGGTACCTCCCATACAAAAACAATATTAGACACAGGCGTGTACCTGTACAGTACATACAGTGGAGGGTATCAAAGCATCGGCCAGGCCGATGATAAAACACTTTTACTTGTTTATAAGTTAACTGCACTTTTATGGAATATAAAAAATTAATTTTACAAAAATTGGACACTCCATTCCTGAAATTTTGGTACTATTTAATATGGTATTTTTCGAACTTTGGGGGCGTGCCACGCCTAAACGGTAAGAGACCGCCAACTTATTTTCGCATATTTGAGCTCAGCGCATTAAAGTCAATCGGAATAAATAAAAAAAAGTATTTTTTTCGAATGGGCAGTAAAGTAAAATCTAGCCGAAAAATTATCTACATTGTAACTCTAACGGCCGTTCGGTGTATTCTTTATACCTCCCGACTCTATGGAGTCAAGTCAAGTTAGAGGCAAAAATGGATGTGCTCCATAAATGTTTAATCAAGGCCATTGTCATTTGTCCACGCATTTGGGCGTTTTTTTGTGAGTTTTGGGGGAGTTTTGGTGGCGTTTAGCGCATGTCTGAGGCAAGGACAACTCTGTAGGTAGAAGCATACATCGCCTTAGGAAGTGCTCAAAAGTAGAAAGTTAACTCAAGGCTCCAACTACCCCACTAACTGTAACCATGCACGTCAATTGTGCGTCAGTTTTGCTTTTTCGGTGGCCTTTCCGGCCCATGAAATACTATGATCTCGGATCTTTTCGGTTTTATGGCTATTTTGCATTCATATATGCATTGCATACATACCTGTTGCGTTGCGCTATCTATTTATTCATTTTTACATGCATTGCATGTCCACAAATACTTGGGCTTGGAACTATCGTCTCCAATGTCATTATTTCCATTAAAAAGAAAACCCTCATTGAACCATTGTTCCACCTCATTCGAGGGTATAAAAATGTCCGCGCACTAAAAATACAAACTCAAGGGCCAATTACAGCAATTATTCCATCAAGTGTCTCCCGATCGAAACCGAGATCCTGGAAATAAAAACCGCATTTTAATTACTTTGGAAAAACTACGACAAAAAGTTTTTTTTTTGAAAACTCTCTGCATTCAATTTTTAGATTTTCATTTTATATTTTTTAAGTTGTTCCCTTTTATTTTCGGGAAAATCATCGTGAAAAGAATTCCATTTGAATGAGAAATTCGCCAGCGACCGCCACCACCGACCGGCAGCCTTAAAATACAAATTAAGGGGACACTTTGGAGGCAGCGCCACTTCAGAAATAAAGGTAAAAACTGAATTATGCCATTAGGAAAATATTAATCGGAAAATAAATTGAAAGAGTCGGCGGCGGCCCTTGCACTCCAAAAGCGAAACCATTGAAAACAGAAATGGGGAACTCCATTGGCCAAAATATGTATTGAATTCAAGTTGAGTCGTACCTACCTATATAACATCTAGTATATGCCATACCACCCAGGAAACTCCGTATTCAAGAGCCCGGTCCGAGGAGCAATTATACACAGGGTTTCTTAGTTTAATATATTTTTTTTTGGTCCGACATTGTGTGCGAGCATGACCGAATGCATTTGACGTAATTAAAAATGATTTAAACGATTCATGTCGTCGGTTCTATAATTTTTATCCATGAAAGCGTAAGCGACATCGACGTTGTCGATTCATGTTTTGAAGGACACAACAGCGCTTTTGCTGAGAGGAAGTGCATGCAATTTTTTTCGTATATAATTTACAAGTTCACTTGACAGTGCGGTGAGTTTTTTGTTCGCCTGTTTTTGTGGCGATAATCGTTTTTTTTTTTTTTTTTTTAACGGAGAGGATTTAAAAACAAGTGCTATTGACAAATAGTAGACAGGTTGGAATGGGTTATGTATATTTTTAAAACATAAATTCATATACTACTTAAAAAGTGTGGATGTTGGACTTAATCAGCGACCGAGGACTTCCTTTTATTCCATCCATTCCTTTTATGACACTGTGCTTAACAGGACCGTATGGGCCAGATTGGGAATAGAAAACATAAGTGGTTAGAGTCGGTGTCATTAAATAAAGTCTTATGCAAAAAAGTCACGTTTTGTACCTTTTTGCATAAGACTCTATTTATAAGACTCTATTGCATAAGTCGGCTCTCACATTGAGGCAACAATCAATAAGCAACTGGCAATAGGAAACACGCAAAATTATCGCTCACAATTATTTTACTTTGTATTAAATTAGAGGTCTCACATCAAAGCTACTAAATATCGTTCGAACGAAAACTGTTGCTGATTGCTTATTGGCAGTTGCTATAGCAACTATAGTTGCTTATTGCTTGTTGCCTCAATCTGAGAGCCGCCTATTTAGACTAGAGTCCAGCAATACTCTCCAACCGACTAAAGAGGTGCGAATTGTATCAGTTTTTCCGGCACTACACCTGTAATGACCGGTGATCGGCAGCAACTAGATGTGCTCAGCACCACATCTAAGAATTAACTGACTGCAGAAATGCGGATCAAGCTCTTTTATAGAGAGACAACAGATGTTACTCTTTGCACGTAATTGACTTGTGTGATCATGTTCTAATCATAGGACACTACAACACCAAAACAGTTTCAGTGCTTCAGGATTTGAATCGATTTGGTGGTTTTCGAGATATGTATCTATATGATTTTGAAATGTCAACGGTGGGTGTTATACAGAGCCATGTTAACCGACTTTTTGTTTACTGAAATTGAAGACATGGATTTGGACGACCTCTGGTTCATGCAGGATGGCGTGCCATGCCACACAGCCCATGCCACAATCGATTTTTTGCGCACCAAATTCGCAAATCGTGTTAT
Organism: Cheilosia scutellata; assembly: GCA_955612985.1. NCBI lineage: Eukaryota > Metazoa > Arthropoda > Insecta > Diptera > Syrphidae > Cheilosia > Cheilosia scutellata. The sequence goes on from OY015311.1 coordinate 67,743,531, forward strand.
CAGCCGTCTTGGCGATGTCAATTGGCCGCCTCGGAGCTGCGATTTGACCCCTTTGGACTTTTTTGTGGGGAACCGTGAAGTACCGATGTTATGCTAACAATACGGACACGATTCAAGCAGTTAAGGCCAATATCATCCAAGCAATCCGTGAGCTACAGCCCGAAACCATCAACAAGGTCTTGGAAAATTTAAGTAACAGAATGCGCCACTGCGAAGGCAGCCGAGGCAGCCACTTAAACGACGTTATGTTCCATAGATAGTGCGAATGTTTGGTCTTACTAATAAAGCCATAATACATTTAAAAAAATTAATTTTGTTCATTTTATTGCATTTTTAAAAAGACTCTTGTATTTGGCCCCACCCTTTAACGATATTTTACGGATTGCTGAATGCTGGTCGGTCGAAGAAAGCTCTTCCAAGTTTGCTATCTCTAGGTCTAACCACAGTGCTGGGCATGCACAGAGGAAGTCAGACTGACCTGAGCTACGATTCTTGTATGTAGTTCTAGAAGATTTTCGTAGGTAGTCCCATTTGTGTTATTAAGGCTTTTGGGGGCACATCTTCCTGTGTTCCACCTAAAGTTGTCCTTTAAGAGGGGCTAGTAGGAAATTTATTTTTAACGAGTTCTATTCAAGAGAATACTGCCTCCGCCAGCGGGTTAAAGTAGAAAGCTCCCAGGTAGAGTTTTCGTTTTTAAAAGAAAGTGGAGAATGGTTTGCTCTTTCCCCTCATCCATACAGCTTCGACAAAATCGTTTTGAAAATACGCCAAGCCCTTTTGCATGCACAAGGCAGTGTTCAGTGACGACACCTGTATTGTAGCGCTGATGAGCGCAGTTCCATCAGACATGACCAAAAGTGTTTTATCGCTAGACATGTTGTAACGTACTGTACCATTTATTTACGCAAGGTTTGTTCTTTCGATAGAAACCAGTTATATCATATCCATATGTTTACAAGTAGGTATAGCGATTGGACAACCTAAGGTTAGGGTGCCCATCTGTGGTCTTTATAAAAAGAGAACATTTTGCTCCCAAAGACATAAAAGAGAACATTCGTAAAAAAATATATGTAGTACAAAAAAGAGAACTGAAATTTTGTGCGAGTTTCTATTTTTGGGACGAATGGAAGGGGCCTACAATTTTATGCCGAGTCCGAACGGCTGAATTGAGAAGCTTTTTCAGGATGTTTGTCAGACGTTCGCGAGAGTGGCGCAAAAACGGCTCTATGCAATTACTCCTAACGTATTTACTCCTAACAACAAAAATGAAATAAAACCTAACATTTTACATACAAAGTTAGGAGTTATTACATATGAAATAACTCCTAAATATTAGGGGTATTTACATCAAAGTTAGGCCTTATTGCATGTTTTAGTGTTAGGAATTGTCTCATCATGCAATAAATACTAAATTCATGTGAATGAAATAAATCCTAATTAGGAGATATTTCACTCAATGATGTTAGGATTTTTCTTAAAATTACATTTCCTGCCTTTACCAGCTCTTTTATTATTTCAACTCCTGCTCCTCCTATTTTGCACGCAGAGTGCAGTGGTGTACGTTAGGTATTTTGTTTTTAAAATACTATTTTTCAAACTGCATGGTTGTGTGTGTAAGTCTTCTTTGACTTCTTATCCAAGAGGACATACGAGAATGGAAATACATACGTGTGGAGTGGATATTTTATAAATTACTATATTAAAATATTAAAATTAGCTATTTTATCGGCGCGGCGGGAAGGGGGGCGGGCGGCGCGGTAACCGCTGTCTCGCCCGCGACGAACGCGCATCGCCCCCTTCCCCCCGCGCCGATAAAACAGCTAATTTTAATATTTTAATATAGTAATTTATAAAATATCCACTCCACAGGTATGTATTTCCATTCTCGTTTGTCCTCTTGGATATAAGAAGTCAAAGAAGACTTACATAACTATGTTTATGTTCACATAATACATACATGATAATATAAGAAATTTGACATGACCGAATGCTTCGGTAAGCGACGACGTTCCGATGAGGACGATTTTATTCGATGCCCTGTATGCAGATCCATAGTGGTTGATAACATCCAAGTTTAAAATTAAAATTGAACTGAATTGACTATGTATAATTTAAATAAATACAAATGTTTTTTACTTTAGGATTTTTTTCATTTTTTTGTGTTAGTAATTGTTTCATTATGAAATAACTCCTTAATGTTAGGATTTATTTCATTTTTGGGTTAGAAGATATTTCATCGTAAGTTAGGACTTGTTTCATTTTAAGAATTAGGAATTATGACATTTTTTGTTAGGAGTTTCTTCATTAGGATCTATTTCATTAGGAGTTAATACGTGAGTAGCAATTGCATAGAGCCGAAAAAACCTTAAGATGTAATTTGTGTTTTTCCGGGGATCGAACCTGGGATCCCTCGCACAGTAGTCCAGCACACCAACCACTGCGCTACGGTTCGAAATTATATACCGCCCAAAGTAGTTTGTGTCTTGTTAGACCTTGGAGGTTGGTTATTTGCATATATTTATGGATCCAAGTAACTAGTAGGGTGTGTCACTGATACAAAAGGCTCCTTTTAAAGAGGTCGCAGTGTCAGATCCCCATAAAGTTTTTCCCGAGTTTTAATCCATCTAAGACCAAAGTACTATGTAGGTTGTGCCATTGATATGTAGATGATGGGTTAATGTATGCAATTTTGCATTTCCTGGAAAAGAGGACAAGTTAAGTATTCTGCAGGCTTACCTCCAAGCCACAACGATTCGCCCATATATATAGCTTGGTAAGGGCGTAACGTGGGCGCAGTAGCGCAGTGGTTAGTGTGCTGGACTACTGTGCGAGGGATCCCAGGTTCGATCCCCGGAAAAACACAAATTACATCTTAAGGTTTTTTCTACTGCGCCACCTCTCGCGAACGTCTGACAAACATCCGAGAGTATGACTGTCCTGAAAAAGCTTCTCAATTCAGCCGTTCGGACTCGGCATAAAATTGTAGGTCCCTTCCATTCGTTCCAAAAATAGAAACTCACACAAAACGAATGGTTGCGAGAAGCTAGGCCTTGGGTGTCTACCGCCTGTTGCGCCGCCTATTGATTGATTGAAGGGCGTAACGTAGGAGTTCCTTTAAGGAATGTCATAAGCAATTAACTTCCAAGGCATTTCAGCAGTTTATTGACCATCAATTTCCGTAAAAGAGAGATTGAGCGCCACCTTGTGGGGTTCTTCTGCTGACAGATCTTCTGGCTGTTGTCTCGTCTAAATTTGAATTGATGTTCCACCTAAAAAAAAGTGACCAACAAATTAATCAACATACCAGTCAGAGCTAACAGTGCATAAGTGATTGCAGGTGAGTGTACTTTGTTGAAAGCGCCTTCAATGTCTAGATCTTCCGTACTTGCATGAGAACCACATTTAGACGCTCTTCAGGATTGTATCTAGCACTTGCAGAATGAAATCCAAAGTCATTTGCAGTTCGGCGCGAATTTTTAATTTTCACACCCCAAATCGATCCTCCCTGCTCAAATTTTTTTTCTGCTACGCCCTTAGATTCTTCCCACGCAAAAGTTTATCCCTCATATGATGGGGATACTACAATAGTCTGCTTGCCTTGCATATATTTTAAACTGGACAAGAAGTGCATTTAAAGCTAATTGAAGATGCTTTAGGAAAAAAGGAAAGACGCCGTAATAATGGTTTCTTTGTGATGTCTTGGGTGATATGCATCATCTTGATTGAATTAGAAAAATTAAAAAGGGTCCCCAAAATGTTAATATTGCAATCAGTGGCCGAATATTAATTCAAACATCAAAAACAATTTTTGTTATGGAAAAATAGCATTTAGTCTTATGTATCAAAATAATTTGGTCTTATGTCGCTTTCCAAAACGTCTGATAGTCAAATTTTAAAATTTGGCCTTATGTCACGGCATCCATCTATGTTACCAACAAAATTGTGGACTTATGTCCCATTTTTGAAAAATAAATTATGGATTTATATCCCACTTCGTTGGGACATAAGTCCATAATCAAAATTTGGAATTATGTCCCACCGAAGTGGGACATAAGTTCATAATGGACTTATGTCTCATGGACTTATGTCCCTGCGCCTAGCTTGCCATGTTGGTTGAGAGGAAATTATAAGCCTTGATGCCTCAAGAGAGTCTTCTATTTTGCCGCAAAAGAGTCACCAAGATACTCGCTTTGCTTTCAACTAATTCTTTCTAATGAGGAAATTCTTTGTAAGAATCCCAGTCGGTTACTTTATTTTTACTTTTGGCTCGATTGATAAGTTCCCTGCAATTTGTTGGTCAGTCAAAATTCTGAAGTTTCTTGGTAAAATAAGAAGGCAGGAAGAAGACAGCACCCTTGAAGGCTTGCAGTGTTTGCAGCCTCGACGGAACCTTGACCATATTCGTTTTACTATTTTTCTGACGGTTAAGGGACGCTAGTCTTTGATGACACCGTGTAATCATTTTGATTGTAAATATAAATGGACTTAAGTGCGCCTTCATTAAGACACGATATGCGAATGTGCTCAATTATATGTCGACGAAAACTAATTGGTAGCATACTTCTCCCCTTTGATGTGCAAAGGGCACCCTTTGGAATTTGCAATTTTCACATTTGCATATCCTAATCCGTGATTCCAGTAGGCGCCTCTTAACCTCACATTTGATCTTCCCTATACCAAAGTGCTGCACTCCAGCGAGACCTCTTAGAGTGTTCCCGGATTAAATAATAATACACAGCTAAGTACTGCAAATCTAAAATTCCAAATGATCGTGTAGCAGTGCCTCCACCCCCATCACATGTAGATGCATCATAGAAGAGACATAGCTCGAAAGTAGCTTACCACGATGAATGGCATCATAAGCAAAAGGAGGTGGATGCTATGCACACATGTGCCATATGTTGTGTTCGTGCCTTAACAGAGTCACTCACTTGACAAGTTGACAAATTGAAGCATTCCGCCGTTAAGGGTACCCCACTAGAACCAAATCCAAACTATATTCACTGGCGAAGGATGCTTCACTGTCATTGCATATAAAAATATCCTACTTGGTGCACATCTTGAAATGCGAGCAGATTTTTCCTGTTTTGCGATTCGTTTTTCATTTCAATGGGAGAAATCGCAAATCACAAACACAGACTGAAGGAAAATATACACAGCAATGCAGAACAAATGCTGAACAGGAGGAGTTGGGCGCGATTGCCCTGGCAATGCGAGCAGAAAGCACCACCTAATGAACGTAACGAAGAGTGAGTGGTGTATCGTCGCATCACATTACGCAAACCCCTAGACACAGCAAGTGCACATGAATGCGCTTCAAGTCCTTTCTCTTGTCTCCGTTTCCCATTCTCCGACTCCGACGACGACGATGATGATTATTATTATTTTCGCATCCTATTATTGCTACAACAGTCGCCGCCCGCCCTCCCTCCTCTACCACCACTCATCTAAAGAGTATTAATAAGGACATTTCTATCATTAAAACGACGACGACGACGACAACGACTACGATGAACAAGAGACTTGTCATTTCTCGTGTAGCGACTATATTGTGAGTATATGGCGATGGCGAGAGAGTCATAGCTTCAATTCTAGGCCCTGTCGTATTTATTCAACCACATGCAGGAGCTGCGTGCTCCCTTTTTATGTTTCTCATTCTTTTGGCATTACGGGGAGTAATTGTAAAAGCTCATCCGTCGTAAGGATCAACAAATTAAAAAAAAAACCAAACAACCTCATTCAATGGGGGCGGTTGGAACTCGTCCTTCATTTTTTTTCTTATTTTTATTTGTATTCCTCTGCGCGCTACCTCTTAGGAAAAATGTCGCATTTGCAGGATTAAGAGTGGAAAATTGCTGATTTTTCCTGAATGCGCGTTTTCCCCATCTACTCGGTGTAGGTATTTGCATTCTTTCTCTCGATTCGAAGAATGAAAATGGCTGCCTAAGGAGGACGATGTTCTATAGCACCGCACTGCCGCACCCATTCAATTCACCCCCATTATTGGAGGGCCTCCCCGCCCGGCCCGGAGTGGGTATTTCATTTTAATTATTTGAATATCCATTTTCCGACGAATAAATTAATCGTCTTGTTATTTAAAAGAGCTCCCGAGAGGAGAGATATTCACTCTGGCATGGCAATAATGCGCCTCTAAGTCTATTGAATTGCGACTGCATGGCGTATTTTACAAGAACTTGATAATGGTCCTCCATCCTTGTAACCATCAGTCAGCCGCCCTTCGTACCATAATTGTGGCGTTCCAATGTGTATTCCTCTCGGTAAATACTGGCTAGTACAAAAGTGCTTACAATTTGAATAATACACGACTACGGGAGTTGTGTATGCGGTCGGCAATGGTTTTAGATATATGCGAAGCAGCGGATGATAAGAAGGATAAGAATTGTGCACTCTATTTGTGGATTGGATATTGCCTGCCACACAGTTCAATAAGGACATCATGGAGATTTTTCCTTGGAAATTGGAAAAAAAAAATGCCAAGGTCAGCAGGGTATGTGTTCTCTTCGTTCGTTTTGCAGATCTGAAAGTGATGGACATAAGGTCGAGACGGTAGAAAAGTAGCTTCTTTTGGCAATAACACATGGTCCTGTTTGCATTCACACATCATTTTTGTTTTGGGCCAATTTCATGTCTGCAAAAGCAACACTTTCAGGACAATAACTAGACTGACCCGGGGGGTTGCAGGGGGCGACATATTCGCTATTTGTGCATTGTGAGTTTCAGAAAAATTAAAACGAATTATTGCCAAATAGAGAATAAGGAATGCGGTTAACGCTCTTGAGGTGTTGAATCCGAATTCATTGATAACATCACTTCGGCTGAAACAAGATTTATGGTGACTGCAAACCTGTCAGGACTAGGGTGACCAGATCCATGCCCACCAAAAAAAGGACACCTTCAAAAATCTCGAATGAAAAATTGATATATCGGGTTTTTTAGGATATAGGTAATAGCAAAATTCTGAGCAAGACAGGACATATGTAAAAGAAATTGCTTACAATTACAATTTCGACTTGTCTATTCCGTTCTTCAGTCCATTAGCTCGTTATCAAAGAAATTTTTTTAAGTATTCTAGACATTTTCGTGCATAGGTGCATTTAAAAAATTATTATTTTCTTGTTCTTGCTCTAGAAATATTTTTAGGTTCAAAATTGGTCAAACAATTTATTTTCGTTTAATTTTTTGGGAATTTTGTTTAAATCCATCCATGTCAAACAATCAAACTGAAGAAATTTTAAACACCTTGAACAAACCTCATTTTTACATTTTTTCCACGTTTAAGGCATTATTTTTATTTCCACCTTTAACTACAAATTTTGGGTCGTGTTCATACCAGAAAGATTCAGAAAATTTCTGAATTACTGTTGAAAAAAAGTTTTGTTATGGTTTTGTGGTGTCGTAAAATTCCGTAAACTGGGAAATCCCAAAAGAGGACAAATTGCACATTTTTTCAAAAAGATACCGGACATTAGATAAAAACAGGACATGTCCTCTTAAAAGAGGACGTCTGGTCAGCCTAGTCAGGTCCGTAATTAATTCATGAGACTTAAAAGAAAGAAACAGAAGATTGGTTATACATATTTTGAAATTCCCAATCTATAGAAGATTGGAGCTCTCTCAGCTGCTGTAGATAGTGAAAATCGAGAGGCAACAAGATTGCCATAAATGAAGGAACTCAAAAACAGAGACGCTAGACATAAATTTCAAGCTGAATCTACTTTGTTGTCTATATACTTTTGGTTAAAAAAGGGTTTAAAAGAAGGTTTCCAAATACATATTGTAGGCATTATACTCTAAAACTGTGTTTTTTTTAGCATCGACTACACGATAGCCAATTTTAATTTTGGAATATAACTTTTTCGCAGGCAGTAAAATTTTTCTTAGCCGATTATATCCAAAATAGTAAAATTAAAGATTGTAAGGAAGTTCCATCCAAAGCTAATTTAAAAACGAGAAAAGAACTGTTGAGTTTAGGTAAGAGTTAAATTGCCATGCTTAGGAAAATAATTACAGGTCACAGCACCGTGTCGCAATCATGCTCAATCACAGTAGAAGCTGCGAAGACGTGGAACATCCAGAGACGATCACAAAGCTCTTTTGGCACTGTTTTGTTACCACCCTTCATCAATAGTGATATGATTCAGATTCGGATTTCTGCGGTTTATAGGTTCTTTGAAATATCGGTTCTTCTCAAAATCCACCCGATTTGTTTTTTTTTTTGTTTTTATAAAACAAGGGACTCAAGGCCCTTAAGGGCCTCCGAGTGGAAATATGGTGGTCTTCTTTGCGGCGGTGGGCGTCGAAACAAGTGTCTTTGCGAATGGAATTAGGTTAGCTTCTGACGATACTCTAATTACCTCTTGGATATTTCGTTTGAAAATACGCAAAGACCCAATTTATACATACCCATTGATATATTCAAAAATAGCAATGTAAACCTCAGCATAGCATTATTTGATTCGATGCTCTATTATTCCGAAATATGTTCAACGTGACTAAATTGAGTGAAAGTCACCTAAAAATTTACACAAAACCCTAAATTGAATAATGTACATAGGTAAAAAACGCAGGTCTTCATTTCGAAGTTTGAAAAGTAATCTGATGTTATAATTCTCAGTATGCGTACAACTTATTAGAATGTTTCGACAATCCAAACAATATTTTCGAAAACTTCAATAAAAGCCTGAAAACTTTTGAAAATCATTGTGCAACATTAGCTGCTGCTCTAAAAATATTAAGTTTGAAAATAAAACATTTTCGAAAATGGTCTTGTAGGTTCAGCTTCATTCCACAGAAACATTTTTGAGAACTTCAGCAGATGACTAAAATTGTTCAAAAACATTGGATAAACAGTCTGCGTCAAAAGTCAGAAAACACTGATGCTCTTTAAAGTTTTTTTTTTAAGTCCTAAAATAGGCATGCCTTAGGCAAAAACCCGGTTACAATCTGTAAAAAGTTTGATAACGAAATAACAATAACAGAACATATTTCATTTCGACAGCATAAACTACTTTATAGATACATATTTAAAAATAATTTTTTGTAAACTCCAAAGACGAATGAAAACCAGCATTAGTGTCTTCGCTAATATTTTTTATGATTTTTTGAAAATTGCTAAAAATTACTATTTTAGCCACTTTTTCCTGCTTTTCATACAACATTTTTCTGAGATCATCCCATTCAAAAAATCATAAAAAATATTAGCAGTCACTATTAGAATTGTTTGAAGAAACTTTTTGCATCAAAAAAATTTTTTTGAGACCGAGGAAAAAAGTAAAAAAAGTAGACTTTTACAAAAGTTCTAAATTTTCAATGGGTACTTAATGGGTAAAGGAAAGTTTTGTATCATTCAAACGGAATTTAAATGACCTTTTCATTGATGCCATGAAGTAAGTTTAAATTATGGGTAGAATTAACTTTAGTTTTGTCTAAATACTTATGTCCACCGGGATCATGACGTAATCTCGAATGCCAAAAATCTCGAAGGCTAAAAATCTCGAAAAGTTTTTTTTTTAATCTCGAAAGCAAAAATCTCGAATGGGTCAAAATCTCGAAAGACTATATCTCGAAAAAATCTCGAAAATAAAAAGTAAATTCGAGATTTTTTTTTGCACCCATCCCATAGCCAGACAGTAAACCCAAGCAGGGGGGTTGCAGGGGGGCAGCATGCCACCCCATACGTGTCGAGATTTTTTTTCGAGATTTTTGTCATTCGAGATTATGCTTTCTAGATTTTTTATTTCGAGATTTTTTAAATTCGAGATTTTTACATTCGAGATTTTTGCTTTCAAGATTTTTTTTTCGAGATATCGGGGTAGACCCATGTCCACCATTGTATATATTTATTAAAGTGTTTTCAGTGTACATTTTATTTTCGAAGAATTTTAACCGCCATGGCATTATATAAAATGTATTACCGTTGGTGTTTGGACACGTCTTAAGCGAACATTCTTTTTTCGATCGTTTCTAACATTTTCAAAAAAATCAGATCAGACTAAAAAGCTGCATGGTCTTTGAAAATTTGGAAAAACGTCTTTATAAATGAAACGTGTTCAATTTGGAGTGTTGCGTTTTAGGTACACAACACACTCGTACTTGTACTTTAAAAAATGTAAGTTTACAAAATTTCAAAAAAACTTTGACAACTCCAGGAAAGTTGTCATGATTTTGAAATTCTATATTGAAAACAGCCTTATATGAAAGGTGTTGGAAGTGGAGTACCGCGTTTTATATGAGGACTTAGAGGTTAGAGCGTCTTTTGAGGTTTCATATAGGTTTAAGAAAATTATTCTTTCAAAAATAAAGTGTCTTGTTTTCGAGCGTTTTAGGTAAATTGACATAGTATATTCATATATATAGTATATCATTGTATGTCTGTGGAAGTCGCCAAGAACGTTTACCGATCGCGCACCACTCAACCCATAGCTCTACAGCCATCATCAAGCGCCGAAGACCAGTGCTAATAATCCTAACAAGCCTTCAGAATCGCCGGAACTGATGTGCGGACCAGCCAAACGAAACCCTTGGTTTTGTGAAGAGTGCCGGCAAGTATACGGCGCTGCTGAGCGAGATCGGCTGGCGAGCTCTACGAGCAAACAATTTGGGTATACGGCCGTATACTGGCAATAGGAAAAGACACACCCGCAAAACATACAAAATGTTTCAATAGGCGGCAATAATTTCGAGGTATTTAGACGCCGCGCTTTTGCCTTGGCTTTTTGACTCTCCTATAAACTCGAATTACGAACTATGTATGCTCACATTTGCCAATCGATAGAAATATGGACATTAGCGAAGGTGGATGAAGACATTCTTGGTGGTTTTGTATCAGTCTTTTAAAATGGCTAGGATATGTGGCTACAGCGAAAGGTCACCAAATGCTTCGCAAAAAGTGACGCGCAATCTTAAAAGGGCACCTCAGCCATACCTTGGAATGCGCAACTGGATATTAAAGACTGCTATAACTGGGTTGAGGCCTAGTTCCATCCGCACTGTAGAGTCACCAATGTATGTAAGTCTATGGACCTGTTATGCCGACTATTTATTTTGTTAACAAATGAAGCAAACTTTAGACCACCCTAAACATACCACTTAGGTTAGGACTCTTGACAAATAGAAAACTTGCATAGTGACTAATTTAACAAGCACATCCTCGTAAACTGAACCAAGTTCCAAGTTTGATGCTGCCAGTTCCAACTGAAATTTAATTAATCTCAAAACTGTCTTCCCAAGTTCTGATTCTAAGCTGTCTACATATGAATGGAGGTATCCTTTGCTAATTCTACAGGCATAGAACCTTTTCCCATGTAATCCGCTCCTAAAAATGCACTCAAACCGATCCATTACCCGAGTTATCACAAATTAGATTTCCCAACTTCAAAGACCCACCCATCTTCCCCGTAAAAAAAAAAACAACAATTGAATTATGTACGCTCGCAGAGTGATTTCGTTTTAACTCGCGTCGAATTAAATAAAGGAGTTCCTCTATACATGGCTCATGTCCTTGCCTGAGCTACCTTGTACCTTCCATTAATTAATTCCAATTCGGACCCCGAAACGAATGTCATTATAAAGCGTATAGTCAAGTCACTGCCCGCGCACCCCATGTACAAATTCTTCAAAGTGCCAACTTCAAAACGTCATTTCCATATTTTCCGTTCGTCGTTTTGTGTGTTTTATTTTTTCGTTTTGTTTGAACTTTTGCCTCAATGAAGGCATTAATTTGTTTTTTCCTTCCCTTTTGAGGAAAGCGTGAAAATTCTCTAACCCATTGTGACAAAAGACCGTAATACATACGCGCCACTCTCAAGTATACATAATCTCCTGCTATACATACAGTCAAGTTTCGCTTCCATTGCACAACAGCGCAGCTCACCCTTATGTACATTTCAGCAACCCCTGGGGCCAACACAAAAATGAAACCAACGCCAGAGCATAGCATTGAACGGGAGGAAAAAAACCCGTCCTTTCCGATCTCCCTCGAAAAATTTGGAAAAGGCAAAAACATTAAGCACACAGAACACACAGGGGTGGTGGTGGTGTTGGTGGTGGTTGTTGTAGCTTGTAGGGTAGCAGCAGCGGCAAACGTAGAGCGCAAAGCGAGATACGATACGAGACTAGAAAGAGCAAATATGGCAGCCAACACCAGACTTCGACACGTAAAGTGCCGCGTTGCTATGACAACGCGGACCCTTCGTCTCCTGCTTCGCAGTCTTTATAATAAAATGGCTCTATTCAATTACCTCACACAGATATTGCGGACACCACAGGGGCTGTAGTGTAGAACGTCGTATACACAGCCACAGAGATCCATATCTGCCGCTGCTGCTGCTATGTATTTGACTATCGGTGTGTACTGTATATATAGATATATTAAGCATTATTATTCACCCATGGGAGATATGACACAGGGAGCTCGAGCATCAAAAGAACCCGATAAGGGTTGGGTCCGGGGGCTACCGGCAGAAAATACCCTAATAGCCTTTGCACAGTGTAGGTACACTTTATGATGCGAAGAACGAACATCTAACCAAGCAGAGGTGGTTCAGTATATACCTACATATAGATGGGGGCGGGCGAGGAGATGGGAAGCTTCAAAAAAAAGGACGCTACCAAGTAGATAGGATTTCAGGTGAACACTGAACATATATAGACGCTTTTGTGTGGAAAATTTACACGGGGACCGACTGAGCTCGGGCCATACTAACACCCAAACACCCGACAGATCGACCAACAAAGGACGAAGCACTCGCTCCTCTATCTCTGACAACCACTACCGCCACATGACAACGATGACGATGACGACGACGACAATGACAACGACGAACTCATGCGAGCTTATGTAGAGAATTAGAGAAGCATCTACGAAACGAATGATGGTTGGCATGGAAGCTGCTGCAAACTTGTCCCTGATGGTGCTCAAAAATATAGAAAGGGATGCTGGCTAAAATGACATTTGTCACCATTTTTTGTTGTCGTCGACTGAATGTGCCAAGTATATAATGTGCTGGGCTAGGCTGTGATGCTTAAGGGCTTGGAGTTGTTCATTGATTTGCTCTGTTGCAGCAAATAATGGTATATGTGTCATAAAATGTGGTTAATAAGAAGTTTCAGTTATCAGCCTCACTATGATACAGTACAGCTCGAACCAAAAAACTTTAAGACCGCTGTATTGGCGATGTCCCGCAAGGCTGTATGCTGTCACCAGTACTGTCTAGTACCTATAGGTGGCGGTGAGCTCTGGTCGATTAATGGCTCGGAGCTCTGGTCTGGACGTCTCAAGATTGTTTTATTTTCTTGCTTTTTTAAACTTTTTAAAATTAAAGAAACAATCATGATCAGTATAATATTCCATCGAGTGGACAAAATGCAGCTCGGACAACAACGCAGCTTAAACTTGGGTGCGCTGAAAGTTTTGCGCTCTACTATTTGGAGCTTGTGACGTGACATTGGGTTTAAGAGTGCGCCTCTCTTAGCTATGAACTCCAAGTTTATTTAAACGTGTTTAACATGTTTACATGGATTAGTGCACGGAATTTCAAATATTCCTCGATAACCTAATCTTTCAAATGTGGGATTCGGTGACCTCTCCATGCGACACTTCTATGCCAAAAAGAAATCCAACTGACACAACTCGTCTTACTACTGGTAGAGTGATAAAATCAAATTCCAGCAAAATCAGCAGTTTCAAGAAGCTGCTGGACGAATTCATGGGGGTTTGCCTACAGGATCAACATAACGAAAACCAAAGGTTATAGACCACTCCAACGTATATGTGTCCGACCATGCTAAGGAACATTGTCACTCGATTTTCTAGCAGCCGTCACCGACGACCAAGGAATATGTGCTTCCTGATAGCTTTATAAAAAAATCCAAGTGCCAGTCTCATTTTTAACTGATTTGCGTATTGATGCTTTTTTTTTTCGTCTCACCACTGGGGACAATACTTAACAGTTCATTTTTAAAGTGGGGGCGCTGTGGCTCAGTGGTTAGTGTGCTGGACTGTGCGTGGGGTCCCAGGTTCGATGTGCAAGATGAACACTTCTCCATTTCATCCTGTTTTTATTTACTTGTCAGTGTCTAGACAATTTCACTGCATAAAACTCAAAATATGGGCATTTCTAAAATAATCAATTTCCTCTAAAAGTAAACTTAATACATTAAGACTTTCAACATCTTCGGTTACGAAACAAAGAGACGACACAAAGTGATTTTCCAATTTGCAAAGTAGAACCAGTGTCAAACCCTGTCACTCGCTGGTATCGGAACCTACATTTTCAAAGTTGCTCGTGGAAAAATGTCGGCATTTCAAAATTTGGCTAAAAGTAAAAAAATGCTGAAAGATTTATAAATGTAACGAATCAGTTCCAAATGTAACGAAGCAGTTGAATGCGTTGGGACAAAGTCTATGTCTAGGATGTGATTTTAATCCTGCCTACTCGAAAAATGTAAGGAAGTCGTCATTCACAATTTTTCAAAACTCAGCTCAATTCATGGAAGCCTTATCAAAACTGGAAAATTACCGACACATCGAAACAGATATATGCGAAGAACGAAGAACATTGGAGAACAATATTTGTTTCATGCAGACAATTAAGCGACATGAAAGACGCAGACCTTACATTTTACTAAAGCTTTTAAATGCAACGACATTGAGAAGAAAATTAAAAGAAAAATGTTGACTGCTCAATTTTAGTACCCTGTAAGTCGGAACTGCGACAGCAAATTATAAGAAGTCCTTACATATGAAGTATATGGTGCAAGGAATATCCCGATCCTTCCTGAATCTATCCTTCTGATTGTGAATGGAAGGAAATCGAAAATAAAATAGAATTTCGATGGTTCGAAAGTGACAATTACCATCAACTTTAGTCAGCGAAGTCGTAACCGAGAATCTTTAAAAATTCAATGATGCAGGTAAATATGTGTAATTATATAGATTTCTCATTCTTCTCTGAGAATATACCTATATATATTTCTGTAATTATTTTAATTTTTACAGACTTTAATATCCAAAATTATAGTGAAGAAACTGATGGCGATGATGCCCAAGGTCAAGTTTTTTCAAGTTTTATGGGAAGGATTATGAATTTCGATGATGATTGCCCGTGAATATCTAATAATACAAATGTAATAAAATTGTACATTTTAAAATGTTTGTTGCACTATCACGTAAGAACTACTAACCCGATTGGTATGGATATGTTTGGAAAAGGTATAGGCTTTCTTTCATTGCAATCAGATTACTCATTTATGATATTTATAAATAACGCAAAATTTGTATGTGTGAATTTTATGTGTTGTTGTTCTGCTTTGGGGTGGTGGGCGTAAATCGCAGCATGATGTGATGTGGCCTATGTGCGAGTAGGTCGGCCCTAGGGAGGTATCCGTCGGAACAGAAAATTCTCCGATTTCATACGAATCGGAGGATTTTTACTTCGAGGTATTATTCCGAACGGCTTTTGAGTACGATCAAGTCCGTTTTTAGTACTGCTATTTTTGAAAGTTTCATACGAATTTTCTTCCGATATTCTCCGACAGGAATTGGTTGCGGAATTTGTTTACTGAATTTGTTTGCAGTGAAGTATTAATTGATAAATGAATGCCATAAAGAAAAAGACTGTGTTGGTTAAGGGTCTACCCCGATATCTCGAAAAAAAAAAAATCTCGAAAGCAAAAATCTCGAATGTAAAAATCTTGAATTTAAAAAATCTCGAAAAAAAAATCTAGAAAGCATAATCTCGAATGACAAAAATCTGGAAAAAAAAATCTCGATGCGTATGGGGGGGCATGCTGCCCCCCTGCTTGAGTTTACTGTCTGGCTATGGGATGGGTACAAAGAAAAAATCTCGAATTTACTTTTTGTTTTCGAGATAGAGTCTTTCGAGATTTTTGTACTTTCTAGATTTTGACCCATTCGAGATTTTTGCATTCGAGATTTATCAAATTCATTTTCGAGATTTTGACCATTCTAGATTTTAGTCGTTCTAGTTAACGTCATGATCCCGTTCGTTAATCGTGCCATATTTTTTACAAACAGTTAATTATTGTGTTGAAACTTTCAAGGCAATAGGTATATTTACAGTCGTATTTATTAGAATTCGCTATAATGCTTCTAAACAACTGTATATAGTTAGGCAGTGTATAAGTATTTATTTTTCAGCTTATGCTGCCTCTATACAACTGAGTATAATTTTTATAAATACGGTTTTTGCGTTTAGAGTTATTATAAAGAGTGTATAAAGTTTATAAATAAGGCTGTTAATGTTCATTTAGCACATAATTTAAAGGGAAGTGAAAAACAAAAATTATCCGAACGCGTGTTTTATTTTTCCTGTAATGTCATTAGATACATAATGTCAATCATCGAAATTTTGTCTTCGCATTTAAATTCTTGCGAACTTTTTTAAAGTTCGTGCTGTCCTTTAAAGTGTAATCTTAAATGGACTAAATTTTAGTTTTTTTTTGCTAAAGGCGAGCGAAGCAAGGCGAGTTTTTCATAAAATTCCGAAACAAAATAAGAATAAATATCCGAAAACAAAATACAAAATGGATGAAAACGGACAAGTGCTGATCTTGCACATACGGGGATTTGTATACCATGGAAAGATAAATAGCACAAAGCTAATTCCAGAATGAACTAAATAAAATTTCAAGAACAATGAACTTAACTTGCATGACAAAGGGAGCTACCGCACCCAGACACCGCAATATGATCGTATAAATTGAGCTGGACTCGGTCTGGGCACGATTTGAAGAGTAAACTAGTTAGTTCCTCTGTCTGTTGGATTTTTCCTCCAGCAACAATTATATAAGCACAATGTACACTAGACTAAGAATTTGCTACGATTCATAAACTTCATCGCAGCTTACTTTGGATCTGAGTTCTGGAACCACCGTACACCGTCATCAGAACAGTCCGTGAGTGACTCCAATAACTCTAATAGCGGCTTATATTACTTTGACCATTTTCTTTGCTTTTGGAGTAATTTTAATGCGATTTTCCACCTGTAGCTTCCTTAAAAGTTCAGTGGCGGCACTCCGCGGCTCCTTGTTCTCACTTGGCGCTGGTGCGGCGGTCATCCTTCTAGCGATTCCCTGCAACTTCTGCGCAAACGTAGATTGTTCACAGAAATCCAAAATGTTGTACAAGTTTATGTTGAAGAACTTACATTTGGCCATCAGTTTATGAGTCCTTCACATACAAGATGCCTATGCCTTCCCATTCTCAGCAGAGAACATCTCAGTCAGTCTTTTGGTGACAAAAAGCATAACAATCTGCGATTATCCAGTTGTGACCAGGTTTCGATACTGAGAATGGCGAGCAATGCAGGGTCTTGAAGTGTTTTAATAGGAATCTGACTTTCGACACAGTCGCCATTGGAGTCAGATGGTGTCGCTTTGGCCTGTGAACCTTCTAAGCAGCTTTCGTTGATGAGCGAGCTCGAGGCAAGTTTCTTCACTTCGGGTGCACGCACAGGTTCTGGCCTACTGCCAGTGATACAACATCGGACTCGCTTGCCATATTCTGTTTCCTTAATTTCTACAACAACCTGAGACAGTTGTGAGTGGAAGCGGCAGCAAAAAAAAGATCTACAAAAGAAGGCAAGTTTATGATTGTTTTATATCAATGGACTGACTTATCCCTAAAGACTATCTCTTCCTCAGCAGTCTTATCTTTTCGTTCATTCTCGTACTCATCCAACTCAAGATCCTCTTCTACAAGATCTTCTTCAGAGCCAACTTTCCTGGCGACTTTTTTCGGTAATTGAATGTTCTTCTTAAGTTCCCCAATAGCATCCTTAATCATCCGAAGATTTTCCATTACATCCTTCTTCGGAACTTGCGCGACTACCATCCATTTCGAGTTTCTAAATTTCCTATGTCAAGCCGTCGAGTCGCTTTAGAAAATCCACTTTAACCAGCGCCTCATGGTCTAGGAATCAGTTCCAATGGGGCTCTCGAAAATTCCAAATTGCTTGATTCCATGCGACTACACCGTACCAGGAAAAGGTTGGATTGGTTTTGATGGTCTATTATGACCGAGTTCTTTACTTATTTGTCTTATGGAGGTACTTCTTAGCGTCAAACATGTTGAATATGTATTCCTCGCAGGCCAGTGAAGTTACTAAAGGAGGAGTTAAAACACCTGGGCAGAACTGCACCAAACAGTTCTTTCCAAAATTCTCCCCCAGAAAATCCTATTCTCTTATCTTCTATCTTATCTGGACAAAAACATCCTAAGAATCCTGACAAGTATTATTACTGGCCATGGTCTTTTGAAAAAACAGCTTCACCGAATTGGAATCTCACCGGACCCCACATGTAGACTTTGCCTGGAGAGTGATAAATCCTCTCTTCATATTCTCATGCAATGTCCGGCTCTCTTTCGTCTCAGAAAGAAAGTCCTTGGCGAAGAAATCGTCACTACCGCAAAACTTGCTGACTTACCCCTAGAGAAGATTCTTATCTTCCTGTCTCTCTCCGGAGTCAAAAGATGGCTCTAGGACCTCACCAGGGTAGGTACAATACGCTCCTTTAGAGAGGCCGCAGTGCCAGGGCCGGTGAAGGCTCTGCCGACATATCATCTAATCTAATCTAAAGAGAGCAGTCCCTGGTTTAACCCCCAGAAAAATACAAATTATACCATTAGGTTTTTCCACGACGCCACCTGTCGCATAAAATTGTAGGTCCCACTAGACCTAGAGCCCCATATGAACCTCTTGCGCCAACTATTTATTTGTATTTGCAAGCCAGCAACTGGATAAGCCTTTGAGCTTTTGCAAAAATTGTCTTTTTTTTTGGTTAAAAGACAGTTCAATGACATTGCCAACCCTGAATAGTATGCGCAACTACCCGCTAAACATATCGTCGTTTTGATCTCACCGAAAAAAAAAATACCCACTCCCAGCTGAATTAAACGCCGGCCGTGCGTCTGTCAGAATGCCACCGCAACAACAATAACGCCAACAGATTGGCTTCTTATCATTAGTCCAGATACACACGCCAACGATTCGGTTTGACCTTTGGTGTGCAGTACCAAGGTACACCACACGAAATACGGGAAGCATTGGGTCCTCCGAGTGCGGCGTCGCGCTGGCCGGTGATATTTTGACATCGATACCGCTTATATCGCTCTTTTTGTTGCAGCCGGAGCCGCATAGTTTCCTTTGAGTAACCCGATATCGCCGCTGTTGGCAATGATTAGCCATAATAAAAAGGACACAGAGTATGCATCGGATATACACTCTCTGGGGCTGGTGGCGGAGGGGGTTTCATTTCAGTTTTGGTTTTTGTTCCTCAATATGACAGCTATTTTGCTAGACCACTCATGTTGACGCGCGGACTCTTATATACACGCGGGCAGGTTTCTCTGCTTTGCTGCCTTTCAAAAATGAGATCTCTCCAAGGGGTTTTCATTTAAGGATAATGAGCATATGACAGGCTTTATATGTATAGGCAGGATTACCCTCGATAACTCGTCAAGTTCTTGATTTTATATATGAATTTTTGATGTTGTCGTCGCGAAATATATATCGAAACGAAGCGGATCTCCTTACACTTTTGACGGCACAGATCAAACGAGCGGAAGTGTTTGTTGAATTAAATCGAGAGCATTCGCTTATAAATTGTTTTCGGATATTGGTTTCAAGATGTACCGTGGCGGTATAAAGAAAGGCAAAGTATGAGTTGAAATATGCGGAATTATGAAAGAAGGGATGATTTCCCTTATATAAGGATTAATGTGATCGCTGCTGACGCATGCAATTGGAGTTGTTTTGTAATTAATCAGTGAGAGTGAAAGGGTGCGGGGCCATGCAAGGATAGCCCACAGTTTAAAAAGAAATGATCGCTTTTTTGCAATGAAGAGCTTCAACCACTAGACCTGTTGCTTATTACAAACTTATTACAAGCAAAGACAGGTAATAAGGGCCGCAGATGGTTGTGTCATTTTAGAAAAATTGAATGAGTTGATTTTCGAAAAACCTGGCTGCTCATTTGCTGGGCTGGACTCCCGTCTCCAACGGCTTAAAAATATCCCTGATTTTATATATCTATACAGACATCCCGACGAGTCTGTCAAAGTCAGTCAGTCTACGCTTCAAAGAAATTTTGTGTGGTTGCGTCAATTATTTAATATTCAGTTGCGATTTTTTGTGTAGATATAAATAGGGCATTTTTAGCGGATCTATAACCTTTGGATGCGTCTGGCAAGGACTTGGCGACACGTGAAACGTCTTGGACTTATATATTTGTTATCAAGGAGTTTTTCTCTAAATTCTAAAATAAAAATTAAGTGGTTGCATTAATTATTCAAAATTGGAATTTTTAATGCATTTCCACTGCGTCTGGCAGGGCTTTGGCGACAACTAAAACGTCTTGGATACCTACATGTATTTGTACTGAGGGGACCATTCTCTATTATTTGGTAGTAGATTCAAGCGGTTGCACCAATTTATTCCTTTTGTGAATCATAGCGCATTTTTAATATGCAGTTGCATGCTTTAGCTGCCATTAAGCGCTTCCAGACAGGCATATTTGAAATCTTGGGCGTCATAGCAACGTATTTATGTAAAATTCATCCGGTTGCCTTTCACGTTCAAAATTTACTGCGGGCTCTCGGTCTATTAGGTCAGCAATCTTTTAAGTTCTATAGTATAGTTCATCAGGGGTGTCTTTAGTCTGCTTTTTTTAACGGCTGGCTAGTTTCATATAGTAGGTAAGAGATAAATAATATGTTTATTCAATGTTTCGGCCCAAGTGTTCCTTTTATAGCTCTCGGATTTAATACAGCCGACTTATGGCTTTTATAGACGCTTAGCTGTGAAGTTTATCTCTGTTTGAAAACACTACAATCGTATAACTGATTCTATATGAATCTCATAGTTTCACAGAAAATTCCCGCGCCTGTGCTGATATCTATCCTTGAACCGTCGGTGTATCTATCTGTGGACACATTCTCCTCTGTCAGATGTTTTGATAGTGAATTTCATTTTGAAGGCAAAGGTGGAAGTGAGGTAGTCTAGGGTTGTCTAGGGTTGTTGCCTCGTTTGAAACACTCCATACTCTAACGGCCGATTTCTTCACATGAGTATACTAGCTGCCTTAGTACCTAATCTAGGTAGCTCTACTCGGTACCAACTAAAAGTTAGTACTTCTGTATTCTGTATCGTCACATCGCTCACTGGTATAGGAGCTAAATTCATCAACCGTACTAACGACTAATTCGTCTAAAACTGGTATAGTACCCATTTTAGTATATAAAATGTCGTAACGGTGACGTTTTTACAGGATATGTGCATACGCCGATTTTGCCAAAAATCAGAATTATTCGCAGTCGCCATAGCGTGTGTTCGAGTATAGTCACCAAACTCTCAGCCTCAAATCGCGCGGGTACATTCGAATGACGAGAAATTGAGATCCCGCCCATCATGCAACCACTTTTAAAATTTTTAAATCGGCCGACGATATTGTTTGCACGTTGAGAGAAAAACGAATCATTTTCGGTTACGAAAACCTTCGCTCTTGATATACAAAAAGAATCGTTGGACGTTAAATATAGCAGTTAAATGAAAAAAAAAAAAAACAAATATTAAAAATAAATAAATAATAATAATAATAATAATAATAATAATAATAATAATAATAATAATAATAATAATAATAATAATATTGGAAAACAAAAAAAGTAGATTAAGAGCGCAATTGGGCAGACTAACGCAGTATAAGAGAGGCATAAGATCTAGAGGCTTGTGCAAAAAAGTAGAAAAGATCTTGCATCCACGTCCAATAGAAGACCTTACTCCAGAGCTGTTGGATGATGTAATAGATAGACTTACACAAAGACTCCAAATGTTAAGTTCTAGACTAAAAAGATATTTAGATAGTCTAGCAAGAAAAATGGACAATAAACAATTTAATAACAACCAACGAAGATTTTATGCTCAACTTAATGAAAACAACTGCGATCTGGAAGCACATGCGAAACCTACTGTAGAAGATCTAGAACGGTTCTGGGAAGAGTTATGGGGTTCAAGTCGTGTGCATAACCACCAATCCATCTATCTCACTAGTGAGCCTCACCATCCTCAAATGAACCATGAAGAGATAAATATGGAAGAACTTAAAACAGTCATACGGAAAAGTAAAAATTGGAAGTCCCCGGGCCCCGATGAAGTTCAAAACTTCTGGTTTAAAAAATTTACCAGTGCACATACCCATATCGCCAGAAATTTTAATAAAATTCTTAACAGGGAAGTCCCTTTGCCAACTTTTCTCACCAAAGGAATAACTTATTTGATCCCTAAAGATGGACCCCTTGACAACGCTGCCAACTATAGACCTATTACATGCTTACCAACATTGTATAAAATGTTAACTTCCATCATCAGTGATCGCATCTTGAACCATTGCGAGATACATCACATCATTCCAACGGAACAAAAGGGATGTGCAAGAGGATCTAGAGGATGCAAAGAATTAATAACCATCGATTCCATTATTACAAGAAATGCAATAAAAAAGCAGCGCAATCTAAGTGTAGCATATATAGATTACAAAAAAGCTTTTGACAGTATCCCTCATTCGTACCTAATAGAGGTTTTAGAAATGTACGGAATGCATCCAAAAATTATATCTTTTTTCACAGATACCATGCGTAATTGGATAACTAATGTACGTCTTGGAAATATGAAAACCAAAGATATAACCATTAAAAGAGGAATATTTCAAGGTGATACTTTTAGTCCGCTGTGGTTTTGTCTCTGCTTGTGCCCACTTAGCAGAGTCCTTAACGAGTCAACCAATGGATATCGTATACAATTTGGAGATTTACACCACAGCTATACACACCTTTTGTATATGGATGATCTTAAATTATTTGCACGATCAAAGCACCACCTCTCTGAACTCCTTAAAATTGTTAAAAACTTCAGCGATGATATATCTATGGAATTCGGGTTTGACAAATGTAAATCAATAGAAACCGTTTTGACGATGGTTCAGTCGATTCTCTGAGCACTGAAGAAAGCTACAAATACCTCGGCGTTCAGCAAATGCGTGGCATACTACATAGTGAAATGAAAGATACAATTAAAAAACGATTCAAGGAAAGAATTAAATGTCTATGTAAAACTAAACTGAACAGTGGTAATCTTTCAAGAGCGATGAATGTTTTTGCTATTCCTGTTCTTACTTATTCCTTTGGGGTTTTAGAATGGAGCAATACCGACCTTGATGAGTTAGAGCGTATGATACGAACAACCATGACGTCTTACCGATTTCATCATCCGCTATCTGCTAAGGAAAGATTGTTTTTGCCGAGAGCTGAAGGAGGTCAAGGAGTATCCAACATCCATAATTTGAATTACATACAAATTGAAAAACTCCGATGCTTCTTTTACAACTGCAGCGAACAAGATAGCAGATGTCTTGCACTAACCCAATCGGACAGAAATTATACGCCACTGCATCTATGCGATCATGAATTTCAGCCATCAGCTCACATTCGTTCAAATAGTGAAATAATTGAACAATGGAAACATAAGGCAATTCACGGAAAATATCCTTACCAACTTCAGTCGCAGGATGTCCATAAGGAAAGTACTACCCTCTGGCTGCAGAGAGGCCAGTTGTTTCCTGAAACTGAAGGATTCGCCATAGCGATTCAAGACGGCATCATTGCAACTCGTCAGTACAGGAGTGCCATTTTACATGAAACCATAGAAAGCACCTGTCGTCGATGCAGACACAGTCAAGAGTCTATCGAACACATCATGAACGGATGCTCGGCATTAGCAAACAGCGACTATCTTCAACGGCATAACAATGTAGCTAAAATAGTCCATCAGGAATTGGCACTAAGATCCAAACTAGTAGAAGTTAAAATCCCATTCTACAAATATCAAGCCACCGCAGTCTTATTAAGCTCAGACTATAAGCTGTATTGGGATAGGTCCATAACTACTGACCACACAATACTAGCAAATAAACCTGATATAGTATGGATCGATAGAAGAAACAGAAATGGATACCTGATAGATATAGCAGTGCCACTATCGAATAATATAAATCGGACCTTCGCTGAAAAAATAGGCAAATATATAGAACTCGCCCACGAAATTAAACAACGGGAAGCATTAAGGACAATACGTGTAGTACCAGTTGTGATTTCCAGCACAGGGATTGTTGCAAAAACTGTTGTCGATGAATTAAAAAATATGAAATGTGAACATCTTTTACATGAAATTTCAAAAACTGTTATCCTAAGCACGTGCAGAATTGTGCGAAAATTTCTGCAGCAACCGTAAAAAAAGAAAAAAAAAAAAAAAAAAAAAAAAAACAAACAATAGTACCGATATGACTTGCAGCCGAGACTGCCGTCGTATTCGGTGAAAATGGACCCCAGCTCGCGCGGTATCTGGGGGGGGAAAGAGGCGTGGGAATAATAATAATAATAATAATAATAATAATAATAATAATAATAATAATAATAATAATAATAATAATAATAATAATAATAATAATAATAATAATAATAATAATAATAATAATAATAATAATAATAATATTGCACGTTGTTTGGACAACCGAAATCGCCGAAAGAATCCACATGAAATCGACCGACTGCCGATTTTGAGGGTTCAACTAATACCGAGTACTAACTATAATACTCGGTACCAAATTCAGCTTATTACTTCGTGAGGAAATGACTTGATACCAATTTGAGTATCAACTTTTCGTCTAATACCGGTACTAAGCCTGACAGTGATTTGGGCCACCTTGGTTGGTTGGTTGGTTGGTTGAAAGTGGCTGTCAGCTAAAAACGCCAACACACTTAAACCAGTATAGGTCCATTGTGATGCCACGAAGAAGGATCTAAGATCTCCTAATCTAAGATCTTTGTTTTGTCGCTAGACAAGTGGTTAACCTCGTCCACCTAAGATTTGTACTCTCGATAGCATTCAGCTTCTACAAAAGTCGTTTGCGAAGAGGCCCAGCCTTGCGGCATGTTTGCCTATCAGGCAGTGTCCAGTAATGACACCTATTGTGGTGCCGATATGCAATCTGTTGAGAGAAATCAATTTCTTAGAGCGTTTCAAATCCAGCTTAGGCCAAATTTGTTTTGTCGCTAGACAAGTGGTTAACCTCGTCCACCTAAGATTTGTACTCTCGATAGCATTCAGCTTCAATTTTTGTTTGCGAGTAGCGATTGGTATCCCTAGGGTGCCTTTATCCGGCAGAATGGGTTGGGTTGTTCCTATTCTAGCGAGTTCATCGGCCTTACAGTTCCCTGGAATGTCTCTATGCCCCGGCACCCAAATTAGGTGAATGTTGAACTGTTCTGCCATCTCCGTAAGAGACGATCGGCAGTCGAGGGCTACTAGAGAAGTTATAGAGATCGAATCCAAGGATTTGATGGCTGCTTGGCTGTCCGAAAATATGTAGATATCCTTAACGGATATGACGTTTTTCTTGAGCCAGGATAAGACTTCTTTAATCGCCATAATTTCCGCCTGGAACACGCTACAGTAATTTGGAAGACGGAAGGAGAGCTTAAGATTAAGACGTTCCGAGAAAACACCCCCACCAACTCCATCATTGGTTTTTGAGCCGTCAGTATAGAAGTGAACTGATTCATCTTCCGGGAATGCATCTCCATCCCAGGTTGCTCTGGATGGGATTGTGACGAGAAAATTCGTGTCAAAGTTTAGAGATGGGGTGGTGTAGTCAGTGTTTTCGGTTGAGGTCTCGAATTTTTTCAGAATAGAGGCGTGGCCAAAGTCTTTGCTTGACCACTGTGAGATGGCTTTAAGGCGAATGGCTGCACTCGCTGCCATTTGCTTGCTAAATATGTCAAGGGGTAATATATGAAACAATATGTCTAGTGCCGCAGAGGGTGTTGTGCGTAGTGCACCGCTTATGCACATGCAAGCTGTGCGCTGGACCTTGCTTAGATGGTCGCGGTTTGTGGCCTTCTCCAAGGCTGTCCACCAGACAATTATCCCATAGGTGAGTATCGGTCTTATAACTGAGATATAGAGCCAGTGGGTTACTCGAGGTTGTAAACCCCATTTATTCCCAATAGCTTTTTTACAAGAGAAGAGTGCTACTGTAGCCTTCTTGACTCTTTCTTGGATGTTAAGTTTCTAACTAAGCTTCCTATCCAGGATAAGCCCCAAATATTTAGCTTTGTCAGAGAAAGTTAGGTTGATACCATTGAGTGAGGGAGGGTCGACTGATTTGATTTAGGGCCGTGTGCTGATACGGCACACAAAGACTTAAGCTCCTCACAAACTCCCATGTTGTGCCTTGCAAAAGCAGTCCCATGAAAATCTAAGTAGAGCTCAAAACGTTATGAGTCGCATCAGCAGACGACCTTAGTGTTGTCTCCCACCCCATCTAATGGTTCACGCTTTCACATCAGTCGTACGTTGCAACGAATAACAGCGTACGGCTGATATGTAAGTGAGACCCTTGGCTGACACTAATCAGCCAAGCTGATTAGCCATTTTCAGGCGGGCGCCCACGAGAAGGACGGAAGTATGAGGATTTTGCCCAAACCCCATTTTGGGCCACCTTGGGGTTAGTGCAATATCCAGGAGGTATGAGGCATTGCTTCCATTGCAGCTATGAGTGTAGTTCTTTAGGATGCAATAAGGCCGACCAAACGACCGAGGCTGTGATCTAAGAAGTGATTTTGGTATTCCTTATGACGACCTCTGCGAGTCACCCCAGCATTACTACCAATTTAATTTCGGCAACTTGTAAGTATCTTATCCCATATCATGACCATAGGTAGGGATGAAACGATACCTTCAAGGTATCGAGTACAAGCACTCGATACTAGTATCGAAAAAAAGTATCGATACCTACTCGGGTATCGGGTGAAAAGTATCGATACCTACTTGCATCGAATTAAAATTCCAGATGAAAACATTTAATTTAATTTTTCAAGTTTTTATTTTTAACAAGAATAAAATACATTTTGTGGAATATTTCCTAAAAACATCAGTTTTTCTAGATGTTTTCCACTTAACCGGTTTTTGCTTTGGATGATTGTTGCCCCCGCCTTGGAAAACAATCTTTCACAAGGTACTGACGAAGCAACAACCACCAAAAACTTCTTTGCATGTTTATATAAAGGAGGAACAAATGGCTTTAAATCTTCCCACTCTTCGAGTGGATTGTTTTTTATGTGTGTGCGGAAAGTGTGTGATTTATATTTTGTGTGAAGAGGAATACAAAATTGCATGAACATTGAGTATGTGTGTGAAACTAGCTTGGGTGCGATACTTTCATTCGGTGCAAGTACTTTTAAACGATACTTACTTGGTATCGCAACCAAAGGTATCGATTACAAAAATACTTGGTATCGAATCAAAAGTATCGAGTATGTACTTGTATTTACTTGTATCGATTCATCCCTAACCATAGGTAGGATTTAGCACGGGTACGAAACTTGGGCGCCGAAAGTTGATAGGGAGGTTAAATACAAGCATTTTTTACTATGGGAGAAGGGTCTATCTATTATAATTAAAATGAAATAAAAAGTATTACGAAACAATGACAACACTTACAATAAAGGACTTAAGCATATTTCTGAAAGTCTTGCATCTGTTCTTTCATAATTATTTTTAACTCAAATTATTTCTGTTAAAAGTTTTTGAAAAAAAGTTATTTCAAACTTGACATTTAAGGAAAAAATTAACAAAAAAATTGTATGCTAATTTTTTCAATATTGAGAAATTATGTAATTTGTTTGTAGTTTTTACTGATTCTTAATCGAACACTGAAAGTTCTGGAAAATGGAAAATTAATTTTATATGTTGCTCCGCTTACAACTTTCTTTTAAAACAGCTACAAACTGTTCAATTGTGTGGTAAAGTTTAGTCAAGAATGACCAGGCTATCAGAGCAAATGACTTATCCTTAGGTCTCCCCCAACTCGAAACGTTAGTAAAATTAGTGAGAATGAAGAAGAAACAAAGAGCACATCTGACCTAACTCCAGCGCGTTAAAAGTAGTGATTTACCCGAACACAGCTCGAAAAGTTTGTGTAAGCAGATCGATTGTCCCTCAGGAGGCTCAATTCCATTTTCCTGCATTAAAGTCCAGGGTTTACCTCGAGGGAACCTTCGTATGGCTTCTCCAAGCATTCAAAACATGCCTTTAGACGAGTGTGGGAAACTTCCGTCCAGCACACTAACCACTAAACCACTGCCCCACAGTGATTCTGCCAGCACGAAAACTGCACTGCTTATCCTAAATACTTGATTCAACCACAGTTCGGGTCTCGTTTTGAATAACAGAAAACCTTAAAACTGCCTAAAATTGAAGGCCCTATTAGCACCTTTCTTAAAAGACCGAATAATCGTCTGAGTTGGGTATAGTTTGACGACCGACCTATCGCCGCATTGTCCAGGTCATATTATACTGGCACGAGAGAACCTTTAAACTTCAACCCTATACCTATGGCCTTGATCTTGGACATTTATGGCCAGATTTCTTCCACTCCCAACAGATTTGTCAATTTTTAGCGACTTGCGATTCCAAAAATGACTTACTGGACCGTGGAACTATCTAGCGATGAATCTTTTATCTTTGACTTTGGCAACAGCAACAGAGAAATGCTCGGTTCATCGCCGTAAGACTTCCTTCTCACCGGTAACAATCGCACCATCTTCGGATTTATCACACCTTTAATTGTATTCCACTCTCTTTCTCCAAATCGGTGGATGGTCTTCCAGGACACTTGCAAATCCGTGGTCAAGGCCTAATTTTTCGCCAATCTTCTTCCAAGACTGTTCAATTGACTGACTAAACGAACCTTTCAGACAACCGCTCGTCGTGCAAAATCCTCCTATATACGAGGATCTTCCTACGAGTAGTTATCATCGTTGTGTAACCCTTCCCAATGTATTCGTCTAACCGACGTTTATTTATTCGCAGGACATGTATTTCACCGTTGAAGTACAATTTTCACAGCACCTAGTGATGATCAGTTGACAGCGTCATGTGACAACACCGTTCTGAAGCTAGAGCTGATTTTTAAGCTTTAAGATCGCAACTCTCACTTCTGGTGTCCACTTCAATATACCATCTGACTGTCAGCTTGCGAACTTTTAGCAAACATTGAATAGTGCTACTTCTGACATGGACCTTTCCCATCCAACCGCAAGATCCACAATTCGAAAATCTCCTTGGTTTGTTAAGCAGACAGAAAAACTCTATCTAGTCAGTCGATATTTAAACGGATCCCGCACAAGCTCTAGGTCTTTTCATGTAAGGGAAGGGATGTTCCACATGCCTATCCTAAGTCGATGCCGTGACATGCTTGGCAATATCCGAGGCTCTCTTCTTGTCATTTTGCGTGTGGCACGTAAATCTAGACATGTTTCGTGCCACACCCTGAGGATGACAGCTGGGACTGCGATGAAGAAACTTCTTATTTCAACACTTTTTTGGACGGTGACCCCTTAACTAAAGCTTAAGTCACCTGTTCCATTCCGTATAACGCACCCAACTAAGGGGTTCCACAGCAAAGTGACGCTTTTCTCTAGTCTTTCTACGCCATCTTGACATCACCGAATCTGCCCCCAACGCGCTTCCTCATAATCAAATTCCCAATCACTTTCATACCATCTGTTCACTTCTCCGCTTACATTATGTAACAAAAACATTTACTTTGCGATAGGAAACATATTTTTACCAATTTTCAAAAAAAAAAAAAATTCATGCGGCATACGTACATAGGTATCCCTCCGTGTTATTGTTGCGCAATTGCGTTTGTAGGTATGCTCTCGCCGTAAACATGAAAAGAAACCTTTTTCTTCCTGCGAAACGAATAAAAACACATTTCCATTCTAATCCCCATATTTTGTGCTTGACCAAGCATGATAATGTGAAAAATAATAATAACATCCTGATGCGGTAAAAGATGAAATCAATGCATATTGTCCTTATTCGACGACTGTATATGCGGGGCTGGTGTTTGTCTTGGTGTATCCTCCTTGCATAACTTTCTGCTAAAAACACTCATTAATATTAAAAAAAAAAACAAAAAATATGCGTAAGCTTACACACAATGAGCCCGCAAAACAGAAACCAAAACCCGCCATTACTGGCGCTTTCTTTAACCCCCCTTCCTCACCGCGCGCGCAGTTAATGAGCGTGCTGGAATAAAATTAGGTCCGCACGGGAATTAGGGAGACATTTTCACTTTTCCTTAAAACATTTGCATTTGTGGTGCGTGAATAATGTGCTCTGCTCTGCACACCACCTACTCGTGGAGGGTTTGTTGTTGGCAAAAACAACAACAAAAAAAAGTAACATGGCAGCCAAGGAGTTGTACATAACGCCCACATAGCGTTGCTCTTGACAAAATTATCCTCTGTCGTCGGGTAGTGTCGTTGGTGGTGGTTTTTTTTTTTTTGGCATTCTTTTATATTTTTTAGGGGTTGAAAATGGAATATCCACCCTCATTCTTTAGTATGTAGGAAGTTAAAGGACGAGGTTACAGAAAAAAAAAACACATTTTCTCACATAGAAGGCGAAAGATATATTCCAACTTTGTTGTTGTTAAGCATAATACATATTTATGTATCTGTAAATTTGGTGGAGGAGAATCTTCATCTGGCGCTTGATGGGGTGCTACTTTCGGAGGCCATGAAGTAGATAAAGGCAATTGAGTCACAGTGACGACGCAAAGTGATGCAGGAAAAATAAAAAAAATAGTCCGAGTATGGCATAAAAACTCAAGTGTTTTTTTCCTGATTCGTTATAAAGAATTAGATTTGTTCTACTACAGCTTCGATTGAAACTGCTCAAGAGACAGCTAGGCATATGCGACCATTTTATACAACGCGACAAGTTCTATATTCATAAAACGTTCCACTTGTCAGCATAATATATTTCTCTCACCATCTCCAAATTGTTCAACAAGAAGTGTTTAACAAAGCAAGACTGGAAAGAATCGCAAAGGACAAAAAGATTGCAATGTTCACTAAAATGAGAGAGAAAGAGGAAAAGAAAAAAAAAATCATATTTTAGTGGCTATATGCACAATCTCTGAGAATAACAGCATTGATAAACTATATAGAGAGTAATTTTGTCTGGCCAGTTTAAAAAAAAAAAAATAGTTGGCGCAACATTTTCGTATAGGAAGACTAGGCTTAACTTCTCACAGTTTGTGCGAGTTTTTTTTTTTGCAGGTTTTCGAAGGGTCCTACAATTTTATGCCGAATCCAAATGGCTGAATTGAGAAGCTTTTTCATGACATTTATACCCTCGGATGTTTGTCAGACAGTCACATCGCAAGAGGCGGCGCAGTAGAAAAAACTTGAGAATGCATATTGTGTTTTTCCGAGGATCGAATCTGAGACTCCTCGCACAGTAGTCCAGCAACCTAACCGCTTAGTCACTGTGGCCATGAGAAGCTAGGGCTAGGGTGGTGCATTAGAATGGATAGCCAGATGTACAAGTTTTCGCCGTACGTATACAGTCGAGTCCGCTTAACTGAAACACCAATTTGCCATAACTTTTTTTTCAGTTAAGCGGTATTTTCACTTAAGCGATCTTCGAATAACTGAAAAAAAAAAAACACTTTACCGGAGTTTAGATAACTAAAATACAATTTCACCAATCCAACCTAGAATCCAAGTGGGTAGGACTTTTAATTTGGTAGGTAGCAGTGGCGTGGCGTCCATATAACCCGATTCCTACCGGGTTACCTTTTAAAAGTTTCAGTTTCAGCTACACAACAATGTTTACTTAAAAACGAGCAACATAAAACCCAGGGGATAAACTTAATAATATGTATCTATTCATCTGCGCAAGCTACATACCCCGACCCCACCAACTCAATTGAACTTTATACACACGGAAACACACACCCTTCGGGCCTTCTTCGCCTTCATTATTATTAGTATTATAACTGCCCACACTCTCTGAGCATAACCCAAATCTAAAATAACCCGAAATATGACGGGTTATAAAATCTCTCACTGGATAGAACAAATTTGTCTCCTTTCTCTTTTGTACACTTGCGTTTATCTGAGTTTAGTCCTCTCTGTTCAACGCCCGCTTTCTTATACAAAAAAATAACCCGATTTTCTTCGGGTTATTTGGTGGGTTTTGTGTGTATCTTTTACCGCTGCGCTGTGGTGTAATTGAGTATATGTATCTGGAAAATAACACGCTTTTCTCCGACATATTTGGTGAATTTGAATTGTGTGTGTATCTCCTATCGCTGCGCTGTGATGAAGTCATAGTAGTTCCCTTTTTTACCTAATCATTTTCTGAGTTTTTCTGAGGGGAGTATCCTCTGTTCAAATTCAAAGGCCGCTTTCTTATGCAACAAAATAACACGCTTTTCTCCGAGTTATTTGGTGAATTTTGTAGATATCTTTTAAAAAATAAACATACTGATGTGTTTATAAAGTTTATAAACAAGTCGCTAAGTGAGAAATCAAGTGTTTTGAGTCTTGTATGATCTTCGTACCTATGTAGGTAAATACGTTTGAAGAAATGTTTCAAAGAGTAAGTACATAGACGATTTTGCTGAAGCTCCACAAAAACCCCAAATGCTCGATTTAAACACTCATTTAAAGAACCTTTATGTAGAAATAAAGGACAATATTATAAGACATGATATAAATCATGTTTACACGAAATACATATGAAAGTTTTGCACTCAAGATGGAAAAATATCTTCATTAATTTAATTTCTTCCTGGAGTTTTCGATTTTATGGCTTTAAAAAATAACTGAAGGTTTTGTATACATAGATAGGTACTACCTACATCTTCCCTTCGACATTTTGATATTTTTCGACTTCGACTTACCATTTAAAATTATTCACGCCACGCCACTGGTAGGTAGGTACTAGGTACAGATTTTTTCTTAAATCCTTAAAATAAGTACAAAAACTTTAGCTATTTTAAATGACAATATGTTAAATATTATTAATTTAAGTTTAAATATTCATATTATTCGCTAATATATTAAATAAGAGGGGTGCCAATAACAATTTTGAAAATGCCTAAAGAGAAGAAAACTTATGATGCGGATCGGTATCAACTAGCACTTTCGGCAATAAAAAAATACCGTTTTCAAAGAAGGGAGCTTCGGAAGTTTGCAGCATACTAAAATCAGCTATTCAAT
Source organism: Cheilosia scutellata (assembly GCA_955612985.1). Taxonomy (NCBI): domain Eukaryota; kingdom Metazoa; phylum Arthropoda; class Insecta; order Diptera; family Syrphidae; genus Cheilosia; species Cheilosia scutellata. The sequence continues at coordinate 67,776,709 of OY015311.1, forward strand.
ATCGAATTGTGCTATTTTTAAGAAACCCGGTCGGAATAGACGGAGAAATGCATTTACTTATTTTTGTTTATATTTTTAATAATAAGTTATCAAAGTGCCGCATTTTTTTTTAAGGAACACTAAATGCATTTTAATAAATCGGTAGGTAGATATTATTCTATCATAATTTGTGGGTGCCAACTACTGTAGGTTTTGAGAGGCATTTTTTATAATCCATTTAATTACAAATTGAAACCCTATAAACTCAAAAATTAAATTTTTAGTAAAAAGAAAATTCCTTAATGAATATATAAGTGTATAATATTTTGAAATCGCATTTAAAATACCTACTACTGTACCCGTTACGCTATAAATAAAGAAAAAAGAAATAAATGGTAATTCACAGCTCAGTTTTTAATATGTATTTCAGTACTTAAGAATGGATTTATTGCACCAACCGTTTACTTAGACGGCTTATAAAAGTCGCATATCTGCGTTTGCTTATGGTTCCGGATATTGGTTAAAGATATTTTGTCTTCAAGGTCGTCAATTGAATCGCATGTCCATGTCCATTATTTACGTTTTTGTTCTGAATAATTGCTTTTCAAGAGGTTTTCGGTAATTTTGTTTTGAAAACAGATTCTGAATGACGTAAAACAGCTGTTCAAGGTAGATTGGGATTAGTAAGAGTATATGTGTAAATCTAAAAAAATATCGAGATCTGCAAAAAGTGATCTGGATCAACAAACAAAATTGATTGTTTTGCCCAATGGAAAACCACATAAGTGGTGAGCGTATTCAGCTTTTTTATTTCAGTTATGCGGAGCAGTATCAGCATAAATGAATGATTTTTCCAGTAATTATTTTTTCATTTAACCGAATCTTTCAATTAAGCGGGTTTCAGTTTGTATGAAAGTTGTGAAAAAAATGCTGTATGACAAATTTTGTGTTTCAAATAACCGAATTTTTCAGTTAAGCGTATTTCAGATATGCGGACTCGACTGTAGATGTCTATGGTTATGGGTGGACTAGAGACTAGACGTAGTTGCAACGTTATCCTTTGAGAGTAGAAGTCGTGTCATAATTCAAACAGATCATCGCTTGATAGGCCTGAACACCGACGATGTAGCAAATGAAACGAGAATACGATATTAGACGAAACACGTCCACGATTTTTGAAAGGCTATAAAACCAATTTGATATATCCCGTCAATTACAAATCAGTTGATCAAATAACTCCAAACATCAGGCCATATACTCCCGACTAGATTATTTACAACCCACAGTTATCTAAGCATCACGGCGGTACATCTTTAGATAATCACAGATGTGTCATCGGACGCAAATATTCTCTGTATGCGAAGCTTTGTCAAGAGGCGAAGAGTTCTAAAAGCAACAGCAGAACCAAATTTTCGAAGAAAGAACTTATAACCAACCAAATTTTAGCAGAGCTGTCTCTAAAGGGTTTGAGTGAACATTGTTGACAGTACTTTGGGCAGACTATTAAGCGTGTCCTTTATCGAAGACTATCGGAAATGTCGCGCCACCAAGAATGGATACACTTCAAAGCGGGTAAATAGAACCAACCTTCACCCCCAACTGGTGATGTAAAGACGTGCCAATAAATGGTAAGCAGCTATGTCTAAGAGGAAGCAATGGAGAATTTGGCTGAATTCCAAAACGTCAAAAAATGCGCATAACGACTGCACACTGCGATCAGGAAGCATTAAATTGGTGCTTTTGTATTGCTTTATATCCGTGATGCTTTTTAATATTTGACGTTTTGGAATGACATTTGATGAAAACACGCGTCAATTGATTCCTTGTTTTAAACAACAAAAATGTCCACGAAAGTGATAACAACGATAGCTTTAAACAACTTAATTAATAACTTTGGCTCATACAGTGGAGCCTTATTTTATCGGAGAATGTCTTTAATTTCGCCAGTCAACAGACCAAAGAGAAATGTACCGAAGTTTACAAATTACTGAAGAGTTATAAGACTCTATCCCGATGACGTATTTTTACTCATTTCCGTATAAATAAAACTACATTTTCAGTAAGTTAAATAATTTTATCGAAAAATGTTACACTTTATTATATTTCATTCTATACTTCGAATTTTTGAAGGCACTTAAGGACATCCTAAAGCCAATATGTAAATCAAAACCGCCAGAACGGGCAATGCCTATACGTAAAACTTAACACTGTGGAAGCTTGCAAGTCAAAGTAGTTTCCGAGAGATTTCAGATGGGAAGAGGAACAGTCTATAGGATATTTACAAGAACATAATTGGCCTTATTAAAATTGAAGAATAAATTTATAAAGTGGCTGGAAAGTGATGCATCTGTAATAAAGGTTGCTGAAGAATTTGAATTCGGAAAACCCTCAGGAAAAGTCGGGAAATTGGAAAAATCGAAAATAGATTTTTCGTATGGAATTTTGTGCGCAATTGTTCCGGAATGGCTTTTCAAATAGAAATACATATAGAAAATTCCGGAAAAACGCGAAAAATTTGAAATTTTTTTTTTCAAATTCAAGCATCATTGAAGCTTGGAAAATTTCGGATAATTGTGAAATTCACCTGTGTTTTATTATCACTCTAGAGTTAAATTGGGAAACCTTTTTAATTCGGTTTCTAGGGTGTATGTGAGAGCAACCTAATATTTATTGATGCGTTTGTTGGATATCCAGGTTCTTGCCATTGTGCCGCTGTAAAAGTCCATTGCAGAAAGCCATTGTAAGCCATTGAAACGAAAACGACGGATTAGATATCTAACAGAAAAACAAAAGTGTGATTAATCGGGGTAAAGCCTTTGCCGTTCTAAAGCCAGAAAGGGGCAACTTGGCAGAATTGAGGATGTTGTTGTATAGGCATCCATGAATATGAAGTCAAGTCAAAACTATAGGCTACCGATTTAACAAGATTTAACCCTTCCAACGCAGTAAAAAAAAAACAATTCCGTCTCACAACTTCCATCACCTACTGTAATATCATGACGCTATGTATACATATATAACGACAATGTCCGCATGAAAAGAGCTTCAAGTAGATATTGTCCAAGCACTTTTTTGTTTTTTGTTTTTTAGTGAGGGTTTTTGAAATAAGTTGGCAATGACGACGACAGTGACAGCGTCAACAAGCAAAATCACCTAAGGGTTGAGGTTGAGCTTCAAGAGCCAACTAACAGCAGCAGCAACAACGAGGTAAAAAAAAATGGTCATATACCTAGGACAAAAAAAAAAAGAAGAAGAAGATTGAAATACAAAATAATAATGACACAGCAAACAATAATAAGGACAGCAGTGGCATAGCACATAAAACAAGTATGTAGCCGCGTCGCCGCCGCCGCCGTGTGGTGTATAACCTCAAAATGCAGTCAGATGAAGCACCAGCTGAAAGCACTCCATAACAACGGCCAGAACAAGTCGCAATTTTTCCCACTGTATGAGAGTGTCCTGCTTTAGTCCTCGTTATCGTCGTCTAAACAACTTTGTCTCTTATTGCGCGCCACACCATCCGTTCGGTATCAGACGTCTCTTCGCCGGACACCTCTCGCCCAAGCCCAAGTACGGCATCAGCAGGGCACAACACAGCACAAGCAAGGCAAACGTAAAGCTGTGATGTGTGTAGCCATAGCCATAGCCAAGGCATGGCCAGGTTGGGCGAGGGTAACAACATAAGTGCAAGGGTAAATATTAAGCCCCACCCATATTTACACTCCGAAGATACATAGCTTTGTGTCGGGGCATTATTCAGTTGACATATCGCACCGCCATTAAAGGAGACGACGACATATTCCGGCCAAATGTGTACACACAGAGTATATTACCCACAGGAGGGATATTAGGTATGTGCTCAGGCAGCATCAGCTACCTGCATATATACACATAAATATAAAGGACACACCAGGACCCTTATGTTTCTCTGTTGGTGACGTTACTATACAATACTGCTGCTGCTGCTTCCAAACGCCGAAGCAGAAACGATGCTAGTCATCGTTTCATCGCAAGGATGGGGAGCGAGGCGGGCTGATGTTCATCGCATTCGCAACCCTCCTTTTGGTAGATATATTGCCGAAGAGAGATGCTCGCATCACATCATCTAATGTGTGCATATGGTCTCTAACTAGATACATACCTACCTATATGGCATCTAAACTTGTTCGGATGAATGATGACAGTGGATAGGATATACTCGTTCTGCCGCTGTATAGTGTCCTTTTGACCAAAACACAGATAACTGGAATTCCAATATAAATGGCTTTATATATCCCTCTTCGTTCCGATCTGACAATGTCATCCTTCGGGCTTAGACTTTCTATTATAGAGAGAGCCCCAACGATGGATGGGCTTTATGGTTAAGAAGCACTGGGGTATACAATACCTATAGTACACTCTTTTGAGGTTGAGGAGATGCGGATTTTAGGTAGGTACGAGGATATCCACCCGACTTTCTTATGGCATCCATGTGAGGTCATTAGAGATGCTGGAAATGTCCCCTATCTATTATTTATCCATTAATGGCATTAGCATCCTAAATGTTTAGATTTTGTCGTGCACCTATGTATACCTACAAATGCTTTTAAATATTCATCAGAACTCGATTTGAATGGATTCACAAATCGATGTACGACTCAGTGTGAGTGGAGGTAGGTTTATTTAACGATGCCGATATTTGCAGATACAAAGTCAGTAGAATTTTTATGAAGATTTTTTTTTTCTTAGAACTGTTTGAGAGTACTTAACATGTACTTAAGTTTATGACTTACGGTCACTTTTGGACTGGTAGCTATCGCTAAAAAAACAGTGCGTCTATCAGACGATAGATGGGGTCGTTGTTTACTAATAAGTTTAAGGGTAACATTTTGATGCGCCTAAAAAATAACTTTTCTGATGTCACCCAATATTTCAAACAATTACACATTTTCTTCGGTTCTTTTGCTTTTCATTTTTAGTCCTTGTTCGGGAATAATACTTCTGCCTTAGGCGTCCGCACGGACTTATCTATTGCAGATTGAAGCAAAGCGACAAAAGATATCAACTTGGCTGATTATAGTGGACCGACAATCTTCTTCGATTCAAATAAGACCCAAGAGTAAACGGGCCATGCGTTATTATGCTTGATCGTTGTTTTCGAAGTAGCTGGTTTCATCTCCAGCGACTCGTACTGAAATTGTGTTCAAAAGGTGTCTTTTTGTAACAAAGGCAACTTTTTGAACAAACTTGCCTAATATGCCAGCTGTTCACGCCAAATATGAAGTATTCGAACGCACCTATTCTAGCAGTTTTTCTTAACTCGAATTGTTAGAGGTCGCTTTTAAACAATTTGAGATCGGAAACCGCTCAGCCATGTTCTTAAATTTGATTTCTCCTCCTTCTTGATTTTGACCTCGTCGAGGTAAGACGTACCATATTCTCACGAAGAGAAATAAAGATTTTTATCTGATTCAAAGCGAAATCATCTTTTTTTTCTTGGTCATCACGTCACCGAATCATCGAGCAACCAGCAGGGGATGCTACTCACCCCAACACCTGCCGCTACACTACGGTTCAGGACGGGCAGAGAGGTAAAGAGATAAAAAAACGATTTTAAATGTTTTCTCAGTATTGCAATAGTGACACTCACAGGATCAGTATAGCTTAATTGATTTTACTATTACACGCAAACGGAGGCACAAGCATAGTCCACTATCTGACTGTGACTTTCTTCCTCCATAATTTAAGACCCATTTATCCAATTTTCGTGATTTTTGAAAATGTATGTACATAGATATCTACTTCTTACCGGGGTTCGAACAGATGACACAGTAAGGCCTTACACCAAAACTTCTCCATAAGAACAGAAGAAGGAAAGAGACTGCGGAAATTCAATTCAATCACCCTTATTCCGAGTGGCGTTTTACTTTCACGACGTTTGTCGTTATTGGAGGCGTTTCATTTTGGAAGACTTATTCCCTAACTTCCACGACAGGGTACGACGTCGTCGGTAAGTAGTTCACATTCCACATACGATCCAAACGAGCTAATCAGTGCTGACAGATAAATTGTTGTTGGTTGTATCAGTGTTTTGTTGTTTATCTTTTTCGAGAGAAATTCTCAGTTTTATTATTTTCGGATTTCATAATGTTTTTTAGAATGTAAGGAAATCTTCATTGGACGAAATAAAAGGTAAGCTCGTGGAAAGTACCTGCATGGTCGCCGTCTGTGCAGGCGATATAATTTTCTGCGACTGCGAGATTCTTGACTGAGGGTAGCTACCAGAATGGTGTAGGAAAACATTTTAATTAAGGACGAGACGATCACAGCCTACATTTATAAAAATGTTTTAAAGTGATGCTCACAAAAACTTTCTGCCAATCTTTTCCATTTCTTGATGGTGGTCTAGGCTGGGTCATCATTTAAGACTCCTTTTAAAATCCCTTTGCCAATTAATTAAATTCCATTAAATTGTTTCTGGTTTGGTACTTATAACCCTTGAAAAGAATCTAAATAAATTGAATAAAATAACAATTCAAGAAGTTCAATTTTCAGTCGATTTTCATTACTTGGCGTTCACTAATTTGTTAACGACAGAAATCGTCGTTTTTCTTGCCGTTTTGTGGCGTTCAACCCCTTACAGAATGGCAGTGAAGTTTCTCACATAACGTTCGTCGTACGCCAATAGGTTCCACATGCCGTTCAGTGACAAATGGCGTTCAACGACTCAAAAACGCCACTCGTAATTCCAAATTCAAATTAGCGTTTCATAAATCGTCGTAAACGCCACCAGAAGGAAGATTTAAAATTAAGTATTACAAAAAAATATTGACTAAAAACCAGCAAAATATGATGTCTTAATTGTGCGCCACTTGATTAGAACACCTAAAATAAAAAAAAAAAATTTAGAGAAATTCTGCTTCTTTTTTAACAAAAACATTACTTCAGCCCGGGCTGTATGTATTGGCGCGTTATCATGTCGATAAATTTACGGCAGAGGTCCAACGCATTCATTGCGGTTGTCAAAAATTTTAATTTACAGGTGCCATAATACCAAACGGCTCCCACATCATCACATCTTCAACTTTGCTTTACTAATAAATATACTCGTAAGGGGTAACACTTTTTTCTGTTGTCACCCAATTTTTTAAACAATCACACATCCTTGTTCGCGAATAATACTTGTATCTTAGGCGTCCACATTGACTTATCTATTGCACATTGAAGCAAAGAGGCAAAAGATATCAACTTGGCTTATAGGGTGCATACAATCTTCTTCGATTCAAATAAGCACCAAACGTATACAAAACGGACTATTCTATTACAATAATTATGTTTGAGTCAACACCAATGCATTTTTTTTTTAAATATCTAAAAAGTATTTTATGCTGTCGAAATAAACTATGTTTCGTTATTGTAATTTATTATCACTCTTTTTACACATTATTCATTTTCCGAAATTGAGCCGCAATGCAACTTCTCTCTATCATATCGACGTCATGTCAGAAATCTGCGTCATGAAGTCCAAAACGAATTTTGCTTGGGGTCACTGTAGGATTTGGAGTGGGTGCGAGGTTTTTTGTATGTAAAGTTCTGAACTGCACCCTTTTTTCTGATTTTCTTTTAAAAATATTGACTTAGTATTTATTATAACAAAAATTATATGAAAAAAAAAAAAAATATGTACAAGTAAATAAGACCAACTATCAGTGGAAAATATTTTCGGCTTTATTCTATTCGTATTTTTCTTTTAAATAGCTGAGTGCAATAACGTCCAAGAACTTTATTGCACTTTCAAAAATTAAATAAAGGTCCCAAACGAAATTTTTGACTTTTTTGGGCTTTATTGCACTTTTAAAAATGAAATAAAGTCCAAAACTCGTTTGGGCTTTATTGCAATTTCAGAAGTGCAATAAAGTCCAAAATTACGTTTTTGGACCTTTTTGCATAAGACTTTATTTCATGGCACCACTCAAACTAACTATACCGCCTCATATAATATGGCTCGCATACAACTTAGTTGAGTCGGGAACTTTTCTGAAAAGGCTTGTATTTAACGTTGACCTTCAATTGCTGTTTTATCTTTATATGTTTTGTATTCTCAAACTCCTTTGATCTGTTCATCATTCCAAAACTAACAGAATGAAGTGCCTCGACAATTGTATAGAAACATGGCCCTGCGGCCTTCTTTAAAAATGGGGCAAATCAACACATCTTTGAACTGTGTTTCGGTACACCTCCTTGTCCTTAGTAGGTAAATAAGCCTGTCAGTGGCTTTTATTTGGGCTACAGTGGTGGTGATACATGCATGGATCATTAAGATTTAAGAGTTGATTGAAATGAAGGCACTAAAGGTGCATTGACGAAAAACATCTCAGAAAAATGAACACATACAAAACATGGCCCTTTCGTCTTCTTTTCGACCATCACAAAATTTACAATAAACCAGCTTCCTGTCCAGCTTTATATGACATAATTTATTATATCATATGAAAGCTAAACTTATTTTACCAAAAAAGATAAAAGTTAATTTATTTTTTTTTTCTTTTCAGGTGAGTCCGAGACTTAAGGTTTACATTAAAGTTGGTATACATTTATTTGTATTGCATTTGATTATATGTAGTATAAGAAAAAATCACTCTTTTCAATACCTACAGCTTTTGAAATATGACAAAAATACTATTTACGTATTTTGGGTTATTTATTGCTATCACCCAAGCGTTTGACATGATCACCATGATCACAAGCAGGAATTCGTAGCTTGTTACACTGGTTAGCTTACCGAATATATCTTTCACAAAGTGTGAAGGTGACTCTCAACTCACCTTGATCTGGTTTTCGACCTTGGTTTTCTAAACATAACGTGGCTAAGATTTTGAGTTTAAGTTTATCTCTTCCTTCACGTTCTTATCGCTTTATTTTGCAAAATTTTAAATTTTCTTATATTTTTATTATTTGACATAGAAACGTCTACTACATAAATTGACGAGCAATAATTAAATTGCGGAATAATTAATATGTTAGAAAGTGTAAGCGCTAGTGATATATATCTATGTATTTTTTTTTGCAGAATCCTATCTTTTTCGAAATATTAGCTCCTAGTTTAGTCCCATGCTCATTGAATTTAAATTTGTAACCAATATGTTCCTCGAGATATGTGAGGGACACCGGGGATAGTAGATAGACTCAAAATTAACATTTAATTTTATTAAAAAAACATAGATAAGTATCAAAACAAATCAAACATCGCCTGACACTCCATCATTTTACATTTAAAAATAAATTAGTAAATGTTAAAACATATTTTTCTTAGTTTTACAAGATGACTTGTATCGGTATCGTTTCTAAATAGAATAAAAATTCAACTTATTTATTAGTATTTTGTTTGTAACGAAAATTAATTCTTTAAAATATACAAAATATTCACCTATATAAGAAATAAAACAAGGCCCCTTAAATAAAATAGGGCCCATTAAATAAGGTTTTTAAAATAAGGATTTTAAAAAACAAGAGCCACAGATCTAATGCTTTTTTCTTCTACAACAATAGACACACTTGCAGGCATTTTCAAAAACACTTTTTTGTGCACTCTAAATTTAACTATATCCTTATAACTATTGCCTTTCGGCCTTAAATCTATAAATATTTGTGTTTTTCTCTGTTCTTTTATTTCCATGAAACTTTCCATGAAAACTTGGACTCTTTTTTATTGGTTTTTCTTAAAACTATATAAAACTACTTAAAACTACTTAAGCTACTTAACCTAAATTACCTATAATCAGGGTGATGAGCAATTTATCGATTGGGCACTATCCCGATTGCGTCTATGGGCGCCTAGAAGCGCCAACATGGTGCACCCGAGCCGCCGGGACTCAACAGAGGCCATAAGCGTCGGTCAAGTCTCGGTATCACTCATTCATGTTGGCGAGCCCGGCCCCTCCCAAAGACCCCCTAAAATACGCCTAACTAACTTACAAACTAGCTTAAAACTAAGGAGGATGTTACCTAGGTAACCTAGATGTTACCGACCCGGGAGAGCGTGTCTGCCCTCACCTCTTCCTCAAGCCACCAAAATCGGTGAACTGCTTTAAGGTATCGACCTTGTCCCTATCCGCAATTGCGGTATTAAAGCGGAGGAGCTCCTGAGCATTGGCGGCGTACCCGTCCTGGATGAGCCGCTTATACCTCGCGCCGCGGTAGCTGTGGTACAATACCGGCACACCATCTTTACTTTGGACTGCTCTTTCATGTCTGCATGAAGAAATGCCTCATGCGGGACAAAGCCACACGTGAGCGTACTCTCGTGGTACATTAAATTCAGGTAATAACCACCCGAGATCAGATTATTAGCGTTACCCATCGCCCTTTGAAAGTGCCTTCGAATCACCTTAATTAGGAAATTGTCAATCCTATTCAGTCGAGCACCACGTTAGGGTCTTGTTGGGATAATATTTTATGTACCCAAACTTGGGAGTTCTAAACAACCCTAGGCAGGTCCTGAGACACTGTCTCTCAAACACCCGAATCTTTTCTATATAGGAAGGCGCTATATTGAACCAAATGCGACAGCCATAAGCGATGATCGGGCTAATAAGGGCCACGTAGCATATGACCTTTACTCTGGAAACAAGTTGACAAACATCTATATGTTTGTCAAAATATAGATACTGGTCGAGCCAGATGCCAAGATATCTGACCACGCTTCGCACCGCCAATGGTTGTCCATTTTGTCCAATAATGGCTAATTTTCTCCAGTTTTTTCTGGTATCCCTAGAGGCCCTAGCCAATGGAGTTCTGAATAGGATTGTTTCCGATTTTTTTTTTGGAAATTGATTTTCAATTGATTTTCAATTTCCAATCATCGCAATACCTCTTAATTTGATCGAAGTCACGCTGCAACAGGTTGTTGATGACCTCGACTTTTGGACCTGATCTGTACCACTAAATCGCCTGCGTACGCTATAGTATGTCTGAGGGAACCCATCAGATCACTCGTGTAAATATTAAACAGGATCGGAGAATTCACCGCTCCCTTTTCTCTCTCCTTTCTCTATCCCCGCAAAGCTGTTAACCTGTTGTCCAGGTTGTCTTTGTTGTTTTTAACAAGGAATTTGTTTATAGCCGCGACAAGGACAAAAAAACGCAGCTTGTGTTGTACAAGCAAGTAAATTCCTAGTTTTAACAACATCGCAGAATTTTATAAAACCAATTTGTTTGCTTCTTAAGCCCAGTATCCTGCTCGCGCTAAATTTTAGCTACCGCACTTCTCTCCACAGTACAGATAAATGCTCGCTAAATTCGTTGTCCATGATATAGATGGGACACGCACCCATATGTTATTGCCACATGTATTTTGATTTTTGTTATTTTTTAACTATTTTCCTACTCACTTACATCGATTATCAAGTATTCCACGAAATAGTTAATTCAAAATTTGTTTTGTTTCGGAAATGTCAAAATTTATCGCCGATTTAATGTACCAGACAATTCTTTCGTGAGCTAAATTAGTGGAGACATTTTCTTGGCCGAGTATAACAAAATTGTGCGTAGTACGTATAACACACAATATTGTTATAATCGACTGACAATTAGTGTGTCCCATCTATATGAAAATAAGAATTTAGCGTGCGGAACAGGATACTGCTTTGCTAAACTGCCTCGCTTAATTTTATCTCTGTAGACATTTTTGTATGGAAGATAAAATTTAGCGCGAGCAGGATACTGGGCTTTACTGCGAAATCCAGGTAGTCTAATATATGACCAACATTGACAACGTATTTGTCGATCAAGAATAGATGAGTCCTAAGCTCAATTGGATACTTATGAGAACACAGATGTCAAGATTAGTTAAACTATTACCAATTTTTTAACAAAAGTAGATTTCTTGGTCTTGTTTAAGGAATATACTTCTCATTTTAAAGTGACTTAATTCTCATTCACGCATGGTGTTTTCGAGCTTAATTTAAGTTGACAATGATCCAAAATGTAGCCTTTGTATTCTTAAAATAAGAACGAACATTCTTCAATTCATCCCGAAACAGGATTGAAGTTTTTTTAACTCACTAAAAGTCTAAAAGAAGATTTTTTGGTCTTGAAAAAACGAGCTCAAAATAAGATTTTTGTACTTGGAATACGATTTTTCGAGTTTACCATACTTTCGTCAACGAATAGGCTTGAAATGACACTGATATTCTTGATTTTTGCTGGTTTTTTTTTCTGAGTGTATGCCTAGATACTTAATTACATTCAAGGTTGACGCCATGTTTAAGGGACATACATTTTTTTTTTTTTAATAATTTCACACATTCGTCTGCGTTCTTTCCAGATATAAAAACGAGTTGATCATCGGCAAAAAGCACAATTTGGGAATGTTAAAGAACTTCTTTAATGTTATTCATATAAATTATAAATAACAGCGCGCCCAGTATCGATCCCTGAGGAACTCCGTACCTTGTTTCAATGCTATTAGACATTATGTCATTCACTGTTGTTTTTTGTGTTCTCTTCGATAGATAGGATGCAAACCAGTCTTGTTCATTCCCTCTTACAGTCTTACACCATAACCGTGGAGCTTTTCCACAAGTATTCTTCGGTCGTCTCAAAGGCTCTTTTGAAATCAAGAAAAACAGCAAACACGCACATTTTTTCTGCTATCTCCTCTTTTCAGCTTATTAATACATTATTTAGCACTGACTCGCAAAAATGTTTTTCGGAACCCTGATTGGTTCTCAATGAATAAATTGTTAACTTCAAAGTAATCTTCGAGTTGTGAGTGAACTACTTTTTCATAAACAGGAAGAGCGTTGATTGGTCGAAAGTTCTCACATTTGTCAGTTCCTTTTATTTTTTTTCGATCGGAGTGACAATTGATTCTTTCCATGTATCAGGAAATCATCCTGTCGACATTGAGTGACAGGACATTTCATGAACATTGGACAAGTGGTGTTAATTGCATCCATCAGTGTTTTCGCATTTAAAAAATTAAAGTCTCTTTTATTGTTCAGGGACTTTAAAATGCCTGATGAACTGGGCACGCGGTATGGACTCGTTTATTTCAGAAACACTCCTGACAAAATATTCATTAAATTTTTCAGCTATTTCTTCATTCTTTGTTATGCTTACATTATTAAAGTAGACATGATTTATATTCTGTCTTTTTTCATTCAGGACGTGAGACTTAATGACTCTCCACATTGCTTTCTGGTCAGTTGCATTTGTAATTTTTTGTTTAATATTTGAATTTTTAGATTTATCTATTTCAGCTTTGTATATGTTCCTGCACTCTCAGTATGGCCCTAGTTATAGCTATCATTGAAAATGTTGTTTTCCGATTTTAAGACGAATAATCAAACAATATTGGCTTTAGTTGGTATCAAAATAAAGCTAATCAACTGTGGAATTTTCTTACGAGAGAAATTACTTAATTCTGATTAAAACATTTCTTTAAATCCAATTTTATTATTTCACTGATCGAAATCGATTTCAATGACCAGCTGATTCACGTTTCTCTAATTTGGAACCCAATCGTTTCACTGATGTGTTCGATTTTCATTCTATTCTCAGCTGTCAGTTTTGCTTTCAATGATCAACTCTAACCTCAAAACCTAGACTTGTTTGTTGAAAAGTCACTGACAGGTACTTCCACCAGTGATGCCAGATGAGATTTTAAAAAACCCACTAAATTAAGAAAAACATCCCACCAAATTTGTACTGGGACGAAAAAAAAAACCCATAATTTTTCTACCAACATAAAAATGATTTTATGTTAAGTAAGAAAATGGAACGAATACTTACTTCTCATTTTTTCAACTCGGCCGACTAAAAATAAGTCTTAACCTTAAGAACAAAGGTCCTAAGGAAAACAAACACTTAAAAACATTTTTTGTGAAGATTGGTAATTTGTTCGTTTTTATTATGAGGAATTAATTAATTTCTTCTTAATCAATTTAAGGCTGTGCTTGTGCCTGTTTTGACAGGTGGTTATTTATTATTTACAAATTAAGATTCGTTTTGTACTGTACACTTGAGGTCTGATAAGAAGTTCTAAAATAGTTAAAGGGTTATCCACAATTATGGAATCGGACGAAACAATTTACCATGTCGATTTACGATATGATTCTGACGTGGTTTCCCATTCCGCTGCTTGTGCCAAATTTAGCAGTCTTTAGCGGTTCATATTTGCAAAGTATTTTTTGCAGTAGATTAGTCTTAATTTTTTTTTAAGTCGAAAGTGTTGAACGATTTATATAAATCGTTATAGAGGATTTATAAATAATAAATGGTGGTTTTATCTGGTGATATCTGTTACGCGTAATAGGTATCATTTACGCTGCTAAAAAAAATATTTTCATGATGTACCACTCAAAATAATATTAGGTTTCGTTTATGTAAATTACATGAACATAACAAGGCAATTAATACATAATGACTATCTTAATGCTGGTCATGCAATATCTGCCAAATGTTCGTCTTGCGCTATTTGTAGGTACAGTTATTCTCTTGATGAAGTTTCCATTTAAAAAAATCCCACGATCAGGAAATTTGTCACGAAAGAGTAATTTTTTCACCAAACTTTGTAGCATGGGGTGTTGTTCTACTGAAAATAAACGTCGTCCAAAGCATCAATTTAGGCAAAACAAAATATGAGTCAACATCGTCAAAAAGATTGAGGTGTTGTTTGAGAGAACAACAACTTTTGGTTAACAAACACTTTGGTCTGAATTACATTATAGTTGAACACGAAATTCAAAAGACACAATAATTGTAATTTACAAATTGTTGGCAACACCCTAATTTCATCATAAGAAATGTCCCTAGTACTAAAATAAAGTATCCCAAAAACAGTAGTTTTATTTTTCTCTTTTAAAACATTTTCCTTTCCCTCGTTGTTAATGTCTGTCTACCTACTAAAAATTAAACTAAACTTTGCTGCCCGCCCCGCACCGCACAGCGCGCACACCAATATTCCACTGTTCCACATGTTTTTAATCTTTAATGCGTTTTTAGCATACATTTTCTCTTTATTTTCCCACTTATCTCTTTTGATTTGTATTGATGCCAAATAGATATAGAGAATTTGTCTTGTTATATCAAGTAAATTCGCGAATTTTTTCCCTCCATAAAAAAAAAGTTTGAAATATTTTCCCCCCATAAATCCCACCATCATTTTTTCCCCCCATTCTTCCCACCATAGCGTTGATTTCCACCCATTTTGGTTGGAAAAACCACCAATCTGGGAACACTGACTTCCACTGACAGGAATTTTTCAATGATTGCTATAACCGATTTGTTCCAATGATGCATTTCAATGATAGCTATAACTAGGGCATATCTGTTCCAGGTTTCATTGTTGTTGTTCTGCAGAAACTCTTGGTAACTCCGATTTTTTGCGCGTTTTAACCGCATTAGAGTGTTATTAAGCCATCCATTACCTATTGCTTTTGGAAACATCTTTGGAAACTATCATGCTGTTTATGACTTTTATCAACTCGTCACTTAGAATAATTTTACTGCCCTCTTGTGGATCGCAGTTGCTAAAAAGCATTTCGCTTCTTCTCAGTTGGGTTATAAATAACTTTTTGTCATATTGCAGAACTTTAATTTTATTTTTTTTCGTTATGAGTTTTTTTTTAGTTTTTTGTTTAAATTCATATTCTATGTATAGAGTTTCATGATCTCCAATTTTGAGTTCTGCGTCGGTTTTGACTGTGGCCAGGTTAAGATCAATAATAACATAATCAATTAATGTACTTGTTGTGTTTGTGATTCTGGTCGGTTCTTGCACAATTAATCTTGTTTAATATAATAATTTAATATGAAAAATAAGTAAAATTGTGATTTTTTAATGATTACCGTATTCATGTGTATTATTTTTTTTATTTTATATTTTTTTACTTACCAACAAATATTAACATTCATCACTATCGCATCTTTGAGGTGAACCGACTTCTACCTACAAAAAATCTATCAACGCAACTGTGTACTGTCGACCTAGTGCTAGTATCGGTTTTTTTTTTTTTTTAATTCCCGAAAAGTATCTATTTCAGGTGCAGATTGTATCACACCCCAACGAAATGGATACTTTACTGTTTGCCTCGCATCTAATCGCTCGGAATGATCGATTTTGGTAAATAAATCGGAAGTAGGATCACATCTGATATCGTTTCCTACAATTTACTCTCGTCAATTGTAACAACATTGAGCAGATGTAGTTTTTATTTTTCCACAAAAAAAAAAAATATTCCCAATTTCAAACTGCACAGATGCATTTGCGAATTGAAACGCATCTCAATCCTGAAGATCTCTCGGCAACATATTATAATCTCGGCACCAGCATTCTAAGCCGTACCCATACCCACTTGTAGTAAATGCCCAACGAGTGCACTCTTCAATTCACGCATGGCAGTATCTTTTTTGTCGTCTGTTTGTGTATCTACCAATGGCGTTCGGAGGAGTGGTTACCGCACGACAATAAAGGGGCGCAAGAGACAACAAATGCCGTGCACAAGAAAATGTATTTTCTTCTAACCACCCATAGATGTCGCTGTGTAAGCAGCCGGTAACTTCTGAAAAAATCCGAAAGATGTCGCTGGGTAATTCTCATACTTGATTTTGATGATTTCCACCCCTATATGTCGGTTTTCTTCGTTTTAGGGGTTAATTACAAACGAAATGTCGTTTGAAATTCGCTTCCTGAAAAGCGAACAAAACGGCAGACGAAAAAAATCAATTCATTTGAATCGCGTGCAATTAATTGAAATTGAAATCAATCAAAGATCCACTCAGTAGTGGTTGGGTTTGGATCGCGGGGGGTGGGGGAGAGAAAGCAGCCTTTTGCGCGTACACACAGCTTGTCCAGCTTGTAATTTGATTAAGCACACTCTGTTCGGTCGCAGCAGCTCACTTGTGTATTTCGGTGGAATTCAATATTCCAAGTCGGTCGAGAGTGTTATTCCCTTCATCACATTTTGACGCTAAGGCTGCTGGTCGTCGCAACACAGGCGCGCACTTGAATCAGTGTTACTTGGGGTTAATTAGAAATTTGTTGTGTTTGCATTGTTTTATTTCAAATTGAATTGATTGAATGCAAATTGCTTACAAAGTGGCAACACACAAATGTGGGTAGCACCAGTTATATGGGTTGCCTGTATAGTCAAATAATTTGAGGATTGCACGAAGAAATTGAAGTTGGAAAGGCCTTCACGCTCACGTGGGAATTGTGTCATTTTATTTAAGCGTCTGACTAAATATATTGGCTCAACTTTTAGTCGTGTTGTCAGCGAGTCATTTTTTGAATTTGAGGAAGACCTATGAAATATTTTGAACCTATTGAATGACATGGATTTCGAATGTGATAAGAGCAGTGTTGCCACTATAAAAAAGGGAATCCGGTCAAATCTGATCGAATGACCGGATTTTTATTTTCTAAATCCGGTCAATAGCTAAAATGAGAATTTTTGACCTGAAACCCGGTCAAAAATAGAAAATACCTATACCTACCTACATATACCTACAATTTACAAATTTTTATGTTCACTTGCTTTATCGATGTTTAGAAAACGAATCTTGAGTTTGTGAACTTGTTTTTTATTTCGTTTGTTTAAAATTTTAAAGCTTGGTGGATGTGACAGACAGCGTTAGGCCCACCCAAGGCCGACAATGAAGAAGTTGATATTCCACTAAAAATAAACTGTATAGTGTTAATTTATGCGTTTACCGAACTGTGAAATAAAGAAAATAATGCAACTGTACAAGCCTCGCTTCTTTTGAGCGTAGCTCCAGGACACACTTTTTAAAATTTCTAATCAATAATTTGGATTCTATTGAGATATGAGTGGTGTGTAAAAAAAAAAAATAAAGAAGCCCAGATAGCAATGCCTCAGACGCACGCGAAAAAGTTTATGATCTCACATGCCGGTCATAAGCTATCAAGGACTCCTCATATTATTTCAAAAATTTGTTTTGATGAAATCTTCACAACAGATATTTTTTCATTTTATGTATATGACATGTTTTAAGTTCTGAAATACACGCCTTCCAATGAACGTCGTGTCCAGCAACACAGGTGGATTTTGAGTGAGTAAAGGAGAAAGGAAAGATAAAAAATGCACAGAAAATCCACTTTCAGAAATAATTCTGGCACTTTCTTTTTTGCACTATTGTGCTTTCGATACAAATCTTCATTTGATATTTGCGTTGATAGAGTGAGGTCGTCAAAAACGGGCCTCCGCTTCGGCTTAACTTAACGTGACCATTTATTTTTTGGCAAAAAGCGGCGGGTTTTTTGAAGCTAAAAGCGGGCGTGTTTTGGCGGGTTTGGCGGGTTTCCCAAAAGTAGATTCTGTCCTGAAAAATTTCTTGCATAATAGTAGTCACGTATTGACACGTAAAATCTAATATAATTCTTTAAAAATAAACGTCATCAGTTTTTTTAATATACCGAAAAACTGCTTCCAAATCTTGCGAAAGCGTTACATATTTTTTAATTTTTGGTTTTTTTCGGCATCTCGGAGTTTGTGTGTCTCTCTTTATCTTTATAAATTGTACTGTCGTATTTACAGAGAATGTCAATGAATAACGTTGGTTGTTTCTTTGACTCATGACATTTGAAATTTTCGCGCACTTATGCCAACTGAAGTTGTCTCTCCCAGCTTAGATCTGCCATCAGGGTTGTTATATGTTTTTTAATTAAAAAAATCTTCAAATGTAGTGAAAAAAGGACTAAAAAAAATTCTTAAGAGAATTAAATTCCGATTTTTTATCAAAAAGCGGGAAAATGGTTGTGGCGGGTGGAGGGTTTTTAGGTAAAAAAGAGGGTAAAACCCGCCAAAAGCGGGTGAAATAGTCACATTAGCTTAACTATTCTTTTACCTGCCAAATTTGTTTTCATTGCAATGACACGGTTTTTGTGTGTAGCCAAATCGTTAATGGAAATGAAAGTCATGAGAAGACGTGTATGGCCAGGTCATGTACTAAGGCCGTGTGTCAATTGGGCTAAATAATATTATTCTCGGATAATTTTCTGACACTTGAAAAGAGTAGTTCACCAAACTCCAATCTGAGATTTATCGAATTTCACACTTTAATTAATAGAAATTCATTGTTTAATTTCCTCTTCAACATTCTAGCAAAAGAAAACGTCAAAATATTAGCCTATAAGATAATTTATTATCCTGCTCCCGGAGCAGAATTCCATGCGTGATGTTGTAGCCCCATTATTCGCATTAAATTGGTTTCTGTTTCAACTTGGGAGCATGTTCGTAATGGCAAAGTTTTATTCAAATTATAGAAATCTATCTCTATTTATAGTCAGTAGGGCAATTTAATTTTTCCAGCCAAAAAAGAGTTTTCCGGTTGAAACCAGTTTTCGTTCCGGTCAAAAAACTGACGGATTTCAAAATTTTCTCCGGTCAGAGTAAAGAGATGACCGGAATCCGGTCAGAATGGCATCACTGGATAAGAGAGGAGCTCGGTGGCAGGTTTAAGTTCGTGAAAGCTGACGGTGCTATGACTTCGCGACCATAAATATAAAATTTGTGAAAGAATCTTCAGAATACATTGACAAAAATGTGGGGAAATTTTCGCTCAAGGACTAAACTAGAATGAAAGTTGGTTCAATACATAAATGTTGACTTCTTTGGTCTTCTTGAAATAAGATGGTAAGATTCGTTCGTTCGCCATGTACACGGAGTGGGTCTGATGCTAACATTGACAGCAAATAGAGGCCCTGGATAATATCGGTCCCATTCCGGACTAGAGGACAGTGCGTCATCATCCGACACCCAATAGAACTATCGACTAAGGACGAAAAGAAAAACCTTTTACAACGACGCAAGCGCCGTGAACCCTAAACAGAGATATCATCAAAATATTGGGTGATCTGAATATGACGCGTATAGACGCCGAGCCGACAGTGAAATGTGATCGGGAAGCATGGCCTCGGCTATTGCAGTGACAATGGTGAACGCTTTATATAGATTTCTTTAACGCTAGTGGTTTTATGGTGTATTGTAGTAGACTCTCTGCTAACGGCACTCAATCTGCCTGGAACCTACACACAAGCCTACGCGAACGATGTCGCCGTTCTGTCTGTCGGCTCGAACCTAAGGACTGTCTGCTCTCAGGCGCAGAAATCCTTGGGCTTGATCGATCATCGATGACTGGTGCACAAGAAATGGGTTTTCAGTGAATCCTCTTAAAACTACGGTTGTTCTCTTCACGAGGAGGAGGAATTTCACTGGTCTGGCTCAGCTTGTGTTAAAAGGTGTCACTATCCCCATCTCTGACGAAGTAAAATATCTGGGAGTAATCCTTGATAGAAAACTTCTTTGGTCCAAGCATGTTGAATCGAAAACCGATAAAGCGCTGCCGACTTTCTGGCAGTGCAAAGGCGCTTTTGGTAAGACATGGGGCTTATCTCCGAAAAGGGTCCTTTGGATCTATACGGCAATGGTAAGACCAAGGGGTCTAGCACGTAACTTGATACAATCGAGTTCAGTCGATACAATCGAGCTCTGGCAGCACCTAATTTGTCTCAATCGATTATTCTCGAGTGATTATCCTCGATTGAGACAAATTAGGTGCTGCCAGAGCTCGATTGTATCGATTGAACTCGATTGTATTAGTCGGAGAGCTAGTGAATTTTTTTCGAGATTATTTCGTCAACAAAATTTTACTTTTTTTTTGGTTGTCGTGGACGCAAAGGTCATAAAAGTGGAACTCTGCCGAACCTGTGGCGAGCGGTTTGGGGGGTGGGGGGGCTCCAAAGTTGTAAAAAATCATTAAAAAAAAATTATAGTGTCACATCTGAATTTTTGCATGATGAATCTCTAGACCGAAATATGCAATGTGGTATAATTGGCAGAGCGATATGGCGAGCGGAAGGGCGTGGCAGAGCCTCCCAAACATGCAAAAAAATTTAAATTTTAAACTTATTTTGTCAAGCTTGAAATTTGGATATATCATGGACAACCTCCTAGTAAATCTAT
Organism: Cheilosia scutellata; assembly: GCA_955612985.1. Classification (NCBI taxonomy): domain Eukaryota; kingdom Metazoa; phylum Arthropoda; class Insecta; order Diptera; family Syrphidae; genus Cheilosia; species Cheilosia scutellata. Next base: position 67,797,654 of record OY015311.1, read on the forward strand.
ATCTGCAAGGGCAGAGCGAAATTCCGGTCATAACATCTCGGCAGAGCCCGTCGAACTGTATTTGGCGTAGAGTTCGTTTACAGGGCCAAGTGCAGAGAAATGATTCATATCTCCAAAAGTATTTGCACGATTGTAATATACGTACATGATTCTAAAAGCTTATCGGATGACCTTTAAAACTATGTACAAAGTTTTATACTAACGCTTATACTTTTGAAAATATTTAACTTTCAATACGAACATTTTTAACCGACCTAACAACATTTGAAACGTATGGTCTTTTCACACATCAAATGAAAGCAAATTTAATTTTTTTAATTTCAGAAATAGGTTTAGCTCATAGCTATTAGAATTTAGAACTACAAGTAAATAAGGTAGAATATAAACTTTTTTTTCACATGTATGTCAGTCAAAGCATTTACATATAGGGTCATTCTAAACAGTGCGCAAAGTGGGATGTCTTAGCTTTTCGAAAATCGGAATTAAGATCTTCCAATCGTCAAGTCAATCACTCGCACGAATTGCTAGCAGCAGTTGACTTGCTTATTTCTTACGGTTAAATTAATGCGTCTTTCCTTTATGAATGATTCGCATATGAAATGATGCGATTATTTTCGCGCTTTTAACGCTTGTAGCTGCACTGCTAAGTTTTTTTTTATTTTTTTTATGAAATTTTTATCCTTGAGAAATTTGCTAAAAATAATGTTAAGCAACTTTTTTACGTACGATCAACAGAAGTTGTAGTAAAAGCCGGTTTTTGTCAGACAAAGAACGGTTTGCCTTGGCTGCACAGCAGTGGCGTGGCGTGAATAATTTTAAATGGTAAGTCGAAGTCGAAAAATATCAAAATGTCTAAGGTAAGATGTAGGTAGTACCTATCTATGTATACAAAACCTTCAGTTATTTTTTAAAGCCATACAATCGAAAACTCCAGGAAGAAATTAAATTAATGAAGATATTTTCCCATCTTGAGTGCAAAACTTTCATATGTATTTCGTGTAAACATGATTTATATATCATGTCTTATAATATTGTCCTTTATTTCTACATAAAGGTTCTTTAAATGAGTGTTTAAATCGAGCATTTGGGGTTTTTGTGGAGCTTCAGTACAATCATCCACTTACTCTTTGAAACATTTCTTCAAACGTATTTAGGTACGAAGATCATAGCCAAGACTCAAAACACTTGATTTCTCACTTAGCGACTTGTTTATAAACTTTATAAATACATCAGTTTGTTTATTTTTTAAAAGATACTTACAAAATTCACCAAATAATTGCATAAGAAAGCGGCCTATGAACAGAGGATACTCCCCTCAGAAAAAATCAGAAAATTATTAGGTAAAAAAGTGAACTGACTATGAGCTATGACTACATCACAGTTCACACTTCACAGCGCAGCGGTAGGAGATACACACACAATTCAAATTCACCAAATATGTCGGAGAAAAGCGTGTTATTTTCCAGATACATATACTCAATTACACCACAGCGCAGCGGTAAAAGATACACACAAAACCCACCAAATAACCCGAAGAAAAGCGGGTTATTTTTTTGCATAAGAAAGCGGGCGTTGAAAAGAGAGGACTAAACTCAGATAAACGCAAGTGTACAAAAGAGAAAGGAGACAAATTTGTTCTATCCAGTGAGAGATTTTATAACCCGTCATATTTCGGGTTATTTTAGATTTGGGTTATGCTCAGAGAGTGTGGGCAGTTATAATACTAATAATGAAGGCGCGAAGGGTGTGTGTTTCCGTGTGTATAAAGTTCAATTGAGTTGGTGGGGTCGGGGTATGTAGATTGCGCAGATGAATAGATACATATTATTAAGTTTATCCCGTGGGTTTTATGTTGCTCGTTTTTAAGTAAACATTGTTGTGTAGCTGAAACTGAAACTTTTAAAAGGTAACCCGGTAGGAATCGGGTTATATGGACGCCACGCCACTGCTGCACAGGTGCCTTCTCTAGCACTCCGGGCTCTGCTCTAGATGCTATGATGAACCTCCCCCCCCTTGATATTTTTATCATGGGGTGTACGTTGAAAACTATCTCCCGATTAAAGAGAGGTGGCTTTTGGTACCACGCGCATTGGAATTTTGAAGAACTTGTGCGAGAATTATCCTTTGACCCCTGTCTTATGGATATGCCGTCTGATGCAATGACACCAGAAATCCTATTGCGACAAAACTACCACGTCAACTTTCCTCAGGCAACGGAATGGCTTCGGCCAGACTCTGAGCCAGGGAAAGAATGCCATCGTGTATTCACGGATGGCTCTAAAACCGGACAGGGGTCTGGTTCTGGAGTCTTCGTGGAAAGCGAGAACATTAGACTGCTGCACTCAACCTCTCACCTCGTCCAAGCTAGTGCTCGAACTCAAGCTTGCTTTGAACTTGGTCGGTAGGCTAAACACGGTCAAACTTGTTTGGGTCCCAGGTCACACTGGTATCCAGGGAAATGAGATCGCCGATGAGCTTGCCAGGTTGGGTTCAGAAGAAGCTCTTTCAGGACCTGAATCTGCGTTGGGTCTGCCTGCATCTGTGGTTAGTTCATCCATTGATAGTTGGGTTTCTAGTAAACACGAGTGTCGATGGCGTGACTGTGCTGGGTGAAGACAGACCAAGCGACTGCGTCCGGACATCTGCAAAAGGTCCGCGTCCTTTCTTCTGTCTCTCAGCAGAATCGACTCCAGATTGATTGTGGGCGTCCTTTCGGGCCACCAAACTTTTGCCAAACACTTAAGTGTATTGTGCTTGAGCGACACCACCATCTGTCCTGCTTGTGGAGAGGACGACGATACAGCGGAACACTTCATCTGTAGTTGTCCTTTGCTCGCATCAGGTGGCGGATCTTTGGGGCTGACGTGGTGAGTGCCGAACATCTAAGCTCATCATCACTGAAGCTCTTTCTCATCTTTCTTCGAAAGACGGGAAAACTAAGTACAGCAATGTAAGGTGTCTGTTTGGCAGTACAATGGACCAGTAGTTGTGTCTGAGTGCTCAATCGGATAGTAACAACCTCCGACAAATGAATGAGAAAAAGGAATGAACACTAGTGATAGATGGCATATCACGTAGCTTACGGATCGAGGCGTATCGGCGATCCCATAAAGTAGGAACAAGTGAACTAGAATAGCAATATAGAGTGAAGATCAGAGAAGTACAACGTAGCTTGCAACTTACACATATATATGGTTGTGAAACGTGTGCTATATATGAACCAGTCAATATGTTCGAACAAATGTCCGAATACAAACTCCCAATAATGTTGAGCCCGCTTTTGGAATCAGGAATCAAAACGGTCGGTAGGACTTGATGGTATTCCCGGGGCGTCAACAAGATCAACAGAGCTGATTCGCCATCTTTTTTAGTCAGCCGAAGCCGCAAAGAAATGTCTGCGTTTAGATTGTTGTCCGTGATCTGCCGGAGCAATGTAAGCTCAAAGCCAAGCCAATGCGCATTTCGAACCGGCAGCTCCCTAAGAACCAATCACACCAAAAACATAAATGTAAAAAAAAAGAACCAAGTTCTCTTATATAGAACAGCAAAAATTAGGTGCGTAACTAGTCAGCCACGAAAAGTAATGAGATCTAAATGTACGCCAAGTTCTTAGTTTAAGAAGGTTAAATGTTTAAAAAAAATTGGTAATGAAAAACTATTTTAATTTGTGTAAACGCCTTACGCCTTGTCGGTCTAAAATTCAAGTATTGTTTCTGAAAACTAAAACAGCCCCGAGTTCATAAAATATTTTTCAATAGTTTAAAAATTGAATGAAAAACTTGTGTTGGATTTGATTGTTTTTTAACTATTGAAAGTTCTTTAATATTCCATTTATTGTGCAGCAATATCCCAAATACCAATGGCGGACCCAACTAACAAAGATTTATTTTATACTTTGTCGATAACCATCTGTGATATTGCAGAATATTTTAGAGGCATAAAACGATCCATTCCCGAAGGGGAAGAGCTCGTCAAGGCTGTATAGATTTAGCAAACAATGATGTAACTGGTCTGGTCATAAATGCATCCTCGATGAGTTCCAAACCCCCACGAAATCAAACTAAAACCTCTTAGAAAGTCTTGGAAGTTTTGTATACTTGTTCGTGCAAAGCTGGTGCCTTCTTTAGGTAGTTTGAGTTGCAAATTCGACTACTAGACGAAGAAAGGACATAATTTCATCATCGGGATCATGACGTAATCTTGAATGGCAAAAATTTCGAAGGCTAAAAATCTCGAAAAGTTTTTTTTTTTAATCTCGAATGAAAAAATTTCGAATGTACAAAAATCTCGAAGACTATATGTATCTCGAAAAAATCACTAAAATAAAAAGTAAATTCGAGTTTTTTTTTTTGGGATCCCATAATATAATCTTTGCATATGCCCAACCTTACACCTACTCCAAATCCTACACACAAGCGGGGGGGTTGCATACGAAACGTATCTCACTTTTTAACACCATTTTTAGATTTGGTGTTATTCTGGGTGATCACAGAATCCGTCGTATTATATAAATATAAATCTCGAAAAAAAATCTGGGAAGCATAATCTCGAATAACAAAAATCTCGAAAAAAAAATTCTCGAATTAATATTAAAAATGGTGTTAAAAAGTGAGATACGTTAGGGGGGTTATGCTGCCCCCCTGCTTGGGTTTAGTGTTTGGATATGGGTTGGGTGCAAAAAAAAATCTCGAATTTACTTTTTATTTTCGAGATTTTGTCGAGATACATTAGTCCCGAGTTTCCCAAAGTGTGCTCCGCGGAGCACTTGCTGCTCCGCCAGGAAAATCCAAGTGCTCCGCGGAAAGATGGGAAAAAATATGAAAATTCCATCACACTAGCTAATTTTATGCTTCTGGAACTTTGTCATTTCGTTTGCAACAATGAAATTTGTGTATTGATTACACAATACAAAAATGCGTAAAAATAAATCGTGTAGATACTCCAGAACTTCAGAGCTATCAAAATGGAAAGTAATCAATGAATGGTGTTGATAGCAAAAAGATTTGGTAGCTCTACGGAGCTTGTTTTTGGGGAAATACGTTTCTAGGAAGACCGGAAGATTTGAAAACCGCTAAAGAAGGGTTATTAGACCCAAAATTACTCCAATGAAAGATTTGCCGGACAAATAGACCCAATCCATTTTTGATGTCCATACAAATTAGGGAGATCGTTGCACCTAAACTCCTTCAAGAACTAACGTCCAGGGCTATTAGGCACTGTGTCGTAGAACAAAATCGTCGTGGATGCATATTCCACAAAAAAACACATTATGTCAACAAAAACCGAAGGAAGAGCCGGAATTTCGAAAGACTCCACTTACAAAAACCATTGCAATTATGTAAAAAAGTTCGTTGGAGTGCCAAATCCAAGTTTTTTTGTTTGGATCCGATGGAAAAGTTTATGTAAGGCGTCCTCCTAATAAAGACTTGGAGGAAAAAAGTAATGGTCTGCGGTGCATTCTCTCGCTTCATTCCATTGGTTATATAAGGTTCGACCTTTGACCAACACGCTTATAAAAGCATATTAGAGAAACCCCTTTTTTCATACATGCCAAAAACAAATTATTTCTAACACCACAACGATTCTTAGCATACTCCGCGGAGAGTGAAGAAATAGCTTACAGATAACAAAATTATTGTTTTGGATTGACCCGTGCAAAGTCCCGTGCTGAACTCAAATCAAAACTTGTGGGTCCAAGTCGAAAGAGCAATAAAAGCCAAAAAATCAAGAAATGCTGAAGAGCTTTCCGAAAAGATTAAGGAGATCTGGAACTATATAGCACCATATTAGGATGCCGGAAGGGCGCAGTGGCTAAGTGGTCAGTATGCTGGACTACTGTGCTCGGGGTCCAAGGTTCGATCCCCAGAAAACAAAAATGGCATAGCTTTTTTTCCACTGCGCCATCTCTCGCAAATGTCGTACAAACATCCGAGACTCTAACTGTCCTGAAAAAGCTTCTCAAATCAGCCGTTCGGACTCGGCAATCCTTCCATTCGTCCCAAATATAAAAACCCACAAAACGAATGCTTGTTCTCACAAACTAGACGTGCCTTTACGGACCTGTTGCGCCAAATATTTATTTATATGTAGGATGCCGGATTTTATTGGAAAATCTTCAGAAAAGATTGACTGCCGTTGTAAAAAAATGAAGGCTATTCCACGAAATATTGGCAATTTTTATAAGTTTCGGAAACTGTAATTTTAAAGTTTTTGTTATTCTGTGGCAAACTCGAAAATGAGTTAAAAATTGCGTTTTCCATAACTACTAAAAACGGAATATGCGAGGTGCTCCGCGAGGAATTTCTCTCCAGAAAAGTGCTCCGGGATCAAAAAAGATTGGGAACCGCTGCATTAGTCTTTCAAGATTATTGTACATTCGAAATTTTTGCATTCAAGATTAAAAAAAAATTCGAGATTTTTAGCCTTCGAGATTTTTTTCATTCGAGATTACGTCATGATCCCGTACTAATAAACATTTTTCTAGTGCCGAGGTTAAATTTTATAAACTCTCACAATGGCGAAATTTTCCATATAAAAGTATCTATTGTGTTGTGACCGTCAACATATTTAAGTTAAGGCTAAAACTGATTATTGGTCAAGCGGGGCCAAGGTAGGTAGGTATAGAAAGAAGTCTCTAATTAAATCTATACTTTGAAGCTATAGCTGCTTATTGTAGGTATGTTGTATGGGGTATGCGTATGCCCCTTTTTTTGTCGCGCAGAATAAGCTTTGTTATGCCCTTATTCATATTTCTGGACACTGCATTCGTTAGAAGCACTCTAAGAGATTTAACAAATAGACAAGGTCCCACTAGGATATTACTCATCTTCTCTGTCAATGTTAAGCTATTGTTTAGCTAACCTAAGTGCCAGTTCGCTAAGTTCTGTCAATGTCATCAGTCTATGGAAGTAAATGGAGAGACATGAGGCCCTTCTCTCTGTACTTAAATTACTTAAATGGAATGGCTGTGGGCCTTCCTGAATTTATACAATTGACATCGCCAACACGGCTGATAACGCACGAATTGGGAATTAGGTGCGCAAAAGATCGATTGTGGCATAAGCTGTGTGGCATGGCGCGCCGTCCTGCATTAACCAAAGGTTGTCCAAATCCATGCCTTCAATTTCAGTAAAAAAAAGTCGGTTAACATGGTTCCGTAACGCCCACCGTTGACCGAAACGTTGTTCCCAGCCTCATTTCCGAAAACAAATGGTCCAATGATGCCACCACTCCACAATCCGCACCAAACTGCCACTCTCTGTGGATGCATTGGCTTCTCGACAATAACGGGACTATGAGTGTTGTCCACTAGCATACCAGTCTCATGAACTTTTTGCACAAATTTGCGTACAGTGGGTGCTACATTTCGGCCAAAACTACTTTTCAAAACACGCACTGTTTGGGCACTCACTTGGGAAATAAGTTTTCAATATTTCCCAACGTAGTTCAAGCGTAAAGCGACTCATTTCGATCCGCGGAGGTATGATACTGACTTTCTGTTAAGATTTCGAGCGAGAAACAGCTGTCAGTGTCAAAATAACCAATGGTTTTAAATGAAACCACTAGATCGCCCACCCTTTATAAGGGGCTATAGTAGAAAAGATCTTCCGTAGCCTTGGGATTTCGGAGATTCCAGAGAACTTTTATGTACATCCCAGTCTAAAGCCTTCAGATAAGGGCTGTTAAGGCATAGTTTGTATATTTTTCTTAGCGACAGTTTTGGGTCCCACCAAAATTTACGAAGAGGACAAAGCCAATCATATCGAACCTTTGTAAGGGGAACCACATTTGAGTCGACTTTCTCGATTTTTACAGGCTTCTGGGGCGGATGTACAGAGACCAATTAGATTTCTCACAGTTTCTGAGATCGTCTTTGGTCCGGAGCATAGTCCTTTAGATTGAAGATATCTGTCGACCGATAAGGAATACCTATCAGACACCTCGTGCAGTTTTTAATCACATCAAAATTAAAATCGGATGTGGTGTTTGCATCTAGAAGCTCTTTGGTATTGTTGTTAAACCTCTGCTCGAAAATCCAATGTTAGTTTAGTGCCTACTTAAAATTTATAAATTGACCCATCCCAGGGTATATTGTGCGCACTAGCATAACAAATTTTGAAGAGATTCATCTTTTCTAGCTTGACAACTTCCGTATCGGGATTGCTAAAAGTTATCGAGAAGATAAACCTTAAGATAAGTCCGGTCAAATTACGGAATCCGCGGGCGTGCCTATAAGGGACTCCTATATCGAAACTAGGATGGATAACCACATCTAAGTCTTTATACGACACAAATTTGACAGGTTTTGAAACGATCTAACTTCTTTTTTCTTTCGATGGTTCTACGCGGTCCGGGTCGGATCTGAGACATAACAAATTGCCTCTCCATTCAATTCTATCTGTGGCTAGATGCCTTCAGTTGTCATTTTGGTGAAGGTGTGCTTCCAACGTCTACAGCGCTGTCAATTTAGAGTAGAGTTGAAGATTCTCTGGCCGTTCCAACTATCTTAGCCTGTTAATTCGAATTTTCTTGAACAAGTCTCTGTCAGTTGACAGTTCGAACTCGAAACTACCTCAATACAAACATGTCTTTTCTCTCAATTCAAACGAGTGCGTCTTCGTCCGCCTTTAACGGAGCTTCGTTGCATTTTCTTGTTTCAGAAATATCAAATGGTCATTATGTGTTTTTCAACAATGACAGTCTTTATCTTAACCGTACCTATACACCCACCACAATATTTGATTCGATCCATACTTAGGCCCTTTTTTATTGGCAGTAAATTTCAAATCTCATTACATTTCATTTGGAAGCGTTTACAAGAGTGTAATAGAGACCAGGGCTTGTGAATGCCACTCATGCACTTGCCATTCGAATTACACGTACTTTACTCGGTAAATGGGCATGTAGGCCCTGTTGGGCCGTACTCTCGTTTATCGATGGGACATATCTCTCGGCTCTCGTTCACAATAAAAACCAGTCCACTCTAATTAATCACCGTGTGCGTGCGCACCACAAACGGCCACCAAATTACGTATGCAACAGAGGTGTTAAAACGAACACGAAAAGCATTTAAATTCTCACCTGAGAATTGGATGGTCGCACAGCGACGAGACGAGCCCTGGCCTGGTAGAACCGCGACGAGCACAGACCCAACTATATCACTCTCGACGATCATCCTCAGAACTGCGATCGGTTTCCCGAAAGCAACCAACACCATGGCGCACAGGCGCACATGGATTTCCTTGTAATGGCCATTAAAAACAGAAGACCGAACACAAAATCCGTTCTCTATCGCCCAAGCGAGATACGATTCTAGTCCATAGAGATACACGTCTACGTCCCATGCGACACCGACGACCGACGGACGATACGACATGTAATTGAAGAAGCCACTGTCTGGTCAGGTGGTGGTGATGATGGGATGGTGAATGGGTTTCGGTTGCATTTCTAGGAAGTGATTCCGTGGTGAGCGAGTATTGTTCTGCGGCTACGAAGCATTTTGTCACATTCAGTTCATGTACCTGGGCTACTGCACGCGTGCGCGTATTTGGTATTGATATCCGTTCACTTGAATTTCGGAAAATAAATTTATGTATGTTGGAAAGAGGTCTGCGTTTGCGTTTGCGTTTGGTGAATGAAATTACGGATTCGTGTTGGTTTCTCAAAGAATGGACGAGGGTCGCGTCGTCGAGGCCATTTTCGAGGTTGTAAATCATAAAGTTTTATTGGACACTCTGGAGGAAGTCATCTCGCGCGTTGCATTCAATCATGAGTCTTGGGCGGAGAAGGCATTTAAGTGCAGACGCTAGGAAGCAACAATAAATTTGGAATTATCCTTGTTATGAGAGGAGGTTGTAATAGGACTAGATTGGCGCCACACGAACGTTGTTATGTGTTGAAGGGTGCGGCAGCAGTTCTTGGAATTGTAGTGACAGTTTCCGCTGATTGTTTGGCGTCATGTTAGAAACTGCTCATTCAGCTTGGGATGTTATTCTATTATGGAATACTGAGATTTAATCATCAAAAAATATAAATACAAAGGTTGTTTGTACCGGCTGATCTGATTCCATTATTGCCCACTTCTTAATTCAAGCATTGACAAAGTTGTAGGTGTAGGTGGTTCCAAACCAATGTAACCCAAGGAAGCTTGGCTGGTCGCGGCTTTCTGACAAAATTTCTGACTCCAACTCACGAATCCTGTGAGTAAAGAGAAAATTATGAGAGTGAAGCTAACGCCTCACTTGTGGACTTGAGAAATTCAATTATGTTTTCAAACTTGAGGTTTTAGATCACCCAGAATTGTAATATCTAGTTTTATATAAAGCTGTATCCCCGTGGCTTCAGCATGGGGTATCGATTATGGGAAATATGCCAAACTTGACTCTGTAATTGAGGTACTTTTTTATACTCATACCTCTGTTCTGTTGTAAGCTGGTAAAATCTCCCTGAAAATTTCGTAATTCGACAGATTCGTCCACCCATAGTCTTAGTCTCCCGTTCGTAGAGTTTTCGATTCAATTTCAGAGGGTCACTGCTGTTGGGAAAGACCGTATTTAAGGTGGTGCGGATAAGTGGGGAAAAAGGACCTTAGCCAACTTTGAGTGCACAACTGGAGGCAATTGGCTAAGGGCCGGACTAATTGGAGAGGCTTCTTAGTTAGTGCACCCCGAAGTGCAAATCCGTCTATGTGTATAAGTAAATTTGAAGGTACCTTTGATGTAAAGTGAAAGAAGATACCCATAATCTACATGTCTCTTTACCCAGATGAGAGTGATCTGAAGTCAATGACTAGCCCGGTTCGAAGAACTAATGGAGTGCTCAACGAGCTTGCACATAGTCGTATTCATAGGCTAGTTCTATGTGAATGTGACTATGCTGCGCCCAAAAATTTTTTATTTAGCTTGTTTGACACCATTTTTAGGTTATGTAGGAAAATAAAGTGTTTGGGCGAATTGGTTTAGGTTTTGACCGTATGACGCCTAGTCTTCTGTGATGAACTCACACCCTATTTAACTTAACCTAGCTTGTGGAGAAGTCTAGGGTCATTTATATTATTCTTGCTAACTTGTATGGATAATTGTGGAGTCATTGCACACCGATCGATGGAGCGAAGTTTGGCAAAAAAGTATGGGAAACAGTATGGAGCCCTGTGGTATACCACCAGTTGTTAAAATGGGGAGGAAGTGCAGAGTATCAAACGAATCAAAAGAGTCTTTTACCTAAGGTTTGTGTCGGATCTGGACACTACGAGGCCTACAAATCCAATTGCGGGTCTTGTGCTCCATGCTCTAAAACATGCAATGGTTGACATACTTTTCGAAATGATTCTCTATAATCAAAGCGAATTATAAACCTGGCAAGTCTTGTCTCTAATCTTGGAGCTGGGGTGACTACTATAAAAACTCTCTTACATTTTATCTGTGGTCGTGAGAATTCAAGTAGTTGTCAACAGATGACTTTAATTTAAATACTTAAATACTTGCCCCTGCAAATATGTTATAAGGCAGTGCTTGCTTTACCATCTCCTGACCTTTGGGGCAGTATGTACTTGTGCGGGGTTTGAAATATCATGCTTTCTCATTGGAATGTCTCCCATTAAACAAAAGCAATGAAGTCAAACCGTTGTACGTATGATCACTTGATCAGTCACAGAGGCTTAAACCTTATAGACCTGGGCGTCATGAAGCAAAGTAACGTTCAAGTAAATTGACATTTTTATACGATGAGTCATAAATGGAATCTACTAACTCTCCGCACCTAACGGCCACCCAATGAGGGAATGACATAAAATCGTGATGAATCGTACTGTCTTTGATATTCAAGTAAGTTCGCAGACGATAACCTTAACCTAAGGCACTCACGCGGCCAATGGGTGATTACATTGATATAATATGTCTTGGCCATAATAAGGTTAGTGGCCCATTTCAAGCGATTGACAGAACTTCATGTGATTTTCTCCCATTTTTTGACACCAGCTGACACTTCAGCCAAAATATCCCTTTATGGTTGACCTTTAACTTTGGACGTAAAAGCGTGTTATGTGGAATGTGCCCTTGTTCGCATTGAATGTTATTATATTTTTTGCGACCGGAATCGCTTGGCGTAATAGAGACATATAAATACCTACATGGAAGCTCCAGTATCCAGATATTATATATCTATATTTTATTCGGCTAAAGCCTTTAAACCTTGACGTATCCCTACGCAAGAGGCAATGTAAAATCAAAAGACGAGCCGTAGTCTCCACAATTTCTCGGAGGTAAGTAAACAAATAGCAAATATGTATGTGGCAGCTGACAGGGAAGCAGTATTGTGGTAGTAAATGGAAGCATAATGTTAGATGCAGGGCCCGATTGAAAATATTTATGTGAAAGCGAGGCGGTACTTCTAACTCATCAACCTTTTGTATGAATGGGTTCTGCGAACTGTACTAATTCTAGAGTGAAGCGAACTAAATGCCTTAAATGACAGCTCGAAGTGCGGTAGAGATAGGCGACCCCATTTTGAAAAATATCGTTAGGCGTTCTGAACTCAAGTCTCCGTAAACAACCTATGGAAACTTAGTATGGCGGCGAGCTGCAGAAAAGCAACACACAAAAGCAAAAGCAAGAAAGGAAATGACAAAAATACAAAGGTTAGCATGCATAGGGACAACCAGAGTGATGAAAACACTCCTTAATATATAGGTATGCTCCCACTAGATCTGTACAGTGTACATGTAGTAGTCTTTCACCAAGACTGCCTTGAGAATCAGCCAATCGAAGGTTTTGAACAAAATCCTGGAAAGGCATAATACAGATGCTGAGGAACGTCGTAGGCGATGACGTAAATAGCGACTACATGTCACCATACCTTGACTTTGATAAAGCATTCCCTTGAAGAATGGGAAACCAATGAACCAACAAAAGACAAATCTATATCCTACACAGATTGGTCAAAGATGGATAATAGGAACGGGCGCCGCCGGTACATTCTCCGACATAGGCATACACAGCTCTATTAGACTTCCTTACTCCCTGACTACATCAGTGTCTTTCAAGACTAGGGCGTTTGCAATGAAAATGGCAGCCAGTAAGATGGTATCAATGATGGCAATAAAAAAAACATAAATAGCCGGCGCAACAGGCGGTAGACACCCAAGGCCTAGCTTCTCGCAACCATTCGTTTTGTTTGAGTTTCTATTTTTGGAACGAATGAATGGCAATACTGCGAGATAATATAACCATTTTTATTGACGGTCAGGCGTCCATTAAAGCAATGTTTGCTACAGAAATCAAATTCACGCTAGCCCCACGCTGGCTGTAGAGAAGAACTTAAGGCTCTTGGCCTTAATATCTGCTGCGTCCTTGGTCACAAGGACATAACCAGGAACGAGAAAGCTAATTAACTCGCAAGAATGGACCAAAACCGAGCACTTCAATGGAGCTCTACTCCCTATCTTTAGGGAACGAATCTAAACCAAGATCCTAATGACAGCTAACAATAGGTTGATATATCATAGAAACTCTGGCCATGATACGATAAAGCCGGTAGATATGTTGGCAGGTGCGCCTACTGGCCATATGCCAAAATCCACTAAGGAACCACACAATGAAACTCAAACTCAACGATGACAACATATTCCGAGGATGAGCGATAACATGTGTCACTGCCTAAGCATGTCACTTGAGGAATAGAAGACTAGGAAGGTACTAGATACTTCCATGACCTATATAAGAACTATATGATGTCTCATTGGGACCTAACCCCCATCGGGCATCACAATATGTTCATAAAGACCTAAAGCTAACCTGAGCTTATGTCTCTATCTATCCCGAAAAACAGTATATAATAATTGTAGAAGCGTAAATAGGTATCCACCCGGGCGCCAGTTATGCTCGCTACGCGACTGCGTAAAAAATAGATCGAAACTCATAAACGCTGTACCGTCTTCTAGAACTCGCAACCTACACGCACCATTTCGATGAAAAATCTGTCATCCCCAAAAATTCACTTTTCCAAAACTTCTTTGGCTTTTCAAATTGCTGCCTGGAGTTATATTACAACAATTTAAGTGCAAAAGTAACACCTATCTGCAAAGCATTGAGCCCTGTTGAAGCAATTTGTTCGAGAGAAGTATTCGAAAAAAATACCCTAAAAGACATCATCTTTCAGTTACTACCCGCACGCTCCGATAAATCGACAGTTCCTTAGCTAACTAGCAATGGAATCCCCCCAAAAAAACGTTCGCTTTAAACACTGGCCCTCTAAAAAAAATCCGTCAACCTAGACCTTAATTACAGCGGGAATTCTGCCCCAAAACTTCTATCACGGTAACATCTTAATCTTCCGATTGAGTGGAATTTGTTTTTCAAGTGCAATCTCAAAGCCGACTCACAAAACACCTTCAAGCGAACTCCTTGAGCTGTTTACCACTTTTTTTTTCGTGTGTGCAACTTTCCTGCCACAACACTTGCTCGAGTGTGTTTTCATCATTCTTGCCAAGACAAGTTTGTGCGCTCCCCTCTCTCCAACTATAACAACAACGGGACGACGGCTTCAAAGGCGCAGACCTTTGCAAAAGTTTACACTTTCCCCACATCGTATAGTGAGGCAATTTTCGGCACCTTTTACAAAGCGACGATACAAAGGTGTAGAGCCTGCTAGTTAGATATGAAGGACTCTAGTCTTGCAAATTTACCCCCATACTCAAGGGGTGATAATCAGCCGACTATACAGTCGACACAAGAACCGCACATACAAAAATGAAAATAAAAAACCCTAAAAGGATGTGTTTTTTTTTTGCTTTTGCAAAGAGACGAGTGTGTGCTTGTTGATTTCACAGCGCCCACCATACAGTACGAATACATCCCTTTGATGTATGCATAATATGCACTCTATGGATGCAGGCTATTGGCACTTGCTGGTGTAAGAAGACTCCTTTGGGGGGCCCATTCAGAGATGAAAGGAGACGAATTGCCGCTTCTCGCTATCATTGTTGGTCGAGTGTGCGGACCGGCATTCTTTTAGTTTCTCAACATCAACACTGGGTCGGGCGCGGGGGGCTTTCAAAAAATGGTCTAGCGTTTGATTTGAGTAATTTTAAGGAGATAACGTTGCCAAGAGGTTTAGTCCTTAAATGCCAGATTGAATGGGCATGTTTTTTTTGGGATAAGGATGTAAGTGAAGGATGGTACTTGGTTACCTAAGTATAGCTACATTCTTGAGGCGTTCACAGCTTGGGGTGCTCTAAAGGAGTCGCACGATGAACAAAATATTAAGAAAAGCCGGTTAACTGCCGTGGTAGGTAGGATGAGGCACCATATTGTAAATCCGTCGATGATATAAGATATTGTTGAATTCTTGAGCCGCGCCCCACGTTGGGCGCCAGTTCTTAGTGAAGAAGAAGATATTCGGTTCATAAACATCAATGTTTGTTGGTGGTTTTAAATGTTGCTACTAACTTAGACCTTCAATTTAAGCAACTTTGAGACTGATGAGAACGGAAACTTTGTTGAAGAACCTATTCAATAACTGAGTTTCTATTAACGGTGCGAAGGACGCCTTAAAGTCAACAAAAAAAAAACACATACAGATTTTTCTTCCTCGCTTTTGATTGGCTACCTAGAGGAAGATTTGGACAACCATCAAAAGTGCACTGGCAATGCGACATAGGCAACCGACTAGACGTGCATCCTTCTATTTGCAGACTAGACGAAAATCAACTTGCAAAAAGCCTTCACACATGAAATGCCGAACCGGAACCAATGGAATTCACGAAAATTCCTACACGTCGGTCGTATCACTGTCTATTCACAGATGGTATATCTCAAAAACCACAAAACCGATTGAGCTCAAATTTTAAGAAAATCTTTGTTTTTGGCACGAAGGCTATTTTAGTAATTTTGGTCAAAATCAGATAAAGGGGCGGAGCCACGTCCATACAAAAAAAAAAACATTCAAAATCGTATATCTCGAAAACCACGAAATCGATTGAGCTCAAACTTACAGGGCCTTAGGTATTGGCCCTGGAGTGCTCCTGTGAACATTGGTCAAAATTGGACAAAGGGGCATGGCACCTCCCATAAAAAAAACATTCTATATCTTATACCACCTATACAAAAAATATCTTCTATGGGAATTGCCGCTTAATAAATGGCCACTTGCCGCTTACGATTGCCGCTCAGAGCGTGGCCTTAGTCGAAAGTCCATCGGAGTGCGTAGCTTTCGGTGCTCATTGAGCAGAGGCTTCCCGAATCAAATCATTAGCGACCATATTTGGCGGATCCATATTTCTTCGAAGCGCACCAAATCGATATGCTAATTGGGGCCTCGTTATTCTACGAGCTGCTTTCTATCGGACAAATACGTCTCGGCGAAAATATGCCCATATTACAAAAAACCCGCTTAGGTTGGGTTGTTTCGGGAAATTATGATTTTAATAATTTGAAAAATAGTATATGTCTCAATATCACGACAAATATCAACGATGATACCAACGGCAGCCATTCTCTAAATCAGCTACAAAAAAATTTTTGGGTCTTGCGAAGAACCCAACCAAGTCAATTCGCCGGAAGAGCTAGAGTGTTAAAAGAACTTCGTGCTTTCACATAAACGCTTGCCTTCTGGGCAATATGCAGTAAAAATGCCTTTCAAAATATCACCGGAGCGATTAGGATCTTCTTATGAAGCTGCGAAAAGGAGATTTTTCAATCTAGAGTCGAAACTCAATAGGAATCCAAAATTAAGACAACAATACGTCGATTTTATATCGGAATATAAGCAACTCTCTCACATGAGCCTTGCAGCGACCAGCTGCCCGACTATGTTGAGAGAGATTAAGCGTACTGGGTAAAACCTTTTCACCACTTTCTCCCTCCTTTCAGTACATTCTCCCGAACGAGTCGGATAGTGAACCGCAGGAATCTTCAGAAGCGAGCACTGGGTCCGGACCTGTATCATCGCCTAAAAAGCCGAAGCTAGTTTTTTTGTATGTTGGTTGGGGCCTCCAGCATCCTTGCTCCGACCGCATTCGAAAAGACCACGGGTGGATTTTCACTTTCGCTAGTACCACCTGGAGTAATATCATTAATTGGTTTATCTGTCATACTTTTTGACAGGTTTTACGTGGAAGTCAAGACGTGGATTTTAGTCGCCTCTTACGACAGGCATGCCCACCTCCGGTATATTCTAACCCCTACCCGAAGGGAGATATTTACTTTATTTAATAGATAATTTTATGCCATTACTGTTTCGGGCAACGAATTCGAGTGAAGCACAATCGTGAAGTCCAAATTTCGACAACTTTATCGTGCAACTGGGGCCGTATACATATTAGCAATAACACGGCTAATATTGACTTCCAAATCGTCCAACGTCTCTGGTTTATCGGCATAGACTAGTGCCTTTACATACCCCCAAAGAAGTAATTTAAAGGTGTGAGATCACAGGGCCATTACGGGAAATTATACTCTCAGCAAATATTTGCCGCAATGAATTGATAGTGTCACGATCCACAACGGCAATCGCACCGTTTGTCGTCTTTGGAGATGTGTATTATCCACTAGAGTGAAAGTGGTGCGAAAACGATTCATCGCGTTCCGAATGCTCAGATGGACGATTATATCGACTGTAAAATGGACGTAGCGCACGATAACTTTGGCAAACCGAACCATCATTTTCCAAACAAAAAAATTGCACAATTGATACGCATTATTCTGGCGTTAATCTATTCATCGTAAATTGTTGCCAGTTTAAAAGCCAAACCTCTAAAAAATACACCCTTTACAAGCTCATCCTTTGCTGGAACAGTGCAGCAGGCGAACTAGGCTCAGAACGTGTATGCACTCCTGTCCTACGTTAAACAAATAATCCATGCGAATGCAGAAGGCACGGCAAGTCATAGATGGAATCACCTAGAATACTGCAATACTGCTAGAAACCCTTCCTCTGGCTCATGGCTCTTGTCAAGCTAGTCGCAAGTTTTGGCAACAAGTTTGGGAATTGGCACTGGACCAAGATGCAAATGGTCCAAGGTACAGCAGTTGCCACTATTAAATTGTTTTTGAAACCCTGCTCTTTGAAAGACTTTCCAACTACATACCTGGGATTGCTGGTCAATCTCAGTGCACCTTTTCGATGTCGAGGCGCACTGCCTTGCTCCGTAACCAAATAAAAAAATAATGACAGGGCTCGGTTAACAAAGTCGGCCCATAATAAATAAGTAAATATAAATGGGAATACATCTCCCAAAACCGTCCACAGTACTAGTGGAATCCAGTTCTTGAGTCGGAAAGCCCCTTGTTGAACCAAAGGCTGTCGATTTAAATACCAGCCGTGAAGGTAGTTCCAATCAATTTTTGTTGATGAGCAGGTCTTTGGGGAAAACCGCCAGGAAGAGTTTTATGCGTTCCCTGTCAGTGAACTGCGTTATTTCTGACATATCGACCACGTCTCTTAAATGTGTCACCATCAGCGTGTTTCACTCACAGATAGATCGTCAATAGTAGCACGACACTCCAACAACAAAAAAATCGATAGTGCAGATACATATGACATATCTGACATTATATCGAGGACCGAACGTTGCCGATGTATTTCGAAGGTTAACCTTCGTCCCATTGAAGTTGAAATGTCAATGAAATTCAATGGAATAAGTGCGAAAGCGTTTTATGTAATTTTTTATACCTACTATACCTTTCCTGTTTTTTCTTTGATTTTCCTGTGTGTGCGGGTAGCAATCTACAGCAACAATGAGGGTCATCACAGCCTCCTTCACATGATGCATGCTTTGCGCGTCGCGTCTGCTTCTGTTACTGAATACCAAGGCAAAGAAAAAACATGAATCACCGTCCAGACTTTACTCAGGCTTCGGGATATGCGTTTGTGTCGTCGTCATCATCACCACCACCACCCATGGCACATGTATAGTGCTCAATTCCAGCACTGGCCAATTTAATTTTCTCGCCCGACCCGGTCTTTTTTTACAGATGATTTAACTGGTGCTGGCGGTGCTATTGCTTTTTGGTCCATGCTCTCCATATATACGGTACAGGACAGCCTCCCCCATTTTCGGTCGTCAGAGGTTGTTTTGGGGGCATTTTGCTGTGGCAGTGGCATTTCGTACAGCCGCATGCTTGGACAGTTTTACGGTCCATTAAGCTCTGCTTGTTTTCGGCATTATTATTACAATAATACACACATCCTTAATAAAGTTGCCGGGGACAACGTACCACCAGTGCCCTGCTGTTGTTCCGGCTGCTGTGCGAGTATGTGTCTGCAATGTCAACACAAGATGAACAAGGAATTCCCCCTTTTGCGCTCATTTGCTTGTCCAGCAATTACTTGCGCGTCAAATTGCCTTATGTAGATGGGAAATCTTTCAGGTGACACTCTGTCATTCAGCGTGGTGCAATTTCGACAGCCGCGCACACCGAAATACCGTGTAATTTACCAGCAATGCAATGGAGGCAATTTTTCTCAGATTTATTACAATTATGCGTAAAACAAACAAAAACCCGACGACGACGCGAACCTCGGCTTCATTCCAATTGAGTGTCACAAGAAATTTTCCAATCCCGTACACACAGAGATGTCATGTCCGAGCGGCGTAATCGGTGACACAGTGCGCTGCTGTTGTTGGTTCTCTATTATAATTGCGCTCGGAGAGCGGCTGTCAATGACGTGATTTCGGATCGCACGCTGGAAAATCAATGTCTTCTATGCTTCTAATCCGGTATTGGAATGGAGGAAAAGCAATTCGTCACGATTCGAGATTTGGTGAATAACGATCGGCTGCGCTGTTCCCAGAAGAAGCACCAGGGAAAAGAATTCCATTCCAGAGGATACCCATTGCGAGGAAGACGAACCAAACACTTGGTGGACGTATGCGTTGGTTCGCTTCGTCTTCGTGGCCACAAGAGAACAAAAAAGACGCTCGGATAAACGGTGGCAATCAGTAGTAGTCACGGGGCTTGATTGATGGCCGACAGGAAAATTGAGATGTGTGTAAAGTTTGAATGATCGTTTGGGGCTCTACAGTCTGCATGGAGCACTGGGACGTGTAAATGTGTTCCACGGGAGTGATGGAGCCAAAAATTTAAAAAAAATTTTTGTTCGAAATTTGGTAGTTTAAGCTTTGCAAGATTAGATGCAAACAGGTACATGCCGTTTTGGCACAAATGACACAGTACGATTTCGAATTAAAACTCCAACTCTTCTCACTCTAGGCTTTGCCTTAAGTCGTGCAAAAGGTTAGTGCCTATATCCTTCGCCAAGAGAGTGTCGATCATTCCAAGAAGCTATGAAAGAGCTAACGAGCGAAATATGAAAATGCTTCAAGTAAAGCCTAGGCGTGGTACGGCCGGCAGCTCATTATGCCACCTTGAAATACTTGGGCCTTATTTCATAAACATATTGGCAGGTGACAATTCTACAAATTTGAAACAATTGCCTGACAAGCTTTCATTTCTTAAAATATTAAGAAGTTTCATAATTGTCAGGTAAATAAAACGACAAATTGATCATTTTTGTCCTGACAATTTTGTCATAGAAAATAAATAAATAAATAAATAGTTGGCGCAACAGGTCCGTATAGGCACCCTAGGCCTATAGCTTCTCACAACTATTCGAAAATCGTGAAATTTAATTTTTGGGACGAATGCAATTTTATGAGAACGGCTCAATTGAGAAATTTTTTCAAGACAGTTATACTCTCGGTTATTTGTCAGACATTCGCGAGAGGTGGCGCAGTGGAAAAAACATTAAAGTGTAATTTTTGTTTTTCTGGGGATCGAACCTGAGCCTGGGCCCTCTCGCACAGTAGTCCAGTACACTAACCACACTACACTGGAGCCCACAATTTGTTCGTAGTTATAGATATTTCCTATCCAACGTACTGTGTGAACGTCTTAAACCGTTCTACAACACACTAATCGGCACGTACCAGTGTGGCTTCCGGCCCGGTAGATCGACTAGACCAACTTTTCACACTGAGGCAAATCCTGGACATGAACTCCACGAATGACACCCTAGGGGAGATCCGGCGAAGAATTACCCTAGGAAACCGTTGCTACTTCGGTTTGGCAAAACAACTGAGTTCAAAATTCCTAACTCGAAGGACGAAATGTGTGCTCTACAAAACCATCATCCTGCCAGTCCTGCTTTATGGCGCTGAGTGCTGGACGATAAGCAAGAAGGGAGAGCTGATACTGGGCTTCTTCGAAAGAAAAATACTTCGGCGGATTTTTGGTCCTGGGTGCGAGGAGGGCTAATGGAGGAGAAGATACAACCGCGAACTCTATGAGCTGTACCAAGATATGGATGTAGTCCAAAAAGCCAAAACACGTCGACTACATTAGCTCGGCCACATCGAGCGAATGGTCAATAATGCTCCAGCTAATAGGATCTTCGAATCCAAGCCCCCAGGTTCGAGAAGACAAGGAAGACCGAACCTCCGTTTCAAAGACCAAGCCATCGCGGATGCCAGAGCGCTTGGTCTCGACAACTGGAAGCAGCGTGCCGGGGATCGTAGGATGGAAGGCTGCAGTGTCTCAGGCAGAGACTCTTCACAGGTCGGGAGCCCGATAAGTAAGTAAGTAAGTATACACTCAGAGAAAAATCGCAAGCTAAAATCAAGTATGCTCAAGCTTGATTTTAGATTTTTTCATTCTTACGTGCTAAATCTTAATATGACACCAATTGTTCTTGAAATAAGCCGAAACAGTCTTAAAAGAGGACATTGAAACACAAATGAGCTATTGAGTTAGTTTTTTTGTTCTTGAAATAAGCCGAAACAATCTTATTTCAAGCTTGTTCATGATTGAAACAAGCGCAACAATACTTAAACTGCATGCGCATGTACTTTATTTTGATTTCTATTCGTTCCTAAAATTCACACTCACTTACTGAGTGAATTCTCATAAGGCAACATTGAAAATTTAATATTATTACCTATGATATCTACTGATGTGAAATGTGAATGAATGATGTGATGATATATTATAAGATGGTAGATAATTAAGATCTTAGGTTTAGATCTTGAATACCCAAAATACATTTTTTTCAGGCATCGCATAATGTAAGAACCACATTCTTAAATCAATCCCGAAACAGGATTGAAGTAAGATTTTTTGGTCTTGAAAAAACGAGCTCAAAATAAGATTTTCGTACTTGAAATAGGATTTTCCGAGATTACCATACTTTCGTCAACGAACGAGCTTGATCTGACACTGATATTCTTGATTTTAGCTCGTTTTTCCTCTGAGTGTAGATATTTTGACAAATTTGTCGTGGTCGTGGCTGTTATCATCAAGAGAGTAATTGCTTTTTGCGGGATGACCTAGTCTAGATGTCCACCACCAATTTTTTAACAAAAAATCATAAAAAAATTGTTATGAAACAGACAATTAACTATTGTCCAGTTGTCAGTTCACAAATAGTCACCTGTGACCTGTCGCAATTGTCAATTTTTATGAAATAGGGCCCTGGTACTTCATACGTTACGATTATGTAGTCAGAGCAATGCCTCTTTATTGCCTTAATCTAGCGATCTATTTGATCAGCAGTTTGTGACTATGGATCTTTCCAAAATCTTTCACCGTTTGTTTATTTGGTCAATGGTGGA
This sequence comes from Cheilosia scutellata, assembly GCA_955612985.1. Classification (NCBI taxonomy): domain Eukaryota; kingdom Metazoa; phylum Arthropoda; class Insecta; order Diptera; family Syrphidae; genus Cheilosia; species Cheilosia scutellata. The sequence continues at coordinate 67,820,257 of OY015311.1, forward strand.
CCTGTTAGGTTGTTGACTTGAAACTTATATGCGATGTTGTGATGTGCTTTTCAGGGTTTATCCAAAACACAAACTTTTGGACAACAATATCTATTATAATATTAAAAGTTCTTATAATAAGTCAAGAGAGGCATCTATTCGCCGGCTGTTTGTGTTTTTTTTACAACAATTTAGTGTGAATTGTATTGCTGAATGATAAAATATCATATTGCAATTTGCAAAGCATCTGTGGACTTCGTCTGGTTGTCGAAGGCTTATGCAACACCCGCACTTCATGGCGTGTTGCGGTGCTAGAGGCGTATGTGTTATTGTTGGGAATAGGCGATAGGCAACAGTAGGCAGAATTGTGACCAATGTGGTCATTGTGGTCAATGGTTATGATTTCTAGGCGGCCGCAGATGAAACTTTGAGCCTTCGAGAGGCTTGACTAGCTTGTGGTTGCTCATGCCAAGAAAGGGTTTGTCCGAAAGTGTACCAGGCTGCTCTAGACATAATCGGTGACTTCAGTATCAAGACTGGGACTTGGGTCAAAACTCTCAACTATGACTGTGCTGCCAGGACTAGTTTATCGCATCCAAATGAAGCTAAACATTTTGGAATCCATACTAAATAGCAAGCTCTTGTGGACCAAATATGAAGGCATCTAAGTCGCTGACGGCTTTCTGGCTGTTTAAAGGTCATCATCATTTGTTGTACTTGCGTTTCGTTATCCTAAAACCCCTCATATGCGGCGTCAATTCAAGTTCGATTTTCGCCAGGGGATGTATAAAGTCGCATTTTCACGGATGGCTCTCGGACCAGTCTGGGTTCAGACCAGAAATTGTCTTCGATTTTGAAACCCAAAATGTATTCAAGTTTCATGCGAGAGTGCGAGACCCATTCCGTTCCTCTTAAAAAAATCTCTTCTAAGTAAGGAGCTCCTGACGAGCAGCTTTAGCAACAGACAAATTTTCAACCTCCAGACTCTGTGCTTGTTGCGGAGACCATAACCGCCAATAATCTTTAATGCCTGTTCCAAACGTTTTCTCGTAAATATGACCGAACGTGGAGTCACATTGGTCTTCAAAAAAACGGAAGGGAAACGTACGTTCACCATATTGCCTATTTGACTATTCTATCATGACTTCTTTCGATCGCTTGGTAATGAATCTGCTCCTTCCTGTTCTTAGCACGAAACAGCCATGTTTCTTTGTAAATGTTGAGATGTGAAAAACACTTGCTTGTGCCATTGTCTAAAGCTGCTGCTTCTCCGTAAAAAAAACGTCGAAACTATTCATTATCCTTTTGTCTGATCCTTTCCAGTGCACTTCTTGAATGACGGTATGTCATTTGTTGGCCCGCGAGTCTCTGTCATTAGTTGTGTAGCATCACGTGGCCTAATACCTTCCGTTGTCCCTTTTTCATTCGTTCGATGAGAACAACTCTAACCGTGCGACCTTATGCTATCTTCAAACTGTTTCCGCTAGAAATATTTGTACAATAATCAGCCGCCATTAGCACCATGAGAACCAACCAATCAGTAAAATATAAACTGAACGGAACTGGTCCTACTTAAATACTTTGGCCATGCACCTATCACCGACTACATCGCGCCATACTTAGACCTGAGTATGGCATGGGGTATCTACTCCTCCCCAACCCACAAACCTAATCTAACCCTATTTCGTTCGACCTTTTGTCGTTTATAGTTTTTTGATCAGTCGGCCAGTGCTATACAAAGGGGGATCCTTACGTTATCCCCTTTTCCAAAATCCCTTATTGGACATAATCTCTTTTTTTTCTCTCTTTTTCCAAAATCTCCCGGGACGAAATCCCCTATGCCAAAATCTCCCACAAGCAAACTTAACTTTGCAACCTTGGAACTACTCCAAATCCTACAGTGACCACAAGCAGGGGGGTTGCATACGTATCTCACTTTTTAACTCCATTTTTAGGTTTCGCGGCGACAGAATTAATAACACCAAATCTAAAAATGGGGGATTTTGGAGTAAGGGATTTCAGCACAGGGGATTTTGGAAAAGGAGATTTCATCACCAACCCATAAAAAGGTTATTACAAATCAGGCCACCCATACCTCAGTTTTAAGACCATCGATGTTTGACGAACATAAGTCCCCTTTTTTGAGTGAAAGACTTTATGGACTGTATAGATCAAGACACACGCGGTTTCAAGCCAATCATAAAACATCAGAAAAGCAACCCTTCAATAAAAAATGTCTCTCTGCCTCCATTCAGATCCGAACTAGTTTGGTGCGTTTTCGTTACCCCCGCCCCCACTGTATACTAAACTACATATACTCAACCTATTTAGATATTTTTATGCCCATAATTTTCATAGTTGAAATATGTCCTCGCAATATATCTGTCCTTCTGTTGCGGGACTCCATAACTAGTTCATCAAAATGCATAACTACTGTGCGTGTATTCGCATGCAAAAATCAAAAGGAACTTTTATTCCCCTTGAAGTGTGTACCAGTTCACCGCGTAACCGGAGAGAAAACATGAAATTACGAACTGAAAATTAATGTTATGCCACCCGATTCACCCTCCAACTAGAGCCAGGATATTGTGTGCGGCGGCCCCTATAACTGTTTTCGAAAAAAAAAAACTTATTCATTAGAGCGCGCGGCAATGGGACTTCTTGTTTATGACATTCGTTTGCCAGAATTTAACTACCTGATTATAAGGTCCTTAAATCCTTTCGTTTTTCCTCCCCCCACAACCCCTATGCCAGCGCATATATACACATTTTATCGTTTCTAATTTTACAAGGAATTATTGCGAGGCATTAACAAATGGTGACATCTCCGCGATGGTACCGCACCATACGGCGCTGAGGTCCACCCCGACTCCTTTCGAGCCAGAAAAGACTTCACCCACAATGACAGTATATTAATTTTAATTCTCGTGCAATTATCCGAACCAAAGAGTTGGATAATATAATTTCGTTGTTTGGGGGAGGAGTGGTTTGAATCGGCATATGCCTAGATACCCATCACCAATCAGAGAAGGGAAGAAGGCCACCTCATGGTTGCATGTTTGGGCTGATTGTCCTTTTTGGTGGCTTCCTGCGGGGTAATTGTGTTCGCTTTATATTCTTGCTCCACGAAATTGTTTTTTTTTTTTTCGATTTTTTGCGCTGGCAAATTGGTGGCGCATACAAATTTGGAGGCGTTGTCGTGATTTTAGCGGTTTTGCTGTTAGAAAAAAAGTTTTTTCTTCCACCCGATGACAGTGAAGTGAGCACAGAGTTTCGAAAAGTCAAGTTTGACAAACGAGTACGGGAGGGATTTTTCGAAGTTATTAGTCGAGTTTAAAATAGGTCCCAATTACCATAACCTCTTTTGCGCAGGGCAGTCAATCATATATTCGTTGGCCGCAGGAATAGGTCTCCTGTAGTGGCCCCATTTCATAAGTGCCTGATCGAAGAGCAGGATTAATAAGGAAGAAAAGAAATCGTGAATGCGTTAGTTCTTCGAGTCAAGGTAATATGGACCAGACTTTCCTTGTTGATCGAAATTGGGTGGCGCAGCATAAGCAGAAAACTCCCAATTGCCTTAAGTAGTTCAAGATCCGGGGTCAGGTCAGCCAAGCATTCGTACCAAGCTGATGAGGCACCTTCTTTCTCTAAAAAATTTCTGCCGAGTTGGAGTATATGGCCGAGGAAACTAACGGCGGGGATCTGGAGGAGCACAGCAGCGAGGGCAAAATTTGAATTGAATTTCATTTCGACAGAAGCCGATTTAAGTTATCCAAGGATATTTAGAAATATTAGAAAGAATATCCTTGATGAAGAAATCTTTACTTCAACAAATCTTGCTGACATACCCCCAAAGAAGATTATTGTCTTCCTGACTGTATCCGGAGTAAAAAGATGACTCTAGGATCTCACTAGGGAAGGCACAATGAGCTCATTTTAAACAGGCGGCAGTGCCAGAGCCTTATGAAGGCTCTTCCTACCTACAATCTAATTTAAATCAATCCTAGGTAAGAATTCGTCAGAAGACGACAAACTCACTCGTAGTAGTTAGGTAGAGAGATGAAAAAAGAAAGTCCATATCATCGACCATGGTATTCCAGAGCGAAGACTTACCAAAAACCAAGGCAATCTTTGAGAACTTATAACCATTCATGGTTTCAATGACACTATCTTGAAGGCCGATCGCACAGTAACATTTTTTAGAAAGCTAACTACCTTCAATACCTGTCCTAGGGTCAAAACAAGGCCTGCTCTACCTGTTTGGGGTCGTCGAGGTAACTTCCCTGCGGTGCTAAATAGAACTGGTTATAAGAGAGGCACAGCCAGCCTCGGATAATGAATCTCCCCAAATGGCGGCCAAATCCGGATCGTCAATGTATGTACTACGCCTAATATGTGCACATGCCCCTTCCATAAAGGCTGAATACCCTGGAGCCTACGGAGTCTGTCAAAGTTGTGCTCGGGGACGTTCGAATCGCCAACCAAATCGACAATTTGCTAATCGATGCGAAGCACGCATCCAACATCCTGGACGTGCCTACATTTCGAGGGACAAACGGCGGCTCTGAACATTTTCTTGTTGCGCCTCAAATCAGAGCTCGACTGTCCAACGAGAAGTAGCTGATAACTGCCCAGAAGAAGAAATCGGAAATTGGACGGCTTTACCATCTTAGAGTATATCCAGAGTCTACAGAGAGCGTCTGAGTGAGAAAATCTCCCAACAGAAGCTAACAACCAGTGGTGCCATAGAATCGCGACATATTCAAGGAGGTCGTATGATGATGAATGCGTATACCGCTGCAGCGCTGAAAAGGACAGTGAGGGGAGAGTATAGCCATAAGAGGGGAGGAGAAGATGATCCAGAAAGAACAAAAGACTCTCACGATCGAAACAACTTCTGAAGTTTTTACAAGAAGTTCAAGCAACTGGCTTCAAAACCGGGCCATGGACCGTTAAAAACTGTCCGACGGAAACCTAGTCACTGCAGAGCCGGGAATAGTAAATGTGTTAAAGCAGCATTTCCAGCAGCTGTTATTTGAGCATCATGTAGAGACTGGGATGAGACAGGACGAGAAACCACAAGGAGAATTTGGCTTAGGATACAAAAAATTTAAAAAACAAGAAGGCCAAATGTTCTGATGGCCTACCAGCGGAGCTCTTCAAACACAGTGGTGATGCTTACATATAGGCCGCATGCATAAAATCATCAACCAAGCATAGGTTAGGTAGAAGAAAACATTCCCTTAGACTATTAGCTCCATATGTCCCATCTATAAAAAATGCGATCCTATGTTTTGGCAGAACCATGAATTCCTGTTTAATGTCACATTTAAGAACCACTCCATCGTACTGTGTGAACGCCTCAAATGGTTCTGCAACCCACTAATTGGCACCAGTCTGGCATTCGGCAGATCGACTGTAGACCAAATTTTCACACTGAGGGCAAATCATGGAAAAGACCAAAGAATTTGAAGTCTTGACTCACCACCCATTCAAGGAATTTAAAATGTATCCAACTGGGTTGCTTGACGCTGGAAACACGCACTGCAATATGCAATTTGAAAGTAGCTTCTCAGAACTATTTTAAACGTGGCAAGGAGACTTCTTCAATCTCTTTGTGGAGCAGATAGTGCAAAAGTCCGTCCAGCGACTGGGAAGGGAGAGCTGACAACGGATTTTTGGATTATATTCACAAAAACACTTGGAAGCTACTATCCAATCTTTACAAGTTTGGAATGACGTAAGTAGGAGGGACAGGGGGCCATGGTTAAAGGCGGCTAATATAGTCACAACCTAATCCAACCCAACCGTTGATCTGTTGTATAGTTCAACTTGATTACCTCTTTCCCTAGTCAAATGGATCATTTCACTTGGCATCGCTTTCTCAGGCAAGTGTGTCGGAAAAACTAAGTCCCATAACGCTCAGCCATCTTTCCCACCCTACAGCTTCGGCAGTGTCCGTCTTGCAGCTCTCTGTGATAAAAATGGAGTAATTGACTTAAATAACTAAGCGTAGGAATCACATCGCGCTCCACAAAGCAATTTCAAATCGAGTAATCACTAAGACGGACACGGCGGCATAGACAACACTATACGGTAAGTGAGGACCGTGGTAGCGGACGGCATGTGCTTTTCTTAAATTAAGATCTCAACAAATAAGTTGGCTGTCGCAATACAACAACCACGACGAGACGACGATGACGACAATGACGACGACGACAACGACATTGTAATCCTTTTGCACACAAGTAGCAAGCGAGGCATTATTGTCCATTTTTGGTCAACGATTTTGCTCTGACATGGTTGCGCAGCCACGTGATGCGCGCGCAGATACGCGCTGCGCACTAAGTACAAAATCAATTTGCGATCAATCGAAGAGAACACGAAGATAGCAAAAACCGATCGCAATGCTGCTGCTTGCTGCAGTTTCCAAACGAGCCCCGAGAAGTGAGAATTAGTGAGGAATTTTGAAATGGTTTGGTGTTTTGTCCAGTTTTTGTGTTTTATTTTCGTTTACGGTTGCTGTGCGTGTAGACAAACGCTTTGACATGTGGAATGAATGCTGGTGATGCGATGCGATGCTGAAGGGGGTGGTTTATGTCGAACGATGTTGTGATGTCAGACAGAAAGTGTTGAAGTTTGCTACAGCAATCGGTGACATGTGTTGTGGGGTTCTATGGCCGAGGACTAGTTTCCAGATAGAAATTGAATCCTATGTTACAAAGGGAAGGTCTTGCTTAATTTTTTAATTGGAATGGAAAGTTTCGAAAGGAAAATTGGAGTTTTACGAACCCAACAATTCGATGTGGAATTTTGGAGCTTTTTCGCCTAAAATGTTACAGAGCATGCGAAGGCCCAGCTTCATCGAGCTCAATCGTGCGTCGGCATCTCGAAAGCCGTACATGAAAAAGAACTTGGACAAGTCTCTAGGTAAACCTCTCTCATGAAATGCCAAAGTTGACTGGAAATGCGGGACAATACCTGCTGATAAAGAAGACATGTGTCCCGTTTTTATGAAGAGTTTAAAAGAGATTGCACCAATTATAGCGGCTATCACTATCAAGAGTGAAAAGTGTTGCCTCAACGTTTGGTGTGGTGAACACTACTGTGTGAAGGGTCACAGGTCTAGTCCCCGGAAAACACAAATTACGAGCGTCTGACTTGAGCTTGGAGGTTAACCGGTCTTCAGATTTTGTGAAGGCATACGACCGAGTACCCCGAGATGAGCTCCGAACATTACTGCAGCATTATGGAATTAACGTTCCTCGAGACTGAACTTCAGCGGTCACTCGAAATGTTTGCGGGGGTATTCCTAGGATTGATTAGGTTGGGTCGATTTTGAGATTAGGTCAATCTGTTATCAAAAGTACCGAACTTGGTGTTAAAGCTATGCTATCGGACTTTAATGTGGTAATTGTGCCACATCTTACCTCTTTGGGAAATTGCCCGGCATTCAAATATGATGTCTTCCACTGTTTCTTGCTCTTTTAGGTCGAGTCTGAACATATCACTGGAACTTCTACCGATTTTCTGAAGGTGATGGTTGAGAAAGCAGCGACTGGGTAAAGAAGTCTGTTAAGATTTTTGCATCACTTTTGCTCGTGGTTCGTGGAGAATAATTGAAGAGAATATTTTTGTTCGTCGGGTTAGAAAACACTTCACTGCAGCACTCAGACGCAACTGGTCCATTGTACTACCAGGAAGGAAATCCAGTATTGCCTATTTTACTGGAATTTCTTCGACTTTCGGAGAAAGCCGAGAATGCACTTCAGCGACACCCACAGCACTCACCCGTCAGCGCCAAAAATCTGCCACCTGATCCGAGCAAAGGCAAGACAATAACAAAGAAAATTATCCGAAGTATCGTCGCAATCTCCAAAAGCGTCGCAGACAGTATCACTTAAGCCTACCCTAGCATACTAAGATGCGTATAGCAAAACCGAAGTGCCCCGTAAGAAAGCCAATAAGTTTTCTGCAGTTATTCCTACTGAGAGACAGCAGGAATGCCGCACACTTCTCACTGACTTTCGGGAGCATGCGTTTAGTCTGCCCGCTTCCTGTAGAACCTTGCCATAAACAATTGTGTTCGTTTGAGACCCAATCGTCAATGAAAGTCCTGACAGGGTTGAGCAAGGCCTTAAGCGAAGCTTGGCTGCCGCTACAGACGCAGGTACTCCGACCCCGCCACAATTCTTCAAAATATATTCTGCAGCCATTAGGATAGCATAGATCCCCGCTTGAAAAACAGAGGCATCCTTGCCTTAAGAGTATAGTGAAGTCTTATGTTGTCGATTTCCACCAAGACACAAGCACCGAACCCTTGACTAGTTTTGGAGCCATCCGTGAAAATACGACTAAAACCAGGCTCAGACTCTGGTTGAAGACAGCCCTGAACGCAAGGAAAGTTGACTCTAAATTTGTACAACAGCGGAAGTTCTGTTGTCATTGCATCAGACGGCGTATCCATAGAACTACGGTCGTAGGATAAGTGTCGCGCAAAAACCACACCGCCTGAGACGGTAGATTGCTTTGATAATAACATCCATGATAAAGGTATCAAGGGGATGCAGATCAAGCAGATTATCTAGAGCAGAGCCCGAGGTCAGCCAAGTCAAACCGTTCTATGGAGTTTTGTGCAGAAGGCAGCCATTTGCCCTATCGTTGCCATCGTCCGGAACCCCATAGCGCTGCTTGACTGCCTGAAAATATACTGATGTTGGACCTTTCGTAAGGGACTGAGATATTGCAGTAGGGCCAATTGATCCCTGCCCCAGCACTAGTTGGATCGTGACTTTTGTGGGCATGAAGGCTGTCATTTCAATTAAATACATACTTACTTAGATGGCGCTATACGTCTCTTCAGTTAGCTCGTTATTTGCCTATAACTGCCCTAGTTGCGCACTTCAATTCAACTCTGGTATTAGTTTCCCACAATTTTCTAAAGTTGAAGAAGTTACAATACAGCGCATCATCTTGTCTAAAGCCTTATCTGACATCAAAGGTCTCGGTGAGATTATTTCCGACCTTAATTGAGCAGCGAGTGCTCTCCGCACAACCTGACGAGTGACGAGTTCAACAGGGATGCAAAAACTAGACATGGCTCTTTATATCGTACTTTTACTAGTAGTCTTGAGTAGACGTGTTATTCTTGTATGTGCTCACAATAAAGTTCGAATTTATTCATTTACTTGATCTACAGTCTTGATCTTTTTATCATCATTTGTTTGGTTCAATCTACTAAATCTTACGAAAAAAAAACAAATTTTCTTGATTTACTTTGTGGTAAGAATCTGCTTTTAAAATTTGATATGGAAAATTGTTCACGCTGCAGCGATCCGCTACCCAACGATGGGGACTTCATAACGTGTGGGAAATGCAAGGGGTGCTTCCACTTTGAATGTTCTGCTGTCTCCCAAAGCACATGGAGAAAGTGGTCATATGCCAGTAAAGAGTCATGGGAATGCACCGTATGCAGAGCAAAAGGCAAAGCTCTGGCTCTCGCACAAAAAGAGGGCCAACAAGCCAAACGTAGCAGGTCAGCAGATTCCCCTAAAAATAAAGACCCAAGCAACTATGCCTCAACTCCACCCGTAGGCAATGATCTCCAACAGCAAACTCATTTAGAGATAAAGGAAATAAAGCAAATGCTGAAAGAATACGCGAAAACGGTCGAATTTACAAGCTCCAGATATGATGAACTAAACTCCGCTCTCACAAAAAACACGCAACTAATACAAACTCTAATGAATGAAATTCAGGAATACAAAAAACAAAACGAACAGAAAGATTCGCTGATAGACACTTTACAATCAAAGATTAACACACTTGAACAAAAGCAACTCGACAGAAATATAGAAGTCAAATGCGTTCCAATGAAATCTAACGAAAGCGCATACGACATTATCACTGCAATAGGCAAAACATTCGAATTGGAAATCAATGAAAAAGACATTGAAGATATTTATACGTTCGCAGATAGGAAAAACAAAGAACTAAAAAATATATCGGTATGCTTCACAAGAAAGCAAACTAAAATTGCAATGACAGAAAAGGCAAAAAACAAGAGAACATTAACCTATGAAGAAATATGTAAAAATATAAACAGAGAAACAAATTCTATGTACGCAAAACAAAACATATACATTAACAGTGAGTTAACCGCACACTTCAAAAAATTGCTCTGGTTAACTAAAACGAAAGCAAGAACGGTTAACTGGAAGTACGTGTGGATGAGAAACAACAAAGTTCTCGCGAGAAAAAGTGAGGGAGATTCTGTAGTAGAAAAGAAATCAATTCAGCTCTCGATATTGAAAAAATGATGTAAACAGCAATCTCATTATGAACAACAGTCGCGACAAAAAATTTACAAACCCAAATGGAAGAATTAAATGAACAAAATGAACTTATAAAAATTGAATTCAAAAATTTAGAATGCAAAGAAGACATGAAGATAAACAAATTAATGGATTTTCATATTTCTTTTTAAATATACGTTCTATTAGAACAAATTGGAATAACTTCATTTTAAGTGTCAGTGAATTCGTTCAAAACATCGATGTTATTGTGCTGTCCGAAATAAATATTAAAAAAAATGAGAACAAGTATTACAACATATATGGTTTTCAAAAACCGATTCCCTATAATAGGTCTGATAAAAAAGGAGTTGGATTAATGGTTTTTATAAAAGATTATATAAGATGCGTAAAAATAAAAATGAATTATACACACTATGAATGTATTTCACTAACCATCCAACGCAGAACTTCTGAGGCAACAATATTTGCTATATACAGACCGCCAAGACTTAGTGCAAATGAATTCATTAAAGAACTAAGGTCAAACATTGACAAAATCGATAAAAAACAAACTTTGGTAATAATAGGTGATATCAACATTGATGCAAATGACATTTATAATCCCATTGTTAGCAGATATCTTTCATTAATAGCATCAAGAGGATTCATCAATTCAATTCAATCAGCTACGCGTGTCGATTTATCACGAAACACCGAAACGCTAATTGATCACTGTTTGATTCGAACTATTTATACGAATATTATATCAGAGTTGTAAAGGAATTAAATCATTTCAGAATTTAATTCATTTGATTTATCTTCAAAAAAGCTTAACTCATGAATTCACTTAAAGATTTCAACTTCAAAATATAAAATCACCATTCATTTTGAAGTCAGTGATTGAGAATTCAATTTGTTGAAGTCAAAGATTGCATTCAACTGAATGCAATCTTCTGTGATTGCTGTGAAGTCATTGAAGTCTTTTTGAAGTCATTGAAGTCATTTTGAAGTCACGAAATGTTTGAAGTCATTTTGAAGTCATTGAAGTCTTTTTGAAGTGATTGCAGTCATTCCGAAATCTTTTGGATTCAATTGAATTGATTTGAAATAAAAAACATGTGTTAACGCTAAATAAGTTTATTATACTTTTTTCAAAAATTTAAGTATCGCATAATAAAACAAAATAATTAAAAAAACATTGGCGTTACGCCATTTACGGTACGGTACAAGAAAAATTATTTAATTTTGATTTATAAAGCAAATAAACCAAATAAATCATTTTTTTCATAATACACTCCGCGCCACTTGAATAGCACACCCTCTAAGGTCGGTTTTCTATTGCCCACTGGTCCCAAACCAACTTTATTGTTTTCTAATTAAAGTGCATTGAATTGTTGCGATTTACCCAGAAGAAAGACTTAAAACTAAACCTTTTAGTATGTATTAACAAAAAACTATTAACCAATAACCGACAAAATGTGGGGCCCTAATTTTGCGCCACTTGAATAGAACATGCATTTAGTTTGACCGTTATCTTTGGCACGTGGACTCAGATTTTTCTTTGATCGATTTTTTTTGTTAATTTCGACTATTTAATTTATACAAAAAAATAAAATGGGTGGAGAAAAAGTTTTAACCGAGGCGGAAAAAGGAGAAATAAAAGCTTAAAGGACGCTCGCCTATTTATTGTCAAATTTGCGAGAGCAGCCGACACGTTATATCCATATTTTTAAGTAATGAGTCTAACTATGGATAAAAACATGAAAGACCGCTTACACAGTGTGCCTACTACTGAAAAAAGGCGACATATATTATAAAAAGCATCAAATTCTCACGACTCTTTTCTAAAAATCAGGAAAAAATGTGGTATCAAAACAAGTCTCACAACCATTCGTCGTATTATTTCGAATGCTAAGCATATACAAAGATTAAAAATCAAGAAGAAGTCACCATTTAACCTGGATCGAAAAGCGGAAAGCCTTCGTTTTTCTCGCGCACATGTGACCTGGACTTAGTAGAGGCATTGCCTGGTCTTCTCAGACGAAAAGAACTTAATTTAGAAGGCCCGGATGGCTATAGCTACTATTTCCATAACCACCACAGGGAGACTAATCATTTGGACCGGCTGCATAGCAGAGTTGAAGGTGTGATGATGTAGGGGCCGTTTGGTATTATGGCACCTGCAAATTAAAATTTTTGTTAACCACAATGAATGCGTTGCCTTACAATGATATATTAAAAGAGGCCTTTCCATACTTTTATAACCTTTTTTTGTAAATTAAGTAGTCGAAATTAACAAAAAAAATCGATCAAAGAAAAATCTGAGTCCACGTGCCAAAGATAACGGTCAAACTAAATGCATGTTCTATTCAAGTGGCGCAAAATTAGGGCCCCACATTTTGTCGGTTATTGGTTAATAGTTTTTTGTTAATACATACTAAAAGGTTTAGTTTTAAGTCTTTCTTCTGGGTAAATCGCAACAATTCAATACACTTTAATTAGAAAACAATAAAGTTGGTTTGGGACCAGTGGGCAATAGAAAACCGACCTTAGAGGGTGTGCTATTCAAGTGGCGCGGAGTGTATTATGAAAAAAATGATTTATTTGGTTTATTTGCTTTATAAATCAAAATTAAATAATTTTTCTTGTACCGTACCGTAAATGGCGTAACGCCAATGTTTTTTTAATTATTTTGTTTTATTATGCGATACTTAAATTTTTGAAAAAAGTATAATAAACTTATTTAGCGTTAATACATGTTTTTTATTTCAAATCAATTCAATTGAATCCAAAAGATTTCAGAATGACTGCAATCACTTCAAAATGACTTCAAACATTTCGTGACTTCAAAATGACTTCAATGACTTCAAAAAGACTTCAATGACTTCACAGCAATCACAGAAGATTGCATTCAGTTGAATGCAATCTTTGACTTCAACAAAATGAATTCTCAATCACTGACTTCAAAATGAATGGTGATTTAATATTTTGAAGTTGAAGTATGACATTGAAGTCATATGATTTAAGTCAATATTAAGAAGTTTTTCTTGTGACTTCAATGAATGCAATCCAAAATGATTGCATTCTTTTACAACTCTGTATTATATCAGCAGTTATTGAACTAAATTTTTCCGACCACTATGGTATATACTGCGCCAATATTATCCCAAACGATAATCAAGAAGAAAACGTTCCCGAAATGTACAACTATATTAGTTGTAGAGAGCTCTCAAGGAGAATCGAACAATTCAACTGGCAACAACTGGATGTTTTTAATGATGTAAATGAATTTTACAATAATTTCAGAGATTGTTACGATACAATATTAAAATCTGTGACATATCATAGAAAAAACAAAAAGAGATCGACTGAGCATATCTGGATGACGGCTGACCTAAGGAACGCATGTCTAGAAAGAGATACTCTCTATAGACGATACAAAAACAATCGAAGAAACCAAGAATATGAAAGAGAATACAAATCTTTTCGAAACCACCTCAACAAAAAAATAAATAGCACAAGGAACTATTTCTATAAGCAGCAATTTTTAAAAAACAAGGAATAATCCAAAAGAGACATGGAAGATTATCAATTCAATACTTGGCAGAAATTCGACAAAACTTGATGACACGTTGGCTAAGAACTTTTCTACAGAGAATTTTGAACATCTGGCCAATCAGTTTGCACAAAAGTTCTCCCTTGACATTAAAAGCACTGTTCATATATGCGAACATAAATCTTATTCAGGTCATACAAACAGTGTACAACGATCAATGTACTTGGAAGATGTTAATATTGAGGAAGTAAAAACAATTCTTAAATCTCTTAACGATAAAAAGTCGGCGGGTGAAGATGGTATTCGACCAAAGGATTTAAAGGGAAATGCGGAAGTCATGGCACTAACTTTAACAAAACTGGTAAATATGAGCCTGGAACAATCAGTGGTCCCCGAAAAACTAAAGATATCCATCATCCGACCAATATACAAACAAGGTACAAAAAGCGAAATCGGAAACTATCGTCCAATTTTAATCCTATCTGTTATTGATAAAGTCCTTGAAGAGATTGTAGCCAAAAGGCTCGTTAAGTACTTAGAAAAATACAATATACTAACAAACAATCAGTTTGGATTTAGACAGAACAAAAGTATAAATAGGCTGCTCGGTGATTTCGGAAATCAAATTAACCAAAATCAAGAAAAGAATCTCAACACCGTAGCACTCTTTATCGACTTTAAAAAAGCCTTTGATACATTATGCCACGGAAATATTTTAAAGCAGATGGGAAAAGCTGGAGTAAGAGAACCTCTTCTGTCATGGTTTGAGAGTTACTTAAGAAACAGAAGATATTACGTTAAAATAAGACAGAGTCTAAGCGAAGAAATCACCGTAGAGCATGGAGTTCCACAGGGCTCAAAATTAGGACCCTTGATTTTTATTTTATATTTGAACGAAATACTTGCAGCTCTTAAAGAAAGCACAGTATTTGCATATGCAGATGACACGGCAATTGTTGTTAGCCATAAGGATGTTGAAGCAGCAGAAAAACTGATGCAGAAAGAGTTCGATGTAGTAACAACCTGGTGTCACGACAATGGCTTGATAATAAATGCACACAAAACTAAAGTAATGCACATACGTCCTCCGCACATTTTAAAGCACAAAATAACAATCAAAATGCACAACTATGATTGTTTGCACAAAGTTAACAGTCATCAAGCTCTTAGAGCAGACGACGATTGCTCGATGATTCTGGATAATATATCTACATATAAGTACTTGGGTGTCATCGTTGATTACAACTTTAAATGGAGCTATCAGATAGAGGCACTGGCGAAAAAATTAAGGCAATCTGCATATGCTATTTTTCATCTTAGCAACCGATGTCCAGCATTCGTGCTTCAGCAATGTTACTTCAGCTTGGTGGAGTCTCACCTGAGGTACGCCATCCTGGCATGGGTCAACGCGCCACAGCAACAACGGCTTAACTCGCTGCATACCAGCATTCAAAAAAATGCTAAAACGATCGCTACGTCAACATAGTGATAACAACAAACAGTTCTTAACGCTAGAACAACTATATAAGATGGAGATACTATCAACTTTTATAGATGACAACACATACAAGCTACCAACCCAACAAGCTGTGAACACACGAAGACGACAACAACGCAAATTTTTGGTACCTAGGTATTGGAACGAGTATGGGCGAAGAAAATATTCTATAGCTGTTCCAACAACGTTTAACGAGCTCCCACCATATCTCAGTTTAAATAACTTTCCGAAATCAAAATTCTTGAAAAGCGTTAAGGAAATGTACTTAAACTTAAATACGTGAATATTGCTATAATCTTCTTTCACTTTTCTTTCTAATTTTTTCTAACGCCGGTATATGAACTTGTCTTTTAAATGAAATTATCTTTTATATAAACTTATCTTTTTATAAAACTCTTTCTTGTAAAATTATGAATTGTATTTGGTACTCAAGATAATGAAATTAACCTTGATGACTGATCTTCTGCAGACAAGCCCTTTAGGCTTTGCAGATAACACAATGTAATTGGAAATCTGTATAACAAAAATAAAATTCAATTCATTCATTCATTCAATTCATAACTTGCCTCTGCCTCTAAATATGTAAATTATGTCATATAAGCAAATTGCGGGACTTGCCGTAGTCTGAATATTTGGTCGGTTGTGGACTTACCGGTGCTAAAACTGCACTGGGTAGGGTCAAACACTGAGCACTTCCTTCTTGCTGATATTATGATTCCATACTTTGTGTATAAGACATTTTGTACTAGACTCTCTATGAATGCCTTGATGATGATTACTAGGTCATCGGCATACCCTTGAGCGTATAATTTGCAGTTATTTAGGTCGCCAAGAAGTTTATTTATAACTATTGTCCATAGTGCAATTTTACCTACTCCTCCTTGGCATCCTTTAAAAGCTTCAATTGTTAAAGATGTAAGTCCAAGTTGGGCAACCTAACCTAGTTTGGCTATTCCTGTCGCATTGGCAGACTATGCGATAGATAAGTACCCCAGCGGTGTTCCGAAAAGAACAGAGCATTTCAATCATTTGAGGTACTAAACATTTAATTGTTTACCCGCAAGTCGCAAGTCTCAGCCAAATTATTCACTTCAACCAGCATTCCTCTCGCGAGTGCTGTGCTTTGATGAATGACCGTCGAATCCACCGAATTTCCTGTCTAAGTACATATACCCCGTTCAATCGGCGGAAAAAAAACCTACTCCAACGAATGTCTAAACGAATTTATGAGACTGCCGAAGTCGCAGTTACGCACCGACAGATACCCGATATTACGGTCGTTGTAGGTGTGGAAATGCCTCGTTTACAAATCAATGGGTTCTTCGAACGCAAATGGTTGGTTAGGTTCGGCATTCGGCATTCGGTTACCCACTCATTTCGCTACTGGGCGTTGTCGCCCCATTTGTACAAGAAATGATGAATTTATTGTCATTCATGACAGTTAATGGGAAAATATGATTGCACACTCAAGTGGAACTGAGATTCGATTTAAATCTAATTCCAGTGTCACTTGTGCTCGTCTTTACGAGATGACGACAACGACATCAGTACAAAGTGTCCGTTGAGTGGGTAAACTTTTCGCCACATATCCAGCAAGTTAACTGCCACCTGCTGGGAATTTATGAACCGCGATTCTGTAGTCGGCAATAATTTCACAACAACAAAACGAAGAAAAGAAATAGCAGCCCCCTGCCGGTCATATAACTTGTTCGATGCGTCTTTGGCCTCCTCGATGGCGCGGTTGTCGTCGCCAACAAAACACCCAATGAACTCGCATTAAAAATTTGTAGACAAGATTCGGAAATAATCGCACACACCGAGTGCGTTTGACAAAAAGTTCCCGTGCCGCAACATCAGCAAAGCACGCGGGGAGACCGCTACACTGTGTGGCAACAAATTACAAGAAGGATGTGATTTTCGGGGATAATTTATAGTAAATTTGCGGTTTCTTTCTTATTGTGCTGTTTTGGGTTTCGGTTTCTTGGTCGCCCAGAGTTGTGCGTTCGTTTTGTATCCGGAAAGCCGCAGGGAATCCCAGAATCTCTTCGAATGTGATCCGTATCCGAGCGAAAAGTTTCGCTTTAACAAAGTTAATGCGCTCGACTGGGTGGGGTGGTCCTCTCCTATGGTGTTGGATGGGTGGATATTCTTTGCGATGATAATGGCATTAAATCACCTCGTTTCTACTGATTACCCCGGGGTGGTTGAGATGATGTGGTTACGGACAATGAAATGCTGTCATTAGGATATTCTATATTGAGGTTGACAAATTTCATATAGAAGTGAGGAAAGTTTTCTGGAAATCTACTACCACCGCACATATAGAGTAATAGGTACACCTACAAGATTAAGGGATTAACGTTGTAAGTCGATCAATTGGCGGCATCATAATAAGGAATGTTTAGTGGTTTTCGGAGCGGTTGCTCTAATGAGATATAATTGAGCGACTTTTTTATAAAGTTTGCAGTGGCTGTCAAGGATGTCACAGAGAAAAGTGAGTATTTCTGAAATTAGGTTATCATATCGTCGATTCAAGTTGGAATGTGTATTCAATTTTAAAAACTATTTCGATAACACACGACTGCGTGTGTGTATATTGGAAGGGAAACGCTTTGATTGGTTCTTGTATCAACTAAATCTGACAGAATTTGTAGTATCCTAAACAAATGACATCAGTCTGGTTTTGTAGTCTCGTATAAAAAGTGAGTTTTATTTTATTAAATCTGAGGGCAAGCATTCATAAAAATTCTGACAGTTTATACAGTATTTCAAAATACTACAGAATTCACTATGGGTTCGTACAGAAAATAAAAGTATTAAGAGATTGCCCAAACCAATAGCTCATTCTATATTAATTTTATTTGACGGTAAGGAACTGTTTTAAAATATATAGCCGGTTTGCCGGGTGACCAATATTTAACATTTTCCATGTCGCGGGGCTGCATATACTTACCTACATTTTATAATATACCTACGGACACTTCCCTTAAACGAACACATTTTCGGCAAATAACTTTTTCTCTAATTCCCACACAAAATTCGTTCTTATAAACGGACACCCTGTTTAACGGACACGGACACTTCCTCTAACTATGTAATTGCAATTAGAAAGTCTCTCATCAACGGACACATTATACTTAAATATGTAAAGGGTATAATTTTTGTATCAATAAATTGAAACAGAAAGCTGCATAGTATCCGTTTTCCGTACAGATTCAAACCGCGAGTGTGACAAGATGAAGAACTGGAGTTCCTCGCCCCATCCGATCACCTGAGAACAGGGAAGCAGTGGTAATTACATGATGTTTTGCGGGCAAACATGCACCTAAAAAACCGGATGGAACAACGGCTGACACTTAAGGGAATCGCTGGCTGATTTGAGGGAATACTTCCTGAACGCCTTATCTCAATAACTGGCCACTTGTATCTGTCTCCTTACCGGACAGGAAGCTCTAATAACCGCACATAGGAATGATTCGTTGTGAGCTAAGTAGGGGATTCGCCGAGTTGTTAAGCTTTTTATTAGATCTCTGGGGCCTGTACCACGAAGCAACAAGTATTGTGTAATGGGAGCATTTTAACATATTGCTCCGATAAATTGCTACTTTTTAACAATACCTGCTCTTTCGTGGTACTGGCCCCTGATCTCTGGTAGATTTATCTGACATGGTCTTGTGCATCATACCTCCAGCGGCCTGTAAAACAACGCGAATAGTAGATGTAGGACAAGTGAATTTAACACAACTTGTAAAAAATTGTGAACGACGAGTCCGTGAACACTTCGACAATTGTCGCGATGAAAGATGACAAGTGGGAAATTATATACTGGGTGATCACAGAATCCGTCGTATTCGGAATTTTGCTACGAACCCCGAAAGAACTTTCACAGAATCCGTTGTAGTCTGTAGTGGGAACTTTTCCTACGAATTAAATTCGTAGCAAACATTTCCACTAAGACGGATTAAATTCATAGCAAAAGTGTCCACTACGACGGATTCTGTCATAGTTCTTTCGGGGTTCGTAGCAAAATTCCGAATACGTCGGATTCTGTGATCACCCAGATAATTTCCCTCTTTCTGTAACAGAACTCGACAAGTGTCAAGAAACGCTTGTAGAACTGTGGTTCAATGAGGACAGGTGATTTGAATATTGTCAAAAGCTGACAAGTGCATTTTTAATTTAATATCTAAGGCCTAACATTTATTTTGTGTAGTAATTAACGTATTAATTCTAATGTTACTTATTTAGTTATTAGTAGTTAGCGCGTTTCTTATTATCATTTAATTAGCTTTAGTTGTAAAGGGTGTCCCATAATTCACGCAAATTTTAAATTTTGCGCCATTTAATAGTACAGTGATGCCACGGGGTTAGTAAAAATGTAGCTATACGAAAGAACAACGCATTTTCATTGTTGAGCAATATTTTAAAAATAATGAAGGTTTGTCAACTACAGTCTGCAATTTTCGAACAAAATATGACCGTCGTCATAGTGATTTAAAAACATCAACTGAGAAGAGAATAATTGAAAAATTCAGGGAGACACGATCAATTATAGTGATCTTAAACACTCGTGGTGTCCTGTCACAAGTCGTTCAACAGAAAACATCGAAGCATTTCGCGAAAGCGAATCCTCACGAAAGACTTGAAACTGACTCAAGAACTGAAGACTACTGACCATTCAGAGCGAAGAGAGTTCGTTGAATGGATTTTGGAACAACAACAAGCGGATGCTGATTTTTCGAACAAAATCATCTTCAGTGACTTTTCATTTTGATGACTTCGTTAATCGACAAAATAGTCGGGTTTGTGGTTCAGAAAACCCACGAGAAATTGTTGGGAAACAAATGCATCCACAACGGGTGAGTGTTTGGTGCGGATTTTGGGCTGGAGGCATTATCAGTCCATTCTTCTTCGAAAATTGTCGGCTGTTCAGGCAGACAATTAATGGTGTTCGTTACCGTGGCATGGTAACCCAGTTCTTAGTGCCTAAATTACAAGATATGGATGTGATCAACTAGTGGTTTCAATAAGACGGTGCCACATGCCATGCAGCCAGTGAAACAATTCAATTACTACATGAGTCATTTCCCGCATCGTGTAATCGGCCGTTTTTTCGATTTTTCTTTAAGGTTTTTTGAAGTCAAAGGTCTATGCAAATAAGCCCGCGACTACCAATGTCTTGAAAGAGGAAATTGGGAGGTGTATTAATGAAATTCAGCCACATTTATGCGAAACGGTCATAGAAAATTTCAATAAAAGACACGTAGACAGCAGCAAAGCCCTGGCATTCCATACATAACCCCAATCTGTATATACTCTACGAGTCAATAAAAAAATTAAGCTTTCTAATTAATTATCAGTATTTTCTATTAAAATCTATACTATACGAGACAAATCTATTCCATTTAATGTGCCCGACGAAATATAGGTTGGCATTTGGTATTTCGCTTGTTGGAAGTTTAATAACTTAATAAGGCAGCTTTTAAATACGTGTTGTGTTCATTTTGAATGTATTCATAAGACGGACAAATGTTGCTTTCAATTTAATTCTATTGAAAAATTGGAATGTATTTTATACCATCTATGTATCATTTGTTAAACTTGACATGCAACTAAAGGGTCCGCCAAATAACTTTTTTTTTTTTTGAAAATGCTATAAAAAAAAACTACTGAATATTTTCTCAAATTTCTTTTTTTATTTGAAAGTACAATCCTTCCGGTTAATAATGGAAAATAATTTCATTCAAATGGCTGCCTCGGCTGGCCATGCAGTAGCCTACACGATCGGTCCAATTTTTAAGCACATTATCGATTGTGTGCAGCTGTATTTCACCAATGGCTTCACGAATATTGTCCTTTAAAGCGTCAATTGTCTCTGGCATGTCGGCGTAACACTTATCTTTTACGGCACCCCACAAATAATAGTCCAACGGTGTCAAATCGCAGCTCCGCGGTGGCCAAACGACATCAGCTCTGCGGCTGATAATGCGATCTTCGATCGCAGGCCCACTTAGCGAAGCGAAAACGCTTTGGATGGTCAGTTGGCTTCAACTCCTGAACCAATTGGACTTTGTATGGCGTCATACCAAGGTCTTTATGCAAAATTCGTCTCAATGATGTCTCCGAAATGTTCAATTGTTGAGAACGACGGTGAATTGATGTTGATGGCGCTTCACGCACACTTTCTGCCACAGCAGCAATTTTCTCGGGTGTACGCACTGTTTTTGGCTTTTCACGCTTTGGTTTATCGATGAGGATGCCAGTTTCTTTCACTTTTTTCACAAGATAACGAACATACGGAGCTGACGGTGCTTCTCTTCTTCCAAAATCCGTACGCAATTTTCGCACACATTCTGCAACATTACCATAATTTTCAAAGTAATGTCGCAGTATTTCCCAGCGTTGTTCAAGCGTATACACAACCATATTCGTTCAGCGGAAGGATAAAACTAATTATCTGTCAAATCAGACATGAGCTAAGTGTTACCATTCGCGAAATAAGCACTAGTTGAAAAAAAAAAAAAAAACGTTAGATGGCGGACCCTTTATTATAAAAAACATTTAAGTGGCCTCAACTCCAAATGCGTTTCGCCCCGATATGTTTAAATGTTTTTTATAATATTTAATGCTTACTCCACAAACTTTATTCATTTCTTGAATTATTAATTCTTGACTTGAAACATTTTTGGTACTTGACATGCAACTACAGTCGAACTCCTCTATAACGAATTCCCTTACAGCGAAGACTCTGTAAAGAAGTTTTTTTTTTTGAATACATTGCAATTTTTCCAGTTTTTGAAGTACCTACAATATTTAGACTTCTCTAGGTATAGCGAAAATCTCTTTAGTAAATTCCTCTCTGTAAAACAAACGCAAAAATAATTTTGGAATAACTTCTCTACAGACAAGGTAACGGTGAATTTTGTGCAATGCGCTTGCCTTCAAAAAGTTGTGATTATCGTTTTTTTTTTAAACTCCCCCATAGCGAAAGGTCTTCTTTATAGAGGAGTCCGACGTAATTTATTGTACAAAACAAGTCAGAACAAAAAGGAAAAGCCGTATATTCGATAAAAAATATATTTATAAAACAAAATCGGTTTAACAAGATATAATTTGTGTTTTTCCGATGATCAAACCTGAGACTCCTCGCTCACTAGCACACTAACCACAGAGCCTCTGGGCCTATTGCGTTACTTTCTTAAAGATTTTACTACATATTTGTGAATGATTTCTGATTTATTCTTACAAAGGTATTTTTTTAAGACGTTGTTTTTCGAATTGGCAACTCTTTTTGAAGTGACAACCAATATTACAGCTGACAGCAATATTTCATTTGATTTACGGACCGAAATCTGTTTACTCTGACCGGAGAAAATTTTGAAATCCGGCCTAACCGTTTTTTGACCGGAACGAAAAATGTTTTTAACCGGAAAACCCTTTTTTGACTGGAAAAATAAAATTGCCCTGCTGACTATAAATAAAGATAGATTTCTATAATTTGAATAAAACTTTAACAAACATTACGAACATGCTCCCAAGTTCAAACAGAAACCAATTTAATGCGAATAATGCGACTACTACATCACGCATGGAATTTTGCTCCGGGAGCAGGATAATAAATTATCTTATAGGCTAATTTTTTAACGTTTTATTTTGCTACAGGTACCTAATGTTGAAGAGGAAATTAAACAATGAATTTCAATTAATTGAAGTGTGAAATTCAAGTGTCAGAAAATTATCCGAGAATAATTATTTAGCCCAATTGACACACGGCCTTAGTACATGTCCTTGCCATAGGTACACATCTTCCCAAAACTTTCATTTCCATTAACGATTTGGCTACACACAAAAACCAGGCGTCATTGCAATAAAATAAAATTTGGCAGGTATAGAATAGTGAAATTGAAAACAAACAAATTCTATAGTTAAGCCGAAGCGGACACCCGTTTTTGACATCCTCACTCTATCAACGCAAATATTAAATGAAGATTTGTATCGAAAGCACAATGGTCCGAAAAAGAACGTGCCAGAATAATTTCTACCTTTCTCCTTTACTCACTCAAAATCTACCTGTGTCGCTGGACACAACGTTCATTCGAAGGCGTGTATGGCCATGCACTAAAAGTGTATTTCAGAAATTAAAACATGTCATATAAAATGAAAAATTAATTCCAGTAAATTTTAAACAAACGAATTAAAAAACAAGTTCACAAACTCAAGATTGACATATTATAACAACGTTTTCTAAGCATCGGTAACGCAGGTGAATATAAAAATTCGTAAATTGTATACGTAGGTATAGGTACCTATTTTCTCTTGTTGACCGGGTTTGAGATCAAAAATTCTCATTTTAACTTTTGACCGAATTTTTTAACCGGATTTAGAAAATAAAAATCCGGTCATACGGTCAGATTTGACCGGATTCACTTTTTTTTAGTGGCAACACTGCTCGTAACTACTGCAATTTATTTTATTAATGATGAAGTTATTGAAAGTGTGGATTGCTTTAATTCTCCTGGTGCCATCTTTGACATAGGTAAGGCAATACCGTTTAGGGACTTCACGTCCATACTCACCCAATTCTATTCTGTTTGTTCTTTCGTCCAAAATATTGCCGTTTTCGCAGGATTTTAAATTCCAATTCTCTATCTATGATATCTATAATCGGACTCCCTGACTACAGCAGCATTTCATTGTCCCATCAGAGTTTTTACAAGCAAACTAATATACATACCTACTCAGGTGGTACTCGGTGGACGACAAAATCCTGGTTGCAGGACAAGCAAAGGTTTGAACTGCTTGAAAACCATTGTCTAGATCTAGAGGACTACATATTATGCGGATTTAGGTGGTAAACCCGATGCAAAATAAGAAGGTTCCTATACTTGACGGCATACCGGCAGAAGTTCTGTAAATGGTTGTACGAACTGGCAACTGGCCTTCTGCTGGTGAATACGTAAAAGTATATATTCTTTTAGCATTACACATACTTACCTCTGAAAGACGGGCTGCTATTCTTCAGTCAGTTGTGCCTGCATTTGAGTTTTGAAAACTATAGATAAAGCTTTCGAAAGGATAAATTGCAATTTCAGCGCCTGAGGATAGGCATTCCGAATAGGTAACCCTAAGACCCGTTCAAGATCATTGATATTGTAGGATTTTAAGAATAGAAGTGTTACACCTGAAGGTTGCATACTACTACCACTACTTTTCCAGATAATGGTCAGTCGATTTTCAACTTTCGTCATGAACAACTTGATTCGAAAGGTGACCATGTTATGTATGGTGCACCCCTACTGCCCCTTCTAAATTCCAAACAGTAGAAGACGGTACTTCCTCTTCCTGATATGAAACTATCCGCTGCCTGCTTGGGTGGTCGTTCTAAGTCCTTCACTGACATGTGAATCTCTATAAAAATTCCCCTACGAGACGAGCACCAAAAAAAATCGGTTCGCGTTTGAAGAACTTCGCTACCAAAAAACGAACCATGTTGGGACATAGTATACTCTTGATCGAACTTGACGTTACGTCTTTAACTGTTGCATCTCGTAAGGTTTACGAAAGTGAATTTTAAATCCAGAAAGAGCTGCATATATTTGACTTTGCTGGTTGCTTGTAGCCAAGTGGTAAGGGGTAAAAGTTCACTTCGGTTGGAGCAGATTTTGTCTTGCACCGATTATCAGATAAGATTTCTAGGATACTTCAGTTCATACTTCCAATAAGAGGGTACCCGAGGTAAGGTAGGTACTATTTAGCCAAACAGGTGGGTTCCCTCACTTATGAGTACCCGTGTCAATTTACTCGCAGTTCCGACAATGCTGGCCAGATCTCAGACTCTCCGTAAGTTGTCTTCACTCAATTGTTCCGATAAGTTCCATGAAGTGGTTAAAAGAACTTCTGGAATCATAGCCTGTATCCAGTAGACATTTTAAGAACAAATTTCTATCAAAATTATTTCAAAATAAAAAATAAGACAGTCGGAAATTATCTGCAACAACGGACTTCGCCAGTTGATTTGAATATTTATGCACTGCCAGTCGAGTGTATTTTTCAGACAAATTTCGTTTCCATTCCCACCCCAGTCGATTGCAAGTGACATTCGCGCGTTGTACATGCACATTTCCCCGGGACTATACTCATTTCGCATATCAATTCCGGAAAACCGCTCATTTGAGGGATGAAAAACCATCTACACTACTACTGCCAATCAATTAACCCCAAGACTACAATATTTGCAACCGATGATGGATGGAATGGAAGGCTGTTGCCAAAAATCGGACTAAGGACGATACAGCACGCAGAATAGAGAAAAAGAAATACAGCCGCACATAGCATCCTTGTGTATGGCCTAAAGAATTGATATTCGTGATATCAATTCTGCTGCGTTAGCCGGAATAACCCCACCGAATATACCGCTCACGCATCACATCACAGATCATGTCACTAAAACGGGGGTGCCGCTCATTCATGCGTACTAAACGCTTCACTAAGTTTTTGCATCCATCTCAATGTGGCTCACAATTCGGCCGCAGATATAGGATGAAGAGGACACGCATCCAGAGCTATCGTTGTCGACAAAGATGCATTTGAGCATTCGAATGCGATAGTTAGTTATTCTTTGTGGCGGCGACGACGACGACGGACAATACGCAGCAGTGCCTGCCAGCGACACATACGCGAAATTGAGTGAGTCGTCTCGTCATCCTCATAGTCATTCGTCCTGGCCTTCATCATGCTGATGCGATTGAATTTGAATTCCCTTGGGCGCTCTATCCCATTCATTGTCGTTGTCGTTGTCGATGTGGAGTTAATTCACCAGTGAATTAGGCACAGGAAACGCAATCAACTACACTGACCATGGGGAGGCAGAATGCCAACCACCCCCACACCACTGCACCCTTATCGCATAATAATTGCACGGGCGGTGTGTTCTTTCGGCGATGACCTCTGCACCGGCCAAAGAAGATTCCGCATTTGGCCAGAGCACATTTGGTGGACCACCTTCCAATGGTTTGGCTACTAACAAATGGAAAGTCGATTCTCAACGGCTTCCAAGGAAAAACAGCGGAAAATTAATCATCCAAAGTGGTGGGCATCAGATGCACAAATAGGGGGTCGGACCGCTCTACACGGTCCCATGTCAATAATCGACGACTTTAATGGATCAATTCATTAGTAGTGCGCACTACAATGCACACAGGACTACACACTGCCCTATTCGTCTGTTGATGGTATGTGGTGTATATAGGGGAAGAAAAAAAGGAGCATCAACATGTGACGCTTGGTCGGGCATTTAACACTCAATTTGTTTCGAAATTTATTACAAGTGACAATGCCTCGAAATTAGCTCTGGCGGGTTGCTCTCATTTTTTTTTTATTTCAAGTTCAATTCGATTATAACGCTGCTGGCTATCGGAGTATCACTATGCCGACAGTGCACACATGACTGGACAGTCAATTGGTGAATGGTGGTGAATAGTTGACATTGACAGTCTGTTTGCACAGGCGAACCACAGAGGTGGACTTTTGCGACAGACCTCAAGGCCTCCAAAAGTAATTTGAATGTCTATTTGTAAACTGATTTGATAAGGTATCCCTAGAGTCCATAAAAGGAAGACATTCAGTAAGGTATAGAATTTGCTGGTAAATCGGATCAAGTGCAACGAGCTCCTGAGTAGAAATTCTATAAAGATAGACTTCTATAAAGACAGGCGTTAGGCAATAACGCCCAAGGAAATAATACCCAAATCGATTTGGAAATAACGCCTAAAGAAATGGACACTTTTTCCACTGTGTATGCATTTCCACTTTACTTCTTATCATAAAACCGAACCCTGTCAAGGAAATAACGCCGAAAAACGCAGTTCCTTAATAATAACTGAGTTCAAGCGGCATTTGATAGTCATATTGGGGCCAAAGTTCGGTATATGGCAGAGGGTCCAAAAATAGAGAATTTTAAAATTGAAAGTGTGACACCTCAAGGTTGCATACTGGTACCATTACTTTTCCTAGAAAATTGTCAGTCGATTTTCTGCGACCGAAGGAGTGAAGGACTGTAATGAGTTATGAATAATAAATTGCTTCGATTTTGTAATTTTTGTCGTCTACTGCATTATTTGAAATAGGACCTGCGCCTGACCGACATTGGACAGAATCAATAGAGCTAGAGCAGACCTCGAATCGTATTTCGAGTGATATATTTTATAAAATGGGTTTAGTGGTGACTGAGGGGAAAGCAGAATAAATGCTGTCAACAAGAAGGGACACACAACATCGAGCCAATCGCTGTTACTTTGGCCTAGGAAGGCAATTGATTAGTAAGGCCTTGTCGAAAAACACCAAGGAGTCTCTATATATAGGTAAGACCCTCATCATCCCAGTTCTACTCTATGGCACAGAAGCATGGACGTAATCAAAGGAGGATGAAGATCTCCTTGGTCGCTTCGAACGCAAAATTCGAGATTTAACAGCGAGCTCTACGAGCTGTACAGTGACATCGATCTGGACCAACGCTCCAGCCCGAAAAGTATTCGATTCCAACCCAGAGGGACAACGCACTAGAGGAAGACCTCGCCTTAGGTGGCGAGCAATTGGAAGGGGACCTCAACCAACTTGGAATGCGCAACTGGAGGCAGTTAGCGAAAGATCGCGCTAACTGGAGAGGTGTACTGATCGAGGCCCAGCTCCACCCCGGCGCCACCTAAGTAAGTAATTTTTATATCTTCTCGAATGGTGAATGGAATTGCCTTACATTGACTCACCCAATCTAGAAGAAGAGTGGATCATTGAATGCCGTTAAATCCTCCTTTGCTTCCGAACGTTCTTTTGCAGGCATATAGTGCTTTTAAGCTTTTTAATGCAATTTTCTACGTTTTAAGTCCAGATATTGTCTCGCTGACTGGTATTTCAGGTATTTCTACCAGCAGCAAGATTCACTTTCCGTAGGTAAAATCTTTAACCGTAACAACTGGGCCAATTGTGTCGGTCTAGTTTACCGACAGCTCAAAAATGGAATCTAAAGTAGGACTAGGGTCTGTGGCCCTAACATCAAGTTCCATTGAATATGTGCCTCACTGCGTTCTATGTTGTGAAGTTCATGCCATTGAGATCATCATCGAGCTTAACCTTGAAATTGGTATTAGGGGCGCCAAAATGTGTATATAATTAATCAGGACTCCAACCAATAGCATCCAATTTAAAGGCCTCTACGTCAGTCACGTGCTATTGCAATCTCTAGCTAATCATAACCACAACAATTTAAACTTGGTTGGATGCCCGGTTACAGAGGTATTGCAGTGCAGCGGAACTGCGTTTATAATCCTCGTGCGGCCATGAACCGTATATTGGAGATTCAATTGGGCTGCTGCTCTAGTCATCATTAACGAGTAGGTTAATTTTTGCAGGGTATACATTCGTCACATCATAGCAGGCCGAACTCTACAAAACCTGAAAATAGGTTCTATTTTGTTTGAGAAACCAATCTCTGCTAAATTCTCGAAGAAATATCTTCCAAGATGCTTCCTTCTGTTAGGACAAATAGCTTGCCATTCACAGAGAAGATGAATAATATATCCTCTGACAAATGTAGGTCCACACAATACCTGCATGCATCCGTATTCGTTAAACCTAATCTTCTTGCGTGCTTCCTCAATTGGCATCCCTATCGCTATTCATAAGTTTGATCATCTGAATTTTAAAAATTCTCCAGATCTAACTAAGGTCACAAGATACTGTGGAAATTGTCAAAAATTGCGAAAATATTTTTTGAAGTTCCGAAGAGTTCTGATTAGAGCTCTGGAAAGTGATCAAGAAACTCAAGAAAAAATCCTTATAAAATAGTGTTCTAAACCTAAACATAAAAAAGTTAGAGCTCCAAAAACTCTACAATCTAAATCCAAAAAATTTAGAATTTTTTTTTCGGAGTTCCGAAGAGTTCTGAGAAAAGTTTAAGAGAAGAGCGACAAATTATTTGATTAGTAGTAAGACAGCCTTATGCATAGGGAATTATTTTGTGATTTTTCGAAGCAGAAAAATTCGATGGGGGTACTTGTCTTTTTTTGTTAAGTTTTCCGTCACTACAACACAAAAGAGTTGTAATACGAACTCTGGTTTTAAAACTTTTAAATGTTAATTCTGGCGGAACAATAATTTACAATTTTTTAAATAGCTCTAGCTTTTTGTGTTTGGGTTTAGAAAATAATTTCATAAGGATATTTTGTATAGTTTCTTTTTTTTCTAGAAACTCTACGGAACTTTGAAAAAAAATTTTCGCAATTTTTAACAATTTCCAGTTCCATAACTTTTTCGTTTTTGTTCAAAAAAAAAGTCCTTATTTTGCGAACTCCAGAACTGTTGGTTTAGTCAGTGTATGCATTTTTTAAAAAAATTTACTTTTATGAAAATGGGGTGCTGGTTTATTTTGGGGAAAAAATGTTTATTTTCACTAATTTAGGGGTCTTATTTTTAACTATGAGGAACTCGAGAAATATGTTGATTCTATATACAAAAAAAAAAGAAAAATCCAACATTCTTGCAAAATGCAAAAAATATTAAATAAACAGATCTTTTAAAAAATTTTATCAGGAACTCTATAACTCTTGTCAATCTATCGAGAACTCTAAAAAATATATATATTTTTAACTTTGGGGTGCTAAATTCACGCACGCAGTTTTTGGGACTGATTTCGAAGGGATTGACGATTTTTTAAACACCACTCGTTGTTTATTTACTAGAAACAATAGTGAGGCGGCATAGTAAAAAAATTGTGCACTTTGTGATGAAAGCATGCAATTTTTACCATGGAGGGCACATTATATGAAAATGATTTTAAGATATTGGGGCACTTCATATTGCGGTTTAAAGGGGTAAAAGGGGGGGGGGGTCAAAGTTTGTATGGGAACATTTTTATTTTTCATCCGATTCACTTCAATCTCGGTTTATGTACTCCCTATGAGAAATAAAGAAAACTTATTTCTCCGATTTTGGAAATTCAACTCTTAAAGGGGCGAAAAGGGGGTAAAAATTTAAATTCAAATAAACATAGGTATGCATTTTAATGTATTGTGGTATAAAATAAGTTGAGACAGGGGCGGACTAAGAAGCAGTGGCACCCGGGGCGGTATACAAACTTTGACCCCCCTCTTTTACCCCTTTAGGGCGCAATCTGAAGTGCCCCAATATCTTAAAATCATTTCCATATAATTTGTCCTCTATGGTAAAAATTTCATGCTTTCATCAAAAAGTGCACAATTGTTATACAATTTTATACTATGCCGCCTCACTACAATGGTGACCAAAGTTTTGATGAGTTTCTAAATGCAGCAGGATAAAAGTTTCCAAGTTACGTTGTGGTTATTGATAGAGGGAGTTAGGGCTTATTTACTATTTGATATAGGCTTGGAAATTAGCTCTAAAATATCGTCTAACTATGAACTTTTTATTCCTTCTGCTCTCTCTGAGCAGCCATTGGAAGCTTAGAAAAAATTTCCTCTAATTTGGCAATTTCTTTGCCAAATCATTTTTACCACAAACCTTGATGCAAACGTCGGCATGCCGATTCAAAGCAAGAGACGATTTCAGCTCCTTAAAAAATTGATCGAGAGTTTGGGATCTCAAAAGGTTAAGTTGACAATATTTCAAGTTATCCATTGAACAATTCAGAGGCTCAAAATTTCTCTGATCAGAGCGGTCCGCTATCGGTTGTTTTTAAAGCATCTTCATCCTCAGATCAAAATCATCGGGTCGGACTACGGACATCCAGCAATGGACATTAAGAACTCTGACCAATACCAATAATTCAAATCAATGCTAAAAGCTTTTGTAAAGGTGCCTGTCCATTTGAGAGTAGAAATGCTGCGAGCAGCTCTCAAGCAGATCTCGAGAGCAAACTCGCAAGTGGACATAGTCTTGAGAGTAGTTCGCGGAGAGTTAACTTTTTACTCTCGAGATTCGAGCCTTTTGAAAGTCACTCGCAAGTGGACACATGTTCTGATCACTATCGGAGATTAGCTCTCAAAATTCCAACACGGTTCGTATTTTGCGAGTAGCTGTCGAGAGTCGACATGGCAGAACATTGAATATCGGAGGAAATAAATCAACTCATAATGTTACCAATACACGCTCATTTGGTATCTCTTTTTTATAAATAGTGGGCCGAACAGATTGAACTATATATTCCATTTCACTTGTTGCCGAATGTTAAAAATCCCTGAATTCCTCCTGATGAGCATCTACAATTTGAAGCTCTTTATAAGAGAAGACCCTTCACCGAGCTTACGACGACGATATATCCGTAGTTTCCCACCAACTTAATTAGGCCGAAGTGATTTATAAATCATGAAAGCCGTTTCCACGTGTTTTATTTTGACATTTCTTTTAATTCCTGAAATTTTTCTTTCCAAAGTTCTTTCGCTCTTTTACTTGGGAACACATCTGACTGACAATATGGCAATAAAAATAAGAACACATTTTATTTATATCACAAACTCATCGAAACAAGTGGAACATTTAGAAAATTTAGTTTATTTTCATAAAAATAGTTTTTTGTCAGTTTGTGTTTTTAACTAGCAGAAGAAGTATCAAGTGGACACGGTTATGAGAGTACTCTCAGGGAATCTACTCTCAAAATGTTATCAAAAAACTCTCGATATTAAAATCTCGAAATTATTACTCTCAAATGGACAGCCACCCGAGAGAAACTCTCGAGAGTTTACTAGCGAAAGTACTCTCAAATGGACAGGCACCTTAAAAATTACTCAGACTTTCACTGTACTCAAAAGTATGTATTCAATAAATTCTGATATCGCAAAACTCGCACCCCTACTTCCTGCACACACTGTTACCGAATCGGAAATATCATCCAAACAATCATTTAAATGCACCGCAGTTTAATCAAAGTTCGAGTCCATTACAATTGTAGCACTACTCGTATGTCGTGTCCTCCAACGAAATTGTGCCCTTTGGGTCGATACTCGATAGTTGCGCTTTGTCCGCACTAATTTCCATCGAAACTTTTCCATGTGCGTCGCGCCGCACCGCGCCGCACCGCGCCGGCCGGAGGCGGTTCTCATCCGGAATAGGCACTCAAATTGTGCCCTTCATCGCGCATATCGATGGGTCCCGCTTTGTTTGGGCCGTAATAATTTATTCCCTCCAATTGTGTATAATCGAAGAGTTAGTTTGTCGCTTATCTGGTGATGAGATCGAATTCGATGGATCGTTGCATGCGCGACCGGCCATATGGAACCGATCAATTAGTTCGATAGCCCGCCGAACTGGTGATCTTTGGACAACCAAGAACCAAGGGTACCTGCAACGGTGCAGTGTGTGCACTAGTGCTGCTGCTGTTGCATTTTTTTGCGCTTTTATTGTGTTGGTGTTTCTAATTTATTCGGTTTGAAATTTCTTCTGTCGAAACCGTCACCCCACACTATGCACAGCACACACACGGTTTGCATTTCAAGGGAATGGAAAAATCTTTGAATGTCCATTAAAGGCTGCTGCTGACTTCCGAACGCAAAAGTTATTGCGGTCGGTTGCAGTTGAGTAGGTTTCATTGACGCGCTCGGGATGTTGACTTGTATGAGTGTGAAAAATGTTTTATTTCTGTTGGCGTTTTTTTTTTCGTTATGTATTTTGTGGGCACCAGATGGTGCTGCCTATCTGTCTGGCTGGAGGTGTGGGGAATTCCATTGATACTTGATAAAAGAATTGTAAAAGTTTTTTTTCTTTTCTTTTCAGTAGCAAGACCAACTTGCATCGGGTGCATTTAAATTTTGAAAGCAGGTGAATGATTGTTTTTCAGTTTGACGGTATTTTAAGCCGTTTTATGACCAAATTTGTGTTGAACTCGTAATTAAGCGATCCCAAATAGTAACTCAAGCTGTGCGTTTTTCGTATGCTTTTTTTTTTGCAGTTTTTTCTTATATTAATAGGTTGGCTAAAATAACTCCCAAAATGACGAAACGTAGCTAATTTTGTAAGTCCGTCTTTTTGAAATTTTCAAAAGATTTTTTTTTTGCCCTATTATGGTGTCCTTTAAAGGCACGGCTTGTTTCGCTTGCGCAAGTGCTGCTCACTTAAATTACTAGAATTAGTAGGTACCTAGACCTACATATTTGCGGTCGCATTTATCTTCTCTAATTATCATTGTACTTATTGGACAAAAATCGGTCTGTGTATTCAAACTATTCACTTTACTTGGCGCTCGGGAATATACCTAAAATCACGCATAGCTATGTGACTAATCGTCCGGTCTCGTGGACAGATTTGGATGGTTTCATAGAAATATTCTTTTACCCCCCTTTTTACCCCTTTAGGGCGCAATCTGAAGTGCCCCAATATCTTAAAATCATTTTCATATAATGTGGCCTCCATGGTAAAAATTTCATGCTTTCATCACAAAGTGCACAATTTTTTTACTATGCCGCCTCACTAGAGTAGCAATAAATGCATATTTAACTCTTATACGCCTTACAAGATATTTGGGTAAAAGTGTAGTATAGAGGTTGCTGATATTTCAGGGGAGGAGTAACTAGGTGAAGTGCCTGGGGTTCGTTTTATTTTTCAACTGATACGTGTTTTTATATAAATTCAATGAGGCTTTGGTAAAGTGCTTTGTGCTTCAAATTTGCAGGTTTTAGTGTATTTTTAAAATAAATTTTGTTGGTATTTGTGTAGATATAGGTATTTTGAAAAGTAAATTAACAAAAATAAGATTTTAGGTAGTTGGCGAGTAACAAATTTCTTTGCATATGTGTAATATTTAAATACAGTGTAAAAAGTAACACTATTCAGAATTCAGGGGCTTCTTCGAATTTCAATTTTTGAGTTTTCAGACTTTAACTGTGTAGAGCAGAGGTTCCTTTGGTCGCGGAACACTTTTCTCGAGAGAAATTCCTCGCGGAGCACTTCGTTGTCCGTACCTATCCAAACTTTCGTAGTTATGGAAAACGCAATTACTATTTTCAGATTTTTTTTTTTAATTTTATTAAATTGAAGAAATAAGTAACATTATAAAATATTTAAATCTAGTAGGTATCTATATATTTAAAAAAAAAAAAATTATTCAAAAACATTTTTAACTCATTTTCGAGTTTGCCACAGAATAACAAAAACTTTAAAATTCCAGGTTCCAAATTTATAAAAATTACCGATATTCAGTAGAATAGCCTTTACTTTTTTTAAACGGCTGTCAATCTTTTCTGAAGACTTTCCACTAAAATCCGGCATCTTATAAATAAACTAGCTGTACCCGTTCGGCTTTGCCCGTGCAAATCGTTTTCGAGATATATGTACGATTTTGAATGTTTTTTTTTTGTATGGGCGGTGTCACGCCCCTTTGTCAGATTTCAACCAAACTTCACAAAAACCATATATATAGACCAATACCAAAGATGTGTAAAAGATTGGTTAAAATCGGTAAATGAGTTAAGGCGTGAATCGTAGACAAACAATTTTAAGGCTCAATTCTTACAGGTATAGATGAATATTTGGCTCATCAGGTACGTACCTATAGACACCCTAGGACTAGCCTCTCACAACCACTTGTTTTGTAAGTTTTTATTTTTGGGACGAATGGAAAAGACCTACGATTTTTCCGAGTCCGAACGGCTGATTTTAGAGGTTTTTTTCAGCACAGTTAGAGTCTCGAATGTTTGTCAGACGTTCGCGAGAGGTGGCGCAGTGGAAAAAAAAAACTTTAGATGTAATTTGTGTTTTCGAACCTGCGACCCCTCCTCACAGTATTCGAGCACACTGACCACTAAGCCGCTGCGCCCATCCGGCATACTAATATGGTGGAATATAGTTCCAGACCTCCTTAATGTTTTCAAAAAGCTTTTCAGCATTTCTTGATTTTTTGGCTTTTGATTTCGATGTCGTCCCACAAGTTTTCAATTGGGTTCAGGTCGGGACTTTGGGCGGGTCAATCCTAAACATTAATTTTGTTATCTATAAGCTATTGCTTCACTCTCCGCGGAGTATGCTAAGGATCGTTGTGGTGCTAGAAATCATATACATATGTTACTGGCATGTATGAAAAAAAGGGTTTTCTCTAATATGCTTTTATAAGCATGTTAATCAAGGGTCGACCCTTATACAACTAATGGACCAACACCGAACCAAGAGAACGCACCACAGGCCATTACTTTCTCTCCTCCATGCTTTATGGTCTGAAGCGTGTACTTTACCTGCAATTATTTGTTTGGAGGTTGCCTTACACACACTTTTCCATCGGATCCAAATAAATTAAATTAATTTTTGTAAGTGGAGTGTTTCGAAATTCCGGCTCTTTCTA
Source organism: Cheilosia scutellata (assembly GCA_955612985.1). Taxonomy (NCBI): domain Eukaryota; kingdom Metazoa; phylum Arthropoda; class Insecta; order Diptera; family Syrphidae; genus Cheilosia; species Cheilosia scutellata. The sequence goes on from OY015311.1 coordinate 67,855,881, forward strand.
AGGTTTTTGTTGACATAATATGTTTTTTGTGGAATAAGCATCCACCAGGATTTTGTTCTATGACACAGCACCGAACAGCCCTGGCGGTGAGTTCTTGATGGAGTTTAGGTGCAACAATCTCCCTAATTTTTATGGACATCAAAAATGGATTGGCTCTACTTGTCCGGCAAAGTTATGCGTCCAATCTCCTTTCTTTTGTAAATCTCAAAACTTCCGGATTCCGGTCTTCTTAGAAACTTGTATTTACACGAAAACAACCTTCGTAGAACAACCAAATCTTTTCGTTATCAACGCCATTGATTCGTTTCCATTTTAATAGCTCTGAAGTTCTGGAGTACGCGGAGCACACTTTGGGAAACCCAGGTGTAGGGGAATATAGAGATGCACATTGCACATATTATAAAGTTGAACATCTAAATCGCTTAAACCGGAAAGCACTGGACTTATCAGTTCACTTTGGGTTGGGTACGAAAACTCCGAAATTAAAATCCCCAAACTGAAATCCCCAAAAACCAAAATACCCAAATAGATTTCGAGTGAATTCACAATGCATTAACAGTAAAATAGGTATGGGGGATGCTGCCCCCCTGCAACCCCCCTGCTTAAGGTCACTGTTGGATTTGGAGTAGGCGCAAGGTTAGGTAGATGAAAATTTCTTTAAATATTTTTAATTAACATTTTGGGGATTTTTGATTTGGTGGATTTTGAATTTGGGGATTTTGTGTTTGGGGATAATCAATTTGAGGATTTCTCAAAAAGTGGGGATTTTGGGGTTTGGGTTTTTTGCACTTGTGTATTATGTAGGTTGTAGGTATCCCTTCACATTCAATATGATCCGCCACGTATTTGGGATCCGCCCCTGAGTACAATATTTTGAGAATGTGCGAGCTGGATTATTTTCAAGCTCTCCTTCAGTCTAGTCGTGTATCAGCGATGAGTTCTTGTACTATTTCAAACTGTTCTTGAAACATACGAAGCCTTGAAGAGTATTCCGTACGTTCTTTAATTTGAATCCATGGATTTTTTTGATAGAAAACTAAAAAAATTATTGGACAGGTGCCTATTTTGCAATTTTTCAAAAGTGACCCCTTTGCACCCTATTTTGGGAGGGAGCGTTATGGAGCATAGCATAGCGATACCACTAAGCAGGACTTTGGCAGCCCTGTTAAATTGCTGTTGTAATTTTTACGAAAACCGCACATTTCCATGAACAAAATCATCCCATAATCGACCAACAATAAAGACGGCTTCCAATCATAGGCTCAAGCTCAACTTAATTACCCTTCGCTGTCACAGTGCTACCATCCAACGACGACGCACATTCAAATTCATTTCAGTTTCGCCGATTGGGGCATAAATCTTCCCGCAGAGAATTGAATTCTCCGCTGAGAATTCGCAGACGGTGTTAGGTGTCAGTTTGATAAGTGGCTCCGTTGTTCGAAATCAAATAACAATCCGAACGGTCAGCAATTTCGATTTCGCGCACAAAACACCGCACATCTTCTCGACGAAGTTTGCGAACAACAATTGGACAGCCGACATTCGCGTAATTGATTTTCCTGACACTTTGCCAAACTTTACGACGATTTCCTCAACGCAGCAGGATTTGCTCGCCCCAAATCGCCGTCAGGTATATATATATAGTATGCCTACGCCACTTACGGAACCATGTGATAATAGCCCAGACGAGAGATCGGCACAACTGCCACTGCAACGACGACGACGATGCGACGACAAGGAATCACCGAATTGCTGCGAATAAGACAAATAAGAGGGGCCCAGCCCAAGGACGTGCCTTGTCGCTTCCCCAGTATAGCAGATCCATGCGGGCGGAGGACAATAAAAAGGGACCAAGTAGATGTCCATTTCCCATGTTGGCGCGGACAGATTCGTGAACTCATCTCATTATGTGATCTGGCCACAGAGAGAAATGGTCGTGTGTTGCTCCTCGCTGGATACGCATTCCGATGCTGGAACCGCATCGCTCGGCGGAATGCAACTGGTTTGGTTAACCTCGTGTAAATTTGTGAAATCGCTGAGGTTTGTAGTCGTTTTTCGGGCGGCTACCGTGGAGTAGTAGCCGCATGTCCTTATCGGCGATTAATGTTTGGGGCTTGGAAAGCGGTCGTTTTTTGTTTTGTTTTTTTCTTCTGCTCTCTTTGCGGTATTTATGGTGGTAGATGGGGTCGCGTCTGAGACAAAAGTTCGCATCCAAATGTTTAGACAATTATCTTGGGCTGTGCGTCGTCTTTGATTCGATTCGGAGCGAAACAAAGCCACCGCCGACGAGCTCTCGGGTGTTGAGTGGAATTTTAAATGGCAACATTTATTCACGGGGTTGTTGTATGGCTATAAGTCCAGCTCAGGAATAAGGAATGTTATTTGAATGGAGGCACATAACACAGTTTTGCATTCGCTCGACGTGTACTGTGATAGATGAGCTGTTGGCGGTGAACTCGAGCTTTGACAAGGGTCTCGCACTCGGTTTATGGGATGTACGTAAAATTGGCTCAGGGGAAATGTCAAATAATGGCGGTTATTCTCGTGGGGCAATTGGAACAAATCTTTGGCCGTGGGGACTGAAATATACGAAGACAGAGAGGAATATTTCCAGCTGTTGGAACAAAAGCATATGTTCCGCAAATAGTTTTTCCTAGACAAGAAATCTCTGGGCTACGCTTTGCAAAAATCGGTTTCGATCGCCTGTCTGTCTGAGTTTGCCTCGCAACAACAGCCCATCAGGAGTCGTCAACAGAACACCAATAACGCTCTCGAGCATGAGCGCCGTAAAACTCGGGTTTTTAATTAAGGACGGGTCGTGTTCGTGTACAGAAGAACCCGAAACAGTCGCAGACATCCACCTGACGAATTTTGCGTCTGTTCACAAGGTGGCAATGCAACCACAAAAAGGTACTGTTTGGTGCGGATTTTGGGCCGATGATGGGATAATTGGTCCGTATTATTTTGAAAATGACAACCAAATTGAACGATATGGAAGTAGACGACGTATGCTTCCAGGAGGACGGAGCTACATGCAACGCAACAGACTACATGATGGGGATTTGAGGGAACGGTTATGGTTATCCCGTGAATTAGCCACCAAGATCAAACGATTTCACTAGGTCTTTTTCTTATGGAGTTTCCTAAAGTCGCAGGCATATGCCAATAAGCCGCCTTTAAGCCAACATAACCAATGCCATCGCTCAAATTCAGTCGGATCTATGCGATAGAGTCATTGAAAATTAGACCACTCAGAAAAATTAGACCACAGTGAAAGCCGTGGCGGATTTTTTGAACGATGTTATATTCCATACATTATGTGTGGGTATGGCATACAGTCAGTGGCAAAATTATTTGCACAAAAGTAGTTAATTCTACTCATAAATTTGAACTTACTTCATGTAAATTTTGGCATGAATGGAAAGGTCATTTAAATTCCGTTTGATTGATACAAAACTTTCCTTAACCCATTGAAAATTTAGAACTTTTGTAAAAGTCTACTTTTTTGACTTTTTTCCTCGGTCCAAAAAAAAATGTTTTGATGCAAAAAGTTTCTTCAAACAATTCTAATAGTGACTGCAAAAAACATTTTCAAAAATTTCTTCGCTAATATTTTTTATGAGACACAAAGCAAAATTGTGTCTATAATGTGAACTTTTAGGCCAGAGACTGTTACTGAAGAATGTTTTTGACATTGGAGAAACTAATATAATTTAAAGAAAGTTTGCATATACTCAGCCTTGCACCCGTCCCAAAATCCAACAGTGACCCCAAGCAGGGGGGTTGTATACCCATTTCAAAGTGCAAGGGTAACAATTTCTACTCTAAGCGTTGCGACATATAAAAGTAATTTCAAATTTTCTCAAAAATTAGAAGACATAAATCAATCTGGTTTTCAGTGTTCCTGTTCGATTAAGAATTGATTTAGGCGGCAAAAACTACAAACAAATTAAGTATCTATACTCTCAATATTGAAAAAAATCAGCACAGAACAAAATAATATGAAAGGACAGACTCTTGGCTTTCAAAAATCATAAAGTCTTTTACTGTAGGTGTTGCCATTGTTTTTTAATATTTAATTTTCATTTTAACGAAAATGCTTATATTTAACCCCTCTACAAAAAGCCGTTATCAATTTTTGACGCCTAAGCACGTACTCGTGCCTTTTTTTGAATTAAGTTGACAAAATGATATCAGCTGAGTAGCCGCCGCCAGAATTGATGACCGCATTCGGGCCCGATTTATGTCATTTTACATCACTCTTGCTAGAATTTCCGGCTACAGCTGCTTGCATTCTTGACGGCTATTCTCTTTTTGGGCTTTAAGAGTCTCATGCTTGTTGACATAGACTCGTGACTTTAAAAAATAACACAAAAAGGAATGGATGAATAGAATGTTCCTCTTCGCTCATGATAATTTTCGATGAAAAGTCGAGATCGCGCCTGGCGTTCAACAGCTAACAGCTGATGTACTGTCTGCACTTTGTAAGGGAACATTTTACGGCCTTTCACCAAATTCTCTGTAAAGACCGCGCGCCATTGATACCCAATTACGTGTCACGCCGTCTGGTCGATAGTCCGGGATCCTCTGCGGCTTCCTCAGCGATATTTTCAGCAGAACAGCAGCTCCGGGGTCGGCCAGAACTAGTAACATCCCATGTTGTCCCATACGGACGACAGTGAAATCTGCGCCAACACCACCGTCGAAATATTCCGCAAAAAAATAGAAGCAATCATTCAGCGTTCTCTTGTATTTTTAATCTGTTTGCATCACAAATATCAAAGTAGAATTGACATTTCCACAAATTATAGTACCTTCCGATAGGGTGATGGAAAGATCCTTCATGCCCATGCTATAATCATTTCTGAAAGTGGATTTTTATAGCATTTTCTGTGCCATCTATCTCATCTTTCTACTCACTCAAAATCTACGGGAAGTGCACAGTTCAAAGTTCACTATTCCTGTACCTGCCAAATTTTATTTCATTGGAATAACGAATGAAAGTCATGCCCATGATCGTGTGTCCATGCACAAAGCAAATCATGTGTACCAACTTGGCGATGCTGGCAATTATCCAAATGAACTGCTGGCTGGCGAGGTTTCAGAAAAGCACGCCTATTGTTCCATAAAAGTGTTAACATGGTATCTCAAGTAGGGGGTCTTCTTATAATAGCTCTTTCAGACCATTGTTATTGGCTCAGAAGCATTTAATCAGGATTGTTTCCAAAAAAATCCTTTTAATCGGAGCTGGCCCTTAATTTGAGACCTGCGCATTTTACCAATGTTTTTTACCTTTATGTTTTCAAAGTATTTACTAAAAAAATTCTATAAGCAAAGCGGTTTTCGCAAAAATAAATAGGTGGTGCAACATGCGGTAGACACCCTAGGCCTAGCTTCTCGCAACCATTCGTTTTGTGTGAGTTTCTATTTTTGGGACGAATGGAAGGGAACTACAATTTTATGCCGAGCCCAAACGGCTTAATTGAGAAGCTTTCTGATGTTTGTCAGACGTTCGCGAGAGGTGGTGCAGTAGAAAAAACCTTAAGATGTAATTTGTGTGTTTTCCGGGGATCGAACCTGGGATCCCTCGCACAGTAGTCTAGCACACTAACCACTGCGCTACTGCGCCCACTTTAATGTTCAATAACTTACCATAATTTGTTCGGCCATCTATACATTCTAATTCGTTCTCAAAAAAGGTTAAAGACTCGTTATTCACTTTAAATTATGAAGTCCTTGAATCGTTACTTTAAATCAGCACAAGTTAATATTTAAATTGAATGTCAGTTTAAATAACTAAACTAATAAAAATATCTATCTTAAGAAGTCTTCAACGGTAGGTAGTCCTGAAGAGACCTACGCTTCTTGGCAGTTACTCTCCGATGTATTTTTTTTTCTGGTGATACTATTTTTGTTTAACCGCTCAAAGAGATACATTAAATATGTAGTTGTTCTGAAACTTTCCTCACCACTTAGGTATTTGTAGCTGCGTCCTTTTTAAACTCTGACTCATTAGACTCTGGCTACCTACCAATAAAGGGATAAGCTATTTCTTCTTCAGCTGAATGGTCATAAAAACTGTCTTCAAATGAGCAAAACTTCGAGTACACGCTGATTTATACCGGAACTATGTGCCACTCTAACGATATCCTTCAACCAAAGTCACATCGTTTAAACTTTTTAAATTTTGAGGCCGAATTTATGGTCCTTGAAACTATGGAACACTAAATAACAAACAAAGCAAACTTTTCTTTATTTGCTAATCCTATCCTTTTTATTGCCAGTTCTGCCTACACCCACCAACACTCCCCAATATACAGATACACGCCACGTGATGATTTCCTCGGCGAAAAAAAAACCCCAATTGTAAGTGATTGTACAACATCGAAGTTATCAAGCATAAGGGTCATTTAATTCAGCAAATAGGGGATAGATATACACACAGAAATCCGCACACACATCCTCGGCACAAAACAGAGGCAATCAGCAAAAAGGATAAAGCAATTCCAAAGCTCTCCTTCGATCATCAATTGTTTACAGAAATTTGTCGAAATTGTTTTGCTGGCGTCTTGTCCTTGGAATTATGTGACCGTTTTGTCTCTAACGCACCGGAAGGTCTCACCCTTAACAAACTGGCGCGCGGGGGTGGCTCGGTATCGATTCGAGTTGAGACAACTCACAGTAGAGTCATCGTCACAGGTCACATATGTCAAATGACTTGTGTTAACGGTATCATACATTTGTCTTTCTGACTAATTGAAAACGGGAGATTGATACTAATAGTCAAGCCATGTCCTGTGTGTGAATAGGTAACTCTCCTTGTGAATCGCTCGGCGTAAAGGGCGGTTGTTTCGATGGCTGTGCAGCGATAATGTCTCTGACGGTTTAATAGCAAATTATTCTGCCCTCCCCCCGTTTTGGAATTTTCTTTCGAGGGTGGCTTTGGAAATCAATTTCTGACTGATGACCGTATTAACTTGTCAGAGTTTATTTCGAATAGTTGTTCACTTTGAACTTAACGTATTTATAGAGGCGAATGTGTTGGTATTATGACACATTTTTGTCTCAGTTTGACACTGAGATTGGTGTGCATGCGATGTGTCAAATTGAAACCAGTCACGGAAGAGCAGTCGCGGTCATTTTTAGCAAAGTGAACGGATTGAGAAATTTGACTCAAGTTGGCAGGTTTTCGTTCGATCAGAGTCAGTTGGACGTCAGCAATTGAGGGCGATATGTGGGAGTGCCTTTCTTTTTTATTATGTCGACTGCTTGTTACTGAATTTGACATAAATGGTATATGTATGTTGTGTCCATCCACTTGCCTTTTTGACATTTTATTTTGAATACGAAAGGTATTCCACATCTTGGGTGGATTTTAAAAATATAGGACTTTATGCCTATCGTCTCAATTGTATGCGTTTTTTTGGAATAATTACAATTTGCTCCTTGTTTTTTTGACGTGTCTTCCGTCGAATTTGTTGTGCATCTGCTGTACCTGGAATTTTCCAATTATAAACAGAACTCTAATTAAATTCAATGATTTATTATTCCAATCGTATGTTCTAAAAAATAGAGTAACTGGGTTGACTGTCAGAGAGAAGAAAGTCCCAATTGACATTTAGGCGGAAATAGAGCTGTCAATCGAATTCTCCCTTAGGTGCGCTGATGTTCCGTAGTTAGAACAATAATCCCCACTAAATCTAAGTGTACGGGACTCCTCCGATGACATCGAAGTTGTTGAACTTTGGATCGGCATTTGTCGGTTTTTCCGTCGGCAATTGCAACAAGTCCATCCAGAACAGGGTCCTTGATTACGTTGTTTAGGTCTACAGGGTGTTACACCCGATGCGGTGGCATTTGGTGTTTTCCTGTATCGCACAAGATAGTTTGCATTGAGTTGCGCGAAACAGTTCCAATGATGGAACGATTCCTTTTCTGATCGGAACTAGTCCCTGGAAATATGTTCGAGGAAATATGTTGTTCCAAAGATATTTTCCGAACGAACTGGAACTGCGAACGAAAGTGATATTATGGAACTAGATGAACGAGAGAATTGTGAACAAATTATGGTAGATACTGGTACGTATAGATATGGGCATGGTGCATGGATATGGACATGGACATGGATGTATAGTTCCAATTCCCATACGCTACGCACACACGTTTCTTGCACATTAAGGCAAGTGTCGGACTCAGAACTATATGGTATATGGGCGGATATGTTTATATGCAGTTTACGGAAAGATAGGAAATGTTTTCGTCAGAGGATATAGTTCCTTGAACTTTACAGGTCCGGAACGACCCATCTCTAGTTTGACAGCTTGTGTCCTGCCAGGGTCGTTCATCATTTTGCGAAGTCCCTCTTTCATGTTCTGAACAAACCGTTCTGCTTGTCCACTGGGCGATTGATGGTATGGGGCGGTGAACTTGTAGTGGATCCCGTTGGCTCTGATGAACTCCTTAAACTTCCCCGATGTAAAAGTGGATCCATTATCGCTCAATAATGTCTCAGCTAACCCATAACGAGCAAAAATGTCAAGTGAAACCTCAATTGTCTGCATTGGCCAAACCTTTAATGTCTGCATCAATGTTTGGCCACCAAACGTAGTTTCTCGCCAATGATAGGCGCAGCATGGAATTCGGGTACCACCAACTTAGACAAGCTCTCTGGAATCACCACAGGACTGTATCTAAGAATGGTTAAATTTGACAAAAAAATTGCACATTCTTACCTTTGTTCCAGGCTCAATTTGTTTTTTCCCAACACGTACGACTGCTTACGTGCACCTTCTTTAAAATCGGATCCTTGTTGGTTTCGATAGAAATTTGTTTGTTCGTTACTGTATTCGTGTTGGTAGTATGGAACGTCATCATCCTCTTTTAACTCCGTCGAACGTAAGGGCACCCGGGACAGCGCATCTGCATTTCCAGGATCATCGGTTGCTCGATAAACAATATCGTATTTGAAGCCCTGCAGGAACTGAGCTAATGCAGCATATGAGTGGGAACCATGCTGGGTACATTTTTATCGGTGCTGAAAATAGCAACCAAAGGTTTTTTCCTGATAATGTTGGAAAATACCAGCGAAACGTAGGGTGGAAAAAAGGAATAGTTGTTTAATATTCGCTTTCAAAAAATAAAGACCAGTTAAGCCCAATAAAATCACTACAAAATCTTAAAAAGTTGTTCATCCTTTAGCATTGTTTTGTTGAATTTTTGACTAATTTTTTCCCCATTATTTGTCTCTTTTTTGAACGATTTATTTTATGCGATTCGTAACACATTTTTGTCAATATTTTCTTTCTCTTTTAAGGACGCAAGTTTTGCGATAGGTATGTTCCCGGTTTTTGTTTACCCCTATTCATCGAATTTTGGATTCGTTTTTGTCGCAATTTTTGCCACTTGCCTTTAGTTTTTGGCAACATTTTCTTGGCTTTCTTAACGTGTTTCGTAGGCTGTTTGTACCGTTTTTAATTTTTTTTTTCGCTGCTCTGGTTACATTTTGTACTAAGTTTTCGGATGTAATTTTTTGAATTTTTCTTGACCCAGTTTTTAAAACGTTCTTTCTAGCAATTTCTGGATGCTTTTCCGCCGATTTAGGCTTTAGGTTTTTCTCTTGGATTTGTCGAGTTTATTAATGTTCTTTTGTACTTATGTTTTTTTAGTGTAATTTCTGATCCGTTTTTCGTCTCATTTTTTTGCTAATTTTTGTCGCTCATCTCTATTTGTTTTTCGCAGAATTTTTATTTTGCAATCTTGAGGATCGTATGTTTGAACGTATTTTTCCACTATTCGTAAACACGTTTTTTGTCAAATTTTTTCCCATGTTCACCGCCCTACATTTTGTCCAGCTTTTTTCTGCATTTGACTGTTATTTTTATGCCCTTTTGATACATTTTTTCTTTAATATTCTTGACAGGTTCTGTACGTAGAATTTGTGATTTTGATTCTTGTATTTCTTGACTGGATTCTCGTCACGTTATTATCGGCATTTTCTTCGCATTTTTTGCTTAAATAACTTTTTGGTGAGTTACTTGAACCAGCTTTTTGTTTACGGTGCTGTTGTTGACGCATATTTTACAGCATTTTAAAGGTGTTCTTCTTCGATTTCCTGAAGCAGTTTGGAATGCATTTTTGATGCGTTTTTCGTCGAGCTTCCAATGGGTTTTGTCGCATCAATGACTGCTCTTGGTTGCAGTTTAGAAAACATTTTTCCACACCTTCCACACCTTGTACGCATATTTTTGTCGAATTTTCTCTCATTTTGCGGTTGCATTTTTCGTCACTTCTTTTTTAGCTCACGATTGCGGTTTTTTACTCTTTTCATGATGCGTTTTTGAACGTTTTTTTTATTTCTTTTTATCGCATTTTCCGCGCAGTTTTTAACTCGCCATTTGGTGCGTTATGTCATCCATTCGTGGCCCCATTTTGGATCTGTTTTCACTCAAGACATGGTATGTTCTTGTACGGATTAATTTTTGATCCGTTTTCTGACGGTTTTTTTTTGTCTTAACTACTTTCGTAAAAGAATTAAAAACACTTCATTCTTAATACCGTGCCTAGAGCGCTTTTTCTTTTTTTTTGTAAATAAACCAAGTGGCTGCTGTTATACCTTCCAAAACCATTGCGAATAAATGGCAGTCAACCTTCCACAAAAAAAAGTAAATTCTAAGACAAATAACCCAACGAGGGTTAAACAATTTCCGCCTCCACTTGTTCAAATTAACACCATCGGCCGCCCTCTTTATTTACACGCTGCCAATGATTTATAAGCCGTACAGGCTAATTACCCCCAACACTCATTGCACTTCTTAGTCTGTCTTTATCAATGGCAAAGTCGTGTAATCTCGGATTTAAATTCTCTAATAAATTGATAATCTCAAGCAATTTACACGCAGACCTCCGCCTCTCTAGACGTCGCCGTCTAATTTGCGCCGATTCAATTGTCAGATAGCAACCAACTTCAAGTCAAACTAATTAATAATGACTTGTGTTGCAGCAATGGTTGTTTGGTTTGGTTTGGTTTTAACCCTTTTCCGGTTCACAAAACATCCTTTGCCGCACTTTAATGGTAAAAATGACTATCTGTCAGTTAATGGGTTTCCCCCCCAAGCCCCTGCCATTGACAGGCGCTGAATTTATAGATCTCTGCACATAGTTTGCCCCCATTTCACGTGAATAGGTTTTTCTTTTACGGCCAAAGTGCGTGACAACTTTAAAAAAATTACCAAAAACTCGGACGAGAACAGAAAACAAACATTTATTGCTCGCGTCACCGCAAAATTTCGACAACTCTTTCGTGCCATAAACAACAAGCGAGTCCTGCCACTCACTCTGTGTTCATTAGAAGGGCCTTCTACTTTTACCAGAGTCTTGGGCTCTGCTGCCGTTAAATAAAACCGCGCTCTTGACATACAGCCAATTAATTTCATAATTTTATTGCCATATAAAACTCGGCGAGAGTGGTAGTTGTAGGTAGGTATGTAGTACTCTCACCCGCTTATAGTCAGTGAGTCGAGTTGAGATAGACACTCACGCAACTGGCAATTCGCCACCCGTGAAACCAACCAGGTGAGTGAGCACACTACCAGCAGCGGTGGCGGTGGCGCAGGGTGGCAGGAGTGAAAGGGTTAAAAGGTGACGATAGCATGAAAAGGGAAGGGGTACGGTATACGCGGTCTAATAAAAATCAACATTTGGCTGCGATCTGAGAGACATTAATCTATGGGGCCTTCGCCCGACCATCGACTAGCATAGGAAGGGTTGACGACGCGACGTAGCTAAATGCGGCAGCGGGTGTCTATGAGTGTGTTTGTGCGCGGTCGAATTTAAATGGATGATTTTTCATTGAGTGCACTTTGAGCGATGATTTGTGGGCTTTTCACGGTGGGATGGTGGTGTGGAGATGGAGAGTGGGAGCGAGTCATGCTCGATTAGCTGCCGCGCATTTATTCAGTTTTTATTATTTGTTAACCATCCGGAAATGGGAGTATAAATCAGGCAGTGATCTGTGACACTGTTCCGTTGAAACGGAAGGAGCTGATGATTACAGATGAATTGTCATGAAGTTGGAGAAACACACACACATAAAATTGGAAGTCAATTTCTTTAGGCAAAGAAATAATGACTGGAAGTGGAAGCAGTAGCTCCTAGCTCTCCCTTGGATTGCATTTTAAAAAGTAGTTATGTTGACGAAGGCCTCTTTGAGGTGCAGATCAAGTGAGACTGTCGCTGACAAAATCACATGAGTCGCCGCTATTGGTTCGATACACCTCCGCGGCTTCCTCTGCATTGAGATCTTCGGTGGAGTTTCGGAAGATTTATTGTCAGTAGATCTCAAACTTGCGATACCAAACTACGGTAGACACAGATTGTCCATCAGTTGCACGGTATTCAAATCAGAATCTCACTCGGTCATTCTCGCTGTCCATTAAGTTATACATTAGTTAGTTGTCCACTTAAATTATAATGCAGAGCTTCAAATAGGGTATCCAATATCTTGTCTATAGCGAGATTCGAATATTTCTATTATACGTTTTTTGCTTCAAAGTAGCTGTTAACTTAACGGACAATTCGACGATACCTACTCTATACGTAGCTTCAATTCAGTAAGATTTTGAAAGCCATTCCACAAAGGAGGGAAATAGTCAGTGTTTGTAACTCATCGTCAATGAAAAGGCTTTCTAATCACAGCTTCATCTCAAGGGTCGAGAGTGTAGGACCATGTATAACTCTCTACCTTCCACCATACAAGTCTTAAGCACTTCGGCAAAAAGTGGCTTTTACTATAACTTCTGTTGATCGTACGTAAAAAAGATGCTTAACATGATTTTTAGTAAATTTCTTAAGGATAAAAATTTCATAAAAAAAATGAAAATTTATAAAGTCAAAATTTTGAGAAAAAGGCATTTTAAGTAAAAAAATTTTAACAAACATTTTCAAAATTTGGAGTTTAAGGAGCCATAACTTTTTTGTAGCTGCCCAGATGTAGCCGAAGTGCTTAAGACTTGTATGCGGTACTAAATTGTCTTTTCAAAATGTACAAAACTATTTTTGTAGCCATAATAGTTTAGAAGTTATAGCGTTTTAAGTGGTAACACCTCCAAATTAGAGGTCACCTACTTTGATGGGCTATAATGGGAAATACGATGGAAATAGACCCCCCCCCTGCCATAAAATTTTTTGTTCGGCATAACTTCAGTAATCTTTCCTTAAAGGATTGTCCTTCTTAACTGGGACACCCTGTATAGCGAATGGACACCGAGTCTCCAGCCTGAAGAGTCATCGATTCCAACCCGGAGGTACAACTCTGACCTCAGTAGAGGAAAACCTCGCCTTAGGTGGCGCGCACAAGTGGAAGGGGGCCTCAACCAACTTAGAGTGCGCATCTGGAGGCGGTTAGCCCAAATATCGGGCTAACTGGAGAGACGTGTTGGTTGAGGCCCACTGGCCAGGCAGCGCCATCTAAGTTAGTAAGTAAGTAAAGTATTAAAATAATGGTCATAAATGTTAAAATCATACATACATACATCCATACATACATTTTCAATGGCCCGCTTATCCATTAAGTGGGTCGCGGGTGTAGGTTGCTCAAGTGGACCCTCCATAGCTCTCGATCTTCCGCCATCGACTCCAAATCATCAAGGGCAATCCCCATACGGGTAGAGGAGAGATTATGAATTTGATCTAACCATCTCATCCTGGGTCTACCTAGAGGACGCCTGCCCGATGGTACGGATTCCATAACACGTCGTGGGATCCTGGTCGGGGACATGCGTTTAACATGACCAAACCACCGAAGCATGGACCGCTCTGTTCGGAGAAGTAGCTGCTCGACATTGAGTTCCTCACGTATTCTGGGATTTCTAATGCGATCTCTACGAGTCACACCAGCAATACAACGGAGGAATCTCATTTCGGCAGCTTATATTCGCGATCTTATTCTTTCGGTCATTACCCAAACCTCATGACCATAGGTAAGAGTTGGAGCAAACATCGAATTAAAGACTGACAAGTTAGCTTTGACACCAAGTTCAGTCCTCCTAATAACAGAATGTCCAAGCTGTCTCAAAATTGATCCAACCTGACCAATTCTACAGGAAAACTCGGCATTGCTCCTTCCATTACTCGTGAATAAGACCCCGAGATACTTAAACTTCTCCACCTGTTTCAATGGGACTCCACTAACATGCAAAGTGCATTAAAAAGGCGTTCTGGAGACGACCATTACTTCAGATTTGTTCACGTTTACCTTCATCCCAGCTTCAACACAAACGGCTACAAACCGATCGAGTACGCGCTGAAGTGCAGTCTGAGAGGACCCAAGGATCAGCGAAGAGCAAATGACTTATCTTCAGATCTCCCAATTCGAAACGTTCTTCGCCAAGACTGCGCTGTAACATGCAGTCCATATAAGTAATGATAAGGAGAGGAGACAAGACACACCCCTGGCGAAGTCCAACGCCCACGGTGAAAGGTATTGATTTAACGCCGTTTATCCGAACACAGCTTTTACAGTTTGTGTAAAGAGATTGAATTGCTCTCAAGAGAGAACCGTCAATTCCATACTCCTGTAATACACTCCAGAGTTTACCTCGAGGGACTCGTCGTATGCTTTCTCCAAATCTACGAAGCATGCGTAAACAGGTATAGCATACTCCCAATCCCAAGCCTTCTCAAGTACCATTCTGAGAGTGAATAACTGGTCAGTTGTGCTTCTGCCGGGACGAAAGCCGCACTGTTCATCTCCTAATCGTGCCTCGACCACATTTCCTTATTAATCTTTTTTCACCTGTCAGATAAAACATGTTATTTCTAGTTAGAGTGAGTTAGCGTATATGCACTTCTCGTGTTTCAGGGTGTCGCACTTAATTCGAAAACTAACAGAGACGATAGATTAAAAAATTACGCGGCTCTTATGTATTTTCGAAAAATTTAAAGGAATTTTTTTGGAATACATTTTTCCAACGTAACACGAAACATAAAAAAAAAGAAACAAAACAGAATTTTTCAAAATTCGCATTAAGAGCTTTAGAACTTTTGTCGACCTATTCAGTTCTAGGACTCTTCCTAACCTATTCATAACTTTATAATGTCGCATTCTAAAACTGTCTGTAAGGTTAAAAAGTTGATGTCCTTGCGGTTGTCAATTAAGCCGTTCTGCTTAGCACCGTTCTCTGTCTTGCGGACTGATTGTTAAAGGAAATAAAAGAAGACTGCCACGGTTACCCTTCATCCTTTTCCCGTAGACATTTATCTACCGACTTTTTGGTCAAGCAGCAAAGCGGATTGATCCAATCACCCCCATTTTCCCCCTTAGTGATGGACTGTCAGATGCAATAGACAGGGAGCAAACTGCTACGGTCTCCCTCCGTCCCCGCCCGAAGACAAACCACTATATAATTTACTATTTTTATATAATTTACTTTAGCGATTAGGGTGTTTAAGGACAAGGAGGCAACACACAGCACACAGCAATACACTGCCACTACAGATTAACGAATAATATCAGAGTTTCTCCACAACTACATCAAAAAGTGGTAGTAAATACAAGAAAGAATGCTTCGAAGAGAGCTCACTCTTGCCTCTGTAGTCCTGTCTTTCTATCCTAGTTTAGGTGATGAAATCTCCAGCAAGAACCACTGGGTGCCGGCCGTGTCGTCCTATCGTGCGAGCTACAATGCCATCCAGTAGCTGGAGAAAACAGGTCAAAAATTATGTGCCGCACAGCCACGTACAAAATACTCTGTGACTTGTATCTACACATAATGCAAACTCAGTCGGAGACAAAAAACACTTCATTTTTCCCTTTTTTTTTAATTCTGTTATAATTTCTATATGGTTCGACTTTTTTCTGCAGGTTTTTTTTAGTAAAAATCACAAAAAAATGTTCTATAGCAATAACATTTTCTTTTTGCGCTGTATTTTTCTAAGAAGTTAAAACAGGTAGACAGACGCCCTAACAGTCAATCCAGTCCTGAGACTTACTAGACAAAAAATTAAACTGGAAATTGAACACCAATGAAAGAATCAAATAAGCCACAATAGCCTTTTATTCCTGCAGCAGAATTTTCGGGAAAACCTGGGGACCATCTCTCAAAATTAAGCTGTGGATGTACACGGCTATAGTAAGACCTATATTGACCTATAGTAGTCTCGTATGGTGGCCGGCAACCAATAAAGCCACTTACCTAAAGGCGTTAACGAAGGTTCAAAGACTAGCGTGCATCGGTACCACTAGTGCGATGAGGACAATCCCAACCGCAGGACTTGAAGCTATCCTCAACCTGCTTCCGCTAGACATTCATATAAAACTATCGGCTACAATTCAGCAATTCAATCAGCTTATCAGTAAACTGGAAATTGAACGAAGCGGGTCATTGATCCTACAGAAATACTTTGGCCGTGAACCTGTCACGGACTACATCACGCCTTATATAGAGTTTACAAGGCCTTTCTCGAGCACCTATCCCAGTAGCGAAGAATGGAGAGACGGACTCGTACCTAGCATACAAACCATAGCCGTATTTACAGACAGATCTAAAATGGACACTGGGATAGGGTCAGAAGCATTCTCCGAATCGCTGGGTATATCAAAAGCGATACGCCTCCCCGACCATAGTAGCTTCTTCCAAGCAAAGGTCCTGGCAGTGACAACAGCAGCCAGTGAGTCTGTGTTAGGGCAGTGCGCACTGGGTTAGCCCTATGGCGTTCGATATAGCACTGAGTTCGCACTGACACTGAAAACCTGTGTTCGAGGTGAGCACTGGGGCGCCCTATTTGAGCACTGAGCTGACCCTAGGTATTCAGTCAGGGCAAGAGTTCAGTGCTGGATTTTGCTGTCAATCGTAGCTGTCATTTGTGTGAAATCATGTTTTTGTGAATTATTGACTTCTGCAGCACTACTAAATGTTAAAACATTACAATCATTAATTGAACAAATTTAATGTTATTGCTGGTGGTATATAACTAAATTTTTTGTAGTGACAGGTCTCAGTGTTGCATTTTTCGTGTTCGACGTGAAACTAAATTTCTGGGGTTTCCTTGGGTTTTTTGGCAGCCACGAAAATTCACTGACACTTCTCAGTGCGCACTAGAGCGCACTAGGGCTGGCAACGTCGAACAAACCTAATACCACCTGGAGGTATTACCTTCTTTATTGACAGCCAGGCAGCAATAAAAGCCATAACTGCACCAGAAATAAAATCGAAGCTTGTGAAGTGCTGTCGCGAAGAACTGAAGCCTCTTGGTACACAGCACAAGGTATCGCTCTGCTGGGTTCCGGGACATGAAGGCATTGCAGGCAATGAGAACGCAGACGAATCAGGAAGATAAGGTTCGACAGCTGTTTCAGAACAAGCTGATCCCTCTGCGAATATCCCGCCTACAATACTCAAGCTTGAAATAGGGAGAAACGCAACAAGAGAGGCGAACGCTAAATGGGCCGCATTAAATACTTATGTAAACACAAGAATGTTATGGCCGTCCTTCAATGAAAACAGAACCGAGAGTATCATATAGGATAGGAAATCCCTGTCCACCCTCGTAGAAATCATAACGGGGCACAATACTCAAGAAAATGGACTTAACGAAAGGAGAACTTTGTAGAGCCTGCGGTGATGAGGGAGCTCTTGAGGACACAGCTCACTTCCTATGTCATATATATGAGATGTAGAAATGGTTACGTCTTATGGATCATTGATCTGCACTGCTTCCTAAGTTGTTACCTACCCATGGTTGTGAGGTCTTGTAGGGCTCACTTAAGGGCAGTTCATTCTTTCTCTTGCAGCAGCGCTACTTGCTATTATGAGCATTCGCATAACCCTTTAGCGTTATATCTCAGGTGTGTACCGCCGCCGTTCGTAAGCCTTCCAAGTTCATATAAGACTTTCGGCATCCCTACGTTATCCCTTTTTCCAAAATCCCTATACATAATCATAACATAAACTCTCATTTTTTTTTTCTCTTTTTCAAAAATCTCCCGGGACGAAATCCCATAAGATTAAATCTCCCACAAGCAAACTAAACTTTGCTATACCCAACCTTGCACCTACTCTAAATCCTACAGTGACCACAAGCAGGGGGGGTTACGTATCTCACTTTTTAACACCATTTTTAGGTGTTGCGGCGACAGAATTAATAACACCAAATCTAAAAATTTGGGATTTTGTCCCGTTAGGATTTTCACTCACGGTCTTTTGGAGTAAGGGATTTCAACACAGGGGATTTTGGAAAAGGAGATATCATCACCGAACCAAGCCGATCAGTTAGAACTATTATTGCTCTTAATAGTGACCGAGCACTTAATTTCCTTCGTGGTTCGGTGTGTGTGATTTGGTACCTTGTTCTTCAACTTATTTTTTGTATTATACGCTAGAATATCCTCACAACGCGGAGCACATCGAGAGCATTTTTAGCTTGTGCCTAAAGATAACAAAAAATATATATTTGTCGCAACAGGTTCGTAAAGGCACCGAATAGAGAAGCTTTTTTTCTCGATAGTTATACCTACTCTCGAATTGAGAGATCTGAGGATAAGTCATCTGCTCTTCGCTGATGACTTGGTCATCCTTTGGTCCTTTCAGACTGAACTCCAGCGCGCACTCGATCGGTTTGTAGCCGTTTGTGTTGAAACTGAGATGAAGGTTAACGTGAACAAATCTGAAGTGATGGTCGTCTCCAGAACGCCTGTTCAATGCACTCTGCATGTTAGCGGAGTCCCATTGAAACAGGTGGAGAAGTTTAAGTATCTCGGGGTCTTATTCACGAGTGATGGAAGGAGCAATGCCGAGTTTTCCTGTAGGATTGGTCAGGTTGGATAAATTTTGAGACAGCTTGGACATTCTGTTACTAGGAGGAGTGAACTTGGTGTCAAAGCTAAGTTGTCAGTCTTTAATTCGATGTTTGCTCCAACTCTTACCTATGGTCATGAGGTTTGGGTAATGACCGAAAGAATAAGATCGCGAATATAAGCTGCCGAAATGAGATTCCTCCGTTGTATTGCTGGTGTGACTCGTAGAGATCGCATTAGAAATCCCAGAATACGTGAGGAACTCAATGTCGAGCAGCTACTTCTGCGGATGGAGTGGTCCATGCTCCGGTGGTTGGCCATGTTAAACGCATGTCCCCGACCAGGATTCCACGACGTGCTATGGAATCCGTACTGGCTCCTAAAATAGCAAGTATCTATTGTCTTCAAGAATAATATCGGCGTCGCAGCTTTGTTTTCCCCATTTTTTTTAATACTCTGCCAACTCCTAAACTGTAAGGCGAATTTGTACCAACTTGATTTCTGACTCCGGAGCGAAATCTGAATAAATAATTTAGCTCCTAAATTAATAGCAATTGCCATATAACGATTGTAGTATAAAGAAGCAAGTAACGCGCGACCCAGTCGTGCACTTTTTTTTAAGTCAGTGCTCAGTGGATCCAGGTAGCCATTGTGGACATTACGTCGCATCGGAGATAAAGGTACATAGTTTTTGATCCCATGTCCACAGCAAAAATCGTAAAAAAATTCTGTTACTTGCCTTTCAAAATGCAATTTTGTCAACCCACTTGCTTTCACAATCAATTTCTGAAAATCCATTTAAAACATAAAACATGTATAATTTTTTTTAATATATAATTTTTATTTACTTTTTCTTTTGTCTCCGTTTTGTTTTCGTTTTTTGTAATTTTTTTTTTTTTTGCTTTTATATTTTTATTTAAAATAACAAATTTACAGATCTCCGTTTGTTTTGTATGTATATACCATAATATACTATATATATGCCTTCTTGTTTGTTTGTTTTAAAAGTGATTTTTTTTATTTTTTGTGTTTTTCTTCTTTTAAATTGTTTCTAATATTGTTTTTGTTTTTATTTATTTTTAATTTTTTATTTTATACATATAATATATTTATATATAAGGTATAGTAATTTCTTTTTTCATTTTGTTATAATTAGAATTTATTTTTAAATAAACTTAATTACGTACTACATTTTGTTTTACTTGCGTATTTATATACACAAGTAGTGTTTTTTATATATATCTAATTACTTTAAATATTCACAATGAAATTAGACGAAAAACAAAAAAAAATATTATATATAGCAATGCAAATAGTGCTAATTAACTATGAATAATATTGCTTTTAATTGTTTTTTTTTTTATTATGTATTTAAATATATAATATTTTTTTGTTGAGTGTGGGTGATTTTAATTTTTTTTACACAGGCATGCGGTTGTTTTTTTTTTTCCTTGAAATTTTAAATGCAATTTTTTTTTAATTTTTTTTCGATTAATCTATTATGAGGAAAGGAGAATGAATATTATACTATATACACTTTATTTTAATGAAATTAAATTAAAGCATTTATGAAAATAGGTGATAAACAAAAAAAAAAACAATTGAGGGAACATAATCGTTAATATATATTTTTTTTGTTACCGTATCACACTTTGTTGTAAAGTTTTCTTGTTTTAAATTAACTTATGTTTTAATAGGTAGCAACATTTATTTTTGTTTGCTTTTTTTTTATACAATTCACTTGGCTTTAATTGCTCATTTTAGTTTATTGTGATTGAATTTGAATTTAAGGAGAAAATCGGATAACATTGGAAGGAAGCTTAAATTTGTCTCTTGTTCCACATTCGATGCCCAACTGATATGTTAGTGATGTAGTGTAGTAACTAGGTGGTAACATTGGTATGTTACGAATGCAAATAATTATTAATACTGTCACTCTCATGCGCAATTAATTTTATTTATTTTGTTAGAAGGCATTCATTAAAATTTTCTGTCTCAATTGTTTTGCAAAAAAAAAAAAAACATAAACTTAAAGAATAATAGGAAAAGTTACTGATACACTAAATAAAAAATAAAATAAACAAAAAACAAACTCTCTTTGGTTACTTCACTGATTTGCATAAATACAACAAAACGATGGGGTTTATGTTGCGATTTAGGGTTGGATCGGAAGGGAGATGTTGACAAAGTGTGATTGAATATAGTGGGTATGTTGGCAGGACTTCTACATGGAGTTGTAGCTGCTGCTACGGGTAACAATCGCCACCTCAACGACATACTCATAGTATGCTACCAGTGCAAGTCGATGAACACTCACGCATTCTATTCATCCGATTATTATATATCATCTGGACTGATACGCTCAACAAAATTATAGAAAGTACATAAATGGGAAAGAAATTGGGATCGGTGGCAAACTCCAGTGCCAGAGCCAGCCGTTCTTTCGATCGTGGGAATAGGAAATCCCATAGCGACTGAAAGCAAATACATATGAGAGAGAAAATGATTTTGAAAAGGAAACGGTAAGAAATAAAGTTTTAGAGACCATGGTTGCGGACCTGAGTGCTTCAAAGATAACCTGCACAAATTGGGAAGCGCTCAGCATTATATTGACTTGTCCCAAGACGACGCATTCATAAAAAAACACTTTCAGAGAGATAAATTCTAGAAATAGAGGAAGGCGCAATCACGGTTCACGAGTATGTTCCAAAATCGAGAAAGTGCTAAAGATATAGAACAGAGAACAGGACATAAATCCCTCAAAGCCAAGGAAAATCAAAAGTTATGCAAGAAACAGTTCCAAGACTGGCTTGCCTGAAGGTGGAAAGGGCTTAGCTGGTAAGAGTCCGCCATACCGGCAAAGTTGGTCACACTTAATGAAGCATTAGAATACCTTTTCTGTATACACATTTATGTCTTCCGTCGGTGGCCGAACCAACGCTGTTCATGTCACAAACGCTGCAACCGCTACACCATGGTCACCGTCAAAAGTGAAACAGTTTCCCCCCTATCGCGAATAATATTTCCCCCGGAAACATTTCCATCGGAATTCTTCTGATTTTGTTGAGCAGAAAAAATTAGATCGGCTTCATTACCAACTTAAAAATCCTGAAAACTGTATAAAAATCGCAAACAGCTTCTGTTGTAAATTTGGAGTATTTTTAATGGCAACAGCTTATCGGACTCCATTTTTGCACAGATAACAAAACGGGCGATACTTATATTTGCATCCATTTGAAGGCTCCCTGTTGTCAAAATCAATGCCAAGTCTGTGGCTTAAAGTGGTGCGGATTCCCATTCATAGTCATCAGCGAATAAAGAAGCCATCGCTCGGAATCCAGCACGTCGGTGTCAGCCACTTAACGCGCGCCGCAAGAAGACACAACCTAATTAAGGCATCTATCAAACTCGATTTACATGTCCTTATTCCGTGTGCAAGGCTTTCTTCTTAGGACGAAAGGACCTACATATTTGTGCCGAATCTGAACGGCTGAATTGAGAAGTTTCTTAGGAAAATTACACAGACTATCCCGAGTGGTGACACAGTGGAAAAAATTGTAACATGTAACTTGGGTTTTTTTTGGGGGTTCAACCCTGAGATCCCTCGTTTAACAGTCCATCACAATGACCACTGAATTATTATGTAGGGCATCGATTTTGAGAAGCGACACTTGTTACAAACAAACAATTATTGGAAACGAACTAAGCTTTTAAATAATATAAATTAGGTATAAGTGCATTGGGCCTTAAAATCTTACTGCTTAATGTCAGGTATTTATTTATTTTTATATTTAAGAAAAATGTATGACATTATCTATTCTATGGGTTTTTGAGATAACATTTTCTATGTAATTAGATTAGTATCTGAATGGTTTGTGTGCTTGGCTACTTCAGGTTGAACCCCCAGAAAAATATCAAGGTATTGCAAGTGATCGCTGCTGATCTTGACCGGACTCAAACCATGACCATTGTTTTGTTACAGTCATTATAGAGAATTGTGGATCGAATAGGTTTGGTTATTTCGAATAAGTATTCCAGGTAGTGAAGCAGGGCTCTCTCGTCTCAAAAGAATCATCCGCTATTGTGTCCATATTCTTAAAAGACCGACCTAGAGGTTTTAGACGAAGTACCTAAGATGAAACGATTTTTGTATGTATGTATTTTTTACCCTTAAATATGAATACCGCCAACCATTTTTAAGGTTCCGTTCCCATAGAGACAAAAGGGAACCTTCTGGTTTTCGCTGCGATGTCTGTCCGTCTGTCCAAGCCCTCTAAGACAATTTTGTTGTTTTCAAGACATCAAATTTGGCCAAGTACGGAATCTTCGGTGCGCGAGTGATACTCGCAATTGGCCCGTTTTTTTTTTTTAACTTCAAGAATAACATAGAATGCATGTGAATTTTTTAGATAAACACCTATAGGTACAAGTGTGATGTCAAAAAGAACTAACAATTAATTTTCTTATTTTTCCAGGTAAGCAACTATGTACTTAGCCTTTGAAGATGTATATCTGCTGCGTAATCTGTCTGGATACACGCAATTTTGGGAAAATAAGAAAAATGTGACTCAATAAGGTATTTTTAAGAACCAGGCACTTATATTCTATTACATTCTTTGCCCCTTTCTTCACATTTATTTTGTTTTCATTATAATCTTCAAAATATTACATGAAATCATTGTGTTACCCTTTTAGTAGTTGTAACAACAAAAGACGGTCTGTTAAAAATAAATTGCCTTTGAGATAAATTTTTTTTGCACATCACTGTAGTATTATTACATACATCATACATGCATACAGTGGTGTGCAGAAAACTTGGCATCACAAAACATGTTAAAGGTCTTAAAAATTTGTATAGTATTGAAATTAATATGACCCTGCCTATAGAGGATGTTTGAAGAGTCTTAAGACTCAAAGAACTGAAAATCACAATGTCAAGTGTTTGTTTCTAGGAAGGTGCGACGACGAAGCATGCGTTTTTCGTGTATGTATACATTGTTGCGGCAACATACTAGTTGAACCACCCTTCCCGTATAAATCAACTTTTTTTGAAAGCATGCTCATTTTTGAGACTATCTAAAGTCTTGGCAACATGTCTTCAAAATGTTGCAGCTCAATACATGCTTCCTCTGAAGCATAACCAGGTCTATCTGCACATTGTGTTGCGCAACATTTCTTTTAAGGATTTCTGAGAGAAATTATAAAATTTTGGTATGATGGTGTTGTCCTAGTCAAACAAACTCACGTTTGTACATATTTTTGGGACAACATGTTTCCGAAACAAAAAAAAAACACAATTAGTTCAATCATCATCCTCTTGTAAAGTTGTTTTTTGTCGACAAATGTGACCTACATATGTCCCATATTAACTGTACATTTCGATCCAGCCCCTATATAAACAACATAAACTCTAGGACACCCAAAATTGCATAAAAAAAAATTGCCTTGCAACTTAAATAAGTAGTAGGTACTCACCCACTGTTAGGGAGCACCGCTTGTTTTAACTCACTCTCCGATCGGATTTTTAATTGATAAAATTTAATTTTAATTTCTATTTAGTGTTTTTTTGATTTTTCTTAGTTATTTTTTTTATTATACAGTTTAAAACCTATAAAATATTATATTTTCTTTCATCGCCTACGTTTTTTTTGTTGTTTTTTATTTTTAATTTTTTTGTATCTACAAAATGCTATGCGGTCCTATGTACACATGTGTCATTGTTGGGGGCGCCATCTATATATCTAAACGGTTAGCTTGTGAATTGGATAAGTCTTACGAGTTAAGGTGTGTGTGTGTGTTGTTTGTGTGTGCGTGAAGGGAAGTTGGATGTTGTGGGGGTGGGGGAACCCGACTGGATTACAATTCGGTGTGTCACACGTCATCGAGATCTATGATGGACGACTTGTCGTTGTCGTCCGCGGCATACAAATGTCACTGATCCGATTGCGGCGACTGTTTCCCTGATCTCCCATGCATATGATGATGATGATGCAGCGGACTCTCTTCCATCGAGCTATTGACGTTTAGACTGCTGCCGTTATGTTGCACTTCCAGCCCATTGACCATTTTCTCGATATTCTTCAGTTCTGACGGCGAACTAGAGCGCTGCTTAAGCAGTGATGGCGGTGTTGTGGGTGACATGGATATCGGTCGCGTCGGAGGAGAATTCGAGGAGGCACGTTGATGTCTAGATGGGCTTGAGCTAAGGCTTCTTGGTCCATTGTCGCCACTGATGCTGGGCCCTTCACCGGAACTACCGCCGCCGGTGCCGCTACACCGTTGATTGTTCGAGCCGGGCGTGACGGCATCGAATGCCGAGCCTAGACTCCCAGGCAGATTGTACGGTGTGAATCTGTGCCCCTTTAAGCCCTGCAATGGAGACACTGGCGAATGTCCTGAATAGTGACCAAATAAGGCGGGATGTTGAGCGGCCAACGCTAATTGAGCATTGAACAAGAGTCCCGGATTGAGGCCGGGATTCATGGCAGCCGCAGCGGCGGGATTGTGTAACAACGACAACGGAGGTGGTGGATACAATCCATGGGGATAGAGATAAGGCAATAGATGAGGCGATGGATGAATCGGTGGACCCACTGATATATTCGGTGCTGGATATGAGCCACCGGCAGCGCCATGCGCTTCTTTGGGACTTCCCGACGATGTGGGCCGGAATGCACCACCCGTACTGCCGCCAACACTTTCCGAACAACTGGAGTCGCTGCCATCGCGTTCGATGTCGTCCGACTGCAGCCGGCGTCGTATTGCATCTTCGTTTGAGTGGTCGCCAGCACCGGCCAAGTGGTTGAACCAAGCTGCAAGGGCTAAAATTGGTTAGAAAACGTTGTTATAATATCTGAACAGAGAAAAATGTTTATAGTTTATTAGGCTATGTGAGTTGAGTTGATTGAAAAGGTTTATGGATCTAAAAAGGTGGTTGGTCTTAGGAAAATGTGACCGATTATCAGATAAGAAGGCACTTTTCTGAAAAACCCTCGTCGTAGAAATTCTTTAAGAGAATCAACTGATGACGGAAGAAATTTGGTACAGTCCTCCATATATGACGAATGGCCTAAAGAAGAACTAAGAAATGTTTTGAAGAAATGCCTCACAATGACCACAAAGGACCATACGCCTTTAAGACACACTGTGAGTCGGCTTATAATGATACTTTTAGATCAAGTCCTACCAATGGTATATAAGCCAACCTTTTTAGGCCCGGAACTTTATACTTGTTAGAAAACAGATCAACTGAAAAAGCAGAAGGAAACGCATTACTTGTTACTCCTGAAAAACGGTAACTAAAGAAGTTTATTGCCAGCCAGACTACGAATTTTAATATCTGGTATCTGCCAAAACTCTGTAAGCTCTCAAATATGCACCTGCAGCCTTTAAGAAAACTACATTAAGGGCGCCAACGGTAGTAGATTCTGGAACTCATCAGAACTCTGAACCGCCTTCTACAGAGAGATGTGTGCGAAAGCCTCTGGTTTGACCAGAGAATGCTTCTACACCTAGTCTGTAGATATACATAAGTCCGCAACGCGATTGCAACAAATTTTTTGACTAGAGTCTAAAATATGTGTAAAGAAACAAGAAACAGAAACATCCTTCCTGATCACAGCACTCTATATGTCAGTCCAACCATCAGTGGCATTCAAAATAAGGATTTTGTATTTTTTATGGTGTTTGTGACTTTTTTTTTGTGTCATTCACCTTGACTCAAACACGTTTGAAGCATGTTCAATGTAATTTTTATAAAAAAGACGACCAAAATGTCTACAATTCTTATACAATTTCAGCTAGTTCGAGTGTCTGGTATCATTTGGACAGACTTGATGACTTTCTGTAACTTGAAACAGATAAAGCTTAAATCTTCGTTGCACTACATCGCAGCCCCTGTGGGTATACTGCATTTTATTTGCTTTCAACTAGGCATAGTACCCCATCCTCGTTTTTGGTAAAATGACTACTTTAATAACTTTTGTTATTAGCGACGGCAAGTGGCGACTCACGTCAAAGTTAAGCTTAGTGGGAATACGTGTTTTTTGTTCCTGCTTTTTTTGTTTTAAGAAATATGTGCATATTACACAACGCCTTGAGGTTGTATTTTGTTTAAGATGTGGTGGCAAGTCACCCTAAACACTCTCTAGTGCCGTCTACTGTTATCATACCTTCCTTTATAGAGGTTTGTTTAGCTGTGTAAAAAAGAGCAATGACAGCTGTGAATTTGACAAGCAGATCTTTGATCTACGCCAGTTTTGTGACTGCTACCAACACAAATGGGAGTGTGTTCCATTGTAACATATCAGGAGCATCAGTCACTGCCACGCAGATATCGACAAACAAACTTTTGTATTTGTCGTTAAACTAAATTTTTTTGGGGGTTGAACCGGACAGTATCAGCTGCTTAGAGATGACACAGTAGGTACGTCCATCCGTAAAAACACGAAACAGAGTAAAACTGACACATTTAACCATAGCATATCATAGGAATTCAGTGGAATACTTCGTGAAACTGATTGAGAAGTTGAACAGAAAAAGTTTTTCGTACGCAAAAGTTAATAAATTCGTTTTCTAGAAAATTTGTAGATCAATTGCTTATTTTTTTTTTTGACAACATTTTAAGACCGAGATTGAGTTCAACGATTAAGTTTAAGTCCTTCAAAAAAGCAAACAAATTTTTTTTTCGGTTGCATTTTGCTGATAGCTAAAAACGGGGCCTAAGCCTGCAGCATATTTAGGTGAGAAGTGCGTGCCCGCGCTTCGACCCGCGAACGTTTTTTTTTTCAATACACATCAATCCTCCGCATTCATTTACAGCTGTCAAATGTCTTTTCGAGAGCTGTGTTGACTTACAACAATCTCTTATCTGTAGCGCCCTCTACCAAATGTCATCAGTCAAGAGTTACAGAATACAAATTTGACGTCTCACTTTAAAACTTTTGTTAATTTTGACAGATCACAAAATTACATAAACCTTTTCGATCAACCTCTGATGGAATATATAAAATACAAAATAAAATATCATATTAAAAATGTCAATCATACCTGAGTGCTGATGCGCATGCATCTGTTGCAGCGAATGACTTAAAGGCAACAACGGGCTCTGTGGCGGTCCCACCACATCCAACAGCTTGTCATCATCGTCCTGATTGTCGTGCGGATGCGAACGGCCGGTGTGTCCCAAGTGTAGCGGCGCTCTACTACTGCTCACGTGCGTCGGATTCAGTTTATCCGAATCGGACCCGCGATTCGACATTAACGCTTGCCTGTAACAACAATTGGTATGGGAGTTTGTTCATTAGAATATCCTCGGCTCAGACAGACGAAAGTAAATCGCTAAATAAAAACCAGTCGTTGTATCTATGATCTCGAGTGCAATTGTTAATTGATATAAATCTGTGTAACTTTAACTCCATCAAAGTGACTATTGTCGTCGCCCCACTTCCCACACTTGGACCAGCCAAAGGACGAACAACAAAACAAAAAAAAAAAACAAGATACTTCTGCTAAGTCCCTGCTAATTACTTCAAATGTGGTTGTCGCTTCTCTCTGGCGATTTGTTTCCTGTCATTATTTGATCACCCAAAGGACCACTTGGAAACCCTTTCTTTCATCCTGAGGGCTAATTTATTATACGAACCCTTCTTTTCCCCGTCGAGTATATCAAAACATCAAACATAGACGACGACGGCGCAGCAGTGTGAGACTGTTACAATAATCCCAATAAATTCTCTGCGGTTTCATCCCCCTCTGGTGTGCAGTGTATTATTATGATTATAATGCCCAATGATATGGTATTAGATGCTAAGTTACTCGCAGCACACCACAGGGATTTGAAAGGATAATATTCGAATCGAGATCGAAAAGGAATAGTATATAACTGAGAGCGCAATCATTGACAACTTCTTTTGTGAAAGTGGGTAAGTAGTCTAGTGCAATTATCACGGTGTGGTGTGCACTTTGAATTTGTTTTTCGTCCTTATTTTTTTTTTTTGCGTAATTAAGCATCACCTCGGAGAAATAGTGTTGGGGAAAGGATTTTCCGGTGTTTTGCTTGCGAGGAACATTTTTCACCGTCTACCGCTTCGCCAAAAGTTTTGCTGTTATTTTGTTTGTTGCTGTTCTCCAACTCTTTGCTGCGGAATAACTGAAGTGTTTGACTCTTTGCTGTTTGCTGGTGGTATACAATTGATTCTCTTTCCTATGGCTAAGGGTGGATTGTTGCTAGCCCTCTGGGCATATTTTGATCGTTTAAAAATTGCCTGCTGTTTTTTTTTTTTTAGCAAATTGTGAGAACTTGTACATATTTTTTGAATTTAAAAAAAAAGTGCAAAGAAAAACTTTAACAATCGCATTGAATTGAAGGAGAAGCCCAGGAGCTAAGGGTGATGTGGCGGAAAGCGTTTGGTGTTGCCTTGGGGCGGGAAATTATTATCAAAACGCTTGGAAGTTGAATTTTGTTGAGTTAAACACTTGGCTGTCACTTTGTAGTGATTGCAGTTGAAGAAATAACTAAAGTTGAAGAAAAACTATTGATGCAGTGGCTGGAGGGCAGGACAGGAGCAAATTGAATGATTAAATTGGAGTGCCAAAGGGTTCCCTCGTGGTACCTATATTTGAATCAATGAGGTGGAAATTGATACAGTGCGAAGTCATTTCCTCTATATAACATCATGTGCGATGGTGTTCTACAATCGCGAGAATAAGCTATAACGCTATAGATAAGCGGTGACAACATTTTGTCTGTCTGAGGTGACTGATGTGGGTTGAGGAAGAAAAATCACCAACGAAAAGGAAAGTCACAGCATTTTGTTGAAGAGGTACTTGAATAATATAATTGAAGCGTAATTGACCAATTTTCCAGTGAGAAAAGGTCTTCAAAAACACGTCATCAGATAGCTAGTATCTATGTAAAGCCACAAAAAATGTAGTGGGTTTGAAACGGTCTACCGCAGGGCACTATCTTCGGTACATTACTGGTTAACGTTTACGATATCTCTGGAAGGAGTTCTAAATGCGGATGACTTTTGTTTATGAGGAATTTTTATTCATTAAAATGTATCAGCTAAGCTGATTAAATACAAGAAATGAAGCTGGTTTGGCTATAGCAAACATCAGTGAAAAAAAAAAACTGCAAACGAAATTGGAAGGAAATGCAGATAATCTGGTTCAGGACTCCATCAATTCAAACCCCGAATAGAAAATATCTCTTAAAGTTAGTCAGGCATTCATTGATGAACGTTTAAAGAGCTCCATACATCAGATAAGAAAGTCGACGCCTATAACGTTTGCTTTTACGATTTTGAAGCTATCGCCAGTAGCGTATCTACAAAATTTGCATAGCAGAGAAATATATTCAGAATCAGCTCTTGCGATTCGCCGCTCGGAACACTACAAAATACGGCCATAGAAGGAGACCCCTTCAACTGCGCCAACTACAAAGGTCAGTCTCCTTAACATCGCATACAGGATCCTGTCTGCCATACTGTGTGAACGCCTTAAACCCTTTGTAAATAACCTGATTGGCCAGTATCAGTGCGGTTTTAGGCCAGGAAAGTCCGCCGTCGATCAAATTTTCACACTTAGGCAGATCCTGGAAAAAACCCAAGAAGTCCAAAGCGATACCCACCATCTTTTCTTCGATTTCAAAGCCGCGTACGACAGCATCTATAGAGACGAGCTATACAGAGCCGTGTCTAGCTCTAACACCCCAGCAAAACTCGTTCGATTGTGTAGGATGACGAAGGAGAAAGCCCGCTGCTCCATTTAGGTCGGTAGCGACCTTACCGAAACCTTTGATGTCAGAAGAGGGTTTAGACAGGGTGACGCGCTGTCGTGCGACTTTTTCAACATCATACTTGAAAGAATTGTCCGAAACTCACAGGTCAACACACAAGGCAAAACCAAGTATATGCTGTCAACAAGAAGTGACACCCAACATAGTAGAATCGGACAAAACGTCATGATCGACAGCTATAACTTTGAGGTAGTGAGGGACTTTGTCTACCTCGGTTCTGCCAGCAACATCTCAGAAGAAATTAAACGAAGAATAACTCTTGCCAACCGCTGTTTCTTTGTGCTAAGAAGGCAATTGGGTAGTAGAGCCATATCCCGAGCAACTAAGGAGATTCTGTATAAGACCTTGATCATTCCAGTCCTGCTTTAGGGCGCTGAAGCTTGGACTCTATCTAAAGCGGATGAAGATCCTCGGTCGCTTGGAGAGAAAGATTCTTCGTAAAATTTTCGGTCCCGTTTGCGTTGACGGGCTTTGGAGAAGGAGATACAACGACGAACTATACGAGCTGTACAGCGACATAAACCTGGTCAAAAAACATAGCGAGTAAGGGCCGTTTGCTGATACGACTCATAACGATTTAAGTTCTACTTAAATTCTTAAGGGCCACTTTTTGTATGGCATAAACTGTCACATAAGAGGTTATGTGGAACTTAAATTTTTATGTGCCGTATCAGCAAACGGCCCTAAGTCATTTAAGATAGCTAGGACATGTAGAACGGATGGAAACAAATGCTTCGGCCAGTAGAGTCTTCGAGACAAAACGAGGGAAAACGCAGTAAAGGAAGACCTCGCCTTAAGTGGCGCGCCGCGCGCGCAAATCTAAGGCGACCTCAACCGACAAGGAGTGCGCAACTGGAGGCAGTTACCTAAGGACCGGGCTTACGGGAGATGCTTGTTAGCTGAGGCCTCGGTTCACCAGAACTGTAGAGCCGCCTAAGTAAGTAAGTAAGAAGCCAAGCACAGAATTAGCTCTTAGGAGTCAGTACTTGGCATACTACGAGTTGTTGCCCTTAAAATAAATTTATTCGACAGCTAGATACGCAGCTCCCACAGTCCCACTTGGTTGAATACAAGAACAAAATTGAAAACTTTTTTGATCTTTAATAAGATTGTAATCACGTGAGCTCAAAATCCCCAATATCAATAAGAACAGCTGCAAGTTTACAATTTTCGTCATATACCAACTATAACGTGTGTCGGATGAGACCCTTCTGAGTGCGTTCCAAGGCTCCTTCCTTGCAGAAACACGATGACTCAATATAGTCAACCATACACTTCTTTAAGTGATAGGGATAAACATTAGAGTGTCTTGAAATTTAAGAAACCAAGCCCATGCCGGTTTTCCAGACACAAACCATTGAGTTGAGATGTCGTTCAGGTCCATATATATTAACACCAGTTTGCTGTGACTGTGTGTTGGTTCCCTCAGGATAGGTTAGGTATCTGCCAAGGTGATTTCCTTTGAAAATCGTTCATACGCTTCTGCACCTGCCCTCCCTCTGAATTTAGCTGGTCTTACAACCCAGAGTGGGTCGGGAAATCCCATTTGTCAATATTTCAGTCACTTGTTCACAGTTTGGGTAAAATGTTTTGCCTACAAGTGAATATCTTTGACCTAACCCATAGGGTAGTTTGAAACATTGATGTGTTTGTCTTCTGACTTTACTACACAGATGGCGTCGGAGGTATATGAGAATCATTTCACTTGACTGAAGATACTCAACGATATTGCAAAATCCAACCTTTTGCTAACAGAATCACTTAACCACTACACAACTATTTTCATTATTTTTTCGTCATTTTTCAAATCGAATTTCATATCATAGATCTCCCTAGGAATTATGAATAATCTGCCTCCTTCTATAACCCACAACGCCACAAATGTCTTTCACACAAAATTACAGTGCCCCTCAGCTACCGTTTACGTTCCCTGTAATTTTCGAAATTTAAAAATAAATTCCACCGGTACCACGCCTCCGCTCTGGCCTTTGATCTAAAATTCATATGTGCGACTTTTAGCACTCCTCTACCAGCCGGGGGCCACCACAATACCACGCAATCGAAAATAATGTGAAATGTGAATAGAATTCCATTAGAAGATAATTGACTACTATATTCCATTGCAAAACTACCCTCTCCCTGTGCGGTAAACTTTTCTTTTTTTTTTTATTTGTTAAACATCAGCCCACAGTCGGCCTACATACAATTTCGTGTTCGAAAGGGTAACGAAGCAATAAATTTACTCGAAATGAGCAAGACACAAGAGCTTACATGGCATTTCCATGTCATTGGACTGACAGCCTAATCTTTCATTTAACATCATCTCTGGGTTTCGTTTGGCACCGCCAACGCGCACCGTCGAAGCCGATTGCGAAACGCGAAGAAATTATTCTGTCAGCTAATAGCATTAGAATGCGGTGCTGAAGAACAAGCTCACAAGTAGTGTGACATAAGATTCCACACGAGACCGCATACGAACCACGAACGACGAAGAACTGATTCCTCTAATTTGATTGATTGATTTTAATTTCCTGCATTATCATGATCCCATCCTTAATCTAGCTGTGTATAGCTGAGATTTACTCGAGTCAAACAACGCATAAAAGGAGAGCAAATAGCCCAAGTCACCCTATAGACTCGAATAAAAAAACAATTTTCTACGAGATTACCGGAAATCCGATACACCCAGTGATTGAGGGTGAAAGTCCATCATACTCGTACTCGGCCTTCGGAAGACAGGACACATCCATCTCGGCCTCGTCATCGTCATCACAAATCCATTTGGACAAACAGATTGATAGAGTCTACACAGAGTTTGTGGCGAATTGAAACCCAGAAATGACATATCAATTTGGGATTTTTTTTTTCTGTTTGTGTTATTTTTCGTATATCCTTGACAAGGGGACGATGAAACGACGATGACGGGGATAACTTGTATCGTCATCAAGAGGGTGGAATGACAACAGAGTCAAAACCGGAATCGCTTGACAGCGTAGCACAAAGTGTCAGTGTCATTTGGAGAGATGTCAGTTAGCTTATGTGGCGCTGCCAGTTCGGGTGACACCTACACGCGGACAGTGGGAGTTTTTAACGATTGAGTACACACAAACAGAAGACTGAAATAATTTCCTCCCACAAAAAGCCACTCAGATGTATACGAAACAATGGGGGCTTCTCTGTGTCGTCGAATGAGATATTCTGCTCACGACTTTGTACATTTAGTTGGCTGATTAGTGTGTGGAAGCATTGTTTCTGACGTGCTACCAAAAAGGAGTAAGGGATGGTCGGTTGCTTGCTTTATATTTTCCCTTTTTTTTTGTGAACGTGATGGTGGAAATTGTGCGGTTCTATTTTCCATTTGACTTTGTGAAATTGCTGTGCAAGTTGTCACCTAAAGTCTTGTGCAAAATTGTTTCCTGAATTGCAAATCCAAGAGATTGGTTCGTCAGGGTGTGCTGGGAAATTTATGTAAAAATGTAGTCACAGTCAAATTTCTAGTTACTTAAAAAGTTCCAGAACAAAATCAGTGCAAAGTGTCAAGTTGCAACTGAGTTTGGTTAGCGAAGCTGTAGCAAGTAAGAAATGAAAGAAAAGCAAGATGAACAAGCAAGGCAGACGGCACATGGTAAGCTTTAGTGGAGCTGGAACAGCAAAGCAGCAATAAGCCTCAACATCAGTTCGCAACGCATTTTGGAATTCGAAGCTATAATAGTTACCAAAGAATAGAATGAAAGGATGAACAAGCAACACATTCGAAATGTCTGCTGAACGAGCAATAGACAGAGCAGAACAGCATGTTGCATAATAGCCATAGAATCAACAATCTTTGAGGGTCATTCTGCTTATTTTGTATGGCTAGGCTAAAAACTGATTAATCTTCTTAATGTTGTTTTAAATATAAGGTACTATCTCAAACCCTCGCGACGGAACTCTAAAGGCACATTTCCAGATGATGAGCGAAATTGCCGTATCTGATTTTCGGCTAGAATTGGGTAGCTGACAACCGGACACACTTCAGAAATATAAGGATTTGTTAACGCAGTTGAGATACCAATAAAAAGACACATTGTGTACCATTCTCTGTCAAAATCATAAACAATTTCTCAGTGCTTGATCACTTCAAGAAAAAAAAAAAATGGAACAAACTCGAAGATGTACAATCTTACCCTAACTGATGTGGCACTGAGCTGATACTGATTGTCATGCCAAACGTTAGTAAGGCTTAATATACTTCTTGATGTCCAGTTCGTCAGGCGGCGATTATTTTCATAAAGTCATTTTTTTAAATATGTACCCAACCTCGGACAGAAATGACGTATTTATGTCAAAATGTATGGCAATTTTGGCACAAATAGAAAACGGTTTATTTTTTCACAGAAAAAATATCTACTCTAAGATGTGATCCTTCAATTGTCTCCATTTTATATCGCAATCATCCTTTGAAGAAATATTTAAAATTTCGCTAACAATTCTGATTATGGAACTTATATCCATTAATTTTGTTTACGTACTTTTAACGTCGTCTAAGTTAAATTTAAAAATGCCTTCGCCCATTTTTTTGGGCATTTCTGACAAGTTTGCTGCAAATTATACAGCAGTGCCAAAAGGTAGTCATTCTTCTATTTTAATAATAAGTGAGACACAGAAAATGAGTTCCAAATAAAAATATAATTTTTTTTATGTCTTTGAGTGCAGAAAATTGTAACAATTTAGTACGAAGTAGTCAGGCGAATTTTTTGACTCGTTCCCCTTAAAATGTCTAAAAAAAATTTGAATTTGAATTTTGAAACATATTAACATATTAACAAGTTTTGTCAGACGTACTTATGTATTTCATAGAAATTTGTAATGTCTCTTTATTTAATATTTTTCCCTAAAATTTACTTGTTATTTGAAAGTTTTTCTTATGCGCACAGTCGCAAATGTTTTAAAATCCTGTCAAATTACTACTGAAATCTTTGAAAATTTGGAACCTACCAATCATTATTCTTACCAAAGAAGTTTGTTTGTATTTTGGTACAGCATTGAGAAGTTCTATCGGATAGTAAGTTCCAATCAATTTAAATTCCAAAAATTTCCTCAAAATTCTGACAATTCAGTGCGGTGCGTATAACGTACCCACAAGTTTTAAAATTTTGACAGATTGCTCCTAAAAACTCTGACAATTTATACCTAGAAATTCCATTACAAATTTTTTTTAGAGTTCTAACAATTTGGTATCTAAACAAATACTGACAGAGCTTCCCGGAAAACTTCAACATATAGATAATTCAGACGGACGGTGTTCAAAAATGTTAAAACAATTTTAAAAAATCTGGCTGCAGTTTAGATAATTTTTTCCAAATCCTTTTCTAACAAATATGTACAAATTCCGACAATTTTTTATGCCCAAGTTTCAGTATTTTGCCAAAATTCTTTTGAAAACTCTCTTGATTTAGCCATCGCTAAATATTATTTTGACTTAGGTACGTACCTACTTTCTTCTTGAAGTTCGCATAGCAATTTTGCAGAAAAGTTCATCATGCGTGGTTGAGTTGAAATTTGGATATGTATTTTCTCAAAATCTTATTCTGGCAATCATCTGATAATTATGACAAATTTGTACGCACATGTTTAAAATCCTGCCGAAATTTGCATACAGTTTGGGCTTTCTTTGCTCACTATAAGTTTCCATAACAATTTTGTCAAAAAATGTATACGTTCTGTCAGAATTTTTGTTATAAATTTTAACAATCTGGTTGAAGTTTTGTGTATTTTAGGAAACTTTAGCCTGACTAATAGGCCAACCATGTTTTAACACATTACGACCCCACTCTGCAAGAAGTTAAAATTTCTGACCTGGTCCTGATTTTTGCAAGCTTTTCTACATCGTTGGGCTTTATCTTGCTTCACTACTTGATAGAGTGCATTGTGACATGTAAGGTCGTCAATTCAAGCAGTTGAGCTTCATAAAATCGTAAAAGTTCAAAATTGTGCATTTCTGTCAAAATTGTTTGTAAAAAATGTTCATCATTCGTTTAAGAAAAATCTTTTGAATAATATAATCTTAATGAAACTCTAGAGCGAAATTTTCTATCATTTATGGCCCAGATGAATTCTGACCAATTCGTCAGATTTTTTTTCGAAATCTTTGGGCATTATTTTTGACCTACGATTACAAGTAGCAACTGGTAATAATGTTCCTTGCAACGATTTCCTCAAATTTCGTACTACGCCCGAGATCACAGTCAACCGTCAAATGCTAAAAATTTATTGATACTCACTTTTTCTCCCTCTTGCCGGCGCCGGTGTCTCGAAAGCCTTTCGCAAACGGATTATTATCGATTTTCAATTGAGTTATCTGCAAAGTGTCACAACTAAGTATCTCCAGTAATAAAAAAAAAGACGTCAACAACTTACCTTTTCATTTTGATATGCAGTGACGGCTATAAACTCAGTTTCCTTAAACACATACGTCCTGAACGTTGAATACGGTAGTTTCAGGATATCATTGGCTCGCACCAAATGAAATCTCGGCTGATACTTGTGCATCGAGTTGAGTATAGTCTGCAAGAAAAAAAAAGATAATTCACTCATTTAGTACGTCCGATTGTGGCATGTGACAGAAATACACTATAGTCTCTTTCTCTACCCCACTCAATGTCAAACAATAAAGCGATCAAATCCTGCAGCAAAATGTACGCAAAACCCACCAGCCCCCCATGGCTATCGGGAGACCACCCACATTTGTCTCAGTTTTTTTGTTTTAAAGGTTTTCATTTATTTTTGGTCCCTCTTAAGGCCAACATGATTAACATCATAAATAAGTTTCAAAATTACACCCATTTCCAGTTATTTATCACTTAATTATCCTTTATTTTGGATTCGAGGAGAGCACCGGGAGCAAGGGAGACGGAGTGATTTTTATCTCTCCGAATAATTAACGAATCAGACCGTTTTTTTGTTGGTCTGTCTCCGCGTCTCTTGGCTTTCGCTTTGGAGTGTTCTTCTCGCGCTTGGTGGTGGCTCGAAAATCTTGTTAATCTTGTTTTACGGTAATTAGTGGTGGTATAGTAGCCAGCGCGGTCCTTATGTCTTCTATTCTCGGCGCACACAACCTGTGTGTGAGGTAGAGCTTGCCTAGTCCGTAGTTACCTAGAAGCCAGGCCTAAACGCTGGTATCTCGTTTAATCTCTTTAATTGGTGATAAAAATCTCCTAAAAGGCCGAGAAGAGACAAAACCGTTGAAAGAAACAAAGTGAATTGGGAGACTGTGAATTCGATTCCGATTCCGGGTGAGTCGGTGGATGACAATCATACTCATATGGGAGCTTAAAAGGTACAAGAGACCTCACACAGGCGACTTTCCTTCCATTTTGGGTGGAATCGCTGTCATTTGTCTTCGACACATTTTCGATTAGTGTGCCTCTTTTTTGGAAATTTTAATATTTTTTCAACTGTCTCTGTCTGTGTTTAAAATATTTATCTGCCGAGTTAATCACCTTCATTAAGACGCGAGAAATATCCGTCTTATACGACGTGATTAGCTTTCAGCGCGAACTGGAGTTCGACCCAACCAAACCAACAGTTTATATTTATAGATCTGGTTTTGGCCAGCACCAGCACCAGCACACACAAAAAAAGACGCACAGCAGCATCATCAGTCTTTAATGAGATGCGCGCTGCTGCTGCGCCAGACAGAGAGAGATGCGATCGCGCATTGGGATTGGGATGGTTGAACCTTTGTTTGATTTGTTTTTTTTTTTTTATTTTTGTATCTTTTGATTATTAGTATCAATTTTGCTGACTAGCACCAGATAACAATACTATTAAGGTGGCATTTGGAAGTGAGAATGTAGCGCGATGTCTCTCGGTTAAGTGGTGTGGCGCTATTGGGGAGGTCCTGATGCGCGCGAGCGTGTGTGTGGTGTCATGGGACAAAAATGTTTGTTTCGTTTTCAATTTGCACGGGAATTCTGCGAAGGCGATCTGCAGACGACAGTGAACTAATAGCCTAATTAGATGGAGCACAAATCGATTAATAATAATGGGAACGCGAATAAGAGTCCAGCTGAGTTTGTGTCATCGTCATCGTTGGCGGCGGCCGAAGACGATGGGAACGTGGATCAGAGTCAGAAAAAGGGGCTAGACAAGTTCTGAGAAGTCAAATGTGCTTGAGTTATTTGCCCTTAAGTTGTTGTTGTGTTGTGTTGTGGGAAGTCGTTGGACATTTGTTATCGTCACCTTGAATAAAGTTTGTTTAGACTGACGGCGCAAAAGGTTCGACATTCATTGCAGTTCCTTTCTATCAACGTAAGTGTGATTTCTGAACTACTAAATAGTGAATCATACGAAAATCAAAATCTGGTCGTATTTATAAAATGTTACCCATTTACAAGGTTGAGTAAAAATTGTCCTCTTTCATGGAGGTTGACAGAAACATAAGTTGAGTGCTTCATCATGATCCAACAAAAAATCGTAAAAAGTTCAAAATTCTGACCCATTCAACAGAAGACTATAAAAAGGAGGAGAAGTTATTCAAGTTATTTAAGTTTAAAGAAAGGAAGACAAAGTACGATGTTTTTCCGCCTAAATCCATTTTTTGAAAGAAATCCGAATTTCTGACAATCTGATCACAAATTCAATCGGTTTCCGATTAAAAACTAAAGCAAAGGTCTATAAAAAAAGAAACGTCGACGAAGGATACAAATTAGAGACGAAATTTCTGACATTTTGGGGCAAATATAGTCGAATGGGCTGGGCATAAGTTTACATATTCATAAGTTCAGATTTTAGTACACATTTGGAAAATGACGTCTCATTTTTTAACATGATTCCATTTCTGACCATGATTCATAACAAAGTTTTGAAATGATGAAGGCATTATCCCATTTTTAAGGTTCCCCGTAGCCAAAGAAAAAAACCGAGCCTTTCGATGTTTGGGCTGTCTATCCTAATTCCGAACGCACTAAACTAAATTTGTACCTAGGTCTATCACAAAAACTAATTGACGTAGAAGGCTGAAATTTGCACACAACATCAGGTATAACCTCTAGTTGTTGTCTTCTGTCACATAGTGTCGCGTCAGAATTTTACGAAAAAATTTAAAATTTACAAACCATTCAAGATTTTACAAAAAGTTCTAACAATTTGGTACAAATTAAATACATACTCGACGCAGTGTCATGTTGTCTTGACAGAAGTACCCTCGTTCGTTTATAAGACCTTCGCAGGAAGTGGCAGCCTCTTTGTGTTTGTGGGTTGAATGTCATATACCTACTGCTGAGCCATTGCGACCCTAAATTTGGGCGTACTGTGAAGACTTTTTTCTGTTAATTTTTATTGTCCAATTTCGTACACCCAAAGCAGCTCTACAGGTTCTTGGTACTTATTTATTTATTTTAAAATTTAAGTAGGTAAGTATAGGTATCTATCATGCTAACTTGGTACAATTCCGATATTTTAAAGGAAATTCTGACAATTTATGAAAAACTGCTTTTATATTTACAATTCAGCTGAACTGATTGAACTCGTTTCTTGTAGTGTCAATTCTGACCCTACACAAAAAGCGACCAGACAATTCATTTAGTGAGGCACTATCTACAAATTCTAAAATTTCGACCTCCGATAATATTTATACATTTCAATCGGAATTTAATTCTTATAGCCATTCTTCCTATCTTAACTTAGTATGAATTCGGAACCCTAAAATCTAAAACGAATTTAAGCTGAAGCAGACATTTAAGTCGAAATTGTAACAATTTGGGACAATCGGGAACTACAAGGTGACACTGAAATCCAACAAGTTGGTGTTCTTTGTACATTATTTATTTTTATTATTGGTATTTCTGATCAAAATTTTGTTTCTGGCCGTAAAAATTAACTTGAAAATTCTGACCTTACACAAAATTCGTATATCTCTTTAGTAATGTTGAACAATTTCATCTTCGGCTTATCTATTGTCATTTTTTTCTGTCATTGTTGTCTGTTTTAAAATTTGTTTGTCTTATTTTTGAACAATTTGGCCTTTTTAGTAAAATTCGTACTGAGAAAATAGACCTCTGGTCCGATATGAATTTGCTGCGTCAACTATTTACTTATTATTTTACTATTGCATGACAAATCGAAACGGATTCTGATGACTCAATAAACCTACATAAACGTCAAGAAAAATCCGAATGTAAAATATCCCATTTAAGTTTGGATGCCAACCATCGCTATCAAAAAAAAAACACCCTAGTTCCGAACCAAATTTTCTTATTTTTCAGTTTTTCCCTTTGTGAAACCGACAGCGACCTACTTCCTGCAATAAACGCGTTATATAAACACATTTTAGTTGTCCCCTTTTGCATGCACATTCTCACCAATCTTGACTAGTTATAAAATCGAAATCGAGTATCTTGTCTGTGACGCAAGAGTACATGATCCAGCTCGGACAATCTCTTTCTAATAAGCGTCCGATAAGATTGCTTCCCACTCGAAATTGGTATGCATTCCTTTCGCCTGACGCACATTTCTCACCGTTCAAGCTAAACCATCCAGCACATAACCAATCAATGGAATTGGAATCCTCCCTGCTGGCGCCAAATAGGTGCCCACCCCATCAAGCAATCTCAGACATATCCAAATGGGGAAAGAGAAACAACCCAAGCCAACCCAACTATCTACATATAGGCACGCATATAACTGCCATGTGATTTATTAATTCCTTTCAGTAATAATTCCCAAACGAGGAGTTGTGATGGCTGTCTGCTCTCCTTCGCTCCAACAGCTGCTGCCTGCCTGCGTCTCTGGGGTAACAACTTTTCTTTTTCTAAAACTGACTTCTACAAATTAAGACAAATCAACTGATGTATGTACACCCTTGCAGCTCCGCACACCGCCCTAGGAGATGACCATATAATGAAAAAATATAAAAATCCTATCTTTCTC
This sequence comes from Cheilosia scutellata, assembly GCA_955612985.1. Classification (NCBI taxonomy): domain Eukaryota; kingdom Metazoa; phylum Arthropoda; class Insecta; order Diptera; family Syrphidae; genus Cheilosia; species Cheilosia scutellata. Next base: position 67,897,382 of record OY015311.1, read on the forward strand.
TCCTAATAATACGTCCAAAGGAGGAGGTGTGTACACGCAGAAAACAAAGTTAATACATCATCAATCATCGGTCGAGTAGCAGTCACAGCAGCACTAGCACCAGCACCAGCACCAGCAGCAGCAACGGCGGCAGTCAGATGTGCTGGCACGCCAACTCAACAGGTAAAACGAAAGCCCATGTGTCAGTCCGTCAAGTCCCTTAACGAATTGTGAAAAGCCGCCCGCTCTCCCCCTCCTTCTATACAATAAATAATCAAGGCTGCTGTCTGTCTATTAAAACTAATTACTCGACGAAATAAATAAAAATGAAAAATCAAATGAAATTAAATCATCTGAGCATCACGTCGTTTTGTTTGCCATCAGACTCGGCTTGGTGGGGGGCGCAAACCCAGAGAGTGCTAGAGAGAGACAGAGAGAGTCAAGAATGGACTCATCTTTATGGCCGACTCACTGTAATTAAGTTGACGCCACACTGTGTCTTGGACTGACCACAGACAGAGCTGGAGACCCCTTTTTTTTTTTTTTTTTAAGAAAATTTGGGAAAACAATTCAAAGGTGTATCTACGACGAGTATCTGAAACCATTTTCCCTGCTGCTAATTAAAATGCTTTATTGTTTTATTAATTCTTGTTCTGGGCAAACGTTGATGGTGTCTAATCTAATCGGAGCCCTATATTCAAAAAAGGGGCCATTATCACAAGTATCTATTTCGGATCTTTCTGCCGAATCGGTTGTGTATCGTTTTGTTTTCCGTTTTTCGAGACGACAGACAATTTAACTACCTTACGGACGGGTTTATGTCTGTAAATTTGGTTTTATGCAGATGCTGAGGCGTATGTGTGTGTATGCAGAGATGGCTGGTAATAATCATAAAAAAAATTCCTCCGATGTAACCTTCTTGATGAGTGTGAGAACAATTTTGTGCAGGATGCTCGGTCAGCAGGAATATATGTACCTATGTTCTTTGTTTAGATTCAGAAAATCGGACGCGCAAATTACATATTGTATCTGAATGTCATCGGAGAGCGAATTTATGTCAGATTTTTTATCGAAGCTTTTTCGGTATCTTCTCACACGTTTTATGTGAGAAGTTTTACAGCTTTGGCAGTTAAATATGACGCCAGCGTGATTTGACATGTGAACCAGGAAACGTTATGATGATGATGGGAGTTTTTCGGTTGCCAAGAGATGGCTCTGTGACTTAGATCACAATCGGGCCACTACAACTTATGTAATCTTGGTTTGACATATGCTCATCAAAAATTGCTTAGAATCTGTCAATTGGAGCTATGAATCTATTGGGGTCCTTGCGTCAAAATCGCTAGTCATGACAACAAATGTTGGCGAAGATTATACAAGAAAGACGCTCGGGCAAATGACGTTCAACCAACTTAAGAGAATCCATACGAAGTAGACGGATACTGCTGTCACATGCAGTCCAATGCAATCTTTTATACGCACTGAAAAATCGGACCAGCGTGCTCGCCAAACCGAATATCTACAACGATTTGCGTGGGCACATAGCTGAAGTCTAGCTATGCGAAGCCTCGTTATTTGCGTGCAATCTGATCAATTATGTTTTCCACCGCGTAATTTCTGTCAAGTGAAGTAGGAATGAGTCTTAAACGACGCGAAATCTCAGTTGAATTAGACTGACTGAAGAGAGCAAGATCACCGAGCATTCGTAAGCGCAGCAGAAATAAAGAGCGGGTTAACTTGTCGGCTACTCCCAAGCATAGATCGAGGAGATTTCTAACCCGTCCATTTAAGAATAATTTAAGTGTTAAGGAAATACTGAACCCACTACAAACTAAGAAGCGAACGAGTCCTGCCATCGGATAGCTTAATATTGACACCCATCCACTGATTCCCAAACTGTAATGACAGTAAGTGGTGCTCCCTAAATAGAAATCGCTCCACTTTGAGCTACCAATAACGTCACAGGACAGATTTATGTAAAGCAATTAAGAAACCACCCATCCGGTAATATCGCACCTCGCTGAATTCAAAAAAATAAATTTACCGATCGACTACAGTACTCACTCCAAGGCATTGGCAACACCATCTGTGCAACATTTCCACATTTCATCATGTGTTTCAACTCGAGTTCCGTTCCGATACAAAGATATGTACCTACCACAGCCACAGAGTTGTTCCAAGTGACTTCGCTGCTCGCTGTCATAATTCATACATCAAACAGATAACACTCCACAGTCCACAGAGGTAAATATACGCACCCAACACCGCAAGATCTACCATCTCTCGGTGCAGAGGCCGAGATGTCATTGAGAGCGTCTATTAAACGTCCATTTGTGCGCGTGAGGTGTGTGTGCTTTTCGCAAGACTCTCGCACTCACTTGTTACTCGCTGTACCGGGAAAAAAACCAAATATACACCCAGTCGAGAGCACCCAAGAAAGTGTCGATGAAAAGATACTGCGATGCGAACATATGCCGACTGTTAACTCGCCACCACCCATGTTATTGTGACAACCACACGTTATTTATCAACAGATATTAAAACAGCGAGCTAAAAAAAATATAAAAAAAAAATAAGAATGAAGGTCCTCCAGGTGTGTGTGGGCTTCTTTTCCCAGCTGCAACTCCAACTGCAACTCCAATCCACTTCAATTGCTTTCATTTTAATTTGGTTTCTCCCCACATGGGGTTGTTCCCTGGACGTGCCAGAGATGTGAATAAAAACCGCTCGCATACACACCGCCCCATGTTGGGCGTCGTCGTCGTCGTCAACACTGCATAAAATTATGAGTGTTTTGTCGGCCCACACGCTGCAGACTTGGTCTTGGGCTTGATCTTAGATACATCATATACCTAAGAGCGGATTGAATTGCACCAGAGGATTTTGTTTAATTTTGACGAAGCAGAAGATTATCTCTTACGCCAACAAGGACGTAGGTACACCAGTGATGTATGATTTTGGCTGGGAAATTATTATTGATCTGTTGGTGGGATAATGTCAAAAACAGAGTGTGCGCATCAACTGTCATTTATTGGCAATACCTTGGACGGTATGTATGTAGTCATCGAAGATGGAGAGTTTTGATGTTGATGGGGCAATATTTTTTAAAAACTTTGGTTTAAATCTATCTTGCCAGTTTAGGACTACCTACAGGAATATAGTCATATATAGAACTAAAGTAGCGAATCAGTAAGTTACCCACTGAAAGATATCTCCCTACTGTTCTACATTTGTCTATCTAACGTTTTAGAGAACATACAAAAAAAAAACTTGTTGGTACAGTCAAACGCGCGATTCTATCGAGCTCATGTAGTCAGCGCCATCTTGTGGCAAGTCGAAGAAACAAGACACTTATCCATACCTGCTCTGTATCTGTATCGGAGAATTGGTAAAAAATTCCGGCTTGTGAAGTCAACATTGTAGCAATATGAAAGCGGTTAAATTTTTAAACCTTAGCCCCATACAGTTATAAAGTCAATGACTAAAGCGCCACCTGTCGTCATTTTTCAGGGAACATCACAAAATTTAATATGAAACAAAATATACGCATATTTAGCCTGCACTCTATTTTGTGAAATGTACATGTTCTTTGAGATTTTATTTGATTTAACTGACGTCAACGATGTCCGTCTAAATATAGCGCGACACCTAGTAGGGGTTTCAAAATGTCACGAATTTGTTTCAGAAGTTAAAAACATACCTAACCGGTGACATGTTTATTAAAACAGCTTTTGCAAAAGTTAAAGGTAGATACATTTCTGTTGAAAAATTTAAAAATGAAGAAATGTAAGAAAACGAAATGTAAACAAACTTCAAAATTACAACCAATTTGTCAAATAAAATGACATTTGACTTCCCAACTAACTTCAACAAGAAATACAATTCTGTTTACATATCTATCTGGACCGTTTCTGGCTCTAAACTCGGATAAATTACTTTGAAATACACAATTTGTATAGAAAGACTTGCGCCATCTGTTGGTTGGTCAAAGTGTTCTTCTTTTAAATCACTACAAAAGGTTATTGCGATTGATTTAGCATTATTCAGGCTGTAAATTATCCGTGACCTTAAGAATGGCGTTTATAAAATCATGAACTATTTGTCGGAGTTAAGAAGCGCTAAAAAAGCCACTTCGCTAGACTAAGGAGTTACTTGCAAAAGTTTAGTAAGCTACTTTTTTGACGGAACGTCCGCACTAAGCTTGCCATCAATATGAGTGACATATGAGAGGAGTCAAGGTATTCAGATTGGCTAAGAAGGGATGAACCGGACCAGGGGCGAAAGCCAGCAGCCAAGAGTTCCCGTGTTAAGCAGTAGTGGAAAGCGTAGCGGAGTGGAATACCACTGTCCAATATGGTCGAATCACAACCTCTTTCATATGACAGTGATGACGGCGAAAAACAGAGTAAATATCAACCGGGGTACCACAGGGTTCTGTCTCCGGGCCCCTTGTGTGCTACTATGGCGTGTTCAGACTTCTTGACTTTCCAGATGGCGGCTCTGCGACAGATGAAGGTTGAATTATTGAATATTGAAGATCTACAATGTCGGCTGACATTTATAGAGCTCAAGCGCGTCAGCAGTATGGTGGAAGCCATCATAATGACTGCAGGAGAATATTACTAAATTACACGACAACGAAACGGACCAACATATAATATAATTCCCTACTCTTAGCTGACCTGATCCTAAATTCGATTCTATTCGAAACAAAAAAAAATATACCCGGACTTCATCAAGAAAAAAAAATAGTTGCCTAACCTGAGAAACCCATTTGATGGACCAAAAATTTCCAGTGACAGTTCACCTGCCGCTTGCAATGACAGTTGATCTAGTGGCAAATACGCAAGCCTTCCCAAATGCAAGTTACGATTTCTTGCAAAATCCCCTATCATCTAAAAATATTTAGAATTTTGCTCGCTCTGCACTTGATGCCCGTCAATCACGTTCATAAATTATTGCCAACACACTCGGCACTCGGCACTTAGTTCAAGCTAATTTATTAGTTTTTCTCACTTTGACAGTATGGCAAACGGCAAACACATTCGCGAAACGGCAAAACGCACACAATTACTCTGACAAGAATGAAATATTTGACGTTACATTGTCAATGCTCGCGGCAATCGGACGTCAACATACGTGTGCATCACACAATCTCATTGCGCGACTTTTATAATTATTACTTTCGCTCACACACACGCAGATACTGATGATGAAACCCTTTCAATTAATTTTAAAGAGAGAAAAACGCGGGCTTTTGAAGAATCATTGAAGAATCGCTGAAATTATGTGACAATATTTTAACGATGGCAATGTATCAATTGACAGTGCGCGTCAGAGGGGCTGCGTTCACGCGCAATTGACATTCAGCGTGTAATGGCGACGGTTTGTTGTTCGACGAAAGTAATTTTGACCATGTATCTCTCGGCAGCAGCAGGAGCAAAATGGCTGCATAAAGTGTTTGTTGTGTATCATTCCCGCGGAGTGCGCCCGCTCTCCCACTCGCTCCTCGCTTGTAATGTCAGTTTTTGCTGCTCATTCGTGTGCTGTGTGTCATCGTTGTAGCGACAACGTGGAAATTTGCAATAAACCAACGAGCCAAAGCAGTGGAAATCGTGTTAACAACGCGCACAAGGGGCCAGCAGCGCTAACTAGGTGTTAGTGGGGTGGCGGGACATTGGGCAATAATAAAACTCGGTATTCTTCAGACACCTGACGGAATGTTGAACAAATGTTGAAACATTTTGTGTTCGTCTCTTGGGTGTTTCTTTTTTGCATTGAATCGCCGTTGTCCTGTTACAGGGAGGAAACTGCGCACGAGATTTGACGGAATTGATACTTTTATCGAATTGTCATTCAAGAAATGTTGAGCGATGATATTTTTATGAAGGAGATCATAATAATATTATCATGTTGCTGCCGCTGCTCTGGTGATGATGATTGTGATAGTGGTCATCATTATCATCGTCGTCGTCGTTGTCGTCCATTATTTCTTTGTGTGTGCGATGTGCGATGCCAAACAAGGATAATAAATGTTTATGGGCCAATAATTTTCGCTTAAGTGTAATCAATATAGTCAGCCAACAAGGCGCTATGGGACCATGTCTGCAGAGCTGTCATTTTAGTGTTCAGATGCGGTGCATGGATGTTTATAGCATTTTTGATGCATGCTCATTTGACGGGGCTATACGTTGTCTTGCATGCCATTTCTCGGAAGCCCAAATGGGTACTTTATTGTCGGCTCATATATCAGGATATATGGTGAAAAATGACAGCCATATAGTGGGGAGTAGGTACAGAGAAAGGGGTTATAAATAGATGCAAGACTGGTTCATAAATATAAGCTCTATTATATACTTTCGTCACTTAAAATCCACTTTATGCACTCAATCGAAGAATCGTCAACCACTTCGTATGTGTTTTTAACTTGCAGATAACCATCTATCAAATAGTTATTTGACCATTTGCCTTTGCCAATGCAATCAAATCGTATCTATGAAGTAGATACTTGCCTATTTCCCTATTTGAATGCGGGTTACTATTCGAAAGCTAAGGGACCTCTAGCGATGATTGCTTTATTGGTCAAGTGAAGTCGAAGTGCAGGTCCTAGCACTCTAAGCGCACATGTACTTAAACAATTCGGAAAGACGAGTGCGCACATTTAAAAATAAATAAATACAGGCGTTAATTGTTCATGTATGTCCTTTCGCACAGATAGTGCTACCAATTCGTGTGCGCAAGTTTCTTCGTGGCATCAATTGAAGTAAATGCGATATATGAAGGAATTGAGAAGCTATAGGTGTGCGCTTGCATTAAAATAGAACGCTTAGTTTAAAATGCTTCAAATGTCAGCTCAATGTTATAGACCGAGGAATTTGATTGTGTGCGCATTCATAAATATTGACACCTGCCACTTCTATTGAGGAGAAGAAGTTGCTGGGAGCATCGTGAGAAATACACACTTCTTCCACTCTGTTAGAAGTGTGCGTTTACGTTTAAATAACACTCCCAGCTAAAATTGGGACAAACCAGAGCCATTGAGACAATAATTTTGAATGCGCACATTTGGTGTGCGATATAATGAACACACATCCATTTGTGTGCGGATACATTGTTTTTGCCAACTTTCTATGTTTTGAGAAGGAAAAATGTAATAGGAACAACAATTGGGCTATTTTAATGTGCCCGTTTTTCTGAAAATCTGATGGAAGGGCGTATTGAATGTAGTATTTGTATTATGTTGTACTTTTTGTTGTGTGCGGTTTCGTTGAAATGTCACTCGCGGATAAAGTCGCTTATAATGAAAGCTTATTCTAATAAGCCGAGGAGTTTAGTTGCGGCCCAATCCATCGAAGTTGACACCCATCAATTCATTGGAGGAGGAGATGTCCTCTATAGCCCACGATGTACATTTTTGCGGTACTTTGAAGTGTTCGTTTGCTATGAAATCTTACTCCCAGCTAAATGCTTTGCAAATTAGACATCAGTTAGAGTTTTGAGTCCGCACATTTCGTGCCCTGCACCCTTTTTGTCAACTCAGGTTTCGAGGGGAAAGTATTAAAACTCTCACATTAGTAAGTGTACTTTTCCTTTTGAAATACTATACTCACATGTTTAAATGTGCCCCACAACGTTCCCATTCACTGACAGGTACTGCCTCAAATTGTGTCCACTAAATAACACTTTGAACAAGAGAAATGTCTTCTCGTTAGAATACGATCGTCCCACCTCCATATTCATGAGTCCAATAAACGGGCTTCATTGCCCTTCCATAAAATGCGTAACCAAAGTGGATCACATCTTCGATGGTTAGAAGTTGCATCGATTTTATCACTGCGTTCCGCTTTTACGGCCCATGTCGACCCACCCGTACCACACAAAAGTGTAAAACATCACATTCAAAACACACCATCTCTTGGTCCAGCTAGATTCTCATTAAAGTTACAATACAACCTGATGCTCTAATTTATATTCTAAAACAGATTTTTACATTCGATCACTTTCGGCCCAAATGTGTATTTGATTACACAAACAGAAAATCATAAATTAACAAAGGAACAATGCCGGTGGGGTGATATATTTAAACTGATAAAATTGTGTTGCTACTGTAGAAAATAATCCGAGATTCATTTATTGATTTGCCCCTCTCCTCCCGATTGTCTTACAATGCAAATTAGGGAACGAACACTCCAAAGGCCCGAACCAGTTTACTACCGACCATGTTTGATTTTTTTTTTTTTTATGAATAACTTATCCCTGCGCGTTGATTAGAAATATATTTCTTTAAATTTGTTAAAAAAAAAAAACACATACACACCAAAAACGGGAGAGGCACTTGGGTGGCAAATGATTTCAATTTATCACAAGAAATGTATACAAAAAAATAAGGTCCAACTATACAACAAGTCTGGGTGCTGGATGTTTTGCATAATTAAATAATTAACGAAATGTCTTTGTTTTATATAACAAAAGGAGATACAAAAAAAAAACCGTTCCATTATTATCAGCGGAACTTCTCAAGCAATGACCGCGGCAGGGTTGAGTGTGAGAAGTTTCAAATTTATAGCTCAGCGATTTACAGTTTTTGTTCGAAGGGCATTGGAACGCGGATAAGAGTGTCAGAATTGGGTCTTTCGAAGTCTTAGATTTATTGAGGCTTTTGACTACAAGATATTGAATAATAATTTGGGTCTAACATCAGTGTATGAGATAAATGAGGGCCCTAAATGGTAACATTGAGGTACACCATGTAAACACGTAAATGGAGCGTTTTTTCTTTCGAATATTAGCACTCTTGCTTTTGAAATTTGAGCTTCTGTCAGATAGAAAGTCTAGTATAGAAACCATGCAGAGAATATTGATCACTTAAAGAAAAAGGCTTATGTACTTATTTTACAGATTTCAAGAGTAAACAGTGATTCCTGGTTCCAATCAGTTCCAAATTGACTGAGTACGAATCAATTTTTTCCTCACTTTGGTTGTGAGTCTTACAGAAGTCTTAGACATAATCACATAATCCGATACCAACTTACTATGGGTTTTAATGTCAGTGGGTTAGATCCATTGAAAGGCACCTACAGACACTGTTGCGAGAAATGATGTACAGGTACCTACGCCATCTAGTGAGTGAAAATCCGAACGATTTTTTTTAGATACCCTGGCCGCAACATGTATTGATCACAATCAACAATAGACCAAGGAACAGTCAAGACAGTGGGCTTCTCCTAATGAATCGAAGCCAAGAAAACGAAGGTCAAGGTGGGTCTGTTGTCTAACAAGGATAGTTTTTTGTGATGCTCGCGGTGTCATTCACATCGAAAAGGGTAAAATGATCAGAAAGCACACATTGCAGCGCCATCTAAGCCGATGCGATTTTTGTTTATTTGTTAAGTACGTGAATAGGACAAGTTGTGTAAAAGTTTAGTGAAAAAAAAAAAAATACGAACCAATCCATCCAGTGACATCGTGGTACCACGAAACACGTTACAGATGAGACCGGTTAAACAGGCTGCAACTGGAAGCCAGCCAGAAATCTGTATAATAAGAAACAGATCTAATACTGTTAAATGAAACTGTCTAAAAAATGGGATAGTCTGTACCAAGCATTTTAAATAATGGATAGAGGACATGGGAGAACTTGACGAGTTCAAGATTACCGGAAAGGCTTTCTTTAGTCATAATTTTACTTCTAATTTCAAGCAATATAAAGTTATGCGCAGTGGTAATTAAATGGGCTCTTACAAACGTAAGCCGACAGAAGGTGCTATCACCGCTCTCACCGTTTACCTCAATTTACACAGAATTGGAGATAACTTTAATAAAAGTGGTAAGTGCTGAAATGTAAGTTGCAACATTTCGTGCGAAATTGGTACGCTTCCATCCGTAGTAATAACGCCGTTGGAACTTGTGCAATAAACAACGTAAAATAGGTGCAAAGAGGAGAATTTTTATTTTTAGTGGTTCGAGTCTTTACTTCTGACAGGGGCGGTGCTTGCCTCAGATAGTATACAAAAGACCCAAACGCTGTTTTAGGACCAAGAAGATACTCATTTCTTCAGAGCGCCACTCGAAGTAAATACAATATTGAACGTGAATAAAGGTTGAGAGATGTATGGTGTTTAATGTGGTTTAAAACTTTGCTATTGAAATGCGGGTGCCTGAACTTGCCTGAAGGGTATTCTTCCAGCTTTTTAAATCCGATAGCTCAACATCTCACTGCACTTGTCACGATAACAACTCATCTGACGAAGGAGTGATGGACAGAAATGGCAAACGCTTTGTAGGCACGGGTTTGAAACTTTGTACTACATTGTGGTTGTTGTCTGTGATATATTACGAAAATAGGTCCCACTTTTTATATTCGTTTATAATTCCTCATAAATTTCGTCAAATATCCACTGACTATGCAAAAAAATATTGCAAAGTAAAAAACTATTCATTTAAAACTCTCCCGACTTTGGTTAAGACTGGGAATACACACAAATGCCTGGATAAAGGGTGTCCCGACCCACTCAAACTAAATGATTTAATTGTCTTATTCCCAACCACTTCATTGTGACTGTTACCAATACGGAAGTCATTTCTACCCAAAAAGAGAAAACCAGTCCTCACCGGTCGGTGTCTCATTTCGTCCTCCTTTTAGTGCGCCACTTCAATTATTTAATTTCGTTTAGTAAATTCCGTTTCTTTATCGAAGTTTGACATTTTTTTGTATATGACTTGAAAGAGCCAGGCCGCCTCACTTTACGGCTCCCATTATCATCATCGTTCGCAGCCCGACGACGTAACCTAAAGAGGGTAACTAATTTCTGGAGAGATAAGCCACCACCATCATTGCTTTACCTGTGTGTATGCACGACGAGAATGGGAATACGGTCATCATCCAGAAGCTAAATGCCTTCTTTTTCATCGCCTTATGTCTGACCTAAGATACATGGTAACTGCGCCGCCGCCGCCGCCGCGCGTTAGTAAAACGAATTGATTGTCGTCGTCGGTCGTCGTCGCTGGAGGTTACCCAAGTCTTGCTGGCTCTCTATCTCTGTTGCTCTGGATTCTTGAATATTGTATGTACAATGTCGCGCCATCGTTTCAATGGTTCTACCGAGGTGCGGGGTGAGCGTGCACATAAAATGACTTTTTTAAACGTTACACTGCCTGAGTGTCACTGCGTGGAATGAGTTTCCGCTGATAAGAGATGCATCTCGTCCACGTTTACCACCTCGAAGCCTTGGCACACATATACACACATCTCAGTGGTGGAATAAGTAAGTTACATTGATAAAGGTGTTCACATTCGATTCGATAGCACCTTTTGAGATCGAGCGACATGACCGCCACCATCATCGGTTGGCGCAGACTCTTTCTTTTGTCAAAATGAGGACCGCCGGCCTTCACTGCCGCCGCCGCCACAGCTACATAAGCACTAAAGTGGATAACATTAGCAGCACTGCCACTGTCCTGATGTTGTTGGTGTTGCTCCTGTTCGACTGGTAATGATGTGTAATCGTCCTTCACATCCTCCACCGTCTTCTCTTTCTCTGCTGCTGATGATGATGAAGCGACAGAAAGCGCCCGGTAGCCGCTGGACGCGGACATAAATCGATAACACCTTGAGTATTTTTTCATGTTCGGAGGCGAACCATTAAGAGATTGTTTTTGGTGTTTCATTTGGAGTTTTTATTTCTTTTCGTCTTTCTCCCTTCCCACCCACTCTGCGGATGGCGATAACTTTGCATACCGCAGTGGTATCCAGAATCACAGCGCCATTGAGCTTCAGACTGAGGAGGGGTGTTTGCGAGCTTCGAAAAATGCTCAGTGGGGGGGGGGGGGGTAAATGATTTTAAGGATCACTTAGGCGGTATCTGGAATGATTCCTTCGCCATCTCTTTGCCACTTTGCCACTCTGTCGTCGTTGGTTTGCTGGACCGACAAATTTATTGCGTTGACGTTTAAGCAGTTTTCTTCGCAAGAGGAGAGCCAGAACAAGGACTTTTTGTGTACGAAGCCGTTAAAAAATGTATTTTTTCGGTTGAAGGTTTAATTATGTTATAACCTTTTTTTGAGGTTATATAGGAATCTGCTCTCGTTTTTCCTTTGCCTGAGCGTTTTAAAGTGTGTTAAACAGAGACCAAGGTGGTATGACGAGAGAATTTGTTAAAGCGTGTTGAAGGTTGTTTTCGGAGGGTGATTTTTTGTGTGACTTTCGACTGGTTGGACGTTTAAGGTCTTTAAAGGGTTTTAGGCATTTTTATTGAAACCATTGTACAGAGTAGGCCTAAGGAGAGTCTCCTGTGGTATCCCATATATTTGTGTCGTTCCTCTCAATAACTTAGCATCAAATGATAGTTGGGTTCATAAGTGAGCTACTCGTCTTAGATATGACAGCTTTATATGCAATTCGCACTCTAGATCAGTTTTGCTCAAACTTTTATATCATACAAAATGGCCAGGTACCTATATGAAGATGAAGAGAGACTAATTTTTCATTTTTCACACCGAAGACAGTTCCTACCTTAAAGACAGTTCAACTATAGTAACCCATTTATGTTCATCATACGATTTTTATTTAAAGCTTTAAACTCGAAATGTTGGGCTTCTAAATACCGGATCTCTAAAAATTACATTTTAAGCAACAGCTCGAATATAGTAGGGAGGCAGGCCCTATACTAGTCACCTGTGGCATCTCATTTATTTTTTTCCTACGGTTCAAAGCGTTAAGCTCCCAATGATGATCTTCGAATTCCAGCCCCCTAGGTTTGAGATGAAAAAGAACATCGAAGCATCTTTTAAAAGACCAAGGCATCGCGGAGGCTAGAGCGCAAGTTGATCTGGACTAGTGGAAGCAACGACCGGGATAGTTGTGTCTATGGTATGGGAGGGCTGCAGTATCTCAGGCAAAGACTCCGTATACTTTCAGCTTCAAACGTTGACTATACTCACTATAAATAGAAGTTGAAGCCCACAAGTTACAATATTTGTATGACTAAAGAAGACGGGGTTTATACAAGTAGCCTGTTTTTCCCCATCTATTTCTACAATACCATTCGAACTCAATACGATTTTAGATCCAAATGTTGGCAATACTCCTTAAAAATGCATTGCAGGTCGCAGTACTATAATATAAATGAGTGTATATGGGCAAAAAAAAACAGGCCCTATACTAGACTCCTGTGGTACCTCATCAAGATTCAATATAGAATTCAAAACTCGGTACACTTTTGACTTCAAATGTTGGGTGCACTCATAACAAATAAAAATGTAGGTCGCAGTACTATAGATGAACGTCTATCGCTAAGAAAACAGGTCCTATTCTAGACACTTGTGGTACTCCATCTAGTTATGGCAAACGATTCAAAACTCGATACTATCTTAGATCCAAATGTTGGCTACACTTCTTGCAAAATGCATTGCAGATCGCAGTACTATATAAATGAGTGTTTATCGGAAAAAAATAGGCCCTATACTAGACGCATGTGGTACCTCATTAAGTTTCATCTTAGAATCCAAAATTCCGACCGCTTTTAACTCGAAATGTTGGGTGCAGTTATAACAAATAAAATTGTAGCTCGCAGTACTTCAGATGACCGTCTATCGCTAAGAAAACAGGCCCTATTCTTGACACTTGTGGCACTTCATCTAGTCAGAGCAAACGATTCAAAACTCGATACGATTTTAGATCCAAATATTGGCTACACTTCTTGCAAAATGCATTACCAGGTCGAAGTACTACAGTCTCTACAGAACCCCCTATGGCACCCCAACTACAGTTGCATCATGTACCTCCTGCCTCTTTTCTCACTTCATAGCAACGCCTATTTTGGACTCAACTAATTAGCATATAAAAGACAATCTCGCCATCATTTAGATTGCAAATCGCCGTCAATTCTCAATTTCGATTGTCATTCTCCCTCCTAATGGCATTCACATCTGTGATCGATTAATATGATTGAGAACTAACATTTAAGTCGCTTTTGAAACTCGTCCCCGTTTAAGTAGATGTCGCCTGCCCCCCAAAAATGGGCAAACTCTGTTCTGGCTTTTGGTCAAAACAAGTTGTCCGCGGTCGGATTTTGGTAAAAGCCAGTTTCGCTGCGTCGATCGCATCGCGCGGCGAATATATTTCCTTTTTATTATGGCGTTTCGCAGTGACTCACTATTGTACACTCAAGTAAGGTAGCCGCTTCCCGCATTCAATGCGCATGTTGTCTCTCGCCCCCAAAAAGAGAAACACAAAATTCAAATCTCGGCTAATGAACAACAAGATGCTGTCGATGTTGATGTTGATTGTGATGATAACGATGATGTTGATGTTTGATGATTTGTATGCAAATGCAGCCTATACACAATCGGTTATCGATTGAGCGGGGAACTTTGTTCGGCGGCACAGATTTTCAATTAGGGATTTTGCCAGGAAGGATATAATTTAAATGTCTGATGGTGCGGTGCGCAGGTTTATTGAATTTGTGTTTTTTTTTTGTGTTGAAATTTGCATACCGGCTACTGGTGTCAGTTGGTTTTTTTTTCTACAAAGTTTGCCGACACTTAAGTGATTTTGGCTTAATGAATACACTGATGAATTTAAGCAGACAGAAGCTTTAATTTTTCTGGGGACATTTCATTCATAAAATTGATTGCGGGTGCTTGTTTTGTGTCGGTCTTTTATCGGTTTGTGAATTTACGGCGGTGAGAGGTTCAATGCCATTGGGAACTGCCAACCGTCTTATGAGAGATGCTGGGGCACTTAACAAAGTCGTCGGTTGTTGAAGGACCAGAGAGGCGGGGGACCACTGATTTGTCAAATGATCCTAAGAGGGTGTTGCTTCGTAGAAGGTCAAATGTTGATCAGTGATCGTTGGCGCATTAGAGATCATTGATCGATCGATCATGTAATTGGAACTGCGTCGGTGGTTTTAGGGTAATTAGGTAGGTACTGGAGACCGAATTTAGGTGTCAAATGTAAACAATATCAGGCTAGCACGATTTGAGTAGGTACTCGATCAGTGATCGAATTGAAGATCATTTTTAGTTTAGAAAATGCGACCAATGTGATCGCAAATCGCGAAGAAAGTGGCCCGCACTTTTACAAAAAAAACAGAAATCGATGCATGGAATAAAAAGTTCGCCCTTAACTTCATGTGATCAAGCTGATGATCAGTAGTGATCACCGAGCATAAATTACTTCCGCCAATCCCCATAATAACGAATATTCACCATTTCTCTTCTGATCGGATTCGTATGTATCGAATGAAGGATCATCGGTCGTCAGCTTTGAACGTGAAGCACAAACCTATAGCAGCCTCAAGAAGACATGTAAGCTATTTAAATCTGTGCGTGTCTCACATGACCACCTTGGAAACTCTATCGCGTTGCGATGCCCCTTATGCATATTCAAGAGTCTTCTATCGAACTAAACCGATCCAATTCATCGACTTTTCCCCCAATCCCATTAAAGCGGTTGTATGTAAATTCCGTGTGATTCCGGCCACCTATGACGTTCCCAATTCCACACACATGTCAATAGCTTCATTGCTTCCTTTCACCATGACATGAGACACACACAGAGGACGACCGTACCTAATGGTTACAGCTTTTCAATGCGCTGTAAACTGCCTACTGTTTTTGTCGCCACTTGCTAAGCACATCAATAAATTTCTATCGTTTATTTCATTGTGGTGTTGCCCTGCTCTTCGAATCTTCGGTTTTTTTTCGGTTTTGGCAAAAAAAGGGTCTATACGCGATGATCCCACGATCTCTCGCCATACAACAACGTGTTTGTTGACACACAGCATCCGATTGATCTGACTGACCGATATCATTTGTTTAACAAAATGTGAAGCTACTTGAGGGTCACGTAGCGACGACGACAACTTGACGACTCCCCCTCGTGGCTGAAACGAAACACCAAAGAGCAAAACGCGTCAGAAACATTGACTGACTGCTGTTGACGATGGTATGGTGCTGCTGCTGTTGGATGCCTGTGCGCCAATGATGCCGCCGACTTCTGCTGATGATGATATGATAATGTTGCCCTGACGATAATGATGCCAATGGGGAACAATTTTATCACCATTGTCTTTCGGATTCAGATGCGGGATTGCTTTTGCTTGGCGTCGTTCTGTAGGACATTTACATTTTTATCGAACTCTGCGAGAGATATCCGAAAGAGTTGAATAAATCCCACCATGCAAATGACTTTGCCAAGTCACAGAGAAGGCTCGAGACGATCAGCATTCTCACCGTTAATTTATCGTAATGTGTTTATATATTGCAAGTGGGAACCGATACAAAATTGCCAAGGATTGTCGCTGCTTAATTAAGTAAAATTAAGTTCGTTTCTGTGATTATAAATCGATAAGATCGAACGTTTTTAAAATGCGTCAATTTGCGCGGTGGGGTTGAAAATTCGACGGGACTTTATGGCGCCTGAAAACTGTCTCTTTTTTTGTATTCTTATGGATAAAACTATATCAAAACTTGGAGTTTCTCAGCTCCTTCTATGAACCATGACAGAGAATTTAAATTTGGGATTTTTAAGTTGTTCTTATGTGCTCGGTGTATTGTAGCTGGCGGTCATTCGATACTGTGCCATTTGACTACAGTCCCATAAACGTGGCTAACAATTTTGTTGCGCGAGTTGTAACAAGTGACAACTCACTAAATCTTTACAGTCAGAGACAAAGACATCAAGGTATAGCTTGAGGCACTGGCAAGCTAAGAATCACCATCGTGGTGAACCATCCGACACAATCCGCGCGGAGGAAACATTTGACAATTGGGATATGGCAGTGAGCTATGCCGTTTACAGAAAGCATCACTGAGATCTTATTTATTAAGGCGACTAAAGACTACGCAGTAGCGCAGTGGTTAGTGTGCTGGACTACTTTGCGAGGGATCCCAGGTTCGATCCCCGGAAAAATACAAATTACATCTTAAGGTTTTTTCTACTGCGCCACCTCTCGCGAACGTCTGACAAACATCCGAGAATATGAATTGTAGGTCCCTTCCATTCGTTCCAAAAATAGAAACTCAAACGAATGGTTGCGAGAAGCTAGGCCTTGGGTGTCTACCATTGCGCCGCCTATTTATTTATTTTTAAAGACTACAGTTCGCGGTGAACCAAGGTCTTCAACATAGATACGTGCTCGTTCGAATGCATTGAATCCATAATACTTTCGAACGAGCATAATGAGCGATGTTCTTCCAACTTCTTCTTCTGCTGCAACTATAAAGACGGTCACCTAAGCGTTCTCCTGCAACGTTAAGTTGCACTTAAATGTCTTATAATACTAGCACTTAACTATTCCGTTCGATAATATAACGAGCTATACGTACTCGGTGAGTTGTTCTTGGCTACTCCACAAATTGGCGATTATAAAATGTAAAAGATCAGTCAAAGACAGAGTTCGGCAGCGGGGAACAGGCGGTAGGGTATCCGAAGAGAAGATCGTCGTGTGTCGAATTGTACCATTTGTTGCATATTTGCAGAATTTTTTTTACACATTTGTTCAGCTTGGAGAGTTACAAATTCGACTCACAATCCCATCTTAGGCCAAATGCACATGGAGCAACTGGAAAAAAACTAGTCAGCGATGCGAATTGGCAACTAGTATGCTTTGAGCCATACCCTGTAATCAAATGGGACGATACACACGACGCTACTGGATGAAAACTCGTTTGCGATTCACAAAAACCAGTTTGTAACCAGTCGTCTGTTGATTTGCATGTCGGGTTGCATATTGATTTCAGTTTCTAGTTTGTCGAAGATAAGCGAACAACATCAACCTGGGAGGTTGAAAAACATGACGACACTGAACGAACTAGAGATTTTGATTGCTGAGGAGTTTCCTCGTGTGTGGAGTCAAGTCACCGCTGAGTCCGTAACTGGTCTGTAACCCGAGTTGCCAACCGGTTCAGTTTCTTTCCAGTTGCTCCGTGTGCATTGGGCCTTAGTCGCATCTAGCTACATCATCGATTTAAATACGCGGTTCGAGATTGGTCTATTCGAAACATGTCTTCAACAAAGAAGTAGTGTCTCTTGGCCGACTGGTAACTACTTTTTACAAAGAGGTTTACAAAAATTTCTTAGAAAGACATAAATTCTGTAAAGAAACTTCTTCAAGTATGTTCTAAATATAGTCAATCTTCTGGCCGTTCTTTTTACAGTACAAATTATGTGGGTAAACACGTCGCATGTGGTTCGTGTCTTAACTATACAATTAGCTATATTATCATCGTGTCCAAAACTTGATCCTTTTTGAATATGTTTGAAGCGCTTTAACTTCATTCTACGTGTTTATAAGGTTACTATCTATCTTACCTGCTCATCATCTATAGGGGACCTCCTTGTAAAATAGCCGCATTCGAGTGCAGGCATTAGTCGGTTCTGTGAATGAAAGGGGGTCAGACATGAAAACTTTTTCAACATGGTTGCGTTTGCACGCTATAGGGCTTTTTTGATTTTGTGTGTTAGCCATGACTATATACACTCTTAAGAGTCTGAATAATACCTTATAACAGAACCGACACCGTTTAGCCTAAAAATCATCTCGAAAGAAAATGTTCTACTGACCTGATATTGTTCCTAACCTATTTAGAGCTTTGAAAAGTCTAAGGCTCAGGGCACATCGAAGTTCCGAAAATTTGTTACTACCTTACACTCTTTTTTTCTGTCCGATATGGCACTGATGATACATTTTCTTTTATCAGTTACAATTGTCTCAAATTATGGCACTCGCCACACCCTTAAACGGCCAACATATGATATGGTGCAACAGCGAAGTGGCACTGATCGAACTCGGACTTGGCTCATGTTTGGCGTTCGATATTTTGTACTGGGAAATTGGTGTTCAAGTCATGTGAGACTTGCCTTGACCGTGATTACATCTTGTAATCTTTGTCTATAGTATTTTTTTTTTTTTGCGGCTAAGTTAGTGGACTATTCGCTTCAATGTGCATTGAGCCTTAGAATCTGAGAAAAAATTTACACACCGGTCGTTAGTTAATAGAGATCAATGGTTCGATGTTGTATCTCAAAGTATCAGCTGTATAAACTGTTGTCTTAAACCACACAAAATTCGTAGTCAAAAATGTTTTTATCGGACCTGCCATGACGGTGATGTGGCACTGATCCGCTTTAGGCACTCGTTTCCTCTCAGATGACTGCTCATGTGTCATAGATAGATGAGAAGAAAATAGATGAAAATAAATTGTCTGAGGTCATACTAAAGGAATAGCCACTTTCATGTGCCTCGGGCCTTAGAATTTTAAGGTAAAGCAACTCATATGTTTGAAATTTGTTACTATTTCTCAAAGAGGACTACAAATACTCGTATCTTCTTCTTTTTAGTACATTTTGCCTTTGTTACTTTTACCCATACATCCCACCTAGCACAAACCAAGTCCCTGCCATAAAATTGCTCCTATTCACGCATAATGTCCCATTGATCCACCGTCCAGTGTGTCGTAAAGTTGCCGCTTTGTATCACGGCCAACTTTTATCAGACGTAATCGCGAAAACTCATTAACCGTCGACTTGCCATCCCCAGCGGTCATTACCTTTCCACGATTATTGAAAGAGAAAACCATTCCGCAGACAATTACACCCTCCCATCAGGAGTAATTAGCTTTTGATATCACTGACACATTTTACGGGTGCGTCAGGGATGCGTGTGCGTCCATTAGTCCCTATCCTATCGACTGTCAATTTTACGACAATAAATGCCACCCAAAAAAAATAAAAAAAAAGATTGGCCAAAGCACAAACCTCACACAATGGCACTGAGCTACCGCGATGATTCACAGATACACCCTGCATACTAATCATGAGAAATTCGGATCTACTGATTACTCCGCGCACACCAATTAAAGGGAAAACACTGGAAACGACATATTAATTCGCCTAATGAAGACGACTGAGGTAAGGTATGTCAATAAATCCATCGACGGATTTCCGTACCCCAAAAGACCGGATGCACCGAAAAGACCACATAATTGACTAATTGAATAGGTTACGTGCCATCATCGGTATGGTGCAACATGCATTTTTCGACTAAACGATGACGCGTGTGTGTGGTCACGAGGTGGTTTGCCTCCCGAAATGGCAAAGCAAAGCGAATCGATTGTTGTATAGCTTTGACCAGTTTTCAGATTTGCTGGAAGATGCCATCCACTCTGTCATAAAAATCACTCTCAGATTCAGAGCGTGAGAAGCAAATTGAATATAATCGCGCGCGCACCCAAGCACAGGTAGATTTTGAGAACAAATTAAGATTTTTTTTTTCTTTTTGATTTGTGTTAATTTGAGAAATCTCCGTTCGAACAAGGTGGAGAGCTGAAAAGTGGGCATGGGCAGGGGCACCCTGCAGCGTTCGGCAAATGGTATAGACGCGCCGATAAGGCGACAAGAGGAAACAAAACAACTCAGTGAAACAAAAAGAATTCGAATTTATGTTTTTGTGTATCTTTTATCTGTTTTTTTTTTGTATCTATTGTTATTGAATTTAGTATTTTGTTTTCGGTTTCTTAATTAGTGCATTAATTAATTAATTGGGTTTGGTTCATGGGTTTGTAGTACGTCAGTGAGAGATACTTGTGAGGTTGACAGAACTATATGCAATAAGACTATCTACATTCGTTGGATGTTTCGAGATAGGTGATGACTTGAATTAGACTTTGGCAAGGTATACACAAGTGGAAACTCTGTAAAAATCAGCGGGTTTTAAATGAAGCGATTCTGGCAGGAACTTATATATAATCTGCGAGTATCTGTACAAAGTGTAGGAGACGTACGACAGTTTTGACATTTGTTAGCGCTTCAGAAGTCAGTGAGGACTGACGTTTCCCTATGGGATTCACTAGATAAACAGCAATCATA
The DNA here is from genome assembly GCA_955612985.1 of Cheilosia scutellata. Taxonomy (NCBI): domain Eukaryota; kingdom Metazoa; phylum Arthropoda; class Insecta; order Diptera; family Syrphidae; genus Cheilosia; species Cheilosia scutellata. The sequence goes on from OY015311.1 coordinate 67,918,233, forward strand.
TATAACGCCCAAAAGAATTTCTACAAGTGTAAAACAAGTCCAATGCTGATCTTAGCACCTTTTCCAGACAAGTTCAACAGGCACTTGTAGATAAGCCTTGTCGACTTGCAATTTAGTGTTCCAGATCCCTGGTGTAGAAAGCATTGTTTCCCCCTTTCTGTTACGCCATCTTGGGCTTTCTTTTGAACGTTCATCGCCTCGAAATTGTACGATCACGCCTTGAAAATGGAATCACGTTTTAGACTTTGGAATTAAGACTTCATTGAGATGTTTAAAAACCACGGTTCTCTGTCGAGATGACGTAAAGCATAGGATTCCCTTCAGAAATCACAGCACGAATATGGAAGTAAGACTCATGACTATAGGGATTTACGTCTATGATTGGACTTTGAAACGCCATTGGCCTATACGCAGAGGGGGCGCTTTTCGTCCAATTTGAGGAAGAGTTCCTGCGATGCAAAACCAATATCGTGCTATAGGGTAAGATAGCTCGACGGTAATAGTGCGCCAACAAAACTCTTTCTGTGAGCATATTGCAATGACAATCCATGAGCTCGGTGTAAAACCAATATGACCCCTAAAAGCACACATGAAATTTTCTTTTTGTGGAAACTGGTGAACGAGTGAAATGTTTACGGAATTCACTTTTATATACAAAGCAAAACTCATTTCGTCAATTGCTCCTTATTCTTGGGCGATGTAGCTCCAAATAGTGGTCAGACAGGCGAACTGATCACAGAATATTGGGTGGAAATAGCGACAACATTCAACCGATGTCATGCCCTAAAAGCACCAGACATACAGCAAAACATTCATAATTTTTGATGCATTTGGCAGAGAATTAGACCCAGTGCTACCATGATTGCAGTTAAACATCAGTCCTTGGTAATAAGACTTACATAAGCTTAATGGGTAAAAAGTTCATATTTCAGTTGGGACGCGTTTGAACAGCAAAAATAATTTGTGATCGCTGTAGTCTGTGTGCCTTCTATTAGATGAAAGCGGCTCACTCCTTACAGATACTTTGGTTCTAGGAAGATTGTTGGCAAAAAGCAATTAAAAAAATGGTACACTCATAAATTAAACAAGATAGAAGTGCAAATCCGTTGAGAACGGACGACCCTTGGAATCTGAAAACCTATGCAGAGGTATCACGTAAGGTCTGTTCAAAAGTGAGAGAGTTTTCATTTACCTGTAGATATGAAAAGGCGACAAGGAAGTGTCGCACTGCTCTTATAGCACTTCATCTGTAAAAAAAAAAACATTCCATAATTTTAAGCTGCGAGAGTTCTACCTATTAACGCCGCCAAGGTTCATAGTCACTTATTGGACTTCAGCTTCACCCACCACGGAGAATTACTGGAAGCCGAGTCCGAAGCCTCAAATTGAGGAGGGCAGTTGAAATCTGAACTAAGCAGTTGTCAAAACCGAAAGCACTATCTTCAACAGATCCGTTTAGCAGGTTTGTTATGCAGACGCCATGGAGGCCTTTGCGAAATAGGACTATGTACATAAACATACAGATGTGTTAAAAACTCCAGAAACCAAGGAAAAAATATATGCTCTGCAGAACCTTTATTCAGCTAGCACTTCTGGATGTCAAAGCTGATAATTGTCTCCATTGGAAGAAAAGTTCTTTAACGAAGAGCGAATTGAGAAGAAGATACAATCGCGAACTCTGTCATCTGTACAGCGATGTGGATGTATACCTGGTCCAAATAGCTGCAACTCGTTGACTAAGTTTGCACTGCCACATATGGATATATAAGGAATGAAAGAATTATAATAATGCAGTCAAGATAATCTTCGAATTCCGGCCACATGGTTCGAGACGACAAGAAAGACCGAACCTCCGCTTTAAAAATCAAGACATCTTGAATTCCAGAGAGTGACTACCGGGCTTATTTTAGTAATCAGAAAAGTGAGTGATATTTTTCATACTGTCTCTTGAGAGTCCTAGAGCTTGTTGTATACATTCGTCCTCCATAGTATTTTCATCTGACATGGCTTATCCTTAACTCTCGCATTACACTCGAAAACCAAATCGGTTAGCATAAAACACACTCTTGGACAGTTGATTGTAAGCATAAGCCCTTCACGTTTAGTGAGCGTCCACCTTATAGACTGACTAATTAAAATATATTTTAGATCTTTTCGTTTGGTAGACGAGTTTTCTGTGCACAGACCTTGCAAACCAATGTCTCCAGAATTATAAATCTTTTTCGTTAATTTGTCAAATTTGGGGGAGTCTTACGCCAGAGCTTTCTTGAGCACCAGTTTTCGAGAGTTTATGTCTTTGAAGAGACTGAGTTTACTAAAGCGGATTGAGTGGCCTATTCGAAGCCAATTTTAAATTTTATATGCAGTGTCGGTAAGTGTCTGTGAACTTTTGTGTCAAAGTTGGAGTGCCTAAAGGCTGTGTACTGACAAACCTCGATTTGACCATCTCTTGACGTATCTTCGTGCATATTTCACTTTGAATTTCAAGAGCCGCTCTCACAAATCATGTCTCGTCTCAAGTCGTGTATCTTTTGTCGAAGCAAGACAGAATTTTGTTCAGCTCATGCTTGTTTTAGCTCAGACTTGAACCACATGTGACCAAGCTTAATAAGAAGTCTAAGTTAATAGAAATAAACTAAAATTCTATAAAATTTAACTTAAACTTTATAATCATTATCTCAGCCCTTTTCATAATCAAAAGTAGTTTATCTATAGCGAGGACCCGAACCATTTCATTTGTTTAGTATTGGAAGGGTATACTGTATACAAATTAACATAAAAAAGAGGCCACCATCAGGTAAATGTAACTGGCAGAAACATTTGCAACTCCTACACCCCTATTCGGGTGTCACCAAATTGGCTCTTTCAGAGCTTCCGCTTTTTTACGCGCACGCTTGTGATAAGCTCAATTTTGTAAACCCCTAAAAGTTTTTTTTTCTCTGCATACAACCTAGAAGTACATCTTGCAGTGTCGCCTGCAAGTCAAGGGAAATTGCATCCGTTTCACCTTCAAATGCGTATTTAAGCGTATACGCGTCTTGGCCCTTTAGTCAAACCATCAGTCGCTATAGAGCCATTGTATCGCTGTAATAATTACTTTATAATTACTATTATTACTAAATCGCGAGCGCCCACTTGATATGTGGAGGAGGTTGAATTTACAATAATTGCAGCTCACATGTGCGTATATGTGCAGCACCCTATGTGTGCGCGCTCACTTAATTGTTTTCCGTGGTCTTTTGTGTGCTCAGTCGCATAATTGATGGTTGAATGGCGGCGGCCCATAAGGGCTCTGCAGTATAGGTAATTCACTGGGGCCCGCACAACTCTATCCGATTTACGAAATCGAAAGCACATTCAATTGGTGGCCACAGATAATGGTGGCAGCAGCAGCACCACCAAATTGGCAAATGAATTCGACAAGTAAAGTGGAATCCACGAAGCAGGCCAGCAATTAACAAAACACATATAATTAGCCTGACTGTCTTTGGATGGGAATTTTCTAATTAACAACCGTGATATGGTTACACTAAGTGAGCTGATTTGCCATTTATCACTCGAGTGGTTGTGTAAATGGTCAAGTAAAGGGAACATTAATGATTGATTATGCTAGGAAGATGGCTATAGGGCCGGAGGGAGATTCAAAAAGTGGCCTGCTTGATGAGGGTAGGATGTCAAAACCCTTAATACATAATCATCAACCTCTTGACGGATGGACAACATGGACAAATGTTAATTTGGTTGAAGAGATGCCTATTGGGAGCGAGATGTGTTTATCTCCTGGATGAACTCGCCAAAAAGTTTGACTCAGTCGACATCTATAGAAAGGTGTGACCAGCGTTCCCTCCCTTTTGGTTGGGCAGAGTTCTCATTTCGGTAGAAAATAGTACTCAAATGGCTTCCAAGGTAGTACGTCCCACAATGCACCTAAACTAAAGTGTACTTTCCAGTTATAAGTATAAAAGTGGTCAAAATTAGAATTTCTATCAATTTCCGCAATCAATAATCTATTGACGTAATAACACCATGTGGCCATGCTGATTTTGACAGACAAATTTAATAAAAATAGTGCCTAAATGTGTTGTGGCTATGTATATTTATTTTTTTTATGGTATTATTATGGTATGATTTGTTTTTTATTGTTTTTGAGACTACGTTCTTTAGTTAAAAAATAGCATAAATAAATTGAGCTGTTTTTTCCAAGCTGTTGGAATTCGTATATTCAAACAATAACTTTTAAGACTTTAATGTATTAGGGACGTTGTTCAAAAAGTTATAAATCCGACCAATTTGACTATGTATATGGTATTTTCTTAACATTCATTTCTAGAAAATTCGACTTTAATTTCCCAATATAAATTGTTTTTTTTCTTACTTTTACAAATTCACAAATAAATAAAGACGAAGTTAGTTTTCCTTTATTTCATATCAATAATTATGTATGTTGTTTCGCATAGCGAAATATATCTGATTTCTTAAACATCAAATAAATTTGTATGAAAACAAATCCATTTTTCGCAGTTTTCTTTAAAAATTGTTGAAAAAGTGAAAAATACGAAAAGCATTGCAAAAATTGCGCAAACATAGAAGTTACCTCCCTAGTATGAAAATACATCAAAAAGGCAGTGGGCAGATTCACCAGTCAATTCTTTGAATTTGCTGAAGCTTTGACTTATTTCCAGTAACAGAGACAACTTCGTTTCAAATAAATAGTTGAAAATCGAAGAAATCCTCATTATTCCTGCAAGTTTTATGTAACGGAGTTTACTCTACTCAGTGCGTCGGTGCTTGACCATTCTAGCTCCATTAGTAAATTAATAATATTTATTGAGCAAGTTAAACAATTTTAATCTATGAAACTGACAGTTCATACTAAAATTGTATAGGAAAGTAAAAAAGTCCTTATAAGTAGGTAATTAAGTACTCCTCAAGTGTCAGGTTTAGGAACCAAAAATGTTATGTACAGTGGATTCCGCTTATTTGGGACACTTCGGGCTAGAATGTTTTGTCCCAATTAAGCGGCTGTCCCAATAATACAAAGTCATGTTGAAGTAGGAAAAAAACACAACAAAAAATTATTTGACTTTTAATGTCGATTATTTCACATTTACTTGTCGATGTACCTACTTCTCTCGGCAACTTACTGAAACGAAACTAATAGCAAGCCACGTTGACAAAACAACAACTAACCACTTTGCGCACATTTTGACACTTCTAGAACTGCACAAAGGCAAAAAGGTGCGCAACACCACGAGAAAATGGCGTTACTTAAATAGCACTGGGTCAATATGCTTTCTCATCTTCGGTGATAGACAGACAAGCAATGTGGCCATATTTTTTATGCCAAAATGTGTTAAGATGTGTGATGAATATGTCCCGAATAAGCGGCTGCTGTCCACAATAAGGGAAAAAAATGCAATCTAAAATATGCATTCGTTTCCGTTCTTTAGCATTTGTCCCAGTTAAGCGGTTGTCCCGATTATCCGGTGTCCCAATAAAGCGGAATCCACTGTATTTCAAAAAAAAAATAAAAATGAATTATGTTTATAATGTTATGAAATAGTAGTACGCGACGGCTTGGAAGTAGTATCCGTACTCAGTTCATAAAAATGTACTAAAAATGAGCAAATGAGTACAATAGTAGCACGGGAGGGAACGCTGGGTGTGACTCCAAATGTCTTTGTGCTTTTGTATGAAAATTTGCTGCACTTTTAGAAAATAAAATTACTCCAGATTCAATTGACGAAGCTTTTACAGCGCATTCCAAGTCAAAATTTTAGCAACTCATGACATTCCGCCGATCATTACGTAGACACATTACAATAAAATATCTGCAGATACGCATGCTGGTAGCAGCACCACTAAGGCTTTTTTAGTTAATAGTAAAATTGGTTAAAGTTCATGCTTATGACATCGTCGCGCATCTGATTTTGGGAGGCCCCTTTTTGACCAGCACACCAAAGTGACCGAGCCATGCACTTTCCCAACAGTTGTAGAATGAATGAATTTTTATCAAGCCTTCAGTTATGAACGCCAAATGTTTGGCGGTGCTCGGTGAATTGCTCGAAGGCGACTTTCATAAGTCCCTCGCCTTTCCTATAATCAAGTTTGTCATACAGTAAAATATACAAATCGGATAAATGGGTTTTTGGCGAGGCTTTATTCATGCGAATGTTAATCCGGAGTTGATGCTCAATCGAAGCCGCCTGAGCCCCTAATTTTTACAGAGAATAGGCTTTTTGGCGAACCTTCCGTCATGATTGGCAGTTGTTTGGCTGTGCTCGGTGGATTGCATGGCAGTACGAATCTGGTGACCACAGGCAGTCATGAGTCGAAAATTCCTGCCTTAAACAAAGTCTCACATTATAAGTAGATGAAGGTACTAAAATGACAGCAGAGTCATCGAAATCAAGGAGATAATAAATATAATTCTAAAAAGGGCTCCAGCTCATCCGAGATGTCATACGGGATTATGCCTGAGTACTGGTACCCATCATAGTTCGGGAACTGATTGATACTTTAATGACCGCCATCGTAGCTGCAAATAGGAGAAACGCCAAGAAATGCTGTATGAAGTATCAAGCTGGCACAAATAGAGAAGGTCGGGCAGTATAAAGTATAACAGTCTACGCGACCCGACGATTGATGTATCCATGGCGGAAAAAAACAGCTCTGTGCTAATAGTTCGATGTGCGGAGCTCGCAATGCCTCTGGATATCTGCTTTCTTAATTACCCCGCAGAATGCAATTTTTATTTGACTTTGAAGGACGTATAACCTCTAAAGTTACTACCTCCAGTTCAGTAAAATCATCTATGGATTTTAGAGACAGGTCATATTCGAACGGAGTAAAAGTTCTGTCTTCAGGGAAGTGTCAAGCATGATGACATTGCTCGATGATGATGCTCGGTGGTTTTCAGATTCCATATCAACTTCCAGTCTCTGCAGAGCCTTTTATCTATTGGGGCTTTTGATGACTGCCTATCAAACGGATCACAATGCCAGCGAGCAGCTGCCTTAGATTCATCGACGACCGATTTGATGCCAATAGATGGTTTTGCTCGGTAAGGACAGATCTGTCAATGAGATAATGACACTTTACTTTAGTTTGTTCCTTGAAGCTTAGGTTTGCATCACTGCCATCAGTCAGTCTTTGCTAAAAGGTAATAGTGCTATACGCAGCAAAACACTAAACTTCAAGGCCGAATTTGTGGTTAAGTGAAATTGCGAATTGTTTATCTCGGCCTCACTTTCCTTTACCTGATATTTACAAAAATGTGTGAATACTCTGAAGCTGTGGAGGGGTAAGGCTTCGAATTTAGTTTTTATTTATAAAAAATAAATATTTAAAGCTGGATTGGATTTCACACAGCTCCTAAGCCCGTTTCCGGAGCTAAAGATAAATGTGAGCACCCATATAAAGACTTCATGCCTATGAATATGATCGTATTAATCTAAGCCACTATGTGTCCTTGCTATATATAGCCAATGCACAAACCTATTTCTTGTGAAATTTATTTACAGTCACAGCTCTGTGGGCTTGTCGTTTGACCTCTTCTTCTTGCATTTCTGCTGCAAAGCGATCATTACTCTTTATACAGTCTCTGGCAGATACTGCATTAGCCAATAGATGGCGGTAGCTGCTCAACTTAGTGCCCCTAAAGTTTGATACAAAAAACAAAATGCTAACTAGATGGACAACAAATCTTTGTCTCCACGAACAAACTACTGTCGTAGATGACCCGGTTCACCACGGGTCGAATCATCTTCAACCTAGCGTATCAAGAGCTTCATATCTTCGTAAAGTAACCAGTTGTATATTTTCTTCGTTTTTGGGCACACAATTGACTTGCAATTCCCTATCCACTCTTCAGTATTCCACGGTAGAGCAACTTTTGATTCGATTTAAACGCCCCTCCCTGTTCTCCTCGCTTTGAATTTGATTAATCAATTTTAAAATAAAAGCCACTCCAATCTGGAAATCGAATAAACAAATTCTGAGGAAGAAGCAGAACCGAAAAAAAATAATAACTCCATCTAAGAGATACAATAATAGATACAAAAGACGACGACAATGACTACAACTCTCTAACGACACAGAAAACTCTAAAAAAATAAGTATCTAACTGTCTCCTCCCACTTGGGAATCGGGACTGCAAAAAGCATGTGCGAGTTGTCGTCACATACAGTGTGCATAGACAAGCCCCACTGCTCTATACTGTGATCCGAAAGTCAAAACTACAAGAAATCCGTAGCGCCTGGATGATTCACGCTGCTGCCGCCAGACATACTCAACACATACTCGAACAGCAGAACATCGCTATAGCGCATTACTTCTTCTTTATTTGTGCACAGAATTTCGTATTCCTATTTATTGATAAGGATCTGGCAATCCAATTTGTATCCTGCCAATGGGGAACCAAAAGGGTTCCTCTCTTCCCAATAAACAAGAAAATAAAACGAAAAATTCAAAAAAAAAAAAGAGACAAAAATTAACTAACAGTCGTGAAGGGGAGGGTGGTGAAGAAGGTATAACCGAACCTGCACAGTGCACAGGACATTGCACAGAAATCGGATGGCAGTGGATAGAGCGAGCGAAAGAAAGGACAGCCGAATCCTAACAAACCACACAACCTGTCCCCAGATATTTGTTATATGACGATGATGATGCGAGTGAGCGGCCTCCACTTCTCGGCCACAGCTTCTGGGTCCAATACTGCCGCTGCTGATGAGGATGATGTGAGTGTGGTGGATGCTCAAGGAGATTTCAAAGGGTGGCCTTGTTAGTCCGGCGACGAAGACGGCGCGGAGCGGCGAATAAGAAAAAGTATCTGCAATGTGTTGTCTTCTAAACTGGCGACGAAGCTCTCTAAAGATGTTCACAAGATCGGTTCGCGTTATTCGTCTCTTTGTTTTAGGGACTTGTTCTCCTTTCTTTTCCCCGATTCTGAATAAGTAAACGACGACCACAAAGAGGCATCAGGCATCACAATGGCTGTGTGCATATGAAGGGAAATACGCGCCGCGATTTAAAGTTAAGATTTGAATTTCGTTCGTTCGTTCGCTCGGCTTAGAGCGCGCGATAGAGACGAACAGCGGGCCAGAGGGAGAGAAAGAACCCGCACTGGCGCCTGCGGTCTTCATCGGATTCCCTTTGAGGTAGGCAGGAGAACAAATCTTATGAGAAATGAATGATATCGCTGTGCGGATGCCTGGATGCAGACAGACCACGAAGAGGACGGCAAATTTTTATTTTATTCATACATTTTGTATGCATGCATACCTGTGGACTGGACTGGACTGGGACTAAACTGGTCGCGGCTCTAACTAGTGCTGGTGGGTCATTTGTGGTACATACCTACACATGTTGTGTAAACGATGTAAGTAAGGCGACTATTTGGTTTAATATCCGATATACCGCCCAGGAGAGGCCGCAGTCGCAGTCGCTGCCGCCACCGTCGTCGCCGCGTTGGGCGCCACTTAAAGAGAAGCGATGTATCTTGGTCGATCGTTTGTGTGTGCGCGTGCGCGCATGTTTGCTATCCGTGAGCACATCTCATTTTGTTTTCGCGAGATTTGCAACAATCCAATTACATGAATGGTCTTTGACATGAATCCGGGGACGACCGACCGACGTTGGATATACAGTGGATGCTGAATGCTGAATACTGGATGCTGGGTGTTCATTCGTCTTTGCCGCCGCGCCGTTGCGCCTTTGTCGTCACTCTGAACACACATTTTGCAACCGATGTTTGGGCAATGAACGAAACCATGACATGTACTCTTTAATGATACCTAATTAGCTAGTCCCTCTATCAATATCGCATTTGTTTCCATTTCCCATTCTCGTTCACGTTGTATGCCAGCCATTGCCGTTCAATCGTATATAAATGCTGTGCTAGGACTAGGACAAGGCGCATCTATTCACAGTGCTAATGATTTCGTGGTTCGACCACCCTATGTGTTGGGAGATTTGGCGAAAGGCGTGGATTCTGGTGAATCACGACGTTTGTCAAGTGAAAGGTGCAGTCGAATATAGGCAACTACATATGGTCGTGCCTAGTCGTGCTAAACTTGGTGCAGCTGTCAAATGAGGGTGTGAACGTGAGCTAGACAGTTAAGGTGGGGGACCTAATGTAAGTCTGTCAGTGAGATCTGTCATCAGGCCCTGCTTGGTGCTTAAAGATCTGTATCGTTGCCTTCAGAAAGTGTTTGCCACAACTCAAGCGGGCTATACTATGGGAAAGCTTAAATTTTAAGACTGAATTTGTGGCGATAATAAGTAAAATACCAGAGGTCCTCACATCTTTACAAATAATATGTACAACCCCTTGATATAGGCAACATTTTATACCAGTATTTACGGATTTTAGCAGGTTCTGCTATATTTTTGTCGACTTTATCTTTTTGCCTACTTATCAACTAAGGCTTGAACAAATGGGCCCTAGAATACCACGCGACAAGTACTGGAACAATTAAATTTCTGCAAGTGTTACACGTTTCCGTAACACTGAGTTACAGATGCAATACTGACTTTATGATCACAAAAGGTTTAGTAGAGGAAACAAGTTGTTGGCTACCCCTTTTTTGTAAGGAAGCGAACCTCGAATCCCTCTCTTAGTAGTCTGACGAACTTATTTAAATCTGTCTTCAGATGCAATTTGAATATACGTGATCCGTACCTACTCCTCTCGAAAAATCTTATAGACTAAAGGTTGATACATATATATAAAGGCCCCGATTGTGAGTTCGGATAGTTGATCGACAACTGCAATTGTCGATTGCAATTGATATTTGTCGATTGTAGTCGATTACAAAAAAAATCTGGTCGATGCTTTCTCTTGGAAGTGAAAACATTTTGGGCGTACGAATAGCTCAAATCAATCGACCCAATCGACAATTGTCATGACGATCGCTGATCGACAATTACAATAAGGGCCAAAGAAAATTGAAAATATTTGTCAAAAGGATTCTAAGTTAATTTAATTTTATTTTTTTCTTTGCAGGTAAGTCAAGTCAGATGAGGAGATGATATAAGAAAGAATGAAGAAAAGCCGAGCGATTTTCTTAGAGACACTTCTAAGGCATCAAGGTTAAGAAGTATCCTCTCAACAAATCTAGTCCCGCCAAGTTGTTTGAAAAGACCGATGGCTCAAGATTGTTTAATCTGCAACTGGGCACCCATTTCTCAGGCAGCTCCCAGGTTAACTAGTCAAATAACCTACCTCTAAGATCTAGAGATCTATAGGTTCAAGCCAAACCTGCAAAAGACATCAGATATCAATACCAGAGCTAGAGCTATTTCGAGTCTTTCAGCGCATTAATTCTAAATACTCTTGGAGGAGTGATTGAAATCTACCTTTGTAGATTGAAACGAAACTTTTGTCTTGGAAGGTAAAGGTTAATCAGTGAAAACGGCCATGCAAACCCTCTATTCCGAAGAATTGCGGAAACCCAACACATCTCAGAGCATCGTTACCTCCATGTATTGACTCTACTAATAGAGGACCTATTCCCATAGATACACCCACATACCCTTTTACGAATTCATCGAGACAACCCACCATCGAGTGTAATACCAAGATGAACAATCCTCTCTACTACCGCGAGGACATCGACACCCGGATTTGAATACCCTGTCAATGATGCATACGAGTATGAATCTGAGACAACACTCACAGTTTATGTAAATCGAATTATTTCAAAAAAATCAATGTAATCCGTTGTAAACCTGTTGTTGAGCCAACACACTAAAATATTAATTATTCATCACCATTTTGTAATCTAGCCTTAAGTCAAATTATATATATAAAAGTTCTATAAAAATTAATGTAATTTGTCGGAGGTATCTTCAAACAACGAACTCAAAATGAAGGGACGAGTTTTGAGTGACAATTTTGTTCCCAAGAATGAATTTCATAAGTTTGGGTATACAGAACAAAAATGTCCTTATAGGCTGCCACCGTTTGCCTAATTTGTAGACAACTCTACAAATGTATTCCGCAAAACCAGTCACACATCGGCGCTCCACTTTCCACAATGTAAAATGGATGCAAATATTTAAAGAGGCCTTGCAAATCTAATGAAGTTAATCCTAATTTCCATATTGCAAATTGCAAGCTCTATGACCGTTTTTCACACCCCAATAGCAGCCTGCACTTCGAAATTACTCCGCACTCAGCACTCAACTTTTGCGTTGCGAGCAAATTTTGTTGTTTAACTTCAGCTTAGCTGCGAAACGCTCTTACTGCCAATCCGCCCTCGACAACTACTTGTCGCCATATTTTTTCCGCACACATGCAGTGTGTGATATTCCACACACTGTGCCATTTCAGAATTGAGTAAAATGGAGGACGGGCTCTGGGAATAGGGCCTATCGACTAGGTACTATTTCAAAAAAAAAAAACCGCTTAGTCACACGCATCGAACTCGAACAGTTTTTCGAAAAACAAATATGACACTGGCAAAACGAATGCAACAAGAGCACAGACATCTTGGATATAGACTCTAGGTATACACAAGTGCGACAGAATAAGTGCACTAATGGCGAAATGGCGCGAGTAGGCATATATGCGGCTCTGCATCAAGTTATTCGTATGCAAATGGCAACGACTTTCTTCGTTTTTTTTCTGTTTGTCAGAAGCAGCAACGCATATATGCAGCAGTGAGCTGCTTCTCAAGGGTTGTCGTCGCTGCTGGTGTCAAGTTACACTTGACAGTGCATTGGAGGACAAGAAAAGCAGGGCAGGCAGTGCTTTAGAGCGCCACTATACTATACCGACCATCTTGGCAGTTTTAGAGGCAGCACCGTCGTCGTTGTCGTCGCGTCACATCATCATCATCTTAGCTGTCGTTGAACATTGAAGGAAACAACACAAAAAAAAATGGCTTCCCTCAAAAACTCCACAGGAAAAGAAGAACAACAACAAAAAATACCCAAGAGGCAGAGTGCGATAATTAACACACGTATAAAAATGCAAATACGTAAGGAAAAGGAATAATGCAGCCATCAGGAGAGAGGGACACCATACCGAGCGAGTGCGAGTGCATTGTGCAACAAGGAAAAAACAAACATGGAAGCTGAACCATTAGGCCTTATTCGCGCACTCAATAGAAGCGAAGCGCTGCACGGAAAACAGAAACCAGAAGAATAAAAAAAACGTAACGCATACTAATTAAGTGCGCTAAGCCAGCCACACCCTCTCCAGTTGGACGCGCGTATCGTGGCACCTTTATATCTGCTCCAATCCAGGGTAAAATAGCCAAAAGGATTAACTTCCCGCCACGGGACTACAATAACTCATTTAGATTCAATCTCATTAGCAAGAAAAACAGAAGAAATCTCTCCTGCGGGCAGGTGCTGCTGCGGAACAAAACAAAGATGAAGACACTTCAAATTGACAGATACAATTGTATCTCGCCCAACAGTAAACAATAATCGCATCGAAGGACGGAGTCGGAGGGTCGTATAGTCGTAGTCGTAGCGCCCTGCCACAACTACCCAAATAAAAGATTCTCACAGCTTATTTGTTTTGTTGCTGTGCTCTAGAAGCGTTGAATGACTCTAAACTGTTACAATAGGCAAGGGAATGGGAGACAGTTAGCAACAATTCATAAAAGTATTCAAAACTTTATTGTTGTGATAATTGCATGCCTTCGGGCCCTGCTATACGGTTACTTTCGGTCTCTCCTTCTCTCGCTGGATATTTACATCTACTGTGTGAAGTGAATTGCGGCGCCACCCTATGTGGAAACCAAAAAAAAAATAAATATGAAAAAGAATATGAAAGAAAGTTCGCCCTTAAGTGGATATTACAATTGGGATGCAAACAGTCTGTGCGACAAAAATGGCGTGATATACGCAATTTCTGTTAAAAGTGACCTGTTTCATGTGGCAGATTTACTGACTCATCGAGGTTGTATTTTTTGTTACCTCAACTTGTGAGCCCATGATTGCTGACGTATTTATCTCAAAAGTGGTCGGCCCTTTACCTGCAACTTTCCTTAACAGCTCCCTACGACGAGGTGAATGGAAACATTATTTCAAGCTTCTTGCGAATGTAGTCCTGGGTAGCTTTCTTAACCAGAATTTACCAACAAACTTAGGCGTCGAGAAGTGTCCCTAAATAAATAAAATTGGACAATAGTTCCATATGGGACCCTAATATAATCATTGGATAAGGACCTCCACTTTTATGCGGAGTCCGAACGCCTGAATTGATCAGACTTTATACTTTAAATTTTTGTCAAACATTCGCGAAAGGTGGCGCAGTGTAAAAAACATTTCGATGTTATTTCTGTTTTCTAGGAATTAAACCCTAGACCCCTCGCGAACTAATCGAGCGAACTAATCAGTGAGCCACGGCGCCTACTCCACAACTTAGATACCTACATGAGAACTCGCCATACTTATGCAAAGCCAGCCATGTCTATACTAGGGTCTATAGTGCTGACAAGAGCTGGACCGTCGGTATTCCACGCGTGCTATGTGTACTTTTCCACGACACATCTTTATCGCTCATAGCTCCTTCCCTCCGAGTTAGCGCTACACCACGCACATTACTACCTCCTTTTGTGTTTCCGAATCTGTTGTATTTTCATTCTTTTCCCATATCTCATTCAGCTTAAGCTGCCCCACCACACGCGTTACCCTCTCTCGTCTATTGTCGGATTTTCGTTTCTTCGGGGTTCGGAATTAATGCCCAGCGAGTCATACGAAGTTTCTCTTCACACGTTCCTGTCGCTTTTTCGTTTCATCAGTGCTTGGAACCACTGCCCAACGCCCCATAGGAAGTTTTCCATCAGTCCGGCCGTGGCAAAAAAAGTCAACCTTTTTTCTTTCCGTTGAACTGGTTAAACCTGTGTGATGTATGGCTTTAGCCCGGTTGCTCCCCCAAAAATCGTATTGTTAGTCTAGGCTACTGAAAAATTAGTTGATGAACTTGTAAACAGACTCGTATAGTTATTGGTATAAGATTCCTAATATCCTAATGTAGTTGTCGCACATCATTAAGCCGAACGTGATAGCTAATAGATTTTTCTGGCTCACCTGTAAATATTGCTGATCGGGCGTTATCGGGCAAGTAGCTTATTGCAAAATGTACGTTAAGAACTTATATTTCATTCACATAGTTCTAAACCGTCAAAAAATGTATGAGAAGCGCGGCTCAATACAATACATCCATCGCAAATTTGTTGCTGGAAAACTATTAATACTATAATAAGTATTACAAAAAAAATGTTTCGACATTTTGGAAATGGGCATGACTCGTAACATAGTTTATAGATTCCAATTTCTAACCCTAAATGTTATAAACAAATCATCCACCCAGCGAACTAGAGGCAGCAGTTTCACACTTTATATGGTTTAATTTTTAAGATAAGAGAATATTTTTCAAACTTGTATCTACCCATAGTACATAGTTGTGGAAAGGGTGTAAAAAATAATTCCTCATTTTGTCAGCCATACTGTACCCCATTTGTATGCAGGCGCATTAGGAAAACCTATGTCATTCACTGCTTGCTCAAATATTTCTAGAATTAGCTCTCATCCACCACCCATTCATACTAAACGAACAACCCTGCGACCTGGGAAACCCTTTTTAAAGCATTCTCCTCACCAAAACGGACGTCGTCGTTTTATCGTCTCTAAATAATAGATTCACAGTTATTATGCTTCTGCTGCAGAAAAAACTTTTCAGGAATTTACCGACTCACTCTCAACTCAACCCTTACTGCGTCAAGCTGCTATCCACTTCCTGCCATATTGTCGACAATTGCATTTAATTGGACATTTATTTCACTTTACATCTTATTAAGGCTCCTCGCATATTGCACTGCAATTTAAGCCAAACCCCGTTCTCTGTCCCGGCTGGCCAGCGCAAAGATTTTCCAACAATTTTGCACACAAAACACCTTACGATGATGAGGGTCATCATCATCGTGATTGTTAACTTGGAGTTGGTTTGAAATTCGAAAACTTTTGCATTTTTAATGTCAAATTTGCCGTCTGTCACCACTGACGTGCAAATAACACATTCCACACCTGTCACCTGATGGTGCTGGTGGTGGAGCCATTGACAATTACATGACAATTAAGTCGGGTGCAACAAGCAAATTCCGCTAGGTTTTAATATCTCATGTCAAACTCGGCGGAATGTGACAGATCGTTGACATATTTTATGATTTTCTACAACTTGTGTGTCACGGGCTTTTGTTTGTGCGCTATTCTCAATAAATTCCATTAGTGTTGTGTTTCACAGTCCGTGTTGACATGATTTTAGCGTGTCAAATTGCTATTCCATGGCTGTGAATGGATTGAGCATGACAACTATGTCAGTTGGAATCATCTAAAAACAATAACACATACACACACTATGACGGTACTCAGACCTAATGAATGCCATTAATGTGCGTTGTCGTGGTCGTGGTCGTCGTTCTGTCAAAGTTTAGACACAAAGGTGGTAGCCACTTAAGCTTAATCATGTGTAAATGTCTCCAATAAATATAAATAACAAAGAATATAAAAAAAAAAATAAAGGAGTGGGTGTAAGTGTGTAGTAAACTGTGAACACATCCCACCTTTTTTTTTGGGGGGGGGGGGGGGAAATTGGTTTGTTTATGAACATCTTTTATGAATTGGATTGTGTTTCTTCAAATAGGGAACAATGGAAATGTCATTTTCACTTTTTTAGGGAAACTGTTTACGAATTATTGAACGAAGCACACCCAACTTTCAGATATGGTCAACAGTTGTTGGTTGTTGACAGGGAGAGTGTTGACAGTTGCTTTTGAATGGCTGTGTATTTAGATTAACATGGAACTCTATCATGTATGAGATATCTAAGCACGTCATTTGCATAGAATTTGTCGATTTTTATGTTTTTTTTATTAACGCTGACGATTTCCTTACTAATAGGAATTTTGTGTAGTTTATGACTTGTGGTTTTACTGGGAATAAGCTTAGGACTTGCTTAGATGACAGAGCAGGCGTAACATTTGGTTTAAACTCGAGTGATAGGTATGTTACATTTTAAAATAGATTGACAGACTAGATACTAGAATTAAAAACTGGAGAAATATATAGTGTATCATGAGAGAATTTTAATGATCTAACCAATTAGTGTATTGCCCACAGTTAAATTACAACAGTGTCCTTTTTTTAAGCGAGAATCTGCGTATCGGTATTTTATTGCATGAGAGAAATTTCACCACGGGTTTGTTTCCAATCATTGTTAACACTTCTTTTCTAAATAAGGTGCAATTGACATTTGTTTGACAATTTTGCCAACATTTATAAATATTTCATGCAATATTCAACACAGGAAGACAATTTTCCTATGCCACAACTGAGTGTGTGATGCTTCCTACAATTGGTACTTATAGGCAGGCTCAATTTGTCATGAGATCAATTTGAGATACCGCAAAGTTTCGTGCGATTTTTCTGAAGTTTTTTATATGCAAAATCGCATGAGAGAACTCTTAGATACTCAAATTTTGTATACAATCACCACAATTTTTTCTATTATTTTCTCTTTGCTACAACGTCAACTTAAAGTGTTCCATCCGATATTCTGTTGATTTAAATTTATATCATGAGATATTCTGCTGCGTTGGAAAATTATCTCATACGTACTACAATTTTCAACAATCTCTAATATGAAATAGCAGCGGTACTTGTACGAAAAGCAACAAATTTCATAGCAAAGGCAACTTCAAATGTTTTCTGAGTTATTTTACTATGTGCTTGTGCATGCAACTTCAGCTGCAACAGATTTATAGGGACCACAATTTCCAATAGTACCATGAATTGAATAAGCTTCCAACACGGTAGAAACTTTCAACTTTCTGTGTATAAATATTGTATGAAAGAAATTTTGCAATAAAGCGAAATATTACCCGCCATACCTAGCGATTTGTAGATACTACCAGAGACACTTTAAAATGGTCCAAAAAACTATCTTGCCATATGAGAGAAAAATATCACATTTCACAATAGTGTGGAAAATCACCCACACTAACTTTTCGAATTGAAATACCAGCGGTATTTGTATGAAATTGTTACTCAGCAATGACAACTTTAAATAGTGTAACTAATATTCTATTGCATGGGGCAAAACTCGGATGTAACAAAAAATTACAGTGGAACTTAATCAGATGCCACAACTATCAATAGATTCTAAAAGAAAACATAATTGGCATTTGTAAAAATCTGCTGACATAATAATGGCAGCTTTTTATGAGATACATATATGATACATGGGAGAAAACTTTGATGTAACAAAAAATTACAGTGGAATTTCACCAGTGACCACAACTTTCAATAGGTTCTAAAAGAAAACACAATTGGCATTTGTGAAAATCTGCTGACATAATAATGGCAACTTTTTATGAAATATTCTATTGCATTATAGAAAACTTGGATGTAACAAAATATTACAGAGGAACTTCATCAGAGACCACAACTTTCAATAGATTCTAAAAGAAAACACAATTGGCATTTGTAAAAATCTGCTGACACCATAATGGAAAATTTATATGAGACATTCTATTACATGGGAGAAAACTTGGATGTAACAAATGCGTAGGTAACCGCTGGCTCATGAAGCAAGAGTCGGTCTGTTTGTTAAACCACAACAAGTACCATAGACACATGTAATCATGTGATATTTTGAGTTTCAATCATATAGCATGAGAGAAACTTTTCGTATAACACTTTCTTGGGATGCAATTGGCATTTTAATGATGTTGCAATATTTTGAAGAGTGCAGACATCTTGTTGCATGACATCCCACCATTTAAAGCTGCCATACAATGGAACTAAGTTCCGATAAAAAAAATAACTGACATGGACACAACACGCCATCTTGCAAATTCGGTAGGTACCTCTCGAAAGTCAAATCATATCTCCGATGAGTGCAAAAATTCTTACAAAGCTGCAAACGCACATTCGTGACAACTTGCAAATGGTATCCTGTTGTTGGGTATTGTTAACTTCCATCTTTGAGGTGTCTCAGACCCGTCAAACCAATCATATTTCTCATGAGAACCTTATTAGAATTTACCCGAAAATCGTGCCACCTCCTACATTCCCAGCACCATAAAAGATACAACTCAAACTAAATAACAATCCCACTCGTTAACTGCATCAATTAACTTCGAACCTTCTGTCTCGACTGTCTAATCCTGGGCTGTAGTGCCTTTCTTAATTTTTTTTTTTTGTTTTTAAACACCTTCGAGCCAGCCTACTTATCCTTTTATTTCCAATTTTCGAGTGTATAGTCCCTCTCACTGTCCAGCAGAGGGTGTTTAAATGATTAACGGCCATTTAAATCATTATTTATACTTTTTGTTGTTGCTCGCTGCGCTCTATCTGTATTGTGTATCTGTATCTATAGCGCCCCTTGGATTTCTGCGAGCATTCTCGAACTAACAAGCCATGGATTTATTATTATTAGTTTGTTGTTTTCAAATTACCAATGTTTGTTTTCCGTGTGGTGCTGCTTGCCTGGGTTGTTAAAGATACAGCCAGAGGGTTCTACACAGGTACAACACATCACAATATACACAGCCCGAAGGGCTATAACAACAACGAGATGGTTTTTTTTTTGTTTTATGACACACTGATTATTATAGGGTCGTTCGAAGGGCCATTTTGTACCCCAAAGTCATAATTATCCGAAAATATTAATGAATTATTTGGAAAAGACAGCGACGTAGTGTGTGCAGCTGACGTGCGCGCATCCACAATGAATACATCTTTTCCTGTGTTTCAGGTATTTTGTGCTGTGTCGTGCTTGTGGTAGGCGCCATGCATCTCTCCTGCGAGACACTTACGCAAATTAGTATGCAATCAGTTGATTAATTTGAAAAGAAAAGTATGTGTAAATATGAAATGTATCTAGATAGACACGGAAAGGAGTAGTGTACTCATTCGGTTTATGATCACGCACCTTTTTTTGGTGGAATAAATGGTTAATGGACAAATTACATGGCGCTAACTGCGCTCGTCACGTCTGCTTTTACCCACGTCTATCCATCTATCTGGGTATGTATCTCGGTGCACGTTTTCGATCACAATCTGTAGTTGAACCACCGAAACCGAAATTCTATAGAAAAGAATGCGTGTGTGCGCGAACAATGGGAACTGTGTGACAATAATGGTTAATAAGCCGCTGAGCATCACTACTGTCACCAAACCACAAAAGGTATATATTTCTTTTCGTGAAAGATTTCATTCTAAAGCTCAGCGAAGAGATCTAAGACCCCGCCGTGATGGCGGCCGCAGTTATAAAGTCTTAATACCGTCTAATTTCGAGTGTTTGTCCTAGAAAACAACTCTTGCGAATGACAGTAATCCGTGCTGGCGGCGGCGAGGTGGTTTGGGGAGCTGCTTTGTGATCGGATAAAGATCATTTCAACACGACTATACGACACCGCCGTATAATGGCCAATAATTTTGGGATTTTCGGATTCGCTTTGGTTTTTGAGATGAGACCGCCAGCCACAGCAGTGCAGAGGAAATTCAAATTTGTGTGTGGGATATATATACGGAAGAATACAGGTGGCAGGATTAGTTGGTGCTTATGGTAATTGAAATTAATTAAAAAGTTTGTCTTCTCTTCTTGTCGGGCCTTCGATTAGTCTAGGCGTATAGATACACAAGGATGGACAAAACACGGAACAATTGAATTGAGATACTTTGGCAATTTACCTACACGGTGGGGAGAGTTTTGTGACAGCAAACAAGTTTCTGATGCAATTCGGGTGGTCAATCTGTTTGGAAGTTGTCCGATGAAGCAATTATTGTCACCGCAGTGGGGAGAGTTGCTATTGGAAGTTTGGAAATTGCATTACGCAGAGCTGCTTCGATGAGATAAGTGGTAAAGGATTTGATTTTGTGAAGTTGTATGCAACTTTGTATCTGATGCTAAGCTCTGGAACGTTAGAGTTTTGTAGAGCATTCAAATGTCCGCGTTCGGGCTTCGTTCTGGTCTGTGGGAAATGACCCAACATGTTGACAAAAAAAGGGGGTTACCAAGCTTGCCGGAGTTTTATGCTTTTTACTATGTCAGTGATAATTCGACCGCGTAGATGGAGATCGAATCGTTTACGTGGGACTTTGACCGTCAGTTCTGCATCTGAACTTGTAGTTTTACTTCTGTACTTGTAGCTCTACCTCTGACCGTTAAATTCTATCTCTGACCGGGTCCTAATAGCGGATGAGTTTGGACTTTCAACCATAAACATAAGAATGTGCCTTCGACTAAGGAGATACTTTTTATATGTGTTGGATCTGCAGTTTTCTGACAATTTAAGAGGGTATTTGATCATATATTGTTCTCCTAGCCGTCTACCTTTGACCGGGTTCTTAGACTTCAGAGCGAGCAGAGGAGTATGCAGAAACTTAGTTTTGATGACCGTAAAAATCTAGTCCTGACTGTCTTGACATTGACTGCAAATTTTGCCTACTTAGATCAAGTCTTCACCGAGTACCGATAGTTTTGCTATGTAGTTCGATAATCGACTATACATACCTTGACCCTTGTATGTGGATTTCTGGAGGAGTGTGGCCGTGAAAATATACACTGGTCTTCATAGTTTGAACTCGGACCAAAAAGGTCGATTTGTGGCCGCGTATTTGGGCTTCTGATTTTATAGTTGTGTTTTTATTTTACCATGTAGTGGAACATGATTAAATGTAGATTAAGACAGTCGAAGGTCTATACACGTGGATAGATTTTCATTGAGAAAATCTTTACTTTTGGTAGCGCCCCAGTCCAGGATGGACCTAAGCTTCAACCACCGGTCACAAGCATTGTCTAATTCTTCCAAAAACTGTTGGAGCTTCGACTTCTATTGAGGCAATCGGACGTCTATCTGTATGCTTAGATTTTCATCGAGCGAGTCGCTGGAAAGCTCATTCGCTGCTTGGTCCCTATAGGAATGCCAATAACTCCAATCGATCTTTTGAATACCAAATTTCCACTGACACTGTTGCACCCTCAAGCTATGACCAACCACAGCGACGAACAAGTCGATGGTCCATTTGCAAATCCCGGTCATGGTTAGACTTTTAAACATTATGTATCCACGGTATCGAATGTCGTACCTACATTAAGACGTTGCATCATTTTTAAAGAGACTCAAAGCCTAATCTTCTGAAGACTAGGACCATGCTCTTGAGCTCATTTTCTACAGAGTTATACCTTTGAACCGTATCCACTCTTAAATCTCTAAACTGTCATCAAAAAAATCTCATCCGTCTGATGTTCTTCTACTGTATGTATACAACAAGAAAATCTCTTCAAAACCTCTGCGAAGCATTAGCGCCACCACTAAGACAAAGTGGACAAACAAAAGCACAACCCCGACGCAATCAACGTCAACGCATTTGTAAATATTTGCCGCACGCACAAAATACGCAGACAGACCCCAGCCATCAGCGTCAACGGTTGCATGTTCTTTTTATTTTTCGTTTTTGGGCCACTGAATGAGTGCATTGTTCCTATACACAATACTGCAACAGCGGAAGCACCAACACAGCAAACAGTCAGCCCAAATCGTATCGAATTCAGTTCTGACAGCAAACATTCATCTCCTCCCTATGTCTACTCTATGCGTCTAATTCCATTCAAAAAATCTGTTTGCATATTTGTTTTAAGTCTCAAAGTCTTTTAAAAACTCTCGTACACATGGGCCTTAAGGTGACAAGAAAACACCTTTAATTCAGCTACTGCCCAGCTGTAGCTGTAAGACTCTTGGTTTGTGTGCCTCCCAACGGTATAAGAGAATCGCTCTGTGATATTCACCGAATCTTGCATGCTTGGTTTGACAAACAAGTAGCTAGGAAATTAAGATAAACACCATTTGAGATGTCAACACGCAGTGCCATCTACCATTTTCAAGGAGTCACCGACTCTCTGACTGAATGTTAAGTGTACATAAGTCGATGTGAGGTTGGCGCCGGTGCGGATTGTTTTTTATTTGACTTATAGGATTAAGCTGCAGTTTCCGCTTAAGCGAGTTCAAGTGAGGTCTTTGGAAAAAAAAGTGAGGTTTTGGTTCTTGTTTGCTTGTCTTAGTTTGTTGGTTCGCAAATGGCCGTGACCACGAAGAGCAAAAGCGTTGAAAGTATTAATTGATCGCACAGTGTGGGGATTTTGTCCGACTTGGTTTGAAATGAGGTGCAAAATGAAAATGGATCTTCAAAAAGATATAGTAGTTGCACCTGCCATTGGCACTTTTATCACAATTATTTTTCTCAAAGATTTCTTTGGAATGTCAGATACTTGTTACATTTTTCATGCAGTGAGGAGGCGATTTGAAAAACTGGGCAGAATTGCAAGTCACCTTTTGGGACACATTTGAACATCAAAAAATCTGAAATACTGAACAGCATTCGTTGTGGCCCACATTATAGTCTCGTATGACCTAAAATTACTTAAGTGACGAAGAAAGGAGCGGTAGGAAATTACAAATTCAACTGACCCCTTTAAGTTAAACTATGTTTTGTCTTCAATTTGAAAACTCTTCAACGAGTTTTTAGTGAACTTCTCGCCGAGTATTCGACATCCTACATCGTTCAGAAGACGGCATAGATACACCCAACTCATAATATGCTATGCTGACGTAGACTAAGCAGAGTATAACCTACACGTATCTGTGATTTAAGCAGAAAACATTACCTCGTCTACCCAAAGATTTAGCTCAATTTGTTAGTAAATTTGGCTTCCTAGAAATAGATATAAAGGCTAAATTGAGGCTACAGTGATAAGGCCATAAGGATACTATGTAAGTCTCACCTCTCAACTAAATCTAATATGACGAAGACGATGCAACATTGCAACTGTTTCTTTCAAAGACGGTTCCTAAATACAATGGGAGTTGCAGCACGAAATAAAAATTAGCCAACTCGTCCAAGCCCTCCGAATACAGCTTCCATTGTTTTCAGGCAGTTCGGTCATAATGGCAGATATTTGAAAATTGTTGAAGGCTGTTTCAAGGTATTCTGGACCCTATTTGAAAATGTAAAAAAAAAACTGTCGAATCCATAGATGTTCAGATTCAGAGTGGCACAGATTCGGCTGGTGTAAGATGTGTCAAACTTTTCTAATTTTAACCTGCTATTAGACGACAACCGAATGGTCGGGAGAAAACTAGACGTAGGGTCTTATACATGTATGGACATATTTATTTATTCATTAGAAATATACATATCTTCTAAGTGATCTTCGTTTCCTTTTTAGACAAAACCTATTAGGTAATTTTTAAAAACAGTCTGTCCAATTTTTAACTCCCAGTAAAGTACCATAATTGACAATTCTGGCACCAAAAGTGTCTAATAAATTCCAAGATTATCACATTACACAAGTAGACGCCACACATCAACCAAATGTTTGATGTACAGGACATACATCTTAAAGTTAGACATAACATGGCTAATCAACTTTACGAAGTAGGTGTTCCTCAGGGGTCTAAGGGCACTAAGTCCCATACTTTTTAGTCTTTTCATGCATTCTAGACTATTTTGAACGCACATGCCGTGGATCTGGTAGCGTTAAGCGCATGTCCCACCTCGGATTTAAAAACTTGATATTGAATTCGTGCCATTAGGCAGTTCTCTAGGTGAGTCCTGAATGAGACGATTAGATCAATTCCGACATAAATATTTCTACCAATATGTGGATTGCTCCAGATGAATTAGGGAGTCCATTTGAGCATCTCACACCCGCGAGAGCCTTGTAAAGAGTAACCGGGTCATTTGAGAATGAATGAACAACAGAGCAACTTTAGGCAGCCTTTGTAAAAACAGGTCGTTAAATTGACGAATGGAAAGTCTTAAGATCTAAATACGCAATGTACCAATAAGTGTGACGGATAGATTGACTGACTGAGCGATGAGCAAAAATCAAACATTTTCAACCTACAGCTCATTAGAACAACGAGTACCGAACTAGTAAATTTGTATATTTTTCTAAAAATTTGGGGATAAAAACTTGTAAATACAAATTTGTAATTTGGTGAAATAGGTTCTATAACAGATCCTGATATATATACGTGTGCTAAATTGTTTTAGGGGCTTAGAGCTAACTTTTAGTGCGATTTTAAAAATGTTCTATAATTATTTGCATTGAATTTCAAAGGTATTTGAGATTGAAAAAGTCTTGCCCCCTAAAAGAGGGTTACATATAGAAAGGATAATGAAATAGGTTCCCGAATCTAACAAGTTTATAACCTATAGGGGCTTTAGTTCACGTTATACTGTGTCTGCATCTCCTGGACTTTATTTTCATTTCGTTTTGCATTAAAATTGTTAGCGCAACAGATCCGTATAGGTCCTTGGCTTAGTTTCTTCCAACCACTTGTTTGTGTGAGTTTTTATTTTTCGAAAGAATGGAAGGGACCTACAATTTTATTCAGATTACAAACAGCTGAATTGTGAACCTTTCTGACAAACATTTGAGAATATAGATGTCTGTCAGACGTATACGAAAGGTGGCGCAGTGACCCCTTTTGAGGGGGTCAGTTCAAAAAATACTGAGAGATGTATCTAAATTAGGTATGCACATATACTATGGAGCGTTGTTGATGAGTGGAGCAGCTGCCACCAGATAGTAGCTGCCAACAAGGCATTGTAAGGCTGCCAAGACCCCTTATAATATGCCAAGTTTATCGAACCAAAAATAGACACTATGCTTTGAATTTCTTTTAACTGTGTTCAGGTTATGGCTACCGTATCTAAAAATTCCTGCCTACTACAAATACTAAATACTTTCAATACTTTTAGTGGACAGTCTAGGCAATTGTCCCTAAAAAAAGGACTCACAAGAAGATGGCTTTGAGAAGCTAGCCCTATAGTCCGCTTTCTTTTTTTATCGCTCAATATGATGCTGATTGTTGTACGAAACCTCTTAAACCTAAGAAACATTTTAAGGCGCGTGTAAAAATCCTTGCCAATTTGATTTGAGTAACTATATGGTGCAAGATTGATAAGAAAAAAAACAATTCATTGACGTAATATCTGAGTAGATTCTTTCCCGAAATTAGCATCATCCTCAAGAACAAGTTAACCTTCCACCCACTCGCCCAAGCCGGCGTCATTGAAGACACATTCAATAAACGAAATGAAATTCCATAAAAATTCCCCAAGAATGCAGGATATTACATTCTATAGAAGGAATTTCTCTCCTATATTTCAATTGAAACGACGACGACGCCCAGATACATTTTTCTTTCTCACACAAGGCATACGCATCTCGGGTAACAAATATGAAACAAATTAACCACCAAGTTCACGACGACCCATTTAACTCCACCCAAATATTATCAGCCATATTCCCCCTCTCATTTGGTTCCCTTATCAGGAAAATAACCAACCCCCTCCTATCTCGCTCTCTAACGAAATTCAAGTCGAAATTACATGCCAATGAACACGAAATAAAATTACATTTGCGTTAGTAGTAGATTTTTAATTTTTTTTCTGTGCTCGGTGCTAAAATCGTTCCAACACCCACAGGGACGTCATTGACTCCAGAGGCAGGTCCCCGCACCAGGCCAAAAAATTAATGGGCCGTAGTTGGTTTTTATTACATTTTAACCAGGATAATTAGATTCATGTTAAACACACACACCGCGCGCAGGTAAAGCGCTAAAAATATTATGTAAATTAGATTTTTGTCACGATGGCGGCGGGAGTGGTCACGTTTGGAATGTCAAACCTTAGAAAACGCTTTTCACCTACAAACACACGAATCAACACTCAAATCGGTCGCAATCCTGTTACAGACGTCGCATAATGTGTTGATTACCCGCAACCAGATTATAGCCGAGTGTGCCTTTGTGTATCCTTTTGTCTATGAAAGAGAACTACACTCAAGAAATCTATTCCTAACCGCATTGTCCTTTGTCAATGCAGTTTACTCTCCTCAACCGCTACTGTACCAGATTGGGTCTGAGCTGCTGAGTCTACCTGTCTAAGAGGGTGTTTAGTTTTTGTATTATGTTTTGTTCCTTGCGGGGATAAACTTTCATTCGCTTTGTTGTCCTTTTTCGGCGGCGACGATGACAGTACTACATACAGAGGATTGCAATTTACAGTATGCGGTTTATCTGAGGATGATAATTTTGCGATTAGCCTGGTTCTTGCGATGAGCTGGTTCATTGAAGCCAGCAACCACTTTGTCGTGGCTGTCTATTTCTATTTGAATCATCCGCTCTGTGTACTCCTGTCAGCCGCTCAGCAGGGTATTTTTAGGGCGCTAGCGGGTTTTTTTTCTGTTCTTTGTTTACCTATTGTCCCGAATTTCGTTTATACGTTATACCTGCTGCTGATCTTATGGCATTCGAGAAGATCTTAGAGAGCGCGCGGTGAGTCCAATGAGAGTATCTTAATGTGATCGAAATGAGTGCACAACACACATAACAAGGATCAATGTTTTAGGGAGGGAGCGAGGATAATAAATTTGTCTTCATCTGTCGAATGAAGGACTCTCTTTGTCCTATGTCAAGATTAGATGATGTTTTGAGATAAACAAGACGGCAGACCCGACAACGGATAGGCATAGAGTCGAAGGAGGTGGAACATGAATACGCATTGATAGGGGTACTCATTTAAGTGAGTGATCTTCCAAGAGTCGTTGATGGCAATCTGATTGGGAAAAGGGTGAATTTTTACCCATCTGACAGATGGTTGAAGGTGGTGTCCGTTTGGCTAGTACCTATAGCATTATTTGCACAAAGATTGCTCTACTGACAATACTTTGCTCCTTTAATATCAAAGCAACTGGCCTGCCACTGAAAACATCTACTGTGACAGCTGATTTGACTATCGGACTAGCTCCTTCCTGTCTAAGTGATTCGTAATTGTACATGACACTTGTCATTGCCATGGCACAGTTGAAAGAATGTTCAAATTCTCCTGTCGGTAGGTTGGTAACACATTTGAAGTAATCAACGCGAAGCAAGTTTGACAACCTAGGAGGCGATGACAGTTGAAATGTTACAAACTGTCAACTGTCACTCGCCTTTTGCTTTTCCATACTGATGACTCCGTTGAAAATAGTACCCTGATTGTTGGGAATAGACAGGATATTTTGGCATATTTGACATTTGCACTAAAGTGCCAAGGTGGTCTTTTTGCGCGGTCGGAAAGAGTGGTTTGAAGGTTCAAGTGAGGAGAAACCTAGACCATTGAATGGAAATTATCTCGAGCGTATATAAATCATTCTTAGGTCTTGAACTTAAGAAAAATTAGTCTTCATAATATAAATCCAGTAAGAATTTAGGAAATGATTTCTCCGTGCCGAAAACCTTAAAATGTTTCAAACATCAATTGGAACAAAAGCCAAAAAAACTTCTCACAAATTTTCCAAGTACAGGGAACAACTGTCCTTCAATAATGTCCAAATTTTACGGCCGGACGTTCTTAAACGATTTGAAGAGCGTATTTGACACTCTGATCCTTATCGGAACTGTCCTCTTTTAGACCTTGGAACGGAGACCAGTCTATATGTTCGTAAATTCTTGTATAGAACTCTTGGTACAATCAAACAGCCACAACCCAGTTTTGGGTCAATTCAAATGGAAGCACTCTAAAAGCATATGCTTCCTTCTCACTTGCTCCACAACCAAATACCTCAATTGGTCTTCAGCGTTGGCTGGATTCTAGAACGCGCCGGAGTCTGGAGAAGAACTTCGTCATTCGTAGTCATTCATTTCAGTCATTTTCATTTCGTGGCAAATATTACAGAATTTCGAAATGGGGCCCTCAGGAACCCCTCTGGTCTCCACTCTCCGACTTTGGAATGCCATAGGGGTTTACCTCAGTTTACTCCGAGTTAGCTATGTTTCCAAGTGGCTCAGCAAGGTCATTGATGCTTTTTTAAAAACTCTGTAGTTGAAGACACACAACCCTGGCGGGCTTAAAGCTGTCCAGAACTCTTTCCTGATAGCGTTGCAGTCTTAAATTCTTCTATGTAGTACTGGGTGTACCCTACGGAGGGTGAAGTTTTTTTAAACTTGTCGGCGACTTAGTGTGCAATTTTAAAAGAGATCTGCAGGCTCTGAGATTTTCTTAACACCCTTTTCACCGAATTGGTCTGAACGATCGGCCCTAGCTTGTTTGGAAGAAGCGCTGGGTCCGACGAACATTTCTCTCAAAACCTTCTGGCACTATAGGGATTATCTTTTGCTGCACGGAAATGTCGTAAGCCTGGAAGTAATACTGTTGCCCACCTAGTACAAGTACATATATTAGATTTGATTGGCATTAAAGTCCATCGTTTCGAAAGGGAACGCGCACCAGCAGAGGTGGCTAATGCAATCAACATTTTTAACGTCAGTCTCAAGAATGTAAAAGCCGAGGGTTTACATATCCCTTTGTAGTGCCAAATGAGGGCCGTAAGGAATATAAGGCATACCTGGTTTGTGCACTCGATAAAGTTATAAGCAGGTACACAAACCAATCGTAATTGAAGCCTAACTCAAAGGGGATACTGTTTTAAAAGTTAAGCCTCATAAAGCAGAATTATTGTGGCCTTTGTCGAAAGATGTAAAATGTTAGGCAAATATATGGGATAATGATATCGAAGCAGAAGCTAAATTGGTGCGTGCATTCAATATAATTGTTAGTGTGTCCACAAACCATTAATTAAGTTAGGTTGAGTCGCATCTAAATCCCATTTTCAGCAACTTCTTTTGGACGTTGAAGATATTGGCCAAAGAAGAAACTGCCAGAGTCAAATTTGCTGGAATTCAAGAGAGTTATTTTGTCCTACTTTAAGATCCTTCCCCACTTCAGTTTGGTGTCGAAACACGTCTCGAAACACTTTCGTGTTCTCTAGATGTTAACCTTTCTCCCTCGGCATTTGTGAGATACGTGTTCGCCAGCAAAACAACAAAGTTTTAATAATTCAAAGACACTATACAAGTTGAAATAAATTACCCTCGCTGCCATCTTTGCCGTCCTGGGGTCACTATTAGCCGCCCTTATGCCAGAAATTCAACCCAAAAACGACACACATATAGTCCTTGTAAGAGCATACGAGTAGTTCTTTGATTTTCTATTTGAATTGTTTCTCAAAATGGTACAAACTCGTCGTTGTGTGTTTGCTACACTTTGGGACTGGGATACATGTCCTTTTTCGGGACACACGTCCGCACAACTACACACATAAGTACCACATATGTTTAGCCCAGCCAACCGTGTTTCCATTTTAATTGTGTCATCTTGTATTCCCGTCGATGCAGATGAATGGGGTGAGTGCGGGGGTAACTAGCAGGGGCTAAAACATGTTCTAGCCAAAATATAAGTACCCATATAGAACTCCCTCCTCCCTCGGCTCGTTGCTTGCTTGCGCATGAAGAACTCTGTAAGTGAGCACAGGAGTTCACTTTGTGTATAACTATACAAAGTGGATGTGGCGAGGTGAGTTGGTCGCAAGAATATTACACGTACGAGTGTAGCGTGCTCACACAAACGTACGTACATGTTAAGTGGCGACCAAAATTAACGATGGGATATTCTGGCCTATCCTTCGAATTACACGCCTGGTGGAGATCAAAAAAGATTTTTGGCTAAGGATGTCCTTTTCTTGATTGAGTGATACACATCATCTTCAAGGATCTCCTTCTAATTTTATATATACGAGTAGAGTACTCGTATCTACCTACAAACTCACTCCCTTGATTATCCTGTTAGCAGGCATTAAATTGATACAATGGCGGTGTGGTTCGCATTCGCATTCCAGTTCGATAGATTTCGAACCACGGGATAGTATAGATGAGTATCGGGAGGGAATTAACCGCAGATACATCTGCTTCAACTTTCTCTACATAAGGGAAAAGTATCCGGTACATAAAAAAAAATAAATATCCGATCCTACCTACGATAACATCTAGTCTATCTAGGGTTGATTTTTCTCATTAAGACAACCATACAGTTTTACTAAGTGCGTATCGATTGCTTTTCAAAGCCTCCTCGCTCTCACTTAAGGATAATTTCGAGATGCTTTGCTTAGATGAATGATTTTTTTTTTACACATTATCGATACCGCGCGATGCATTTGTTGTTTTTCTTTTTTGTGGACCTGAATGTGTGCGTGCACAATGTCTGCCATGCAAAGAGGGAAGTTCAACGCACATGGGTTGGCCTTCGTGTATTTTTCAACACAATACTCGTATTTTATTTTTTTTTTAAAGGGGTGCGAGAAAATAAAAAAATAAAACAACTGGAATATAGAACACGAACAATAATACACACATCCCTAAGCACGTCCTTGCTTCGGGAGGGTATAAAAAAAAACTGGATAAAAAAAAACAGAAAGAAAAATATGGCTGACTTTCGTTTTTATTAATGGTTGTTGCTTTTGATTGTCTCACTGCTGATGTGTGCTTACGCACTCGCTAAGTGCGCCATATGATTGTGTTCGACAGTGGAACAGGGTGGCACTGAATTGCAGTTGTACATTATATCTTCTGAGTTATGCAGTTGGTGGATCATCAAGAGACAGCAATCTGTCAATTTTGTTTTCGATTTTAGCATCGTCGATAGCTGAACATTTTGGGAATGGAAGTTAACACAAATGTTCGCCTTACACTAGCAAAATGGCATCACTTAAGTTGGGAATTTTCATAAAGAAGGAAATGAATCAGTAATTGGTCGGTTTTTGTTTAAAATGGAATTCCAAGTCTAGGTGACAAAATTTGTCAAAAAGAAGTGCTTTTTCAGATGTGTCGGGGGTTCCTTAAAACTCCATTTTGATGGATAGATCTGAAGTGGCATCACTAAAACAATAAAAATTTATTTAAATGCAAATGTAAATTTGATCCTTATTTTAGGAGTCAACATTGGTGAGGAAATTTGTTTAGTTTTCGCGTCAGGTTGTAGCAAAAAATGGGCCGTAGAGGTCAAGCACACCCCCTTTACATGGAAACATATAAAATGGCATCACTAAAACAAACAATTTAATAGGAAAGTCTTGCCTTTCTAGTAGCTAACAGCTTATTCTCCATTTTCGTTGAAGATGTTAAACTTATTAAACAGGTCAGAGCCAGAACGGCATCCACACTTCATCTCATCTTTTTCTATATACAATATTTAAACAATGCGTGCCACAAGGTTCTGTTTTGGGACCCTTGCTTTTTATTCTCGATTTATCAATGGCTTTGGATTAACAATCTTGAATTACAATGCCGATGTCCTACGATATATGCAAACCTAAAGATCTTTAATAAGAAAATTGCAATTCTGTCACATATCTGTCATTTTGACGAAAAAAAGGTTCCCTGTAAAGACCACACACAGCATCATACACGCCACTGTAAATGATAGAGTGAATACTCGAATGGATGTCGAATTTGACGTGTCTTCAAGCTCGTCTAACACATGTCGCTCTTACCTAGGTATTCCAAATCAGAGATACAATACGTCTTGAAACTACCACCGGCTCTAACCTCTAACTGAAAGTGTCGAGCAATTCCTGATGAAAGTAATAAATAAACAAATAAAGATGGAGCACGAGCAAATTATTTTCTGTAACATCAAAATATAGATTTTGGATCAGGTACACGAACCATTAACCCACATCTTATAGGATACATGGCTGCTCTTTTTCTTACCGCATGCATTTAACGAAGATTGCTATTACAAGAAAGATGACTGCCTAAACAATAAGCTACTGAAGTACCTCGTGGTCATCTGTGTGCTTTTTTTTGCTTTATTAGTTCATCAAATAAAATGCTAAGCAAGTACACAAACCTATACTTCCTTGACTTGCTAAAGATGAGCTCTGTTTTGCAGGAAGTGTAGTGATGAAGCTTCCACTAAAGTTTTCATTTGAAGACTTCTACAAAAATATAAATAAAAAGCAATTCAACTTATCTTATCCTAGCTTTGATTTGCACAGTCAAAAGTCGGTCTAAAACGGAAGTTCTAGATCTAGACCTACAATTGTGAGCTGCGCATTTGTCCCAAATATAAAAGACCCACAAAAGGCATGATATGAATTGTTAGACAGACTTTACATAAGTTTGGTACAGATGCTTGTCAAATGTACACAGAACCCCTAACCATATTGACAACATGGCTTAAAAAGGGAGGAACCGTTTATTCGGCAAGATTGTCTTTCTAATCATACTCCTTAAATTTATCGAGCTTAGTTCTTAGGCGAGTCTTTTGCACTGGACAACGTTTTATATAGACAATTTTCAGACATTTAGACTTTCTTTTTACCTCCGGGTAGCCACCTGCGGCCTGTATTTTTATTGACTTTGCACGACTGCGCGGGCTCCTATATATTCTATAGATATTTAAAGTTATCATATAACATGTGCGATGAGTTTAATACTTCTTTATACAAAATGAAGCAGTTGCATAAAATCAGTAGTAATATTTTTAGATTTTTCGTTGGTATTGACAGTTCCTGCAGTTCTTTAACAGCACGGGTAGGAGTCCATCCTGTGGATAAAAAGTTAGCCGCCAATATGCTAAATATTTAAAAAAATAACTACAATCGATGCTTAAACTATGAAGAATGACGGGTATAAGGGGGGTCTGTAGTAGGACTAAAAAAATCTGCCACTTGGCCTTGGGACAGTTTCTATAAAATTTTCTCTCCACGTAGTTCCAGAAATTCCAAAATTTCAATTTCAACTTCGCAAATTCTAGACAGAGCTTTTTTTTATAAGAACTAGTCACAGGTTATATAAAATCCCTGGACACATCATCATCAATTCTATGGAATCAAAGTTCCCTTGCGAGTTCTTTTTGAGCCTGTTTATCTTTCAGGCAATCCCACTAGACAGTGATAGGAACAAATGAACAATAAACTGCTCTACATAATATGAAATGGGATAAATGTTTCATAGAAAATCTCAAATGCAAGGATGTTATTTTAAAATTGTTCAAATGCTTGGCAATCAAAATAATTAATCAAGAGCTACCTTCCGCCTTTGTGGTAGGTAGGTAGGTATCTGGCTTCCTTCGTTAAACCATTATAAAAAAAAATCCAGGGATGGTGTGATGTTTAGTACCATATAACAATAAAATATAAATTTCTTAAGTAGTCGGATTAAGTTATACATCTCTTCTCTACTCGTATATGGATTTCCCAGACGATTTAAAGTCAGCGTCGAAAGATCGAGAATCCATTTAAGCACCCTACACCCACAGGCCACAACACAACCTTTGATTGGAATTAATTTCTTTGCAAATCTTTATAAGGAGGACATTGGTTGCTTTTTGATTTGATGAACTCAATTTCGCCGACGGGATATTGATTTTTTTCTTACGAACTTTAAGAGCTAATGAAGATGATATGTACTCCAGATACAACTACAGTTTCAAGTATCTATCGATATTCCGGTGCGCTTTATTGCAGCCTCATATAGTTAACCTTTCCTGAGAGAAGTAGGTATTTCTCTTGCTATCCACCGGCCAATCCCCTTCGTCACCCTTTATGCCACTGACTGGCTCAAGTGCTTATCGCAATAAAAATGCATCAACATTAGCCAAGGACTCACAAATTAAAGTCAACCTTCACGCATTCCCAGCCAATCGCGCACCCCCCGAACTGATGATGATTTACCCCTTTCGACACTTGATGTGGCAGACAAAATAAAAAACAAACCGAACTCTACCGAAGAAAACCCTGGGAAACTTCTGATGAGCAACCTCCAATTTGCATCCCATCGCGAGAGATCTCGGACCGGACATAAAACGCAAACAACCAAACGCACAACAAATTAAATGTTTATTCGTCTCCCGACGATGACGCATCATTGTGTGTGTATTTGTGTGTTGGCGACGGAATGCTGGACGCTGGATACATGAATACTGATGGTGGGGGCCGAAATGCACTTAATAATCTCCTTCTGTGTTCTGTGTGCTCTCCGTTTGAACTATTTTTTTTGTTTTAATTTGCTTAAATATACATAGATATACATACGACAAGGCGCAAGAGCGCGGTGTCCCGTGTGTTTTCCATATTTCCACAAAGCTAATTCCGCGTTTGATCTTAAGCCGCCTCCTCTGTCGATAGCTTGACCGACCGCCACTCAGCGCAGCGGCAGCATCGCCGCGCATTTAAGAGACCGAATATGAGTAAAGCGGACCGCGCGACGATAAAAATGAAATAAGATGAAAGTAATGTACTTACTTACAAATTTATTTATTGATGATCATCGGTTGGCGGCGATTGCGCTGCGTGTTGGACCCACCAGCCGACCGACCGGCCGGCGGTAGGTATCGGTATCTATAAGCTGGTATAAATGTATCTTTCTTGCGTTTTTATTGGAGCGGCTTTGGCTGACTGCGCGCCGACCGCATGAAAATATGTTGATCGGCGCGCGAAGGTGCCATTCGCACTGTTGTGCCCCCTCTGCTTATGGATAATGCGCCTTTCAAATTGGCCGCCTTGCTCTCCCTCTCTCTCTCTCTATCTATCTATCTATCTCTATCTCCGACTGGACCAAAGGGAAGAGTCCTGAGCTCGTGACATGCGAGTGGGTAGTAGCCCGCTTTACCACTTGTTGCGGATCGCGCAATTTATCGATTTATTTACGGCGGCGTGCGACGTGTGTGTTCTAGCCGGCTGCCTCCTAAGTCATCGACACGACATGAAATTTGCTTTACGTACAGTATACGTGAGTTCAGTTTTGAATGGAGAGGATTATACTATATTGCTGAATGTCACTTTGAAGTGTCAGCAGTTAGAGTGTATTTATTGGTGGCTCCGCCTACTCGCAACAGAATTTCCCAAATTACATGCATTTCATTAGCCAGGGGTCTGAGGTGATACCATAACAAAGGGGGACTTTGACCACAGTAACAGCCGTTGGAGTTGGAGATGTGTCTGACCCATAATACGGGGCCATGCTCTTCTAGTATCGCGCCCATCGATAATGAGTGTAATTTACAATTTTCTATTTTTTTTCCTGTGAAATCTGCCACCTGACGGCCGTATTATGTATTTATTTTTTTTAATGAAACGAAGGGTGCTATGTACTGTATATATTTTGTGGTCAGAACGGTGCGATAGTGTGTGAGTAAACATGTGAGGGGTTGTTCGACAGGGTGGCGAGTTAGTTTTTTTTTCTTAGAACAGTTCCTTCATAATTAATCGAAGTTCTAATTTTAGTTGAGAAAGCTTTTGGTTTATGTAGTTAGGTTTTGTCCCTATACTTTGGTAAAACACTAATTTGTCAGTCGATGTTGACCAAACTTTGAGCGTACAACAAGAATTAGAGGAATGGTGAAGTTTTTCGTTGAAATATTTAAAAGTTCCGGCAACTGAAACATTGAGCGAAATTAAATTGATAAATTGTGAATGGTTCATGTACCCAATAAATAGTAGATTGGAAAATACGACTAGAAAAAAATCACATTCTTGAGTTACTTGGTTGGGGGGTGAGATATGTCCTTGGAGAATGCCAACCGATTAATTTGTCAGTCGGTTTTGATAAATGTTCGAGATAGTTCTGGGAAATTTCCCATTTTTCTTTGAATTGCGATTCGAGTGGTTCGTTTATTTGCTTAGTTTTACCCTGACAGATTGATGAGTTTCTAAAGTTTAGGTGGACAACTGATCTGTTTCCTTATTTAGCAGTTTGACATAGAAATGTATGCTGAACAGGAAATAACTGTGAGAAACACTTAACTTCGTGATGGCGCTGAACATTGAACTACTGTTTGTTTTCTAACCTAATTTGGGCCACTTGTGAGTTTGTCTGAATTGTAGCTTGGGATTTCTTCGACTAGTGAATTGTAGAATGAAAAGAAGGGACTTCAATGGAATCATCTTTCAATGGTTGCCATTCTAAAATTCCGCTGATAGATCGGATAGATAGAACTCAACCGATTAAGATGAATTTTAGACAAATTGTCAAGTCTCGTCGAATATTCAATGGAATTTGTTTTTATGTCACAACATGAATATTGCAGAAACTGCGGATTTGCCAACAAAGTACACGTCACCCAAGGTGTGCATATAATACGTATAATATTCCGAAGACTAATTTTCGTTTCGTTCTGATGCGCATCTGTCAAAAAGCATGCTTTCCCATCATAGATAAGGGGCACAACACAATGGTCCACCATGACACATGCCAGCAGTGGTCTCAATGGATCGCCATGACAGACAGATACGTAATATGTTGCATGTGTTAATGTGTATATACCGGACAGGAAATATTACAAAACAATTTACGAGATACTTTCCAAAGTACAACCCCTTTAAACTTCATCAGCATTTTTGAATCTACTCTCTGACCGAATTTAAATTGTCACATCACACGAATGGGTATAGTTTTAAATTTTTGCACCAACAGAAACTTGTCATGACGGAGTTTCCCGCGCACAGCTATATTGACATTGAGATCATTAACCGAAAGACCATAAAATTCACATTTGCATTTTTAATTT
Source organism: Cheilosia scutellata (assembly GCA_955612985.1). Taxonomy (NCBI): domain Eukaryota; kingdom Metazoa; phylum Arthropoda; class Insecta; order Diptera; family Syrphidae; genus Cheilosia; species Cheilosia scutellata. The sequence continues at coordinate 67,955,652 of OY015311.1, forward strand.
CATAAATTATTCAATTGTATATTCAGTGTCTCAACGATTAACACGTTGATTGGCACGCCCATCATAAATAACCAACAATTTTTGTACATGATTTTGTAAACGATTTAACAGAATTCGAAACGACTTTCGATTTCTTGTCCTCCCAAAATCTGAAAGCAAACTAACGTATCGCCGCACATTTTGGATTTTTTTTTTGACATTGAATAGATTAAATACTATATAAAGGTAAATTAAATTTCTACACATGTAATTATGATCAAATCTAGATAAATGCGAGCCAATAAATAATTTTCTCAAAACGAATTTTTTCACAAAAATTTGTTTTTATATTTTATAGTAAATCTGTGAATTATGGTCACCATGGGATGGCTTATAGTTTTTTTTGGAAAAAATCGAATTGAGAAAATTTCTTATATAAAAGTGGCTGGTTCTGTTTTTCAAAAATGAAAATGTTTTAAAATTTTCAATAAACAGATAAAACGTACAGTACTTACAAATCCATGTTTATCACTAATATTATTTGTTAGTTTCAACTTATGAAATGAGACGACTTTTTGCATCCATTGTTCACCGGTGGTGGGTGAGTCTGGATGGATGTACATTCGTTTTGGCATTTCTGGATCGGCTTTGCCAGCTACCATCCAACGACTGAAAAGAGGGAAAATGTGAGTTAAAAAAAAGTTGCTTGCGGATTTGTTTGTTATAGTAAAATATTTTTCAGAACAGTTTTGTTGATTGAAATGTCACAAAACTTTATAAAGATTTATTTTTAAAGTTTGTGAAGGATCAAAAATAGGCATGAAATGAATATACAGTGAGCGTCAAAAGTGAGTAAACACCAATGCGGTCATTTGTCTTTGGAGTTTGGAAACTATATTTTAGATACCTATTTATATAGTATTTTTTGCTGTCGACATGAAATATGCTTAATTATTATCATTTCGTTATCAACATTTTTACCTACAGATTGTTGGTTTTTCGACCTGTTTCCAGACCTTAAAGAAAACTCAAAAGAACATCGGTGTTTACTCACTTTTGACGCTCACTGAATGTTTTTCACAACTGGTGAGTGAGTGTTCAATTTAATTGCCTACAAGAAGTTTTGTTTTGGAAAACCTCAATAAATTTAATCTTATGTATCATGACACTTAATCTTCTTCCCAAAAATGACACGATATTTTTTCTATCTCAAAATGCCATCGCAGTGAATTAAGTTGATGACGAATTTTAGTGAAATACGCACTTCGTTTCGTCGAAGCGTCACCTAAATTGAGTTTAATAGGTTTATCTCTCACGACACTAAACTCTCTTTGCCAACATTTTAGGAAACTGATTTTTCTTCTATCATGATTATGATTTCAATGTAAGGCGAATACACCTCCCATGTGGGCTTATTTGTGATCAGTAATGACGCTTTCAGCAAATTTACTTTTAACAAAACATGTAAAACTGATGTCGTGTGTCGCGATACTAAATTATGTTAACTAATATGTATCATATGCGATATGATTATTCTCCTTCCTCAAAATGACACAAAAATTATTAACTTCAGTTAAAGTCTACCGATTTCAATTCTACTTCCAACACTTGTTTGTACCTTCGACAAACCGACGCTAAATTAAGTCGAATTATTTTGTGTGTCGCGACATTAAATTTTGGACTTTAAAATCTCACGACACAAATGCTCCTTATTCAGATTGTTACGAAACCTGTTTCATTTGGCTAAAATAGTACGAAACCTACTTCCAATTCAACACATTTACCTTCGACAATTTGTACCCGAAATTTAGTCAAATTGTTTTGTGTGTCGTGATAGTAAGATGTGTTTTACAAAATTTCACGACACAAATGCTCCTTTCTTGAAATATTACAAAACGGGCTTCCTTTGGATAATATCTCACGAATCATACTTCAAACACATTTTATCTTTGTCAAAATGGCACGAATTTTAGTCAAATAGCTTTGTGAGTCACGACACTAAGATGTGGACTCAAAAATCTCACGACACAAATGCTCCTTCGTCAAAATGTCACGAAAGTGATTTCTTTTGGCCAATAAACTCAGTCATCCGTCTAAAATACACAGTCCACATCGGGTTCTGAATCGTTACGAATGTGAATGAAGTAGACTCACTAAATTGAATGGAGCTATTTTATGTATCACGATATACGATATAGATAGTTGGGAAGCAGATTTTTTGTCACAAAATAGATTTGTTTTAAAACAGCCATAAATTCGTGAAATATATTTTTGCAACATATTTGCTTTCGTCAAAACGTCAGCAAATTCGGTGGAAAGTTTTATGTGTCACGCAACAAATGTTCCTTTCTGAAAATGTAACGAAACTAATTTCCATTGTCCTAAATTGCACTAAGCCTAGTAAGATACTCATCGAAAGACTTGCTTCTCGGTTGCAACATCACGAAAGTGAGTGAAATACAAATACATAAATGTACCTACTTTCATGTGTTCCTCTCACGACACAAATATTCTGGTCACCAAAATGTCACGACACATATTAATTTCTATTTTTCAAAATATAGTGGAACAGATTTTTCTTGGTCAAATTGTTACAAATTTAATTAAAAAAACCCGTCTTAAAAAATTTCAAAAATATTATGTCTGCGCTCAAAGTCTTTAAAACATAAACACAAAGTTTTCGTGACATAGAAGACCACTCATACGGATGCTGTATGTATATAGCTCTTAAAAAACATTTCGCATAGAGACAGTGAAACTGTTTTGATTGGAACTATGAACACATGGAGTATTGCCTAACTAGAATAAGGCAATTCAGTGATGAAGAGCTTAGATATTCAGCAGCTTCCATCACCACAAAGGCAGGACATTCATAAAAGAATTTCTGTGTGATTTTGTTCGTCCTGTCCAAAAGCATCGCAGTGTTGTGAGACTTAAAATCTACCTACATATTAAAATGCTTTTTAAAAATGTGATGGCCTGCAATTTTTTTCAACTGAAGAGCGATACCATTGCAGAAGAATGTCTGCATGAAGCCCAAGATAGTTCTTACAAGCGATGCCTTCAGACCCAACTTAAGTTCTGATCCTAAGAATATTTTTGTGTGGCTATTTGAAAAGATCAAAAGATCAGTGTCGGAGTATCTAGATCTATAGAGACGCTTTGCAGCCTTGACATGTTCTTTGGAGGTTTGCAAAAATTGGCAACAGTTATTTACATTAGAGCATATTCCACGAATCTCGCAAGCCAACACCAGGGGCACAATTTTCCAAAAGTCTGTGCAACTACTTGCATACGCTGACGACATTGACATAATTGGCAGAACGCAGCGAGCTGTTACTGGTGCGTTTGCAAGTATTAGCACAGAAGCGGCAAAAATGGGTTTAGTGGTGAATGAGGGCAAAACAAAGTACATGCTGTCAACAAGAAGGGACACACAACATCGGCGAATCGGACAGAACGTCACGATAGACAGCTATAACTTTGAGGTGGTTAGGGACTTTATCTACCTCGGCTCCGCTATAAACTCTGATAATGACACCACAGCAGAAATCAAACGAAGAGTTACACTTGCCAACCGCTGTTTCTTTGGCCTAAGAAGGCAACTGACTAGTAAGGCCTTGTCAAGAAACACTAAGGAGACTCTATATAAGACCCTCATCATCCCAGTCCTACTCTATGGCGCAGAAGCATGGACGTTAACAAAGGCGGATGAAGATCTTCTTGGTCGTTTCGAACGCAAAATTCTTCGAGTGATTTTCGGTCCCGTTTGCGTTGACGGGCTTTGGAGGAGAAGATTTAACAGCGAACTCTACGAGCTGTACAGCGACATAGACCTGGTCAGAAAAGTGCGTATCAGTCGACTAAGATGGCTAGGACATGTAGAGCGAATGGACACCAACGCTCCGGCCCGAAGAGTCTTCGATTCCAACCCGGAGGGACAACGCAGTAGAGGAAGACCTCGCCTTAGGTGGCGCGCACAAGTGGAAGGGGACCTCAACCAACTTGGAGTGCGCAACTGGAGGCGATTAGCCAAAGATCGGGCTAACTGGAGAGGCATGTTGGTTGAGGCCCAGGTCCACCCCGGACTGTAGCGCCATCTAAGTAAGTAAGTATATTCCACGAATCTATCAATATGTGTGGATAGACTTAACCATTGTTAGGTTAGGTTAGGCAAGACAGAAGAAACCTGGGGTGGGATTCTGTAAAAAAGCGAAACGAAAACCGCTTTCTTTTTCACTAAACCTGTCTCTATCATACCTGTGGCAATAGACAGAGACTGCTATTGTCGAAACGAAAACGTTCGATCGTTTTCGTCTTACATAATCTGGCCCCTGTACGTGTCACACTTAGATCAATGTAGATCCGTAGAACCATTGTTAAGACCCTTTTTAGTGACATACTCAAACACTTCACATGCCGTCGCCTTAACATGTTGGCTTAAAAAAAGCTGGCGATCGAAGATGTCTTTAAGATATTTATTTTGTTAAACCTAGGTAAAACAGACAAAGACAAAGATAAGTACTTCTTGCGAACAAGACCCCATTTTTGGTTCACTAATCATTGACTGTGTATGCGCTCTCAAGACATTAGCGGATAGGTTTTACGGATACCTTGACAGTATCCAACGCGTAGACATCAATAGCTTTAATTGCATTCAATTGAGCGCAACATGTGCGATGGGCCACGATCTCCATCTGGAATACCAGGCACCGCATTGCCGCATCCGTGAACGAGTACTACGTTACTGAACTTGTTGTTATTTTGCACATAAAATCCACATAATTGCGTGACGTATTGCTCGCTCACGGATGCAGTAATTCAACCCCAGTGTGTTCTGGTCACTAACAGTCTCGAAGGATGTACTGCGCTGATTACAAATCTTTCCTCCAGGAAATTGCTTAAACCTACAGGCCTGAAGTTTTTAGCGAGGTACTTGTAGGCAGAAACTCTACCACACCTTATAGCTTGGGGATGGCGGGATGTACTCCATCGGTAAAAGTAGAATTCAAACCCTTAACATATGCAACAGATTATAACAGGGCCTCTTAATCATGATTGAAGCTGTGTACCAACCAATTATGCAGAGTTGACCATTTTTGAGCGTCTATGGATCCGGTGTCGCCAATTTAGTAGATACGTTGTCGAAGTTGGTAGATCGACTAATCGACTAATCAGATCGAGGACTGAGCTGCGACTATATATTTCACTTCATTCGCTACGAGATCTTTGTCAGTTGTTAGTTACTATACTTTAGGTGGGATTATAGTCCTGACTGACCTGATGGGCATCTATAAACCAACCTCTCTAGCCATCCATCACCATAGCTATATTGGTTATCCACTAAACATTGCGACCTGACACCTACCACAAATCGGAACTCTATCCGATTCCCGGACTCAGGTGCAACCAAAGTTGTAAAAAAAATTGTAAAATGGTCCTCCTTTTGTAAGACTTAATTGCCAATTTTTGTCGCCCACTTGCAGGGTTCATCTAAATCTAACCCCTCCTTCGTTCAGCTGACTATGATGAGCCATCAATCAGCTTTCAAGAGGCTACCCATCGTGACAATCCCCTAGCTAGACTTACAACTTTCACTGGTCTATATATAACAAGTTATATAGAATCACACACTCACCTATTATGAAACTTGTATCGATAGTCATCGGCCGCCACAATATCCAGCAACAGAATATACTTCGCCTTTGCATCCAGTCCCGACACTCGAAATTTCATCTGCGGAAACATTTGTCTGGAAAAAAAAGAAGAAAATTCGAATTTTAGGTAAACTGTTTTTTTGTATTACAATATATATGCATATTAATTTGAAGAAAAAAAATCTGACAGATGTAGGTACAGATAGATACCATATATACCCTCTATAGACCCATCGTCCTCGTCTTTCACTCAATTGATTGTTTTCCATGGGCGGTTGCGGGCATTTCCCACCCATATAATTATCATAATATTGGCCCCCATCTCTGCCTCCCTCCCAAGCGCCAGACTTCATTTGTCCAATTTGTGGTGGGGTAGAGTCTCCGCCAGCACAATGGCAACAACAACAAATATGAAAATTATATCTTTGGGCCAGCAATCACTCAATCTTAAACCAACAACGCGTACAACATGATCGCGGCGCAACAGCCAGTGTCCAGGTCATGAATCAAATTTAACGAACGGACGTCGTCTACGGTCCATTCGCCCGTCCGTCTTCTAAACGGAGGAATCCGGGCGAGCGAAAAAAATTTAAGAAACAAAAAAAAAAAAATAAATCAAAATGCGATGAGTCCAGGGCGCGCACACAGGCAAAAGTGAGTGATACCCGGCTAATCCTCTCTGCCTCTCGCAGACACACTCTACCATTATGAAAAATTCTTTACTTCAATATTATTGAAGACTTGGCGCCAGTTAGCTGTAGCTCCCCATTTCTGTACGGCCGCGAGAGATTTTTTTTTTTATTCCTTGTACATTTGACGACGACGCGATGTTGGCAATGGGAATGGGAATTGAAGAGGAAGCTACCTAACTACCTATTACCAATCTGCTTACCAGAAGAGGCTGACTCTTTCTCTCTGGTGCTCTCGTATTGAAGGATGTGATGATGATGCTAATGATGGTGGAGTGTACCTGGAGGAAGGAAGGTGAAGCCACACGCGCGACGACGACGGCCAGAAGAAGTTGGTCTGCTTTTTCTCTGTCAGAATGGCCTCATTTCCACAGACGCCAGACGACCACGACGACAATGACTCCATAGCCAACTTCACTCTGATTCCAATGGCGCGATGAGCTCGAATCGAAATTTGCTCGCTCGTTTAGCAAATCGAAGGGTAACCCACCTTTAACACGTCGCGAGCTCTCTGACACGACTGCACAGGCACAGGCAGAGGCACACCACCAGAGGATGCACTCCAACTTCAGTTTGATGAAGGTATCTTCTTAACACTATACACTTATGGAGAATCAGTGTTTGGTTTTTTTGGGGAGCCACACGAAATTTTCGCCAAAAAACTTGGTCGAGACTCCATTCCTATCGAGTACGACTACATGCTTGTTACCAATTCGGAGGAGGAATGCGCCCAGTCCGGCGGAGGAGATAATCATTTTCTGAAATGTCTTGTCTTACATTGAGGAATGAGTGTAGAGTGAGGGTTCTTCTCTTGGTTTTTTGTTGACCAGAAAATATCTCTGTCGATCACGACAATGATGATGATGATGCTGCTGGTGCTGCTGCTGCTGATGATGATGATGAGAACTGATGATGGGTCTGGTGCTGGCTGGCCCATCAATATGGCGACAGCGCAGGAAACATTGTCAGGAATAAAACAGGGGAGAGGAATGTTTTATGAGCGCAGAAGTTGATAATTCGATGATGTGGTATAATGCGGACGTTTATTCATTAATTATTGGTTGTGCTGCTAAGAAATTGCAAATATTTCCTGTGGAGTTGGGCTTTTTATCTGTCGAGATGGGGATATCACTTTTATGTCCCACCAGTGATGGAGAACGAAGGATTTGGATGAAGATCGATGGGAATCGCTGGCTCTATGGACATTTTTCACAGTTGGGGATTGGGTGGGTCGTCCAACTAAATAGTTGCATTGAAAGTTGTACTCATGTACGTGTGATCGTTGAGTATTGATTTGAATGTCACCAATCGTAATATCTGCTTGAAACACCTCCAATTTGTGCCCACAATCGATATTCATCGAGAGCTGAATCAGTGGATGGGTAGCCTTCTTGACTGAAAAATACCTAACAGAAATAGCTACAAGTTTCGATTCAACATCACTCATCAATCTCCCTTATCTACCCTGCAATCATATACGGAACGATTAAACAAAAACCCTCAACATCAACCCCAAAGAAATCTTCACATAATTACTCATACACACAGCTCTTCAGTCAGGGTTAGGTCCTTTTCGAAAAGAAAGAAAGGTCAACGAGATACAACTCATTTCCCGAGTCCATACAGCACACACATGCCAGTATTGTACGCTCGCATGACAAGCACTTATCTCGATGAATGGCGATCGTGTGATTTACGATCTCGAAGACAGAGAGTGGCGATGAAATTTCGGTTGATTAGAGGCAATAAATAATCCATTTCTGGACAGAATAGTGACAATTTTAATGAATTGGTCTTCAAATATGTAAACTTGATACTGATGCAATGTGTTTTAATTGTGCGATAGTTCTCTTGTGTCACTCGAGATTATAATTAGTGTGATAACAGTGATTCGTTGGCGGCCAGCACTTGGTTGGTTGAGAGCATTTGGTTAATGAATGTGCTGGGTCAGAGGGCCTTGGTTCAGAGATTCCAAATTGGTCTTCAGTTGGCGACTAGAAAAATCGAAATATCGAGAGAACAAAAAATGCAATTTGAAGTCGTTGTGGTGAAATCGGTTGACACCCACTATGTCGAACTCAATTAATTGAGACTCCATCCATCGGAAAGAGTACTGCACAATAAATCTGCTTCAATGTTTACAATTGCCAATGGATTAACAAGCTCTAAACAAAACGATGGTTTATTCGTAGGTATATAAATTACCTACAAGTTGAAACCCTATCACCACCTTTTTTAAAAACTATGTGTGCCTAATCGTCTAACTTGTGCACCGAAACCCTGTCTCTATTTCGTGTATTTTTTTTTTTGTTTTCTAAATAGCATCAGGGAATTTCGAAGAGAAATTTTTCTTCACTTTACATGCAGAAATTCTCAAAGAATCGATTAGTTTGGACACCAACCATGCTCTCCCAACATAATCTCATCATGCTTTCGATTTATTAAATCTACTAAAATTAGTCCTTTTGGATTTTTTTTTTCACTTCAGAAGCATCGATTAAAGCTCTAATCAATATAGAACTACGACATATTAGAATAAAAGAAAAACAGTCGCATAATAGTAGAGACTCAAACCAATTGAATTTATTAGATCGCACACCATTCACATAGGCCAAAGCAGCAACTGATTGGCAAACTCTTTCGTCAAAAATATAATTCTAGGTTTTGATGAATCATTTCGGGTTTCAAATTATGAAGCAATGTCTGAAATGTTTCCTCAAAATACAACAGTATCAATCATTCATTAGTATCTACTCAAACCCAATTAATTGAGGCTCCATCCATTGGGAAAAGTATTGCACAAGAAATCTGCTTCAATGTTTACAATTATTGCAGAATGATTAAGAAGCTCTAATCAAATCTATCGTTTGCTAGTAGGTACATATATCACTTAGGACAGACTCCATCTGTCGGGTAAAATATGAATGTCCAGGGTGGACCTGGGCCTCAACCAAAAGGCCTCTCCAATTAGCCCGATCCTTGGCTAACCGCCTCCAGTTGTGCGCTCCAAGTTGGTTGATGTTGCCTTCCGCTTGTTCGCGCCACCTAAGGCGAGGACTTCCTCTACTGCGTTGTCCCTCTGGGTTAAAATCGAGGACTCTTCGGGCCGGAGCGTTGGTATCCATTCGCTCTACATGTCCTAGCCATCTTAGTCGAGTGATACGTACTTTTCTGACCAGATCGATGTCGCTGTACAGCTCGTACAATTCGCTGTTAAATCTCCTCCTACCCGTCAACGCAAACGGGACCGAAAATTACTCGCGTTGGAAAGAAGATCTTCGACCGCCTTCGTTAACATCAATGCTTCTGCGCCATAAAGTATAGGACTGGGATAATGAGGGTCTTATATAGAGTTTCCGTAGTGTCTCTTGACGAGGCATTACCAGTCAGTTGCCTTCTTAGGCCAAAATAACAGCGGTTGGCAAGTGTAATTCTTCGCTGGATTTCTGATGTGATGTCATTTTCAGAGTTAATAGCGGAGCCGAGGTAGACAAAGTCCCTAACCACCTCAAAGGTATAGCTGTCTATCGTGACGTTCTGTTCGATTCGTCGATGTTGTGCGTCTCTTCTTGTTGACAGCATGTATTGTTTTGCCCTCATTCACCACTAAAACCGATTTTTGCCGCTTCTGTGCTAATACTTGCAAACGCACCAGTGATATGGTGAGTATCGATTTGCACTTCTTGGGGTTTCTCCAGCATCTGCCGAAGTGTGAATATTTGGTGGACTTCAACCAAATATTCATAATCAAGCTTGCTATGTTACTATTCGAATGCATTTTTGTACATGCCTTGTGCAGCAACCCTGGGAAACAGCTCAACACAAGGGGCCATGTTTACTGCAGCACTATTTCAAATTTCAAGCGGATCTTTAAAAAAAAAAACCAAGGAAACTCACGAATGGGTCAGTAATTTTACCTCACTGCAAATACAAATATTTCTTGTGACTCGTGCCTTGTATCTCACTGCTCGGTAAAAAAAAATCTAGGGGCGTCTAGAGCAATTCTAGGAGTCGACTTTTCCCAGCAAACAGTGCGTGTCACATTATAGTTCAACAAAAATGTGACATTGATGTCGAGTCTAGATGACTTAGTAATGCAATGGCGTAGCACAGGGATCAGTTATTGGCCCATCACTTTTCTGTATTTTTTTTTCTAAATGGCTTTCCTCCAAGCTCTAGTAACTCTGCAACCGATAACCACAAGGGTCTGTGATTGCTGTGCATCCAGACATAACTTTTAGAAAATTCGTCTTCTGACGAGGACTCTGATGAATGTGTTTGCCACAGAACGAGCATTTTTAACAAGCATCTGAGAATATTTTTGAAGATGGAGGCAATTTTTGACCTCGAAAATCGCCTGATGTTAAAACGCGACATTAAACCTCTTCTACAAATATGGAGGCATTCGAAATTTTTGCTGTGAGGTACTGCACTTGATCTTAACGTTGTCCAAGCTGACTTTGAGCATCACGGCTGTCATTATGTTGCGTAATTTTAAAATGTATGGAATTGTGAAGTAGTCAGTTACAGCTACAGCTTACATTCGATTCCATGTATAACCAAGCCCTTGTGGCAAAGCAATAGACGAGCTGCATGGCTTTGACGAAATCGTAAACGACGATCAGTGGTGTACCTACCAATATTTTCGAATGAGGTGTAGTATTGCCAGCGGAATGGAACTGCAGAGCTCTGTCAATCTGTGTTACTCCTCACAAAGAAGTGGAGTCCTCAAACTTCAATCCAACTTGGCCTCATAAACTGAAGACAATAACCAAAGGTCAGTCACGTATTTGAAGAGCCACCTGAGATACCGATATTGATAAGGTATAGGAAAATGCCAGCAGACCTTTCCTTTTAATGACAACTTCTAGCCCCTGCTTCGCCCTCGTCATGCTCGTCTTGCAGCAACAATTTGATTGCCGAACCCGTCCTTAAATAAGAAAACTTGATTACCACCCAGAAGACAATTTTACCACAGTCTCCTTCCCTCAAAAATGGCGTAAAAAAAGCCCACATATTCGACTACTGATTGCAGCGTCCCTATTCGTCCACCACAATATTACCCAAGCACTGATATTTTATTCCGCGTCCATAATCGTTACAAGAAAAACAAAATTGCACAAAAAAAAAAACACATAAACGTAATTACATCGAAAGTGACAGCTTTATGCGTGGCGTATATATCCCCAGACCACCCGACGACGACGACGATGACGACGACGCACAACCAAAGCATATCCCGATCCCTCCCACAAGGCCCAGCTCCAACCAACCTTTTGCCATCAACAACTGTCAAATCGTCGACCACCATCGAGGCGAGGGCATTTTAATCACATTTCAACAATTACTCGCGCGATTGGCATTTAAAAAAAAATCGCGCACATAAAACTGTGTGTGCGTGTCGAGGTATGGGGGTTGTGTCAAACATGGCACGCAAACGCTTCGCCATTTATAATATCGCCTCAGCTCAGCCCCACCAATGGCTAGGAGAAGATCTCTCTCTAGCTGATGATAGTTCATATTTATCTGCGGAACGTGATTGAAATTCGCAATCAGTGCTCAAATTATGAGTGCGCGATAACAATTATAAAGTATACGTCAAAATGAGTATTCTGGTAATGGCAATGGAATAATGGTGATTTGGAAGATGTGACGACGCGTTGCACGGAATCCAAAATGAGATGCAGTGCGTGGGAAATGCAGGAATACGTTTGCGCGAAGGTCGTTGGCTGTTCACATTGAATTTTCGACATTGTCTTGAACGGAGGGAGATAGGTATAGGTTTAAGGTCAATGCGATTGCCATTGGAATAATATGTTCTGGGGAAAGGTTCGGAGGATGTAACCCGTCAGAAGTGTTGGTTGGAACATTTTACACAGCGGCAGATATGGAATTTGTTGGATCATTCTCAAAAGGCTGACTCCCTAACCCACGAGTTGCTCCCAGTGGGTCACGATGGAACAAAACGTTTTTCAATGCATTACCTATGAGGGAAATCAGTCCAAAATGCAAAGTACGGGCTTCACCCCGCTAATAAGCATCCAAAAGTATTTCTGTCAAGTAAATATGGCATTCCCTAAGTAAAACTCACACAAACGAATGGCTGCGAGAAATTAGGCAAATACGGATGTCAAGGCTCAATAAGTTCGTATTTCTATCTTGATTAAGATACGTAAAGAGTTCAAGGTATCCATGTCTCCATGTCCAGTTCTCGGTGTCGCCAGTGTGGTGTAAATATCTTCTATCATCTCTTGAGATTATATATAGAGGACAGTGACAAACACGTTTATTTTAAAAATATGGGAGACAGTATTGACCCCTGTGGAACACCACCATTTCTTTGGGTCCGATAGAATCTACAACTTTACTGACTGCACCTTACTTTAGGTGGAACGCAAAGTTGGAATGGGACCTAGACATGGATTGAACTGCTTGGAGAGGCATGTTGGTTTAGGCCCAAGATAGCACCGGACTTAGTGCCCTCAAAAGGTAAAGGTCAGTGTTCTCAACGAGTATCCTAAAAAAAACTATTTTTAAGCTCAGCCCTATCTGGGTGCTTGCTGATAGTAGGCGAAAGGTTAGTTGTGATTGCACGACTTTTAGACGATACGTGCTTAAGTTCAGGCGATCTAGCATCTTTTTGCTAAAGTAGGTACAGTGCACAAGTAGGGGTAAGTCTCTGTTTCTTTCGGATGACCAAAACTTAAATAGATTTATGCAAGTGTGACGGACGACTGTGACTCCAAATTTTCCCAAACTCCGCAAATTTCGGCAAATGTTGATTTGCCCCACCAAAGCCTAAACTTTTTGCCCCGACAAGCCAGCTAAATATTGTTTCTTAGTAAACAAATCCCGCTCGATACACACTTGAGGTGTTCCCTTTTCCATTTATAAGCCGAAGTTCTGGCAATTGCGGAAGCGGCCCGACAGGTGTCATTGTTGGCAGTACCGCGTAACGCTATTACCAGTTTCATTGACATTGACTCTGCTATTGAAATAAAATCTAAGCTAGTTCACCGCTGCCGCGAAGAGTTCAAGGCTCTCTGCTCGCAGAACACTACGAATAACTGCTGGGTCCCTGGACACAGTGACAAAGCCGGCAACGAGAAGGCTGATGAACTGGCAAGATAGGGATCTACAATGGACCATGATACAGCACTACAGTCCATCAAGCCCCCACTCTGCAACCTGAGACGAGTCGAGAACAAGATTCGTATGAAAACCAACAAAAGGTGGAAAGAACTAACGACCTGTGAAGTATTACGGAAGCTTTGGCCAGAGTATGACAGTGGCCGAACCACCAAACTTCTACAGTTTGACAGGTCATCGCTGTCTAAGCGGGTAGGGGCCCTAATGGGGCATAACTTCCTAAGAAATCATACAATGAAACTAAATCTCAAATATGACGATATATGTAGAGGCTGCGGAGACGAAGAGGTCCATGAGGACACACCTCACTTCCTCTGTCACTGCCCAAGTCTCTGTCACTTGAGGAACAGAACACTTGGAAGTTACTACTTCCATGACTTACAAGAACTTTCTGATATCTCACTTTCCGATCTTTACAGGTTCTTGAGGACATCAGGATGGCTGGACGGCGTCGGGTAAATACAAGAAGGAAGGACACGTAGTTAACCACCCTAACACCAATGGTTAATGGCCCACAAAAGGGCATCACAATGGGTCCATGAGGACCTAAGTGTGGTACAGTAGGATTCACCGTACTCTACCAACCCGTTAACCTAACCTAAAACCTAAAGCCGAAAACGCTTCAAAAGTGTGCCAACTAGTCGGGCTCTGTCCACACATCACAAAAACTAACGTGTGCATTAGGTACATATTTCCAATTTTTCTATACACGGCTCATATGGCCCTCTAATGTGACTCCCTTCAAACAAATGATAGCTTCCGTCGATCATAAAGGCAACTTTATTTTGCTTATTAAAAGTGCACGACGCACGTAACTATAATGGCCGCCCCTCTTAGAGCCCGATAAGTCGGCAAAATGGTTGAAAGCCTCGAGATACGCTGGTAAATCACTCACATGAGTATACTCGATGGGTTAGCAGTAAGCCACAGTCTTTACGGTCTAAATTGATTTGTGACTTTGAGACATATTTTTATAAAGATGCCAGATTTTCTAAAATTCAACAATCGTAGTCAAGTTGGACAATCTTTAAACGAAAATTGATATAAAAGTTATCTACAGTTGTTAAAACTAATCATACGTCTTGGTGAAAATAGAACAGTGCGTCCAGATGCGATGTGGTGGTCGTCTACTGATGAGCCCGCACCCACCCCATCGAGGCGAAATGCATTTTTGGAATAGAGGCCACTCAAATTCACAATCAGCTCTAAGTCAGAGTGGACTGCAGTCTAGATGTCAACTTGTTTCTGATAATTTCTGTCGCTTGTTTAGCCACATTAAACGCAAGTCCCCAACTCGAATTCCAAGACTTCTAAGCAGGCCCAAGATGATCAAGTCCAATAGTTCTCCTATACCCGTATGTTTTTTTTTTTTTTTTTTTTTTTTTTTTTTTTTTTTTTCCTTTTGGGGGGAGGAGAAATGCTTTACGCACCATAAGGTGGCCTGTTTGCGTTGACCATCCCCGTGTGTCCGGCTCTCTCCGTATGCTTTCGGGGAGTACGGACTAAAACTCCTCCCAACCCTATGGTTTCTGACACACCCCCCTGGGACCGCTCTTCGCATTACTTCAAGGGGGCTGTAATCATACACCCTTTCGGGCTCACGTGCTTTCCCGGTATTGTTCTTCTTCTCTTTTCTTACTTCTGAGAATATCTTCCACAAACTGGCAAATTTTTCCCCAATTCGAGTCGCTCGTGAGCATTTTCTCGACTATGTTTTCTGGGTTGAAGGCACCAATGCTGCTTTCCAGGATTGTGCGTTGGGCTTCCCATCTTCTGCAGGCAAAAAACGTGTGTTGTGCGTCGTCTGTTGGAGAGTCGCCGTACTGGCAGGATGGGCTATCCGTTTTGCCAATCTTATGGAGAAAGGCGTTGAAATTTCCGTGTCCGGTGAGGAACTGGGTGACGAAGTAGTTGACTTCACCGTGTTTCCGGTCGTTCCACTCAGCCACATTTCTTATCAGTCTCGCTGTCCACCTTCCTCTGCTTTCAGAGCTCCAGCGCTCTTGCCACTTCCGTATCGTTTCCTGCTCTGCTTGGTCGATTGCCGCATCCAGTCCAATTTCCGCCTTGTTGTCGTGGACGTACTTCCTTTGTGCCGCTAGGAGATCGATGGGAGTCACTCCTGCGACTACAAGGACGGCTGGTTCCGACACCGTTCGGTAAGAGCTAGCAACGCGTAGAGCTCCACGTCTTTGCACTGCCGCCATCTGCTTCCGGTACTTTTTTTGCCGAAGCGCGTCTGCCCAAATCTCACTTCCATATAGGAGAATGGCATGCGTTGTCGACATTAATAGCCTGCGCTTGCTAGGCGTTGGACCACCTATGTTCGCCATTAATCTACTGAGTGATGTTGTAACTCTAGAGGCTCGTTCCGTTGCGGACTTTATCTGTTGCCAGAAAGTTAGTTTTGTGTCCAGCCTCAGTCCCAGATACCTCACCGCATCCTTGCTCTTAATGGTTTCAAAGCCAATTTGGAAGTCGATTTGCGTGGGGATTCTCTTCTTCGTCAGTAGGACTATCTCTGTTTTTTCTGTTGCCAGACTAAGTCCGTGCTCATCCATCCAAAAGGTTGTTCGTCGCATGACTTGGTTCAACTTCCTTTGCGCGTTTTCAGAGTCTCTTGCCGTTATCACTGCCGCAATGTCGTCTGCGTACCCAACGAGGAAGGTGTCTTCAGGCATCTCCATCCGCAGTATGTCATCATAGGAGATATTCCAGAGGTCTGGTCCCAAAATTGATCCCTGTGCTGCTCCAGATGTTATTTCCTTCCTTCGTGGGCCTTCTGTGGTCTCGTAAATCAGCTCTCGATCCCTGAGATAATCCTTCACTATATTTAATAGATACGCTGGTATGTTGAATCTATTTTCTAGCGCATTTAGTATATCGCTCCACCTAGCTGAATTGAATGCATTTCTTACGTCCAGGGTTGCCAGCAAAACGATCTTCTTAGAGCGGTGGCTTCCCTGTTGGGCGGTTTGGGCAGCTTTCATCACTTCTTCAATGGCTCCGACCGTAGAGCGTCCTTTTCTGAACCCATACTGCCTTCCTGCCAAGTCTCCTGCTCTTTGTACTGCATCTGTGAGTCGTGATTTCAGCAACTTTTCCATGAGCTTCCCCGCAGTGTCCAGCATACATAAGGGCCTGTACGCAGATGGGGAGTCTGGGTCTCCTTTTCCTTTGCTGATCAATACCAATCTTTGTTTTTTCCAGTTCTTTGGGAAGACTCCTTCTTCAAGACAACTGTTGTACATGTTGAGCAGCAGGTTAGGGCATGTTTGGGCAGTCACTTTTATTATTTCCGCTGGAATTCCATCTGGGCCGGGTGCTCTTCTGTTTTGTATTGTCTGTACGGCTAATTCCAGCTCTTCTTCACTAAATCCTGGAGTTTCCTGTCGTGGGGCTGGTGTGTTGTCGGGAGGCCTGACCGGATGGGTTGGGAAAAGAGTGTTTACAATCCGCTCCATCTTATCTCCGTTTAGAGTAGGCGGTGCCGATTGGGCTCCCAGTTTCCGCATTACTACCTTGTAGCCTAGCCCCCAGGGGTCGTTGTTTATGTCTCGGCGGAGGTCCTCCCACTTCCGTTTTTTGCTCAATTTGATGGCCCTCTTAAGCTCGGATCTTTTGGTTCTGAACTCCGCTAGAGCTTCCTCTATATTTCCAGCGTGTCTTCTCCTTCCCCTGGTGACTATGCGCCGAAGTTGTAGACATCTCATGCGGAGCTCAGCTATCTCGTCTGACCACCAGTATACTGGATTTCTGGTTCTGTTGTTGCAGCTTTTCCTGGGCATTGAGGCATCGCATGCGAGCCGTATCAGTTGCATCGTGGCTTCAGCTTTTACTTCCGCGGGTCCTTGTACTTGAAGCACAGCTCTTTCTCCTTCTTGAATGACGGATTTGAAAAGCTCTTCGTTTAGCCTGTTTATGTTCCATCTCGGTGCTAATGTACGGTTCCAGATAGGAGTTCGCCGGTTTTCTTCTAGATCAAAAACAATGTATTGATGATCGCTGCCCGTGTAATCCTCGATTACTCGCCAGTTGTTTATTCTGGCGAATGTAGATTCCGTAGCGAAGGTTACGTCCGGTATGGTACCTCTTTGCCCAGGCCTCCTAAAGGTCGGGGTGCTTCCTACATTTGCTACGTTTAGGCCTTGTCTCGCAGCCATATCGAGTATTTGCCTTCCTCGAGAGTCTGTAGTTGGCATTCCCCATTCTTGTGCTCTCGCGTTAAAGTCGCCAGCAACCAGGATCTCGCCTGTCGTTTCGTTTAGGAAGTCCTCCAGCTCATCCAGTTTTTGGCGGAAATCATCGATCCTGTCGTTTGGGCTGAGATAGATGCTTATAACCGTGAGTCCATCGGTCTTGGCCCACGCAAAACCTCTTTGTGTACCTTGTCTATTTAGGGAGAATTTCCTTGTGTCTGGTATCCAGATTGCAGCAGTTCCTAACGTGTCCACTATCCAGTTTGTCTCTTTGTCCACGTACTGTTCGCTGATGATGACGACATCAATCTGTAATTCCCTCAGTAATTTAGTCAGTAGGTTGTCAGCCGTACGACTCCTATGCATATTTCCTTGTAAGATTCTGGTCATTGTATATCCCTTTTCTTCGCATTTTCAAGTGCGTCTCGGAACACTTGACACTTACCGGACCCCGGCATATGGTCTAAGGTACTAGCTGGGGTTTGCAGATCTGCACATAGACAGCACTTTGGTGGTTTTCGGCAGTCGCTCTTTTTGTGGCCCTCTTCTCCGCAGTTGAAACAAAGCCCTTGTCCTCTTCTGTCCGTGTCCTTACAGGTTGTCTGATGGTGTCCGTATCCGAAACACCTGAAGCATCTAGGAACTTCTACTCTGCGGCGCATTCTGCACTGAACCCATCCTATTTTGATTCGAGGAATCTTCAGCATCTCGTGAGCTGCTCGGGCGTTCATGTGGACTATAGCCATTTTCAGCGAGCTTCTGTTTTTCCCGGTCACTGCCACCTGTATTTCCAGGTTTTTGTTTGATATTTTTTTCTTGATGGCTTCCTCAACCTCCTCTGCTGTGGTCAGTTCATCCAAGTCCCTGATTTCGAGTGCAACTTTTTCTTCTAGGCTGCGAACCGTAGCTCTTTCCCCTAAGATGTCTCTGTCTCTGATGTCCTATACCCGTATGTGGATTGTGTGCACCTACCCTAAGTTGGGTAGGTCTCAGGTAGGACTTGGCGAGATCAAAATGCATTCATAGGAACGTGACTGTTATATTATCACTATTTGACTGCAGAGACTGTTTTCTGAAAAATACTTTGCGATAATCGATCAGTCAGACACTGCCCGCCGCTTTGCATAAATTTCTATTTCCTAAACATTTTCTCAGAACTGTCTATTTTTTGCATATTTGCCGAAAATCTTTTCTTTGACAATATTTCTAGAGTGCGATCGGATATTGTACAACCCGCAATGTTCGAAAACAAACACGGATTTGCTCAATGAATGAAGCAACCTATCGAATTGCGGCGGTTAGTGAATCTATATCTAATACACTCCGAAGATCATAAAAATTCATTCCATACTGCCGAAAGTAGTATCTGCTGTATCTAAATCGCCCTTCGTCCCGTCAATCAATCAGCTTATTCACACGTTTCATCGACGGCAAATTCTTTGCCGAAAAAAAAAAGTCGAATACACAAATATTTGCAACAATTTCCTTCAGCTGCCAGCCGAGCCGCAGTCGAGTCCGTCGCTGCGTTTGTCTGAATTCGTTAAACTTATCCAAAACTGACATTTCAACTGTTTTTCTACATTAATTCCAAGCAGTTTTTGTGCGCGCCGCCATTTTTACCGCAGTGCGCGTGTACTAACAATCCACACATCAAAATTCATCTTCGTCCAATTTGACACGGCACTTCACAACTTTTATGCGATTTGATAAGATTGCCATCCCCTTTCCTTAATTTTTTTTTTTTTATGGTTTTTCTGCTGTTCTCTCCCCATTTTGTGGAGTACCTCAAGAGTGACCACCTTGTCCGTCACTGGTTGCACACAGAGAACAAGAATTGACTCCGCTGTTGCCCTGCGACACATTTATCACGATGCACTGATCAGCAAAAGGGGTCGGTTGTGCTGTTTGCTCGCTGCAAATGGGGGGATGACCACAACCGACCCATTCGACCAACCGATTACCATGTTTTTGTATGTAAATTTTATTATTTTCTTTTGATAATAATTTGATTGTAAAATTGGCATAAGTTTTATATGAAAATAATCGAGAGACAGGTGCTCTCGCCGAGATGTGCGATCGACAATGAAATGGAAATTTATTTGACAAATAATAAATACACAGCGAGTACGAGACGAGTACGAGTATCTCTGAATGCATCCATCGCTGTGTATCTTGCTCGGTTGGCAATTTAATTGGATTTGATTTTGTACAAATTATGGACGGATGGCAACATTTGTTCTGTTCCTTTATTTTTGTGTGTCTGTGTGTTTTTTTTTATGGTCGCTGTGTCGTTAATTAACCCGACAGGTGTATTCGTTGCATAGCGCCTGTCATCGTCATCGATTTCCAAAGGCAGCCGGCGAATGTTTGTTAGATGGATTGTTAGAGAGGATGCGAACAGATAACAAAGAGGCGATACCGAGAGCAGGTAATAATGAAGCATAGAACCGAAAAACAAACAGTAGTGTGACATTTGTGTGTTTTCTTGCATGCGAAAGAGAGACAGTCGAGTGGCGAGTATCTGCTTCAATAAATAATAATAAAATTTATCGACGGCAGGTTGAGGGAATGGTGTACGCCTTCGCTGGCAGTTTTGTTGGCTGTTGTTCGTCTTCTTCCTGCCATTAGAGATCTCTATCTCGGTTGTATCATGAGGAACATAACAAAATGTGTATTTATCGTTGCATCAGGGTGGTCATCGTGGCCAGGGAATTTCGAAAACACACTGCGTAAATTGGCTTAAATGGCTTTTCGATAGACGCAAGTACGAGTCGAGTCAGTTATGAAGTTATTAAAATTCGATTAAGGTTGCCAGCAGAATGGATTTGTAAACAATATAGTGTGTACGGATGGAACGCCTCTTCTAATGAGGCAAAAATGCGGGTGATTGGTGGTCTTTCTTTATTTATATATGGAAGGATTGTGACGGACAACGATCTGGCTTTCTTTTTAGGTATCCGTAACCAGTGGATGAGCAGTAATGATAGGGACAGATGGGTAGAACCTTTTGTTTAACCCTTATTGAGGTTGTTTAAAAACAAACAAAAAATGGTTCCTTTCTAGCTAGCCCTTGGTACATTTAACTATTGTCATAAATGGTTTGTTATCTCTTTGTTGCCTATAATTGACAAAAAAAACATGAATTCAACACATAACTCGGCCAAGGTGGCCGAAGTTGTTAATTTGCAAATATTGGACTAAAATTAAATAAATTGCTGTTCCTTTGCCAAAAACAGACTCAATTTCGACTGCAATTGGCAGATATAAGCTTAGTTGTTAAATTGATGCATAATTGCTCAATTGGAGGAAGGTATCCGGACTGAGAAATTTACAAATATTCGGCTAAAGTATTAGAAATGACTGTCTTGTTTATCCAACAAATATCAATTAAAATTAAGAAATATGAGCTTAGTTGTTGAATTGATGCATAATTGCTCATTCTGAGGAAGGTATCCGGACTGAGAAATTTACAAAAACTCGTTTAAATTCTTAGAAATGACTGTCCTTTTGCTCGTAGTGCAATAAATTTCAAATAAAATTGACAAATATTAGCTTAGTTGTCGAATTGATGCATAATTGCTCATTCTGAGTTAGGCATCCGGACTGGGAAATTTACAAATATTCGGCTAAACTCTTAAAAATAGTGTCCTTTTGCACTGCAAGTATTCAATTTAAAATAAAATAGGCAAATATTAACTTAGTTGTCGAATTGATGCGTAATTGCTCAATTTGAGGGAGGTATCCGGACTGGGAAATTTACAAAAACTCGTGTAAATTCTAAGAAAAGACTGTCCTGCAATCAATTTCAACCTAAATTGACAAATATTTGCTTAGTTTTCGAATTGATGCATAATTGCTCATTCTGAGGAAGGTATCCGGACTGAGAAATTTACAAAAACTCATTTAAATTCTTAGAAATGACTGTCCTGGTGCTTCCAGTGCAATCATTTTCTAATAAAATTGACGGATATGAGTTGAGTTGTCGAATTGAAGCATAATTGCTCATTATAAGGAAGGTTTCCGGACGGGGAAACTTACAAATATTTGTGTAAATTCTTAGAAATGGCCGTCCTGTTGCTTCCAGTGCAATAAAGTTCAAATAAAATTGACGGATATGAATTGAGTTGTCGAATTGAAGCATAATTGCTCATTCTGAGGAAGGTATCCGGACGGGGAAACTTATAGTTTTTTGAGTAAATTCTACGAAATGACTGTCATGGTGCTCTCAGTGCAATCATTTTCTAACAAAATTGACAGATATGAGTTTAGTTGTCGAATTTATGTCCACCGATATTGATGCAGGTATCCGAAGTAGGAAATTTGCAAATGTTTGCCGAATATTTTACAAATGGCTGTCATTCATATTTCTACAGAAGAATCGATTTTAAATTAAACGAAAAGATGCAAACTCAGCTGTCGAATTGATACCTACATATCTACCTAGAGAAGAATTTTGAGACAGATATCCGAAGTGGACAATTTGATCTAAATTGCTTAAGGGTTGCATTACCAACGAGTCAATTCGGCTAATAGAAGTGGGAGGCTGGCAAATATTCCTACACACTGGCAAAAAGCACAGGCAATTATTGTAACTTCATAAATCATAACCGCTAGTACTCTTCAGGGCTGCATATTCGGACTGTTGCTATTTGGTACGACGGCATTCGAAATCTATATCCCGAAAGATCGGAATACTTGCCTAGATTGACTAACGATTGCAAACGATTTCGTATCTCATCTGTCTAGAACCGAGGTTTACTCTTAAAACACAGATATAGGTTATAACTTATAACTTATAAGATATAAGTATAAGATAATTAGATTTTTAGCTACTTGAAGCAACTAGCAACTGATAATATTATCGATATCAAAGAAAGTATCAGAAGTTTTGTAAATAGTTATTCAGAGGCTTACGAACTAAGAATTATGACCCTGACGTGCATAGTTGAATTCAATCGACATTTACAGTGTCGAAGTTGTACAATGTTTTTACGCAGAATGTGTTAAAATATTTCTTCGAAGCTTCTAAGACTTTCCTCAATGCTTATAAATAATAGTGCGCTTTTCTATTAAATTGGGTTATGATATTGACAAGTTTGAAAAGTAAAGTTTCACTTGTGGTGAAGTGTCACATTTTGGCAATTTTGTCGAATTAGACCACCGATTGAGCCCGTGTAAAGCCAACGGCAATATTCTATTCAGTAATGGCGACATTCCCAGTGTTAACGTCTGTCCGTATGCTAGGATCCTGAACCAAGCGGAATAAAGTTTGTGAATTGGCAACAGAATTTAAAACCTCTGACGAAAGTATAGGTCTCAGTAGTGCTTTGAAATTGAAATATCTCGAAAACACTTTGACTTCTAGAATTCGCCGTTGATCGCTAATAACAAATGAGTTTAGATACCCATGCAAGTGATATTTAAAACCACTTCCATTTGTACAAACAGTTTGCCATAGATACACATTTTCCACCCAAAAGGTCCCTTTCTAATTGCTTTCACTTTCCAAAGTGTTAAATGGGGCAGTGCCCAAATCCGTCTGGCTAGCACCATTTTTATTTACACAATTCCACGATTCGCCGTCATTTTGTTCGTTTGCCTCTCGTTCCCATAGTCCTCAAATAATTATTGAAACTCGCCCACCCCATCAGACAACTTCTGGGTGGTAAATTAATGTCATTTACCATTCACACACACACACTCTCAACTGGTGGTCATCTTTTCTGCCATTCGATACAATTATGAGACGAAAATCCAACCGTGCGCATGACAAAATTCAATTTTCTGTATATAAAAGATACTCTCGCAAGATACCCTTGTGTATAGATAGATACAGAGAAAAGAAAAACTTTCAATGTACCACCCACACACTATTTACTGTTTGTCGATTGGAGCTTACAGCTTAGTGCTGATTTTTGTATATGTCTACTCTCTCGAGGGGATGAGATAAATAGATATAGATACTCGTACAAATACAAACCGCCGAGCATCGTTCAAAGGAACTTGTAAATCGGGCGAAACTCAATGAAATCTGTTGTTCATAACTCAAGAACAAATTCTAAACATATCGCGATACTTGAAACCCACACACGAGTTACAATATTCGTCCAGCATTCCTAGGGAGGAAGGACGACATCTGAAGAAAAAGGATATGTTAAGGAGGTCTAGGCCGCCGCATGTTGCCGGCAGAGAAGACAACTTCGCAGCGAAAACTTTAATCGTTGTAAAGTATCTAAAACGGCACAAGATGGACATGGAGGTGCTGCAGACATCCATGTAGACCTACGTGGAAGAAACATCACGGATACACGGTGCCCAGCTAAGTATATACCTACCGCACAGAGAGAGAGATAGAGCGAGCAGAGCACGAGTGCGTGTGCCGGTCCGCAGGATTTATCGCTAACATGCGGATGCATTATGTTCGGTGTCTCTTTGGAGGATGATGTGGTTTTGCGCTGTTGTTTTAATATTCATGTAATATGCGAGGGCAATTGGTGATCGAAGGAATATAAACGGCAAAAGGAAGAAGAATGGAATCGAAAGATGATGGCGAGATTGTATGCGTGTATACCTATATGAGTGGAGGCGGTCTAGTCGGAGAAGAGTCTGATTTCGATGGCAGATAGACTTAGTTGGATGCGGATAATTGTGAATTTGTGTTCGATACGATGAGATTGGCGCAGACATTGTAATGAATGGGGCAGGTCATTCAACTGGCACTAACCTGTAGCTGTTTTAGCCTTCAGTGGATCATTTTAAACGAGTCCGTCTTTAATGTAATAGTTGTCACAGAAATTGATCAGAACTGGCAGCCCCTCTGGTGACGCAGGAGTGATCGTATACTTAGTTAAATGCTGTAAAGACTGTCGCTCTTTTGACACTACCGTGGCATTATTATTGTCATCATCATCATTTCTAATGTTGGCCTATCGTTGAGATTGTTGGAGGCATTGTTGTTACCTTCAACAAATAAATTTCGCCTTAGCTACATGAAACCAATTTAAATCGATTCGGCAGTAGGTATGGTCAAGACAGCTAAAACTCTAACAAATTCGACGAATTTGACAGCACACTTCTGTGACGCTCCTGTGAAAATTACAAACGAAGTCAGTGGATCGAATGAAAAATGTCTTCCCAATTTATTTTTATTTTTATTTATATAATCCGATCTCAGGGCGTATCGTCGAATCAACAGGTCTAAGCGACATAATTGTTAAAGTTTGCTTGTGACCTAAATGTCTCCAGTTCCCCCAGTATGGGACATCAAATCAGAGCCCTCTGCCAGTAACAAGCAATATTAACAATACGGACACTTGCCAGTAAGGTTACTATGGATCTAACTTGGACATCGTGTCTGAAAGATCCGGCTGGAATATCAATCTGGAATGAGGATACTTTCCCGGAAGATGAATCAGTTCACTTCTACACTGACGGTTCAAAAACCATAGACGGAGTCGGTGGGGACGTATTTTATCGTAGCGTGTTCCAGGTGGAATTAATGGCGATAAAAGAAGTCTTATCTTGGCTCAAGAAACACGTGATACCCGCTAAAGATATCTGCATAATTTCGGACAGCCAAGCAGCCATCAAATCCTTGGATTCGATCTCTATAACTTCTCTAGTAGACCTCGACTGCCGATCTTCTCCTACGGAGATGGCGGAACAATTCAACATTCACCTAATTTGGGCGCCGGAGCATCGGAGTTGTGAGGCCGATAAACTCGCTAGAATAGGAACAACTCAACCCATCCTGCCGGATAAAGGCACCCTAGGGATACCAATCGCTACTTGCGTGACTTGCTTGAAACGCTCTAAGAAAAAAATTAATTTCTCTCAAAAGATTGCATATCGGCACCACAATAGGTGTTATTACTGGATATTACTGCCTGATAGGAAAGCATGCCGTTAGGCTAGGATTTTTCGCAAACGACTTTTGCAGAAGCTGTATCGATGAGGAAGAGAAGGAAACTATTCCTCACCTTCTTTGTTCCTGCCCAGCTCTCTCCCTTAGAAGGAAGCTTCACTTAGGAGCCTTCCATTACAACGACTTGGGCGATCTGAAAAGCAATCATCAACATCAAAAGCCTCTTACGCTTTATAAAGAGCACAAAATGGTTGAACTAGTAGGTAGATTTTATATGATACTTTTTTCGTGGTATC
The DNA here is from genome assembly GCA_955612985.1 of Cheilosia scutellata. Taxonomy (NCBI): domain Eukaryota; kingdom Metazoa; phylum Arthropoda; class Insecta; order Diptera; family Syrphidae; genus Cheilosia; species Cheilosia scutellata. The sequence goes on from OY015311.1 coordinate 67,981,485, forward strand.
ACAATAGATCTATGCTGGCGTTTTCCAGCTGGCAGCCGCTTTCAACCAACCAACCAATGTCAAGCTCTAAAATCTCGGTCAAAGGGTAGGTGCTGGCAGCTCACGCCATGAGATAAATTGCAGGAACAGCGACAACCGACAACTCGAACTGGCCCAAAAATCGGGAAAACATTATCAGATGTAATCAGTGTAGGTTTACGACTCACAGTCACAACTGAGGAAAACTAATGGCCACGACTTACTCTGACGAAGGAGGGGTAAAAAATGTTCACTGTGCCGGGAGACCACTTTGGGACCAAAAGAGGGCTACCGCTTAGTGTCTGAATGTTAAACTTCGAAGAGGGACTTTAAAAATGAATACTTTGCGCAGTGAAACCCGTGCTTCTTCCACCGCTCTCTGAAAAGTTTGAAGAAGTCAGCTGTCCCATATTTTTTATTTCCTCCCATAGAGCAATGCAAAGGAGGTACAGAAAAATCGTACAGATGGACAAATCAGCATCAAGTAATATACACCCAACTTGTTCGTCCCCCTCCAGGCTTCTGTAACCTTAATTCTCTGGTTTCGCCTTATAATTCCCCAATAGCTATCAAATTCAAAAATCAGAAAGACCAAATGATAGTGAATGTAGTCATCAAAGTAGTCGTATTCATTATTCATTAGTCACCACTCATTGTTGTGCTCGTAGTCATAGTCATTATCTACTCATTACCATTGATGCGTACTGTATAGTTTGTGGTGTAAATACTTTGATTTTGACTGACTTGACTTTGCTGACAACTTTATTTAGAATAGAAGTACTAGTAGGTTTTCTAGCGATTCAAACAAAAATATTCATAAAAGTAATCATAGGCGGTTAGTGTGCTGGACTACTGTGCGAGGGATCCCAGGTTCGATCCCCGGAAAAACACAAATTACATCTTAAGGTTTTTTCTACTGCGCCACCTCTCGCGAACGTCTGACAAACATCAGAAAGCTTCTCAATTAAGCCGTTTGGACTCGTCATAAAATTGTAGTTCCCTTCCATTCGTTCTAAAAATAGAAACGCACACAAAACGAATGGTTGCGGGAAGCTAGGCCTTGGGTGTCTACCGCCTGTCGCGCCGCCTATTTATTTATTAATCATAGGCGTTTGTCATAGTTGTGCTCGTAGTCATGATGAACTATACACGTCATGGGATATCTAGAACTATTACCAAAATATTAATTATCCAGTTCCGCAATTTATAGGCCGGCAAAGTAAATAGTCCCACAAAATCCTGGCCGCAACTAAACACAGTACATAGTGCTCTTAATATTACCCTCAGCGGTTTTCAATTTCATTTACCACCGGAAATGGCTTCTATGCCGAAAATTAAATTCAATCAATCTCCCCCCAGTCAAATTTTAAAAACATATTCCCCTTATATACGAAAACAACAAATCGGAACAAGACAGCGCACTAAAACGAACACTTAACCCCACCGACGACGTCGATCCTCTTATTAAGACAATTTATTCGCATGTACGACATATCCTCCCAAAAAAAAAATCAGACAAACGCTTAGTCTAGCTCTCAAGGCAAAAAAAAATTCCAAATGATGGACACAAAATCAAATGACAAACAATATGCGATACACAGCCAACCAACGAAAATCAACATCATCATTCGATTTAAGGCAGTTCCCTCTTTGTCGAGACTAATAAACAAAACATGAGTGTGTCCTTCCACACTGTACGAGTATGTACATATATGTAGGTACCTACTTCCACTCTCATCTGTCATACATCGGTCGTGGACATCGTGCGCGCATCATCATCAGCACATCATGGTCAATCTTTAGCCTCGGAACATGACAATCATTGCCAATTGTGATTCTTCCTCAACTCTTTTGCCCGATGTTCCTCTTTTGTCTGAGCTTTTATTTTCACAAAATACTCGGTAATAATGAAATCAGACAAAGCGCTTAGCTCCGAGAATGGGTCAGCGATATTATTAGCCAGTGTGTGGAGGAACCACAAAAAAAAAAAAAACAGCAACGAATGCCTCCACACACACACACACATCACCACCATCAGCCATCATCATCATCATCATCGTCGTCATCGTCGTCGGACAACAGGCATCAAATAATTATAACCATACGAATATGGCCCAAAGGATTTACCTGATGCTGGCGCTGAGCGGAAAACATACAAAAACAAACACACAGCTCCATTATTGACGATCAGTTAAACAAACACAAGCGTATACACTACACTACGATATGGTGTGCTGCTGCATGTGCGCTTCGGTTGGCAAAGGGCGAGAAGAAAGCCGCAAAACGGAATTAAAAGCGAGTCAATAAGAGTAAAAACGTGCAGATACCTACAACTACAACAGAGACGTGCGGCAGGTCGAAGGAGCCAAGAGGTGAAGGTTCTGTTGCGCCTCCCGACGATGTTGATGATGGTCAGAGTTTGGCGAAACGATGAGTATGATGTTTCAACGAAAAATTGGAAATTTTACACCTGTCAGCTGGGTATTTTCATCGCAAGGAGAGCGTGAAAATTGACCTCAATTAATGGATTTAACAATTGGTTGGTATTTTGGTAAATAATTACGTTAACGAGCAACAGCAAAAACTGCTCCCTTGTTCACAGAAGTCTATGTTGAGGCTCTATTTTCAAGAACATTTTCGTGTCTACTAGTCAAAGATAATATGGAGCAACAGTGTGGACTGTATGGAAAGTCGCAAGTCATGCTCACTAAATGGAGTAATTGTTTAGTAAGAAAACGCTAGGAATTCTGCGGTCCTTTCGAGACTATCCCCCAGGCATAGAACTATACATTAGTGCGTAATTTCAAAACGCACACTTATGTGCGCAAACAAAAAAGACTCTAATTCAGTTAAGGTTTGTTACTTTGTTTTGAAAAACATACTTTTGCGAATATAATTGCCTTGTATTTTCCTTATCGCACACTATACACCAATGTGCGTCAGGAAAAAAAAGGAAATCTGACTTTATAATCAGACCCGTTTACCCCTGTCTAAGGAAACTTGTTTATACCTCCATTTCTTTGCGAAATACGTCTCTACACACATGCGCACATGTTCTCTGTACATAGGCAATTTTGGATGGAAGATGTTGTGTTTACTATCACAGCGCACTTCTTGCCTTGCGTGTGCGTAACCGTCTATTTTTCTAAAGATAAGAATGTTATTACTTTTGAATTAATAGACGGTTCATAAATCATAACGCACAAACATGAGATTCTTTCATAGCAAATGAGTGTTCTTTTCAAATTTTGTATCTACATGCATCTATTCGATTTTGTATGAGATTCGAAGCCATGTGCGTTACAGTTCTCCTAAACAGGGAATCAAATCTCTTGCAAAACTAGACACCATAATGGGCTCATCATGATCCACGCCATGTTCCTTAGTCTACAAGAAATTGCCTAATATACCATTGTGTGACTTTTTGATGTGCGCTTTGTTCTGTATACAAATGTGCGAGATTTCCGAGTGTGCGCTTCCGCAGCATAGGGAAGAATATCTAACTCGTTATATTTTTCTCGACAATTGGTAAGTAAAAAGCCCGAAAATGCAGCGACAGATGCGCATTGAATCTTCTTCCGATGTGCGATCCTAAACAAATTCGCTTAAGTGCGTAAAATATTTTTAATTGTACTACAGTCAGGGGGGACATGTATGTATATGATAACGAGTTTCGTGTGTTCAGATGTTGATGCACGGTTTATAGCGCACACAAATGTGCGACATGCGAGACAAAAGCGAATTCACTCTTCTAGTGTTTATCTGGTTAATTTTAATAATTTCTTATTTGTGACAACTTTCTGACTGTGCTTTTCTTTAAGCGCACACTCGAGTGTGCGTTTCCATACCCCAAACACTAATAAATAGAAACATCGTTTCAACCAACATTATAGGTCAAAGAAACAACAAAAAAAAATCCAACATAACGATCTGCCTTAACCAACTCATATGGGAAACCAATACATTTCAAGGATAGCCCCCTCTCAAAAAAAAGAAAACAAATGCTAAAACCAATAATTACATCGATTCGGACTTGAAGAGGCAGATGCTGTGCGAAATAGCCCTCGGGGATAATTTGCCGTCCCTTTAGCCAACCTTCGTGTGAGAATCTTTTTACACGACCATCTCGTTTCACCATCCATTCCTATAATCATCAGCAAAATAAACACACTAATCGATCACTCTCTTAACGAGGAGATCCCCTGCTAATAAGGTGTTGATCTTGTTCGATGTTCGACGATGATGATGATCGGTTTCCATGAGGCTAGTGACTGAGTAAGAGTAAGTAACTCGTGTAATTAATGGTGCCAATAACGACTTTGATAATAACCGTATCTCTGGCTAGCATCTCGTCGTATATTTGACTCAATTTAATCGCTGGAACCCACTAACCGATCAACAATTACATAAAAATGAGAAACTACTATTACAAACCACTTTGTGGCCGATTGTGTGTGTGTGTGTTCTGGCTCTGGCGCACTGTTCAAGTGTTCACTGTTGTTGGGTAAACAAACGGAGTAACATTAGTGGCAACACTTTAATTGAAGATGCAGAACCGGTCTAGCAGCAGCAGCCGGCCGACAACGACTATTTATACGAAGGCAACTCACGCAAATCTAATACCGTAGAATATTTAAGTTTGAAAAATTGATCACGCATGGCACGATGACGGTCCAGTAGAGCCGCCAAGCGCTTGGCGTAAATGCAATTAAATTAATATGTCAGATTTATCATTAGGAAGAGGCGTCAGGCAGCGGACTCTCAGTCTGATGAGTTACTGTCTCATCTAGGTGGCACATAATGTTGGATGAGTACAGTGAGTCAGATGGGGTTTCATATGAAACGCTTGAAAAGGCCGTCAAATTTGCGGACTGAAAGATTTGTCAAAGTGCACGTCCAAAGTCCATCAATTTGAGGAAAGAGTTGTCACAGTTGTGGTTGCAAATAGTAGTGAAACATATCTTTTCTAAAGGCCACCACAAGGATCTGCTTAAGGACCCTTAATGTCAAGCATTACGAGATGTTTTGACACTGAGATAGCTCAGCACTGGTTTGACAATCATATTATAGAGCTCTCGGACGAATCGCTAGGGTTATAATTATTTAATTATTCAAAGAGATAGGTGCAGTGTGCCAAAGGAGTCTGCCTTAGGGCCTTTAATGGTAACCTCAGATCCCTCCTGATGCCCTCTATCGGTCTGAAGAAATGACACAAGTATAAAATACGTTCCGTCATTGAAAATGTTAATGGCAAAAGAGGCAGATCACCCTAAAGCTAGTCTTGGTAGACGAGGTTACAGAACACTCGTTTTCTAAATTCATTTAAAGTAGGTATGTATCTGGATCCTGGATCACATAACTTTACAAACGATATAGCTCTAAAAAAAATGCACGTTTGAGAGCAGTATCAGTTCAGTTCATAAAAATATAATAGACTTTTTTCTAGACGTCAAAGGTTCGAAATCCGTATAGTCCCGACGATTGTCATACATGATCTGTTCCCAGCGCTGATCTATCAAAATCCAAAAGACCTTTGAGTGCTTTGTTGGCAAGGATCTTCAAAATGCCGGACTCGCATTCACGATCGCTCTTTGTGCGCCGATACTGAAGTTTTCAGTGTTTTTTTTTGCTTAAAGCAAGTGTGAATCATAAGGGCGAAGTGAAATTTTATTGCGACTACCCTGAAGTCACTGACACGCACAATATTGGGTCGATTTTAAGAACTTCAGCTTGTTTTAATGTCAACGCCTAGTCTAATTCGTTAAAGTACTTAAAACTGGAAGTACTTAAAACGAAGTGAACGTGTACAAAAGACTACTTACTGTCTTCCCGTCGATACAGATAAGGGGCTGTGGTTCGTCACGTCACTACTGCATTTTAAACAGAACCAAGTGGACTTAGCACTGACCTAACGGTCTACTCTTCTTTCTAAACAGATGGGCTGTGGCTCGTCGTTAAGGTGGTTTCTCAGAATCAAGTGAATGTGGACTCTTTTGATGGCTACTAAAACTCTTCCAGACATGGGCCGTGTCTTCAAATTCCCTGCATCCCCTAATGAACCTATAAAAAGATTCTCCGATTTTTGGCAGCACTATTTTCTGGGTGTCCTGTCCGAAAGAAAACAAAATATTCCATAATATGTACTTGTGACTCACTGCACACTTGACACATTCCCATCGCACCAGACTGGCAATTTCCCATCTCAACTGGCAATTTCCTCTTGTCGCTGACAATTAAACGAGATTTGTTCCCCACGTCTAATTGTATCGAACAATTAATTTGCTGGTCAAGTCTTCATCACTACCTCACCACTACCAGTAAGAACCGCGCGTCGTCTCTGTGTGCTGTACATCACCCGCATTTTAACTAACATGCAGTGCTCTGTAAACCGATGCTACACTGAACATGCAATGATTAATTGCATTTCACACAGATGTGCTTGCTGCTCGCATCTCGACTAAGGAGAGGATTTGCGCGCCGACTTGTGTTCCAATTCATTTCACAAACCTAAACCCAAACCAGATACACACGCCGCCGCCACCGCCGCCGCCGAGTGCAACCAACCAGTCAGTTTGTTCAACAGAGCAGCAGCGACGAACAAAACAGTCATTAGCACGTAATTCAACAACATGACTATCTCACCTTCTCACCATCTCACCACACTGCACCGTGTCGCCATCACCATCACCACCACCACCATATGAACATCATCATAATCAGGTAACCGCACCAAACAACAGATTATTATATTACCGCGCTATAAAAGCAATAATAATAGAACTGAAGCGAACCTTGCCTGCGCCTATGCTCCTCGCTCGCATGCTGTGTGCTGGTGCTGGTTGGTTCTGTTGCGTCTGTCGTGTTCGACACTCTCACTATTCGTGTTTTCGCCATGTACCACTGGCGCTAGCGAATAATTCTCACCTAGGGCGCTCCCGGTGCGGTGGCGACCTAAACCTCTCACCTTTACCTAGAGGCTGGGTAGCTATAGATTCCAGCACATATACGAGAACGACAGGCAGCAGCCCAAGAGTTGAATGAGAGCTCATACAGTGGGCTGTTGATCACCGCCACCTTCCTTTTTGCTAATCATTCATTCATAGTCAAGCCACCCCCCTCTCGGCCCGTGGAATAGTTCTAGATTTGAATTTGTTCCGCTGCTAGCCGGGTTAAATGTGAGATGTTTGTCTTTTTATTTCGTGCGGCTCTCCAACTGCAATGCCCTTTCGCCACCACCACCACCAACCAGCACACATGAGCCCTTTCTTCGATGTGTGTTCTGATTTTTTTGTGTTTTTTACTCAGCCTGGTTCTTTTTATTAATTAAAAGCACGTTTTAGATTTAACACCATTAAAACCCGCAAATTAGAGTGTTGGTACGGTTGGTGTGGGTCTGCGGGCGAGCGTGGCGGGACATTTCCATGTACACATGAGCATAAAACACACATGCAGCACACAAAATGTGTTTTAATTTTTTTTCTTTTAGTACTAAAGTAAGAAGGGAATAAAAATGTAAAACAAAAGCTCACGCATACCCCTGCATGGGTGTGATTTTTTCGCACTACCGTGTAAACAGTGGTAGTTAAGGTTTGAGGTTGATTGTTGTGTATCTAGTGTGTTGAAGGGTTGCCATTGGGGCGAGGTTTTGGTAGGCTTGAGGGAAGGTTACTTTTTTAGGTCTCTGGGGGAGTACGTTTCTTGGCTACAAATTTAAAGACCGATGAAATAATAAACCGAAGCTTTGGCCAAGATGTGTAGAAAACAGGAGCAACAAACTTCTGAAGCTCTACACAACGTCGATCTCTGACGGGTCACAACTTTCTAAGATGCCACGAAGTCAATTTATATCTTAGGGATGATGACTATTATAGCGGCTGCTGTGACGAAGAAAGATAGAAGGATACGCCTTATTTTCTGTATCACTGCCCAAGTGCCCCTACCTCACTTGTGGAACATTGTATTTAAAGCTGCTACTACCAAAAATTTCAGGAACTTTCTGATGTCTTCCTACCCAAGCCCTACAGATTTCTAAGGACATCATCAATGTACCATAAAGAGTTGAGATACAAGGCCATTTTTAATGCGAGCAGTCATCATTGAAAACCTTCACAATAGGGCTATGAGGACCTTAGCTCGGTATATTAAGAAACCTAAACTAACCTTTGCACATAATCACAGCCTAACCGAAGATTAGATCCTTAATTTAGCTGCTATCAAATGATTTGTTTCTTATACTCTTTCCTCTCAACCTTGGATGAACATTGACTGATTTTTACTCTTCAGTTTATTATGGGTATACAGATCTCGCTGGATAGATACTTTCTGGGATATACTTGGCGAAAGCGAGTTAGCATAATGTAGTTAAAAGTTAAGCAAATAACAAAATAATAATAATAACAAAAGCACCATCTAACATGAAGTGAGGCACCTGTGGACCTGAAACTTGGCACAATAATTAGCTTTTCCAAATGACCCCCCCTTAAAAGGGGTCACGATATAAAACTGTTTAAAGTCATGGGTATTTTATTCACTCGCCGTTGGCGTCGGGACAGAAACTTGACACGTTGGTACGTATCCAAAAATTGGGCACATGAACCGCCAAGGTGGTACAAATCCTAATAAATTTGACAAGTTCCCCAGTGATTGTTGAAGACCATAATAAGGAAGCAGAATATTTCAAATGTAGATACGTTTTTGTAAAAATAAAAAGTCGTGTCCCCCTCGTTTTGAAGTGACCCCCGTAATGGGGAGCAAAAGCCTTAAAATTGCCTTTAAATACGTATAGTTGTATAGAAACTTTCTTAAAAACAATTGCAATAAAGAGGAAGGAAAATTATTTATCAGGCGCCACTGTATTATTTGTAAATCACTCCCATTAAAAGTGCTAAAAAGCGGCTGAAATTGTAAAATGTAAGCTCAGTCTTTATAATGCAGTAGCGCTTAAGTTACCTTACTTATTAGGCACAATGCACACGGAGCAACTGGAAAAAAACTGATCAGCGATGCGAATTGGTAACTAGTTTGCTTTGAGTCATTTGAGTCATTAAATGGGACAACGCACACGACACTACTGGTTGATAACTCGTTTGAAATTCACAAAAACCAATTTGTAACCAGTCGTCTGTTGATTTGCATGTCGGGATGCCTATTTTTTTAGTTTCTAGTTTGTCGAAGATGAGCAAACAACGGATCAACCTGTTGCTGGTGGGGGAGGTTGAAATACATGACGACACTAAACGAACTAGAGATTTTGATTGGTGATGAGTTTCCTCATGTGTGGAGTCAATTCACCGCTGAGTCGTCCGTAACTGGTCTTTAACCCGAGTTGGTAACCGGTTTAGTTTTTTTCCAGTTGCGCCGTGTGCATTGGGCCTTACTGGAAACTTGGTAGAGTTTTATGTAAATGGAAGTAACTCTAAACGTATCGATGGATTTTTTAAAAGGCCCTAAAAATGGGGCCTTGAGTTGCCTTCAAATGTGAATGAATGTAGTAATTGTAATCACTTTCTTAACAACGCGGCAGTGTTTATCTTTAACTTGACAGAGTCATAGAAGTAGCGCTTAAATTGAATTTTTTGTATCCAAAATTTGGCAAAGTCCCAGAAACGTTAAAGTCGATATAATGGTTTCCTTTCTTTGGTGAAATACCCTTCTCTATAAGGCCGGTAACAAAATATTGTAAGTCGCATAAACTTTAAACGAAAGCGAGTTATAGACATATCTCACTGGAAAGAGAAAGAAAGCGAAATGGAAGAGATGATCCTTTTCGGTGGGGGTCAATTTTAGAAACTCTCTAAAAATGTCTAGAAGATTGGAACTTGTCATACCAGACGGAAAACTAAAATGATTAGTTAGCAGTTTCAGTTCAGCAATTTTTTAAGGAACCTTATTGTTTTCGCTACGATCTCTGTCCGTCTGTCCGAACCCACTAAGCCAATTTTGTTCCTGTTAGAAGGCTGAAATTTGCACACAACAACAGGTATTACCTCTAGTTAAATGACAAATACCAATGATAGCGATACAGTGACTGGTTTGGAGTAATTAAAATAATTTGGTGAAAAAAAAATATTTTCCTTCATAATTTTGTACCTAGGTCTATCAAATCAAAGAAATATCGACACACCAACATTTTCAAGACACCAACTCTGGCCAAGTACGTAACCGTCGGTGTTGCCCCCCCTTAAGGGGCTAAATAGAGGTTAGGTTCAACTGAGAATGTACCCCTTACGAACAGCTGAATAGAGCGATAGTACGATTGATGATGTGAAAACTGATTTTTAAGTCTTCCCGGATAGCGAAAACAACTGGATCAGACGTCTCCCTCTCCACGTATAATTTACAAAATACAAGCCATTTTGCCAATTGTATTCCCTTAACCACGACCACACTGGTTCAGCCGGCTGATTTATTCTTTCTCGGCCGCTTCAAGTTTCAAGCCGCTTGGCGTTGGCACACACCTCACCGCAAGTGCTCTCGTACTCTGTTTCTCTCTTGCCACAACACATGTTAGCCTTATATGTGCACGGAGGGCTGGAGGAAGGGGTTGCAGCATATGCATGCAAACATGTGTTGGTATTGCTTTCAATTTCTCATTCTCATTCTCATTCTATACGTCAAGTGAATGAAAAGATATGATTTCCTTTTTTATTCTCTCACACTGCCTCCCACTACACTCTTGCCATCCTTGCACTTTTCTTTCTTTTCTCCGCAGGCAAACGGACGAAGGTGTTGAGTGAAAATGATTACACATTTGCACAATTTAAAGATTACGTGTCATAAGATACATAGACATACACTCGTACATACAATGCCAGCAGAACAGCGCAAAAAAAAAGAACAAAATTGCAAAAATGACACCAAACAGCAAGGTGCGACTCGATGACTTGACGACTTGGCGACTCTTATCCGTGACATGTGTGAAACGCCAGGCAAATTCATAATTAATTAAACGGATGGGAATCATAGCAACACCTCGTCGTCTAACAGCTGCAACAATAAAACAAACAACACAATAAAAAATAAAAAGCAAAGAAAAAGGAAAATCAATGGAAATTCACTGTCAATGGCGGTGGATTGTGGATATGGTGGTGGCATGGTGCTATGTCAGTGGGCTTTTCCCGCATCCCGCTCGGGCACACAATGCGCCCCAGCTTACTTATTAAAGCGGGAAAAACAAACAAAAGCCCACGGAAAGTGTGAATAATGCGGACATTAAAAACTCGGCACACAAGTTGCGGTGTTTTGCACGCATTAACACTACGCGCCACTGTATGGATATGGATATGGATAACAACAGAGAAAAAGTATCTAAACAGTGGTGGTGGTGGGTGCAGAGGGCAGTGTTGTTATAAACTTTTTCTAAGAATCGTATTTTTGGGATTTTGAAAATCGTAATTATCGTATTTTGTAAAAATTTGTATACGTTTAGGGTATGGGACGTATTAGGGTATTAAGAACGATGTGCCATTCTAACAAATGCCATAAGCGGATACTGTGCGATTGATAGGTATACCTACCCTACGACTTCTGCAGAAGGCACATAAGTCCAGAAGCAGACATTGTAATCACCTATACTTTTCAGTGGCAACACAATGAAACTATTCTTGTTTAAAGTGCACCTTATCGAGGACCACTTAAACCATAGCTTTTAGTACCTAAAAACATTTAGTTTCTATTAGTTGGCTGCGAACCTCTTAAATTATAGATATTTATACATTTTAACAGTAGTGGAACTGTGGTACCTAACTACATTTGCCCTAAATGTTCAAACTAGGTCCCAAAATTGCGAAATTGAGATTATTTTGATATTGAACTCGAAAAAGTCATCAGCATTTTTGGACGCAAATGAGCAGCAATTTAAAAACTGGGTTAATCCCACTTCCCCCATTCAAGGCGGTTATGTTCAGCTATGATAACTAGATACTCTGTCAATAGAGTACTCTTCAGTGATCCAAACGATAGATAGAATTAAGATAGAGTTAAGGCGCATATCTTCAAAGTAAGTGGCGGAATTTTCGAATGAAATTGTGTAATGTAGCAAAAAAGCCAAAAGAAGTATAACTTCACTTACAGCAACTTTAAACATAACGATCAATAACCTGAAGCAGTTCTTATTATGAGTAGACAAGTTCGCTACACTGACGTTTAGAGTCGGAGGGCTTGAAATGGAATGCAACGTATGTATGTTGTGTACATTTTCATGCTGGTCTAAGTTTGGAAACAGCATCTTGTATAGCATGCGTACAGACACAGAAAACTAAAAAAAAAATTATAAGGCATTTTCAAGGCTTAAGACGTTATTTTGTTTGTAAAATGTCAATCAACTGATCGGTGGCATAATTGCAGTCGTCAAATTTATGCTGATCGGGTCACAATCAAAGCAATGGCCTTAACTAATGCAACCCTTCTACCTTTCTATAGGTATGCGTATGTCGTATGTTCTATACAAAGGCATGTATTCTGAGGCACTTATTTATTCCTCGACATGCGACACATTATGAGACATGTGACATATGACATAACTAATGCAGTTCACCTGAAATCTTGACAATCGCGAGGAAAGTATAAAACAAGCAAACTTTGTAACTAGCTTCCATATTTCCAGAGGACTACAACTTACAACAAATTAAGTGCAAAACTAATAAAGATTCTGTTCGCCTTTCCTGTGTGAAGTATTTAGAAACAATGCGAAAATAAATTCTAACTTTTCTTGATTTGCACATTTGGTCTTAAATTTGTTCGTACGTAGTTTTAAAATCCGGAAGGAAGTAGTTACGAAGGTTTTGAAATTTTTAATTTTATATAAACTTTATGCGTCGTATTTGTCTGCTTCAAAAATCGTAAATATCGGAGCAAAAAATCAGCAAATCGTAGAAATAAGGCCAAATCAAGCAAAAATCGGAGCGTCGTATTTGTTTTCCAAAATCGTCACAATTACGATATTTACGACCATATAACAACGCTGGCAGAGGGTTTGAGTTACGCACTGCAGCACGAAAGTTGACGCACGAGATGTTCACGCGGAGAACATGTACAAGGCGGGTGTGTTTTGAAGTTTTCGCACGTCGACCGGACAGTGCGTGCTAAAAAGTCTTACAATCTGTCAGTCAGTCATTTGATATGTCGTACATATGTGTATGCCAAAACAAATTTATCTACGAAAAAATGCGGTTCTCAGTGCTATTGCCGCCGCACTGTCTACTTTAATTATGATTATGGTGTTTGACTAATCGGGGGTCGTTTCTTGTGCTGCTGCTGTGTGGAAAGTAGGTGCTCAGTCAGCGTCAGCGATGGTGCAACTGGCGGTATAAGTTGCATTGCACTTCAAAGTGAGAAATAGGAGTAGCCAACTTGTCCGAGAGGTGATAGATGCACATTTTTTTCTGCATTTTCAAAAGTGAAAGGGAGTCCTTCAGTTTTGCGGTGGTCTATGGCTTTACGAAATAATTAGATCGGCAGGCGGGATGTGCTGGTGGTTAAGATATCACCAGTCCACCCACTCCTACGAGATATCGCAGGTCAAAATGTACAATTTTGCTCTTCAGTCACACTCACAGAGCACGTACCCTTGTAGATATCTAAATGGGGTTTCCTGACAGACGTCCTCTCTCTTATACAGAAGCGGATTCACTCCCTAACATTGTCACATGACGTTACGCTTACTGACGCCTTGAAGATGTAGCATCGCATGATGATCGATCATACGATTCATCAACTGAATACTGAAATTGCATATCGTCAGTTTATTGGGATTCCTATAGCAATCTACCGGCCGTATCCTGAGAGATTTATTGAAGATCCACCACGGATCAATAGCAAACACTGAGGCTTGTAGGGGGATACTATTGAGCAGAGGTAAGAGAGACTGAGATTCCCATCTTCGACCTATTTACAGTAATTTGCCTACAAGCTAAATTTTACGCTCCCAAAAAGTTTAGGTGCGCTAGTATTGTTGCATAGAAATTCGTATTGACAAACGTCAAAAATCCTCTCCACCAACACATTCGCACCTAATCTTTTTACACGGATAGGAACTGATGTACACAGATAGGAAAACAAAATGGCGGATTCCTGGCAAAAATTGAGGGGCCCAGCGGCAAGAGGATTCGGAGATGGGTATCTCAGTCTACCTTACCTCTGCTATTGAGCTTCTTCCATTCACTGAAGAGCAAAGACAAAACATACCTTACCGCAGATACGAGGGGAATGATCAACCATATCACAAATCTTAAAACCTCTGCAGTTGTGACATCAGAAATGGACGAGCTATTGATTGAAGAAAGTGCTAAGCGCTTTCCCACAAATATAGCAAAGTAAGCAGTGATCAAATTGGTCAGCGACAAGCCGGACATATTCTTAGTCCATGACGAGGCATATTTTATAAACATCACAGCAACTTTTTATACAATTTCCGTGAGTAATAGAAAATTGCTCAACTGAAAGTTGGTGGGTGACCGCCACTCTTAGACAAATCATCTGATTATTCGCATAATTTATTTAACGTCTTATAAAAATGACGAAAGTAATATCACTTCATCGATCAAAGCACAAAACTATACAATTTAATGGAACTCGATGGTACAATCTCATCAGCAGTGTTGGGACTTGAGGGTAGGCAAAAGGTGGTATATTGGGAAATCAAAAAGTGGTAGATTTTTAAAACATGCTATTATTGTATCATTACCCAAAATATGATGAATAATTTTTTGCAAACATTCAGAACAAATTTTCTTGAGCTCTATAAACGTCACCTAACAAAGCATCAGCAATTTTTTTCCAAAGTTCAGTACCAGTATACCAATTTTCCAGTGCACAAAAGTTTAAAATTATTCAACCACTCGGTTTCTATATTATGTGGATGATGGAAAATAAGTCTTATAGTGCGTGGGTATTTGTTATTATATGCGTTATTGTTCCATTTTTTCCCCATCTGAAAAAGTGGTAGATTTGGATTTGTGGGTGGTAGAATTTCGGGTTGAGCAAAAAGTAGTAGAAATACCACTTAAGTGGTAGAAGTCCCATCACTGCTCCTCAGCGATCTTAACAGCAACGACAGTAAAGGAGCAAGAAGTGGTAGGAAGGAATGATCGTCGAGCACTCTATGAAGAAGTCAAATGCAAGGCGGGAACTCGGCCTTTGCTGCCTTCTAAAGTGTTGTATTTAATGACGCAGAGCTGAGGGAGTAGCCACATCATAAACGAGAAAATTTACGTGTAAGAATGATCGCCAAGTGCCTTAGGAAGAAGTCAAATGCAATGTGGAAACTTAAGAGACATTCGCGTGCTCGCTGCTGTGTCGGATTGAATGACGCAGTTCTGAATGAGCAGTCATATCAGTAGAAGAGCCAATATACACTATGGAGTAACCAACCATATAACATACATTGCGCTCTGCGTCCAGCTGTGCACATCATCATCGAGCAAATTTGCTCATCGATTTTGACAGAGAGTTTTCTTCTTAAAGGAAGTAAATGGAAGTAAGGGTCATGTAAGACATTGGAATCATCGTCGAGCACGCACTGACATTCGTTTTCGGGACTTCTGACACTTGCTTTGCTGTTCATCGATTCCGGATTCAGAACAGTGGAAACATTTAGTTTCACCTTCCTCAATGCGCATGTAAACCATAGGGATCATTGTTGAATACCGCTCGCTATACTAAAGCTGCTGATCATCGATTTTGGCAATGCCAATGGTGAGTTTTTGTGAGCGCAGATTCGATAGTACTGAAAACAGGGTAGAAGGATCAGAAGGAATGAGACTCAAAAGGTTGTATCTGCCGTCTATTGCCATTTAGCTCCGCCCTGTAAATGTAATTCAAAGCAAAACGATGGTGGTATCTTTTACAGGAACAAGGACCGCCCGTCTTCAAACGTCTATATCATTTCACGTAACTAATGATGGATAACCGGTGGAAAGAGCTATACGAGGACTGAAATGTTGTCCAAAGCTTCAAAAGGGACAGTTCCCTTGTGTCCTGATGGATGACTGCTATTTAAAATCAATAGACTGCTTAAGCTAAAAAAACCTACATGAAATCGGATCTGGATTCTGGAATCAATATATGGACCACCATTCGACAAAAGAAATGACCAACTGACTCAGTCATGAGCTGAACGTGCGTCGTGCTCAAGGGTCCATGAAAATGGAAACGTTCTAGAAATCGTTAACATTGAAGTGGCAGTAGGAAATCATAGTTATCGCCGGTATACACTATTTGACCACCCCAAACGTGTCCTAATGCCACCCCATGCAACGCACACAAGAGTGTGGCGCCTTGGAACGTATACAGCCCCCTACTGATTTACGCAACCGTTCCACAGCCCACTTAAGCTCCCGCAATTTATAAATGGATTAGCACTTTTATATTTCTAATCCTTTCAATTGAGAAATTTCGAAATCGTACAACCATTCCGCCGTGCAGGTCCGACTTTCCCAATGAACCAAATAAAAAAAAAACACCTCTCGCATAGAGCGCCCCCGCTTTTCGCCGCCGCGGCTTGACGAAATCCATTTAAACGACAATAACACGTATCTGTCACTTCAAAGTATCACTCCGAAGTATTTAACATACACTCATCCACATCGGGGGTGTCGCGAATAAATATCCAGCAGCGGCTTAAGAGAACATGATTTCCTCGTGTTGTTGACTATGTTGTTGCGCTGCTCACCGCATATATCCATTGATGGTGCGGATTTATTTTTTTTGCTTCTGCTTCTTCGTCTTCTTTCTGTTTTCCTCTCTAATAGGATTGTTGTTTTCCCGAAGCAGCCACCGCAGCAGAGGAAAACTGTCAAAGAAGTTCGTCATCGTAGCCGACACCACCGCCGCCGTCGCGCCGCTACTAAAAAGGGTGTCAAACGGATACTCACCAAAGTGCGCTTAAGTGTCTGCAGAGAGGGTATACCCCTCCATCGCCACCTTTAATCAGTTGAAGCACATTTTCTTTTGCGTCGCTTGCCATAACTCGTACCAACTCTTGAGAAAGATTTTATTTTACCATTTTTGTATTTCCACTGAAAAACTTTGCAGTTAGCAATATCGATTGTGTGTTTGTGTGTGTGTGCTCGGTGGCGGTGGCGGATAAAAGACCGAAGAACTGAACAAAATTACGGGAAAAAAAATGTTCCGCTTCCACATACAATGTTTCAATGGAACTGGTCGGTTTGGTTGCCAAAAAGGGATTTCAAGAAATTTAATACGCAAAAGTGTACGACGTACGAGTATGTCTAGTGCAGCGCACCCCTCGGGCTCACCACCGTTCCACAACAAAAGCACAAGACGAAGAATAAGAAATGAAACCGAAAATCTGTTAGAGGGCAACCCCGGTTGGTATCCGCGTATTGACGGCCAATTGCGAAAGGAAATCCTCATGTGGCTATATGGCGAAGGTGAGTTTTCCTTTTTTTTTTGGAGCAAATTTAAAGAAGCTTTGCTGTGCTCCTTTTGTGGTGCAGTGTTCTGAAGATCCTTTTGAAATGTAAATGCCTTTTTTGAAAAATTTGTTGCTACCGGGCCGTGGCGTGGGTGGGAAGTGGGTGTGCCGTCAGTCCTTGTCTATGTGTGAATTTTCTCACGTCCTTGTGTGGATGAATTGAATCTTTATAAAGGCAGCAAGTTCCTTTGAAGGAGCAAGCGCTATGCAAATAATAATTGCGGCTGTTGAGGAGGCAAATTGCCGAGATAACTGAAATTAGCCAAACAATTTGCAACTTGATGATGGAATGAAATCCGTCTAAAATAGAAAATATTCTAGTCGGTAGATGGTGGTTGGGGTCGACTGATATAGGAAGGGCCTTTCGACTGGTGGCAGTAAGTGACTTACATAAAAGGGATCCCTACAGCCCTACTAGTGGGGCACGTTGTTATCGGGAGCATAGCTAAAATAGCCTCTCTGTATCTGTAAATTCGTTTTAAGGGACCACGATAAATAAAATATACTTTTAGATAAACCTGAAGGCATCTAGTAAGGCATCGAACATATCAGTCGAGTCGCAGCTCGTAGAGAATGATATCCACGACTGGGCAGAACAGAAGTTTGTCACTGTCAAAATTAACACTGGAAAAATAAGGACCTGATTAGCAGGTTTTTGTGCAGAAACGGTCATGTTGATCAACGGAGATGTATCGCTTCGAAGATTACATAAGGTTCCAATCGGGTTGCACTTTCACCCTCTTCAAAAATACTTGTTGCCAAATCAAATGGCAAGAACAACGTCAACTTTTGCAACTTTCACAGAATCAAAAAAATGTACATGATTTTGTCAATAAGCTTATGAACTTTCAAATAAGAGACGAAAAAACAAGAAGAGGAGTATGGGGACGTGCATGTTGCGCTGTCCAAAATAGTCCCCATTTCAAAACAGTTCAGAGTTCAAAAGAAGTTGTTTCGGTCAAAACTTTCAATGATTCAAACAAAAGTTCGCCAGCAACTCCTTCAAAGGGCAAAAACTGCTGTCGATCATTGATCCACATGACCTATGATGCCGGTGATTTCAATAAACAAAAAATGTTACTTGTTGGGCCAAAGAAATTGTTTGCTCAACATGTCCATATATTGAGCTTAGCTCCTCATATCCATTCGTATGTGTTACTCTGCTTTTACATATGCGGCCAAATGGAAGGGAGCTAGTGTTTATGTTATATCCCTACAGCTGAATTGAGAAGTCTTCTCTGTCAGAATTTCACAAAATGTGGGTGCAGTTGGGAAAAGAACTTGAGACATGCTTTATCACACATAATTGCTTCTTCGAGAACATAGATGGCCGAAAACTCAGTTCATTGTCAACAGATTTCTGCATGAGCTCTGAAGATGGCAAGAACATCCGTATCTTCTCTTATTTCCTATTAAAATAACCATTACCATGAACCGTTGACGTATACAAGGCTTGGACGCTTGGTACTCTTTGCCAAGCTCTAGAAACTGTAGAGCATTTTTATTGCGAAATATCTACACTTAACTAAACTGAAGTCGTTTAGAAAATTACTTATTTTGACCGCAAAAGTGTTGGCATCTTTTAGAAATCAACAACAGTAGTTCTGTCTAGTTCTGCTCCCTCGTTAACAGAGAATCTAAGTTGAATGATCAAAATATTTGCCAATGAACAGATTTTACTGCTATTGGGGGCTCAACCGGGGCTACTGTTCTCATTTTCAAATAAGAAGCCATCTCAAGATTTCTTCACTTTTGCGAAATGTGTCTTCGCTTTTAGTAGGCACTACAACCCCATGTACCTAACCTATAGTATTGTTGGCGGAACAGGTCCGTAGAGGACTCCAAGTTTAGCTTCTCATAATCATTCGCCTTTGTTTTTGGAAGGAATGGAAGGTACCTATAACTGGTCCGTTGAGAATCTCTCTGGGGACACATGATGATGTGATGTGATTTCTGTTTTTCCAAGAGTCAAACCTGGGTGTAAATAAGCTTGAAGATTGCTCAGTTATAAGTTGTTACACTGGAGATAATAAAATAAATAATAAATGTTGGCGCAACAGGTCCGTCTATGAACCCTAGGCTTAGGTTCTTACAACCATTCTCGTTTATGTGAGTTTTTTATTTGGGGGCGAATGGAAGGGCCCTACGCCCTACAATGTTTACACCGAGTCCGAACTGAACGGCTGAATTAAGAAGCAGTTTTTTTTTAGGACTCTCGGATGTTTGTCAGACGTTCGGGGATCGAACCTGAGATCCCACGCGTAGTAGTCCAGTCCAGCACACTACCCAGTGATCTACTGGATCACTCAAATCTTTCTTAAAATTGGCTGAAGCTGGCTTCGAAGTTGTCATGCTATTCCGTTCGCCGTACCCACTTGTAGATGAAGATGAAGATGTCTGAAATTTCTCTAATATTCAACACGAGACCAGCGAGGGAAAATATAATTCCCAAAAATTCGACAAAAGATGGAGTTGTAGCTGGTAGCAGCCTCAGGTTAACAGCCCTCGTGTAAGAAGTGATGTTGTCGTTTGTAGGTAGTATATGAGTTAGGTAGGTGGATTTTGCAAGCATTATTATCGGCGCTGTTCGTCTCTCCTGAGAGTTATTAAAAAAAATAATAATAAAGTGGCTAGTTCCCCGATTTCCCACCAGGACACACATTTGTCTCTTAGGATTGTTTTGGGACCACTCAACAAGACCTCTAAATAAAAAGACGAAAAGGATGGTCAAGTTTAAAACTGCATTACAGTAATTTTTAATACTGTTAAGAATACCTAGCTCCCGATCATACGGACTCAATTTAGAAACCTTCCTTTCTGAATATTTAATTTGTAAAAATGCTGACAATATTCCCAAAAAGGGACTGAAGAGACTTTCTGCTAATGGCCTAGAAAGCTTTGCTAGATATGACTTAGACCCGCACAGTACCTACGTACATACAACAGAACCTTAAAAAAAAACAATCAGAAAATGAAGAAAATGAAGATGTTTTCAAAATTGTCAAGAAGAGACTTTCAGAAATGGACAATTTTAGCTTTTGTCATTTGTAGTGGTATATATTACTCAGTGCTGACTGTCTGAATGAGTCCCAGTAGTTTAACATGAACCAGGGGTCTAAAATCGTGTATATATAGACCACACGCGACACAACTGATATGTGATATCCAGATTTAATAAACTGACTTCGAAGCCCTATTTATGATTATCTCAATCAATTCACCACTCAACTACTTGAACCATGCACAGCCCACCTTAGGATCAAAGAATGTTTAAGTACAATTTATATACAAATTTTCGAAAACGATCAACAAGCACTTGCGTTTACGACACTTCGTCACTTTACAACCGATTTTTTTACAGCTTTTTAGTGATCAAAATTGCACACCTTAAAACAAAATAAAAACAAAACCTTCATTACCCATAAAGGTGATCCCAAACTTAACGCTCGCTCCCAACACAATACACAGCAACAGAACAAAAAAAATCCAATAGTGAAGATTTCAATTCGACAGTACACATATAAAAAAATTAACAAAAACGCATTCAGAATATTAAATCAGAATACAACGCCGAATCAAATATGAATTGTTTCATAATTTTTTCGTCGCATTTAAATGTTCATTTTGCTGTGGATATACATATATATATATATTTAATTTTTTTTTATTTTGGCGGCACTATACAGCGCACAGACACAACAGGAGTTTATTAAAAAAAAATCGTGATGTGCCTCATAAAAGGTGAGGACGATGTGTGCGATGTGATCATAGTTTAAATGCACTCATGAGGTGTCTCCGTCATTTTCAAATACACAAATGTGGGTATATATATGTTTTTATTTATTTATTATTTGTTTTACTTTTGATAAAGTAAATAACTGAAAATAAATTTTGTATTCCGTGTGCAGACACTTGGTTGGGGTATATTGTATTTGAATGGGTATACGTGGGACACACTGGTGCATCCTTGTCGCCTGCTGGTACATTGGTTGAAAACGTATTTTTGGAACTCGTTCTAGGAAAATATATGTAAAGAGTGTACGTGGAAGGCGGATCAAAAAAAGTTTTTTTTTTTTTTAATTTACGATCACCATTTAGAATTTTAGGAATTTCTTTTTAAACACAAAAGTAAAATCTGACGAATCTATAGACATTTTTTTTTTTAACCAAAAGTAAGTAAAGCATAGAAAAGCCTGCTAATTGGGAGAATATTATTGGACTATATGTCAATGGAACCACAATAAATATTTCAGTAAAACTCATTCAATTGGACGGTACGTCGTGCTTCACTTTTCTGTGTGTAGAATTTTTTAGGGAAATATATTTAAAACCAGCTAACAGAAGATTTGACAATTTATCCGACTGCATTATCGATGAAAACCGTTTTGACATGCGAGGATGTTGGTACTTGGTACCGTCCAAATAGAGAACAATAAAAGCACAGTCCCATTGGGAAAGGCGCCTATATAAGGACTGTATTAAAAAGCACAACATTTTGTTCTACCCAATGACTGTCCAACTTGATAGGTTCTACTGTATGCTTCATGGATGGTGTATATATTCCAATTGTTAACTCAGCTATTTTTACTACCATTACAAGAAATTTGTTCAAAAAATCTACCGATTTATTCGCATTACACAAACCCCCTGAAGTGATAAAACATACAGTGTATGCAAAAATTATTGGTCCAATCCTTTTTCGCCAGAATCTAGCTTTGCAAGAACAAAAGGTTAAATGTGTCTCTACGAACTCTGATATTGAAGTTAAACCAGTAAGACAATTATCTTCGACTATGCCGAAGCTCAAATACCCGGTACTATATTATTGTAAAAAAAAAAAAATATTTTAGTATTAAAAAATTATATAATTTGTATGGGAGGTATGGGTAGTTTGTATTCGACCAAGCTCATTTTTTGTCAAAAATTTTTAAATATTATTAAAACAATATGTGCAAAGTTTAAACTTGCTATCTTTACTGTAGCTATTTAAATTTAATTTTTAACACAAAAAGCTATATAAATCTGATATTTTTGTATGGGAGGTAGTAGTAGTTTTCATCCGATCTTGCTCATCTTCGAACTTAGCCTCAGTTTGGTGGATAAAAGCTTACATACCAAATTTCAAGTCGATAGCTCTTAAATTACGGCCGTAATCGTGCGGACAGGCAGACGGACAGACAGACGGACATCGCTAGATCGACTAAGAAAGTGATGCTGATCAATAATATATATAGTTTGTCATACCTAAAACGCCTCCTTATGGGCGTTACAAATGGAATGACAAAGTGAATATACCCTCACCACAGTGTGGTACCGGGTATAAAAATACCGGGAGGGTGGATAGAAAAGCAGGATCTGTTAGGTAGGTTGAAGGTGGCTTCTTAGAACCCAAAGCTTTTGAGGATGATTTAAGATCTCATACGAGTATGACGTTGGAAATGGCTTTGGGTGATCTAAGGTACATTCGTTCCGAAATGTATGGAGGTGACTTGTGAGAAGGAACGTATGGACCTGTTGTGCCAAAAATGAAAATACGGTTTTACAAGCTAAGTGTGAAGAAGGCTGGGTCTGAAGGCTGTACATAAATAGCCATCTTGACTCAAAGAAGCATTTTCTCTGATCCACGGGATGCGAATGGAAAAATGTAGTCTTCTTCCATGAGCCTAAGCTCAAGCTCCATATCGGAGATGGAAGAATCTTCATACTAAAGATAGAAGCTTCAGCTGACCCTGATCGGGTGACCAACTTGCATTTAACCAAGCACAAAAAGGTGAGATAAATATGTCGAATCGCCCTATCCGTAAGCAAGTTGTAATTTCACGGAATAAATTCGTCAAAGCCTCAAGTTCGCTTTCAAGGAATACACAATTTAGCAGTGAGTTGCTATAAACGCTCTAGGTAAAAGAAATTCTTCGAATACATAGCCAACCAGTATCGTAGCGGCACGAATTGATAAACTGCAAGTCCTGGAAAGTGGCCTGTTTTTTTTCCACTTCACTTAACATTCGCTGAAATTTAGGCAACATTTTTGCGCCACTTGAATAGAACATGCATTTAGTTTTGGTAATTTCGACTATTTAATTAAAAAAAAATGAAATGGCTGGAGAAAAAGCCTTAACCTAGGCGGAAAAATGACAAATCAAAGCTTAAGGAACGCTCACCTATTTATTCCCAAATTAGCTAAAAAAATCGAGAGGAGCCGACACGTTATATCCTTATTTCCAAGTATGAGTCTAACTATGGATAAAACATGAAAGGCCTCACACACCGTGTGCTTACCAATGCAGAAAGGGGACTTACATTAAAAACAAACGTCAAATTCTCACGACTGCGACTATTTGGCAAAAATTAAGGAAAAGATGTGGTATCAAAGCAAGTCTCACAACTATTTGTCATATTATTTTGAATCCTTAGAATATAAAAATGCTAAAAATCAAAAAGAAGTCACCCCTCAACCCGGTTCGAAAAGCGCAACGCCTTCGTTTTTGTCGCGCACATGTGACCTGGACTTCGTAGTTTCGTCTTCTCAGACGAAAAAAAACTTAATTTAGAAGGCTCCAGTGGCTATAGCTACCGTTTCCATAACCTCCACAAAGAAACTCATCATTTGGACCGGCTGCATAACAGAGTTGAAGGTGTGGGGCGCCGATTCTTATTATGGTACCTGCAAATTACAATTTTTGTCAAACACAATGAATGCGTTGTCTTACAATGGCATATTGAAAGAGAACTTTCCATACTTTTATAACCTTTTTTGGACCTCTGCCTTGGATTTATCAACAAGATAAATGCGCCAATACTCATACATACAGCCCGGGTTGTTAAAACGTATATCTAGAGCCAAAATGTGGAGCTATTAAGCAGACTGGCCTACTCACCGGATTTGAATAACATCGAAAATGTTTAGGGATGGTTGCCGCGTCAAATGTATGAATCGGGATGACAATATTTGACTATATCTCAACTAATCCAAGCCATCGAATTAGCTTGGAGCTCGATTTGACTACATTTTTTGACCAATTTGTATGCATTCCTTCCAAACCAGAAAGGTGTGCATTTTGGAGTTGAAAGGTGGCTTAAAACACCATTGAATAATTTTTTTGTAAATCTAAAATACTCCAATTACCTTCAATTTAAGTAGAATTCTCTAAAGTGTTTTTTTCGTTTAAGTGTTCTTTTCAAGTGGCGCAAAATTAGGACTCCACATTTTTCCGGTTTTTAGTTAATATTTTTTTTTGATACATACTTAAAGCTTTAGTTTTAAATCTTCCTTCTGGTCAAATCACAACAATTACATGAACTTATGTCTCTAGCATGCTTGGTTTGGGACCAATGGGCGATAGAAAACCGACCTTAGGGGGTGAGCTATTCAAGTGGCGCGGAGTATATTCTATCGGCACAAATAGTCAAGCAGTAGGTACATGAATCACAGTCGTCCAACTAAGTAGACTCTATGTTAGTCAGTGTTGTTGCGGTACTTTGCAGTCCCTATAATTTTGAACTTGCGTTGGTTACAAAGAAATACGTTCGGAAAATGGAGTTAAAAAAAATCACCTACTACGACTACAATTCTATGATTGTCATACAATTGACTTAAGTTGGATTACCAAGTTCTATCATTAGTCAGCGAAAAAATTGCGACTAGAATTATGTTTGCTTGAACTAGTGTTAAATGTATAATTGCATAATCATTCACCCTCCAAGTAGTATCTTGTTAGTTTCTTAATCCTTTAGTTTCATGATACGAATTTAGTCACATTTCAGTAAATTTTACTGTTCTGAGTAGTTATCGGTATTACCAAGTTATAAATGACATGCTAACAGATATGGAAGAGCCACCATCTGTTAGCATGTCATTTATCCTAACATTTTGGTAACCTTAGTGGCTAGAGTAGCATAGTACTCTAATTAATTAAAAAATAAATAATAAAAGTCACAAAAGTTGTTAATTTTCTATCGAATATATCCACCAATTTGTGTCTTTAAAGTTACCTTGGGTGACAGTAACCAAATAAAAGACTAGGTAGATATTGAAAGTAACACAATGACGTGGTGACTTGTGGTTACTTTGATACTGCTAATTGAAGCTATGGTGACGTAACAGTGACCAATACGATCCTGTTTTAGTTATCTTTTAAGCAGAAGTTGATTTTTAAGGTTCCGTTCCCATAGGGACAAAACGGAACCTTATTGTTTTCGCTCTACGATGTCTGTCCGTCTATCCGAACCCATTAAGTCAATTTTGTTCCTAGTTCTATCTCAAGAACTAATTGGCGCAGAAGGCTTTAATTTGCACACATCAGGTATAACCTCTAGTTAAACGACAAATACCAATGATAGGGATACATTGATTGGTTTTGGCAACTAGTAATTTAGTGAAAAAATATTTTCCTTCATACAAAAAACTATATCAAATCAAAGAACAACCGACTTTTCAAGACATCAACTCTGCCCAAGTACGGAACCTTCGGTGCACGAGTGTACTCGAACGTGGCCGGTTTTTTATTATTGATCACTCAAAATAAAAACGATTGAAGGATATCGTTTTCAAGAAAGTTGTCTCCATAACATAGATAGATTGTCGAAATTATGTCGTTCGATCGTTTTCATTTTACGTGATCTGGCTTCGACGTTGATCTCGAAATGACATTCCTTTCCCCTAGAATGACTGCAATCGTTTTGAGAAAATGCTTAAAGATCTACATTTTCGGACAGTCGACGTGATTAGAAAATTCTCCATTTCAATGATTGCATATCGATGGATGCCTCGAATTTAAATTGTCGATAATTTTGGTTTATTGAGGTCGTGTCTATGTGATCGTTGATCTTGAGTCGCGTTTTGAGTTATATTTATACTAATTCTTATTTTATAGAAGCCATATGATAGATGTTGACTTGTATATGACTTCTCAGTCATTTCCTCTATAACTCGGCCTCTTCTTATAGCTTTCATGAACCCATCGGTAGTTGGTTATCATCGATTATTAGTACACAAACATTATCCAAACGGCTTCTGTTTTTTCTCCATTTCTATAAATCGTTGATTTATTGACCATGGTTTCCCTACTGATTTCGTCCATGGTCAATTTTGATTCAGTCGTAAGATGTGAATCTTATTCGTTCACTGATCGTAGCTTTTTAGAGTATTTATAATGACCAAATTTTTACAAAAAATTGTCTGTCCCTCCGTTGGTTAAAAGTTCTTTAGCTTCCTTTCATTCGATCAAAGTGATCGTGGCTATTTGGCATTGTATGAAGTTACCTGTGCATGTGATCATCCAAATTTGACGAAGGATTCTTAAAGGCAATGATCGATTGCTGCTTAGAGATCGCCACGTCCCACCGTTTAACCTATTTCGAATTCATATAGATCATAGTTGATCATGTGATCGCACAGCTTCGTATGATGTATCATAAAAACTCAGCGAAGTTTTCTCATAGCCTATGTTACTGCACCAGTATTTCGAATATGCTTGTCCACATATCGACTCAATACCTCTGATCGTTTGATGCTTAAAGATCACCACTTCCGGGCAAGTTTTGGACGTTAAATCCCCTCCTATATTCTGTACTCTTTCATCTGCTTCATATCCCCTTAGATCTAGTGATCAGCTTTGAATGATCTACCATAAAAACTTGCAATCAGGTCTTCATGATCTTCTCTATATGATCGCATGATCTCGTCAGCATGATCACCCAGTTTCACTGATAATTCTTGCCTCTTATGACGCATTTACTATAAAAACTGATCATTTGAGTATATGCCTTCCGTCAGACGCCCTCAAGTTCATTGCACCTGCATTCCATTTCAAACTACCTTATCATAGGGTATCACATCTAAAACTATTCCCTCCGTGTGTATGCTTTTATGTCGGTGTCACATACCAACAACCACCGTAATCCGTGCGATCTGTCACTGAATTTAACACGTCCAAAGCATTCCTCTTGATACCATAAAAAAATCGCTATACCAGCTCCCGACCGATTGGCGATATCAAAGGCAGAGCGCCTGCTTAATATGCGTCAACTTGACGCTGCTGCCAAAAATAAAGTGTACTCAAATTATTTTATGCAAATCTGTCCACAAAATTATGGTTACATTCGATAATAATAAACCAATAAAACAGGCAGACAAACAAAACGAAATAAAATCACATTACACCGTCGACCGTCTCCATAGACGGTCTAAGTAGCCTCATTAGAAATTTTCTCCAATTAGCGCCCGAACGAGGGCTATCCCTTTCGGGACGGCACAATCAATTAACTTGACCGTGACCACCAGTGCGGTGCAATGTAAATTTACCCGGAAATGTTTGTAGTAGTACCTGCTATAACTGCCCAAAGGTTAGACATCATACCGTGCCTAATTAGAAATGCCAAACTGATATAAAGTGCGCTGCTGCGCTTGCGATTAGAATTTTTTTTGGACGCGCAACGGCAAACTTTATGTCTTGAAGGGCCAGCCGGGCTGAACGGGTGTTTTGTATCAGTTTGTATAAATTTATTCCGCTCAAGTGTGAATGAGTTGCTGGGACAGTTTCATTCGAAAGGAGGAGAGCAAAAAAAAAAAAAAAACTGACGAGCACCCTCGTCGATTAGTTAATCCTTTCACAGTTCGACGACGGACGGATAGGATTAGCCAAAACTCGTGCTACACAAAGCGACCTTCATCATCGTTAGCCAACCTAGATAAAGGGACCGAAATCAATACCCTTCGGTCAAGTTCTGAGAGTAATAGTCGGCGCGGCCAAACATTAAGATTGACATCTTACAAAGCGTCGGCAATCGATTGAATCAGTGGTTCAATTAATTTCGGGGGAAAGCGTCTTCGTCTTTGACAAATGGGGTGCTTCTCCATCGATCTCCCCATACTCGTATTCGTATACGTACTGCCAAATTCTTCTTACTCGTTGGTGTTTATCTGGTGTGTATCTCTGTCCAGAGTGAGAGAGCACAAGCAGCAAATGCGCGAACGGATAAAATGTAAAAGACTGCGCTTAGCGCTTCCTTTGATCTGTCGTTGGTAATCTAGGAAATGTTTGTCAAAATCGTCGGACCGTTTTCATTGTTTTTGACATTTTTCTCTTGTTGTTGTTGTTATTGGTTCGTCGTTGATCAGTTTCGTCTTCGTCTTCGTCTTTGCGTTTGCGTTCGTTTTGCATTTTGTGTTTCGTGGTGAGTGCAATTCTTTTGCGGGGAAACATTGTAGGCCTTCCAACTCGCTTAGCCCTATCTGTCCTTCGTTCGTTCGTCCATCCGTGGATGTCTGAGAGGAGGAGAAGCAAAAGAAAACGATGGACAATCAAAAATATTTGATATTTCTGGCGCCAAATAGGCGGGTCATGTTCAGATTCCTGTTGTTGTTGGTTTGGTTGGTTGGATGGGTATATTCGTTTTTTTTTTTAGTTCAATGCTGCTTGTTGGTTCTTTTTTTGGATTCTCGTTTTTGGGAGGCCGAGAGATGGCTTGTTAAACGGATTGCAAATTAAACATTCATATTCGCTGTCAGTTTGGTAGTTTTTGTGTATTTATCTCGAAGAAGCAAAAGGATTTGGATGGATCTCTGCAATGGAACGGGTTTTAGGCATAGTTACCTAGAGATTCCCTAGAGGAATCTGTTTTCTTATACGCAGCTGCATGTCAGCTGACAATACTATGGATAGTCTGGCTATGGACTCCGGCTCGTAGATACTCTGAAATCTCAACGAAAAATCCATTGCATTCCCAAACAATCTTTTTCTAAACAATACTTGTACTTTTCTAGCTGTCAACAAAGTTTTTTTTGCATTTCTGCAAACGTTTGTGGATTACCACAAGGGACTATTCACGGACCTATACTGCTTTGCTATAATTTTGTTAGAGTATTGCATATAGAGGAATAGCAAATTCCTTCCAAATTAATTTGGATTAATATGGATAAAAAGCAGTTTAGCTAGCCGTCCATATTAAAGTGGAGTGCCAGAAGGGTCCGATCTCAGGCCTATCTATACTCTTTTTATTATATATTCTTTAGAAAATTGCACAGACACTGTTCGATTCACATGATCAACATTTCTTAAGCTACCCACTAGCAGAGCGTTCGAAATACAGTGCAACAAAGGTGAATTCTACGGCCGGCCGTTACTCTTCTCAGAGTTAGAAGGGGGTGCCACAAGGGCCTATTTTTAGGCCTATATTTTTACATTTTCTTGTGGTTTCTTGTGGAAAACTGTCCAAATAGATTTATTTCTCTCTTCCTAAACGATCCATTCTCTGCGATCCATTGTGGAGTGCCACAAGGATTCTACCCACGGACCTATATTGATTTTTTTACCTTGTCGTTTGCAAATTTCATAGGGCAATACGAAACTGTCTAAATGACTGCCAAAGTGCCTACTACAACAGTGAACTACATACCACAAGGGTCAATTCTCGGGTCGTTACTCTTCTCTTTTCTTAACTCCATAGAGGATTCGAATTTTTAAAGTAGTACTCTAACGCAAACAGATACCCTGATTGATAAAGGAGGCCATTCTGACATCAAATTCCTTGCAGCAAGCTCGGCAACATCTATAAGTCTGTTAAGAACTATTTCTTTGTACTTTAAGCGCTAAAATTGTGATACAAAAAGATGGACACATCTTAGAAAGTGCATTGGACAGCACCAAGCTACTCTGGCCGACCCTTGGATCGAAGGGGGAGATTATGTATTGCGATTAGTGATTTCGGCAGACTTTGTGCGACAGGGACTTTGGGCAGGGATTTCCTATCATTCCGTATTATATTCTAGGTTTTGGTTTGGTTGAAGGCCGGCTATAGCATTCTTGTGGTATTACAAGTATTTAAAATGGCCCATCTAGCGTTCGCCTCTCTTTAATGAGTGTGTTTTTAACTAGCGCGCCACATTGGAAGTCCGTAAGTGCTTTAGCTCGCGGGTTATTGAGCTTTGCGATTTGGCCTCCTTTTACAGGTTTTAATCCTTCCTTTTCCAGCTTTAAGCCTCTGTTTAGTAAGTACTGTGTCGATTTTGTCCACGAAGGGTTTAGAAACTTCACACACTTTTAAGGGCGAAAATGTCTCACCGCCAAGCTATATGAAAAGACCCCGAACTGTCCACTTTCTGATTTGACTTGATTTTGATGTATTTTTAGCCATGTGTATATCGCAATTCCCATTCCCACATTCCATTTGCATTATACAAGGTGCCAACATTTACACTGCACAACGCGACGCGCAACCCTTTGACGTTTCAAATGTGAACATCTTCATTGCGCACTGTGAGTCTGCTGGCACACAAATATGAATCAGATTTTCCGCTATGCATCTGTCAAATGTATTCTGACACCACTTCTGTACTTTGCCACACTCTGACGGTGCTGACAGATTTTTCCGCCAGTCGGTGTTGTGTGCACTCTCATGCTGTGATGGTAGCGCAAAATTTCGCGCCGCATAATGCTGTACATGTGTTGTAAGTTCCACCCGCAGTCCTCACCCTGTGTAAGTCGTCACAGTCAGAACGGACGTAACTCGTTAAACTCATGTCGGATTAATCAACTTAAATGGATAATCCGTTCACCTATTGGAAAGACGCGACTTGCCATCGCCACTAATAAATGTTTTGTATTCGTCTGTCAAATCGGCACACAACAACAACGAAAAAGTTTCGTAAGGAGAGGAGGTCAGTCTCGTCAATTATGCACGAGCAGAGCTCGCCTGTATACAGGAAAGCCAAAGCACCCTTTGGAAGGCAAACACTACCGTCTAAACTTGTGTGTTTTGTGTTGGTTTTTGTTCCATGCAATTGTCACTTTGACAGTTTCTCAAAACTCCCCAAAAAGAGGAAACAAAAACGAATGAACCGAACTTTGACAGAACCGATAATTAGAGTTTAATAAACGGGGGCGGCTGACGGCTGACCAGAGCTATGCAAGCGCTCTGCAAGCGCTCTGCCCTCCTTTATGGGTCACGAGCAAGGGGTCGGGTTGGTGCACATAAATTTTCAATTTGTTTTCTTATCCTTACCATATTTTGAGTCGTGGTTAGTTCCAATGATGGACGCTCGTTGTTGCGTTGACAGATGTTCGTTCCCCCACAGAAGTCGCATGCAATGGATGTGGGAGAAAGTCCAGATTTTTCAAGACACCCCCCCAACCTTACATATATGCGCGGACATGGCATCCGTTGATGTGGCGGGCGCAGCAATTAAAGTGGGCGAAAGTGATGGAGGGACTGTGGTGGAGCACAGGGCTTCGGTGCTATTATTGTTGTTGGCGGCAGGCAGGAGAGTGGAGTGGATGTGATGAAATTCATTTAAAATTGTTATCATTAGACATTGGTATATGGGGTGGCACAGTAAAGACTGCATGCGGCGGTGGTGGCAGTCCTCAGAACCGCAGACAAAGTGGTGGCCAATTGATGTAATGTTTCGACGCATAAATCGCCGGATAAATAATGCAAATTGACGATATTCTTAAATGTTGCCAGGGCGGGCTAGAAAGATTATAATAACAAATGAAGAGAGTTGTGACCGTTCGACAACGCGGTTGATTATGGGTTTTGGATCATTAAATGCGGAGGCAGGAAAATTCCAATGAAGTCCCAATGACGGTAGTACAGTTTAGCTAGCTGTATGGTCACGTGGTTGTTGGGTCAGTGCAAAATTGAATTCTTCAATTAGGTGGGAAGTCCTGTTCTTTTAACGTTGTGGTAACGCGAGCTTTACGGTCGACACCTGTGAGACTTTTTCGACTTGCAATCATGATCGTACAGAAAATTTTTTATCGCTGATCAATGGTGAGTCGCCAGTTACATTCGTTGCGTCTGATAATTCGATATAGCTTCCTCCTAATTGGGAACGCAACGAGCACTCACGTCGAGCACAGAGCAAGCGTTGATGAAGCACACAACAAGCAAGCAACAACGATCATAGCTTCATAGGAGCAACATACGCTCTTTGCTCGCAACATACTTCAGCAGCAACCATGGATAAACCGGGTGGGTATACTGCCGGCAAAAAGTTACGACTACGAGCATCATTCCATCAGCTTCAGTCAGCGAAGATAACGATGTCGAAAGTGGATCTCTTGGAGTGAACTCTAAGAAATGTCTTAAACACTGGCGGAAGCAGGTTATGTTCTGCGAGCAAATCCACAAATTGGCTCTGACGCTATTTCGATTACTGTATGGTTATACGCGACTATTCAAAGATATTCTCAGATGCTGTCTTTGCTTTTTGTATATAAAACTCTTGATAAGACATCTTCCAAAGCAGTAGTAAACACACTTTGAATTTGAGAAGGGTACAGTTTTCTGTGGTCAAGAAAGCAAGAATGTCAAATGGCTACCTTACCGATAAATTTTGAAAGCTTAAATTATATTTTTATAATTTTTTGCATTTTGATGGAGTTCTTATCTGTTTTTGTACAATACTGCCAGCTTAAAGCCTAAACAATTGACCTAACGCTGGCGCTGGAGCTATCTTAATGTCATCCGTAAGTGATCACTCCAATCTTCTTTTTTTTGTCGAAACAGGTCACTCTATTTACTTTTCCAGAATGTTTCATCTGTCTTTTACGAGGGTCGTTGGTGTCGCAACCTTCGAGTGGACTTTACTTTCAAAATGCTTCAGTTTTCCTTCGTACATTCATCTTCCTGAGTCTTCTGGTAGAAATGTACAAAACTGCTTGTAACGCTAAAGCACGTCTTCATCTTCGCCTATTCAAAACAAGAATACTATTCCATCAACAGTGAGTCTTTTCTGCCTCCAATGAAAGTGGGCACGCATACTCTCCCCCGAAGAACACATGTTATCCGTCCGTTTACTGCGCGCGAAACTTCTCATAAGTGTTTTGCTAAATGAGCTCTGACGTGACTACATATCATTTGTTACTGCGGGCCCTCACCTGCTTTTCTACGCAACAAATAACCTTTGTTCTCGCATTCATTCAGTCAGCCTAAACAGCACATTTCACACATTCACATTCCAAAACAATTCAATCCTTGCCCAAAAAAAAAATAACCAAAACCAACACAAGTACCTACATACCTATTTCAACCGAAAAACAAGACATCACGCAAACACCTTTTACTCCCAGCGCCTATTCACACTTTGCGCTCACACACCACACATCCCTTGGATCGTTACAATCCCGATTCGGATACCGCACAACCAGTGCGCGAATCCGGTCGCTTTCGAAGCCAAACAAATCACCTTTCTATGCTGATTTTATTACCAGTTATTATAGGGTGCACTAGCAATATTGTGAGCGCTCAAAAATTCGCATCGAGCAACAGTGGTGCTGGGTGCAAAATAATAATAATCATCCTTGCCACCACCCCACCCTACCACCGTCGTCTGCCAGTGGATGAGAAAGTGTTATGAAAGTTTCTCAAAAATTGTTTTCCACTACATTTTCATCATCATTTGGATCCGGGGCGCACACGTTGAACTCAATTGGAATAAGTGCATACTGCTACTCCTCCTCGCCAGAGTGTGCTTCGGCAAATACCAAACTATAGACTTTACACACAGACAGACGGTGGGGGAAGCGTTGAAAAAAAAAAACTAAAAAACTTTTCACTAAAGTTAAAAACACACTTGTTGTTCTAGAAAATTGCAGTGCGATACTTTGAAGTTAACTGAATTAAGGGATATATTTTTAAAACTTTGCACCACCAAGAGAAAGGGAGAATTTAATACGTCCAATTAGCCATCGGTGAATGCAGAAATCCCGTCATAGATACAGTATCTAAGCCATTAAATGGTCGAACTAAAAATGCGCCCGAGTTGTGGTGGGTGCACGACTAAAGATGCGTTCACGTCTCTTCATCTGCATCCAAGGGGATATCATTAAGCTGATGTGTTCGTCTGACTCCCCGGCACGCCATCTAAGTAAATGGGCTTTGGCTAGAAAAGCCTTATCGGCCTGAGGGGTGGTTTGCAATTGTTTTGCGCACAGAACAGCATGTGCCTAAGTAGCTATCTTAGGACTACGGCACAGTAAATAGGTAGACACACTTGAATTGCCTATCGCACAATCAGCCACACAAAGAACAAGCAGATCATCTTTCGAGGCAAATTCGTGTCCTTATCTAGATAATGATTCGGAATCTTCGTGGGAAAATGTCTCTAGGTTGACTGCGAGTGTGTGTTTTTGTGTGCGCGCACTTAATGAAGTTTAAATTTTTGTTGATTTTTCGGTTTTTTAATTGGTGCCCTGGAGGAGGACAAGTGGTTTTTTTTTTGTGCTGGTTTGCTCGATGATTGTGAGCTTTTCAAAATCACAGTATTAGACGTTTTTGGCTATAAACAAATTTAAATGATAGATGATTTTGATGATAGATGGTGGATGTGGATGCGATTTCCCGCACCCATATATGGTTTGGGGGTAATTTCTGTCAGATACATTTTCGGTTTTGTCTGGGGAAATTATATTATTACAGCAAGAAGCTGACACTGATTGAATTTTGATTAAGAAGACGTTGACTATATGGATGGAGCTGAACAAACAAATTTTGACAAGGTGCACTTTGGGAGTTGATGAATGGTTAGTGAAAGGATGAGTTTATTATGCTGACGGATGGGATTTTGCATCGATGTCGGGGTTGTACTCTAGAGGTTTCGTGGGAATTGGGTTGACTGATTTTAGCAAATATGAAACTCTGACGTATCCAGATACAAGTCATTTACCCCAGCAAAGTTTAACGTCAATTTTTATAAAAAAAAGCGTGTATACCATTAAAGGGCGCTCGTATAGATCACATTTGTATCTTATTTGTTTAATTTCAGTTTAATTTATGCTTAACTTAAATCGGGTTTAATTCAGGTTTAGTTCAAACTTAATCCATGTTGAAGTTAGGGGTTATTTCTTAATTATTAATATTTCTTCATGCGCTTTATTTAAGTTTAATTTATACGTAAATCGGGTTTAATTCAAGCTTAGTTCATACTTTACCAATGATTATATCCTACTTATTGCCTAATTTAGGGTTTTTCAGGTTTAGTGCGGGTGCAAGTTCCGGGGCTTTGCCTCAGATTTAAATTAAGTTAGCAAAAGTTAAGTTCATGCTTAACCGAAGTTTATTTCAGACTTAGTTTAGGGATAACCTCCGACTGTTGGTTTTAATAATTAAGACCCAAAACTGGTTTGATTCAGGTTTAGTTCAGGCTTAAACCATGTTTCATTAACTGGTTATTTCGCACTTAAAGAAGGACTAACTCCTGACGCTGTTTTTCGTTATTTCTGACTGAAATTTCGTTTAATTCTGCTTAAATTTAAAGTCAGTTCATTCTTATCACAGTCTTATTTTAGACTTTTCGCAGTCACAATTTCCTATGCTCAGTTGAAAATACATCATACGCGAACATGTCTTCTTGGGAGTGCTATGAAGGGTCTTAGTGCACAATACAAACTGTTGGGTGGGCCCATACTTATCTGATAAAATATTTCATTTACCCATACTCAATTTAAGCTAAGGAAAACTGTGAAGATCAGTGATCGAAGGATCAGCATTATGTATTTTACTATGTGACTATAATGTGGATCTTCTATAAATGGCTTTGCTAGTTAGTCCTTTTAAAGGCACTATCATTTAAAATAGACACCGAGTTGGCGTAGTAGGTAGCGAACAATCTGCAAAGATCGGTTGTAGATCGATCTTGAAAGATCACGACATTATTTAGATCATTAAAGGACTACACACTAGAGCGGAAGGAAGCCTTATGGCCTCTAGATGTCGACTTGTAGTCAATGATGTTGTGTATCAATCTTGGAAGATCAGTGATCCTATACAATCGACATTATCCACTTTAATAAGCAACTTACTAGGGTAGACTTTTGAAAGGAAGCCTCATGGAGTTGCTTTAGTAGGTTATACAACCTGCGATGATCAGTTATGTGTTGTAGATCGGTATTGGGAGATCAGTGATCGTGCAATCGACATTGTTTAGAAGATAACTATAAGAGACAGTCCTTTTAAAGGAAGCCTCTTTGCATTTAGCCGTCGAGTTACCTAAGTTGGACATACAACCTGCGATGATCAGTTATGTTGTGGATTTATCTTGGAAGATCAGTGATAAAGTGCCATAGATGATCTACAATAGTAAAGATATACACTAGACACTCACAGTCCTTGAATTGGGTTAGTACATCAACTACAACTTGCAAAGATTAGTGGCGTTGTAGATCGATCATGGAAGATCAGTGATCGTATGATCGACATTGACTACTTTATAAAAAAACCTCCTTCGAAAAGATTCCACATATACTAGACGTTCAATTGCGATAGCAGATCATATCCAATCTGTAAAGATTAGTGGTATTGCAGATCATTATTGGAACATCAGTGATCGTGTGATAGAATTCTTTAAACTACACTATAAAATCAATGTCAAACTACGAAGATCTGTGATCATGTGAGCTAGTCATTCGTCGATTCAATTTTTGCATAGGGATTCTAAGTCGTGCAGCACTCTGATTTGAATACCGTTCCGTATTTTGTGTACTACCAATCAGAAATCCCTTTTTTTTATGTAATGCTGGAGTAAGTTCAATATCTTTCTTTTTATCTGAATAGTTTCAGCTTGGAGTCACTAGCAAGCGCTCTGACCACTACACCACGGAGTCTTTTGAAAGTAGCCTAAGTTGAGGCAATTTTCATATGCAAAACGTTGCCAAAGTCCAACCAAGATTAGTGGATCAGTGATCGTGTGTGAATATCAGCATGGAGGGTTTTTAAAGGATCATTGATCGTCTATGAATACTGCTACTATATCAGTTTTTCAATAGACCTTACATACGAGTACAGCTTGCATATCAGTTGTCTTAAGTCTAATCCAAAGTGAATTCTTTTGTAGGATTTTGGCGCAAAGTTGTTGTCACCTGGGGATTGAAAGAATGGTCATTAAAGTTGACATTGAGGATCACTGATCTTGTACGAACTACGAATATTTATAGCTAGTGGCATGATCCACGATAGCTAAGGAGTTTTTTTTAAGAACTGCACAGGCTTAAGGGTCAGTGATCGTGCAGGAACACTTTTGGTACATCGTTAAGACTATGGGTAGGTATCAGTCCAATCCAATACCAAATGCTTTCTTTTTCTCGTTGCTTTCCACTATAGCGAAGTCAAAAAAATATTCAAAGTAAAACTGTGATGAGAAAGCGTTCTGGTACGGACCACAAAAATACAATTTTACGAGAAGTTGGACCTAGTGTCCATATGTATCAATCTTGGATCAGGAAGATTGAACTTCATCGCTTTTGAAAAGTTAATGCATATTATGAAGTGCGCAAATGATTTAGAAGAGTTGGTGACGGAAAATCGAGACAAATGATCATCATCATTACTAAAGGGCCTCCTGTGATTGGGCTGAAAGTTCCTGCGATTCTCGTGAGATAAGAATTCAACTGTGGGCAGATTTTCGGGGCCAGTGGTATTCAGAGTATCTAGTTCTCTGATAAGTCCATGAATAGGCCATCAAATTATTAAGGTTCCCAAACTCCTCTTACTTACCCACGGCATGTTTGAAAATATACTCTCTATCGTCTTTTTATTGGCAGAATATTGACAGAGCTCCGAACAACCGCCCTAATATTAAGCTCAGTACGACTCCATGGGGGCGATGGTCCCGAGTCTAAATATTCGTTTAGGAAACATGATGGGCAGTGCCCATGCTATTATGAGTATGCGTTGATGCAATACAATCCATGTTGCATACCTTAAGGGGCCCGTTCAGTTTCATAAAGCTACCAAAAAATTTACTTTCGACTTCAGTAACTTTTATATTTTGAAACTGAATGAACCCCTTAAAAGTTTCTTTCGGTGAATATTAGGGATGCATTGTATTTTGTTGCTAATGAATAAAATAAATCGCAAAAGAAGAAACGTTGAAATTATCAATCGGTCTCACTTCTGATTGATATCTGTTCCTTAAAAGCAGAGGCACAGATAGCTCTGTCACAATGAAACTATAGAAAACGGCTCCTAGCGGTATGGCTAAATCAAGTGATCTATCACTTTCATTCGTAGGTATCTGTGGCGGAGGAATATAGTACTCTTGAAAATAATTTTCATCTTCCACCCTCTGTCAAGGAATTGCCTTTGCAATAATGACAGTAAAGTCCCTTACCCGATGATGATAGTTCTACCAAAATGAACAATGCAAAGCCCGTCTGCTCCTTTGCCTACTGTAACTTTCTTCACTTTTATTATCAAACACCCGCACTTGCAGCCGTGATAGCATCTCCTAACTCCCAACGTCCAATTTTACATTATCTTTGACGGCCAAAACGCCATATAGAGTGCCATAGTACGACACAGCATTTATGTCTTCCTTCATCGCTTCACCAATACGCAAAATGCCAAAATCCTTTGCCTCCTCCTATCAGAGTTTAAATATTTATTCAATTGTTTCACATTAACAAATTGAATTTTGTCACTGATTAACCAACAAGCGAAGCAAAGCAAAAAAAAAAAGAAGCAAGAAACCAAAAAACGAGACTACCCACCATCAGAAGGTATGTACTCATAAATAAATTGCTTAACACTATAAACCGAGGTAAACAGTCCGTGTTTGGAAACCAACAAATTAAGAAGCATAGCTGTGTGTGTTTATTTTTGCAGCCTTATCGCTGGATCTCTGCCAAAAAAGCTCAGACTCTTTCTTCGAGTTAAATATTTATTATACATATTTTTGTTGATTGTGGTATTTTTGTTAATTTTTATTTAATTTGTTTAAAACGTGTTTTAATTCTTTTAAATTATTTATTTTGCTCGAAAATAACTCCATTTTGAGGGCACACAAACACACGCACACTGTGGCGGCCAGTGGATACATTACATATGTAGGTAATAATGTGACAACGTCAATTAATTGAGTCTCTGTGCTTCACAGCAAAACGTAATTATCTTCCCTTTTATTTCATTTTACTGGTTACTTTTCGTTTTCGTTTTTTTTTTTTTTTTTTGTTTGTGTTGTTGGTTTTTTGTAATTTTAATAGCGCTCCGCATTGTATTGTACTCGTGAAGTTGTGATGTTTAACTGCCTTTGGGCTGCCATATGGAGATCAACGCCGATGGTGATAATTAATAGAAGATAACACTGACAACTCGACTCCTGTGTAACCACAAAGAAGAATGTGTCACGGATGTAGATAGATATGTACTTACCTACTTGTTTTGCGGCAGTAGCGGAATGTTAAAAATAAAATCGCAATTTGGCTCTACTGTTGAATAATGACAGTTGGGTCTATAATTAACTGACGGTTTTGATGGATAGGTTAGGTAGAAATGGAAGATTTATGGAAAGTTATTGCGAATACGCATATTTAGGACGTCAAAATGGCTTTAAGTTTGCGAGCATTTTTTTTTTTAATTTATCCAACTATAAATAATAATAAATTGGTTTCACAGATTTGGCAGCACTTTTTATGAAACTTGGCTGGACACACATTTGCCGATCACTATTGTTTTAAGATTGTGTGGCGCCGGAGCGCCATCTTGGTGCAAATAATCATAATTCGAGTTCAATTTTAGGACAACAAAATCGGGCAGCGCTATCCTTTGACTGTGACGATGGTATTGGCCTTATATCCGCGAAAATATTGGCTATTGAGGTTACTTGACATCCAATTGGCTTCATAATCGACGAAATGAGGCCTGTTATTGCAGGGAGGCGAAGGACCATACCAAACTGTCACTGGTTGTGGATAGAAAGGTTTATCGATAGGAAAGGATACTCGGTAATAATTCTTGCGCTTTAGGCAGTTCTACAAGCCATTCAGGTGAAAATAGGTCTCTCGACGCTCATGATCAATTTTTTGAAAAAACTCAGCATCGCCTGTATTTTAACACCTAATTGGCGACACAGTTCTTTATAGGACCCTGGGCTTGACGTATGGAAGGGACGGGTTATAAATGTATGCCGAATCCGATCGTCTGAATTGAAAAGATTTCTTGGAACAGTTGTGTATACTATCGGACGATCGCGAGAGGACGCGTAGTGTAAAAAACCTTTACACGTAAAATTAGTGTGTTTACAGAGGTCGGACCTGAGACCCCTCTCTCATCAGAACTCTTAAGACACAATACCCACAGATTCGGCCCAATAAGTCATAACCACATTGTTTTTGACTGGTCTTGATTCAACCGAGCATCAGCTGAAACTTTCGAACTAACCTAGCCGGTTGAGTCAAATTTACTAAGACGAACTTTAAACGAGGCGGTGACGAAATGTCTCTGCGAAATGTTTATACAGTAGATTCCGCCTGTTTTGTCCCAGTTAAGCAGCTGTCCCGATTATCCGGTGTTCCAATAAAGCGGAATCCACTGTATATTTTTTTGTGAATTTTTGTAATTTCTATGCTAAATATCTTTAAATTTCCTTCAACAGTATATAGTGTACTTGACAGGTGTCCAGAAGTGACAGTATTGTGTTTGAAAGGTCAAAAATACCGCGAATTTTTAATTGAAAGCTCTTAAGGGAAGATTTTTAATATGCATTACTTAATTTGATTTGAATGCATACAAAAATGTTGAAATATAAAATTCCAATAATGACGCCATATTTTTTTTTCTTTTTTAAACATCAACATTTCATCATGAAAATATACGAGTTGAATAGGGCTGTTATGTTTTGGAAATTAGTACATCTTCAATAGAACTGGCATAAAAACGAAGTCTCTTCGTGAGTCTTTTGATAAAACCTCGAGGAACATTTTCTAAAATGTTTCATTTACTTGAAATGGGAGTATCAATAAAATTGTTTAAATGCATGTATTCGAAGACCCAGTTAGCGGTGAGGGCGCAAAAAGACCTAGGTATCAGCTCAGCTCTCTTTTGATTATAAAATTTTGAAGTGAACATTTCAAAACCGGGAATCGTGATTTTCGGAAATTGTGGTTAAGTGTTAAATCAAGACAAGTGTATCTTTAATGGGGAAGAATGTCTAGCCGTCTTTCTGTAGCTCTCACTCAAAAAACGTGCTTTGTAAAGCATGCTGAGAAAAGAATTACCACAGAGAAGAGCAATATCAACGGATAATGGCATAATTTTTTGAGGAAATGTTTTGGCAACACAAAATCCAGTTTGGAAGTAACTTTGAAATATTCCCAACGCCAAGTGTAAGTCGATATATTTCGTACCATGAAAATACAATTTCTGGCTATATATTTAACGCATAAGAACTGTCAGTGTCAAAATAACATATGATTCGAAAGGAAACCAACAAATGTAGCTGCAAGTCCTGGCAGCTAGTGCTATCCTATTATGAACTCTGTATTTTTAATTACTGATTAATAAATTTTAACTATAATAAACCATCAGATGGAAGGCCTTTTATGTAACTGCTGTCAGGCACTCCAAAACTAATGCCCTGTTGATTGGATTCGGAGTTAAAACGGATATTTCTAAACACTAGACTTACATCTAGGGTATGACAAGAAAACCATGTCGAAGACACTATAGAATAACAACATCAACTTGGCAATTCTTTTCTAGAAACTAATTTTTTAGCCGAAATAAATTATATCGGACTTAGAAAGGACTGGAAAATCAAACAAATGCACAAAAAAGATCCCCCGACCGGAGCATTGTTGCCATCTTCAGTTTTAAAGAAAAGAAAGCCAATAATGTCACCTAAAAAACTACATGTCACATTTGCTCAGCGCACAGGACGAAGTATTGGCAATAACTTTGAACCATATGCAAATGAAATGAACAGGAGCTGACGAAATTATTAGACCAATATGCTACCTAAATATAACAGCTACAATAATTAAAGATCGGAGTATAACTGACCCTGAATTAGGTGAAGAAAACAAGGGCATTCTAAGTATAGACACATTTGGAGGATACATTTTTTATTCACCGAAGTATATACAAGAAAGTGTAGCATTAAGTATTACTACCTACAACTAGAAGTGAAGTTGGCAGTAGAAAAATGTTAAAAAAAAGTTTAAAATTAGAGAAAGAATGAAGCCAGGATTCGTTTGACAATGAAATCTTTATAAAGCAGCAGAATTTTATGGCTTAAAAAGGACTAAAATACCTAGTAGTAGGTAAAGAAGAGTAGATTATTTATAAAAGACTCAAACTAAATCAGTTAAAGAACAAATGCATCGAGCGAAAAATTAAGGAACCGATTTGAATATTCACTGAAAAAAAGAAGCAAACGTTTTAAATTAAATTTGGCGGATGAGAGATGTCAAAATAGCTTAATAGCTATGTTTTTATAAACCTATCCATCAATAAATTTGACATATTTAACCTAAGAACAGAATACAAGTCCCAGGTTTAGGGAAGAAAGACTTTCAGATCTACCGCTGATCCAGATGACTTGAGGCAAAAATAGTTCTATAACCAACTGGCCAATTGGCGCGCCAATGTTGAAAATTATTAGATTAATGGGAGAAGAGAAGAATAAGAAAAGCTGACGAATTCCGATCCATACACATAGACAGTTGTCGAATTTCCATAGAAGAATTATGCAAAGTGGTAGGTCTTAGGTCGTAGTAAAAAACCAGCATCTTTGTGTATCAAAAATTTGGATTAAGAAGAGGCAATCCTGTGAAACAACCTCGGACTGGCAATATCAGGAGATGATATTCGTAGACGCACTGTATGTATACGGAATCAAATCGATTTCACATACAAATTGGCCCCCAACCAGTTTGCCAATAGTAAAAAGGAATTAGCAGTATTTCGTGATATTGATGAGGACATTTGAGAGAATTTTCAAAAATATATTCCCTTAGCCTCTTAGGCAACCTAAAAATTTACGGCGTTAAAAGAATTGACGGTACAAGTAGTTGCTATATAGTGCAGAACACTGAAGTTAATCTAAAGGCGTATTTTTTTTTTGAGAATCTATAGCTAGCTCACTATTACTTTTACATGAAAAACCAAAGGTAAGTATAACAAAACCAAAAGTATACCAGTTGTGCATGTAAAAGTAAAAGTGAGCTAGCTATAGATTCGCAAAAAAAAAATACGCCTTAATGTTTTCATTAACTAAGTAAAATTCACATGGAGTCCAGCTCAGAACTCTGGAAAAATGGATTTCAAAGTGGATTTCAAACACACAACTCTAGAAGAAGTCGAATCCTACATTGAAATATAATTTAATAAGGACACAGCGAGAATTTAGCAGTTAAAACAATACCATCGTGCGCTTTGTTACCGAAATGTTACCATTACTTATCAGAGACACCATGACATCGGTTATTCTTAGCCCGCAAAATCGCTTGAAAAAAAATAAATCATGATCGCCATTTAAAAAAAAAATTGATTATGTCAAAGGAAGCCCATTTCCAAGTCAATGGCTCTGTGAATACACGAAATATTCAAAAATAATATGGGGTATCCCTGCTGAAAAGATCACGTCAGGACGATATTTCTTTAAAGACGCAAATGACCCCATTGCTGTAGACTTTTTTTTATGTCCGAAATCACTTATTTCTGTGTCCGCTTGTGGGATGTTTTACGAAAACTGTTTCCAGAAAGAATTATTTCAAAAAATGAAGACATTATAAGGATAATAGCCACTCAGTCTGTTTTAGGCCTTAAAATGCACATAAAGTCCCATTTATTGGCCTTGAATCGGCAAACTCATAGTTATAAAAAATGCAATCAAAATAGTGTTGTGAAAAACAAAATGGTGGATACCTTGAAGATGTTATACATTTTACTGATTAAGCTTCAATATTCTTCTAATTTCGTTAAAATTCATTAAGCAAATAAAAAGTTATATAAGCGTAAAATTCACTTATTATTTTAAGCCCACAGTTTCCATTTATTACCAACTAAGTAGGTACCTACATAAATATTAGCTCTCAAGTTTAACATACTTCTTATAGTTTTCTACTGGTGGATTCAAGCTAAAACGTGCGATTTAAATAAAGTGTTGGTTTCTTTTCGAATCATATATGTTTTGACACTGTCAGCTTTTATGCGTTAAAAACAATTTACAGAAACTCAGTATGTATTATATTTTTACGGTACAAACTGAATCGATTTACGCTTCCCTTTGTTAAATTTTGCAAAACTACATTCAAAGTGGATTTTGTGTTGCCAAAACCAGTGAACATTTTTAACAGAAATAATAC
This sequence comes from Cheilosia scutellata, assembly GCA_955612985.1. Taxonomy (NCBI): domain Eukaryota; kingdom Metazoa; phylum Arthropoda; class Insecta; order Diptera; family Syrphidae; genus Cheilosia; species Cheilosia scutellata. Next base: position 68,026,020 of record OY015311.1, read on the forward strand.
TATTTTTTTATTGTAGCTCTCGTGTACTCAAGTTTGTTAAGAAATTTCGTGAGACTGGGTTTGCCGAATGTTAACTGAAAATATTCTCGTGTTCGTCCTGTAAGAGAAAATTGCCAAGGAATCTAAACATGAGTCGCACTAGCCTGAGAAGATTTTTGCATAAAGATCTTGTATTATTATGGCCAAAAATTGAGAATTTTTACGTTCCAAAAATGCCCCTAACAATCAATTTATGACACACTAATTTCAATAATCGTGTATCAGACTTGGCAGTCGATTTAATGCCGTTTGGACTTTTTTTTTAGTCTAAGGTGACATTTAAGATAAACATACTTTGTAAACAATTCAATGTGGATTTGCGGCACTCGAGAACAACATTGTTCAAGATTTTCCTGAAATACAGGCCGAAACCATGGACAATGTTTAGAAAAATTGGGTTGACATGATGGCCTACTGCCAAAACCCCCGAGGAAGTAATTTGAGCTAAATAATATTTCATAATTATCGGAAAGGTTTACTCTTTTCAATTAAAAAACAATCGTTCAAAAATATTGAAATATTTTTGTATATCTCTCACAAAGTTTCACAACACATTTTGCCTGTAGAGACAAATTATTGGTAATACCGTCGGGATTTTTAGAAAAAAATTTCAAAATTTTTGTGGTTCTGTGTTGGCCACATTTAATTGAACTGAAGTTTTCTTCTGTTTAGGCAGTCTTGTTGCATGTAACTAAATATTGCAACATTTGTAAATCTGTCACATTTTTCATTCAGAAATTAATCAGTAAAGCCGATCATTCACGTAAAGATGGCCGCAGGTTTCTATATCATGAAAAGATCCATTCAAGTTGAGACCGTCACAGAGACTGTCTATCGTGTCACAAATTGTTATAAGTTCCTGTAACAACTACATAATCTCTGAATAGCTTCACTCTCTCTAGAGTCTAGACTGTTTGAACAAGATTACATTTGCTACAAATAAGGGTCTCGTGGTGACACTTCACTGATGCGCTTAAATATAAAAGGAGGCACCCAATATTGCTCGAATATTACACTTTTCAAGAAACAGACGTTCAAATCGAGCTTGCCAAGCTTAACTAAAAGCCTAATATAAACACGCAGCTAAAAATGTACACTTTGGTTTAAACAAATAAATGGTTGACTGTTTAGAAGTGTTACAATTCGCTAAGCTGTCAATGAATTTCGGCATTTCTAAGAACTGGCACATCCACTTGATTGAAACTCGATTTTTAAAACATATTTCCTATTTTGCGCCGAATTGGTGTCATTTTGTGTCATCCAATAATTATCCGCGGATTTTGTTATGAGTCCTCCTATCACAAATAATCCTTTTCTTGGGACTGCAAGTTCCAGTTCCGGAGTATTAAGTACCAAATCAGCAACCTTTTTTAATTCGATTTAGATGGACGTAGGTATCTATTGCCTATGCGAACTCTTTGATTCGATAAGAACAGATGTACCTACTGCGCCCTAATCACATAACTTTATCAGGCTTGTCCTTAGATAGACCTCTGTCCGAGTTATAGCAACTTAGTCTTAAATTACAAATTTAAAAGCGACATCCAGTTCGGTTTCAAACAAATATTCTGAAATCTGGGAATGGCCAAAAATAAATCATTCAAGAAATGCCTAATAGTGACCGTTAAAATTTCGAAAATAGTTCCGTTCAGACGTTCATCATTATTATGTGATATGTTCCTATCTGCTATCCCTCAACTGTAGATATGTGCGATCTCTTCCATCGTCTGGTCTATGATGTAGGACATTGCGGACTGGACAATGGTGTGACTAATATTGTATAAGAGTCACCATTTCCTGTTTAACCTAACCTAAGCTTAGCCCAATCAGCATAGGAGCTTATTCCCAAATGCGCGGTGGATCGCTTTTCATGGCGGATTTGTATTTTTGTATTTCCAAAAGCGATTTGATCCAATCAAAAGCGATAGCTCTATAGGTGACTTATTGTTTGCGGTCCTGTGGTGGGAAACGCTGTCAAAGTGTTGAGAAAAAATGAAAAATTGCAACTCAGAATGGACAAAACTGGAAAGCACTGGAAATATAATTTTCGACCTCGTTCGCATTTGAGAATAACCAAAAGCAAAGCCGTTCGAAATGGTGGTATCGCTTTCAATACGATCCTCCTCGCATTTGGGAATAACCCCCCAGTATTTAAAGATAATATTAAATAGATCACCTAAAATACTAAGTGGAGGGTGTTAATAATTTAACCGATCTTCCTGTTCCAAGTGCCTGTCAAAATTTTAGATGAGAGCATTGGACTTATAACTCTACGTTACAGAAATGTGTTACACTTGTAGGAACTTGTATCCAAGCCTTTTGTCATTTTATAGCAAACTTAGAATGGGTCACTTTAAATTTTTTACACCTATTTCTGTGTAGACACTTTGTTAAGTTCCTTTTAGAAGTGAGTCCGAAATGGGATACCACAAAGCTTGGTCTTGGTCTAGGCTGAGTCGTCTTCCTTTAGATCAGTGAAGTTTGGCTCTCCAATTTGTAGTTGTACTAAAGTCGATATTTAAGCAGTATTTTATCTCTTGTCGCAAAATTAATGGAAACAGCTTGAGTATACAAACTGAAGTAATTTGTGAATAGTGCTAGGTATATAAAAAAAAATCTTCCACACGCTTAGGCTGCCACTGGACCCAATAAAATATTAACAAAAATGTCTAAATCTGCCCCCTTTCATGCTTAGATTCGCCTACTTTTAAGTCCTGATCTGCACAGTTGTATACAAAATGGAGTGGTTCCTAATCGCTCTCCTAACACTTGTACTATCAAAGTTCAGTTTATCTACTGCTGTAAAGCTCACGTTAGGACTTACATCAAATCGCATAGATCTTACTTTAGTTGGAGAGAGTTATATCGCACACGATCACAAATAGCTGTCAAAAATGATGGGTCACATCTATCACTGATTTTGTATCCAATAGCACTTATCGCGATCAACGATCGACGTGACTTCCATTACTGTATGGGTTGTTAATGCCTTTGTGAACGGGACTGATGTTTAACACTCAAGCCCCCAAAAAACTTTCATCTTAACATAGAAAAATTATCTCAGCAACAAAATAAGTTCGTCACCAAGATCTTCACAATTTTTCCAAAATACACACAAATAAAAAGAGCTGACATGAGTATAGTATCATGTCTGAAATCCACCATATCTGAAGTGAGAATAATCTATTGACGACGTTTCTTAATCCTATTCCAGCGCGACGCTTTTTCTAAAAGAATTCTGTCAACTCCTCTGACACTGATAGGTAAATTTCCCGATGGCATCTGTCACTCAATTGACGAAATATTCATCGAACGACAACCCACTCAGAGAGCGGACATCTTTATAATATTTTGAAAACCTAACAAACTTTTGCAACAGAAATTGTCAGGAGCTGATCCCCAAATTAAGTGAGAAAATTTGTTACTCCCCGCTTTTTGCTGTGTGATAAAATTATTCAATTGTGCGATAAAGTTTCAATAAATAATATTCGTTGAAAGAAAATGACAGTAGTTGGCTCTAAAGTGTCAAAAATGCATAACATAACAACATACTCCTATCTAATGAGCCTAATATTGACTCAAAAAGGTTGTCGGGTAGAATTGTTAAAACATTAATTCTGTCTTGCATTTAATGAATTTCTGTCAAAATCATTTTTGTTCGAATAAAATTTGACATTTGATGTGAATTTTCTGTTTGACCAGCTAATTCGCAATAAGAAAACTCAGATTAGAAAATAAATGAAACACAGCACAGCAGTTCAAAGCGATAAAGAATCCATATTAATTAAAGCGCAGCCATTTTGACTTAATGTATCTTTCTAACTTTTGTACAATATTGTCGAATTTTCTGGTATTGTGAATAAGAAGTAACAAAGCACAGGTCGTTCGAATTTTGCCAAAACTGTCAAGTTCATTAATTGAAAATAATAATAAAATAGTTTGAAGTAGATTAAGTAAGTACATATTCGAAAAGATAGTACTAGATCGCAAATAAAATGCTTTCCAGTTCGAAAAATAAAAGAGATTGACTTTTTTTAAAGCACGTTATTTGAAACTTAATGTAATTGAACAAAGCTGTAATTGAAAGAAGCTGTGATTTTGTCTAACTTTTTCCCACATAATCTTCGAATTTTCGAACGTGTCAGAGGAAATAAGAAATAATGACAAAGCACCATGTTGTTCTAATTTGGGGCAATGAATATACATATTTTTCACAAGTTCCCTGCTTTAAAATGTGATTCTCCTAGTTTTCGAAATTTCGAACTGAACTGTCACTAAGTAAGATCTTAAATAATCACAAGTAGGTTGTTCAAGTTTCTTCATTTCAAACTGAATTATTTCTAGCCCTCTGTCATTACAGTCAAACTGTCAAAGTATGATGGAAATTTAATAAAACATTCGTTCGAAATCGCCGCAATGAAGTGTCCCACATCCAAATGGACAACTTTTGTCGCTCCCATCATTTTCAAGCTTTTATTCGAAAGAGAAATTCTAAAAATTTGTCCTAAACTGGCTAAAATCGTTTGCCTGCTTTGCCGACGGCAAAAATGTATTTTCAATATATATTTTTTTTTTCTTATAGTAAAACTCACCTTCCACTTTTCGTTATCACCATCTCCGTGCCCAGTTTGTGGAACTTCTCCCACAGGTCCTTGCCCTCCAACGTCACCTTGGGATCATCGACGACGCCATCGTCTTCGGGCTGTAACGCCCGCAACGGTCTCATCGCTGGATGCAGCTGATGCGCTGCCACCGATGCCAGCACCACGTCTTCGGCTGTTGTATACGGTGTCCCCAATGGATGATGCGCGTGCGGATGATGCGGTGGAAACTTGTGCAGTAAACCGCCCGGATACAGACTAGGATGAGGACCAGCCGGACTGCCGGCGAGAGCGGCTAACGCAGCGGCGGGAAAATACGGTTGCTGTGGCAAATGACCCAACGCCGGGTGTCCCGGTACCGGCGAATGATGCGAATGGTGCGGATGGTGTCCTAGGCTCGAGGCGGCTGCCGCAGCAGCCAGCGCTTGATGCGTTGGTAAGGAGTTACTGCTGTTGTTGTTGTTACTATTGCTATTATTGGTGGAGTTGCTATTACTACTATTGTTGTTGTTATTATTATTATTACTAGTTGAGTTGTTGTTGTTGTTATTGCTGGCGCTGGTGACGTTCGGTGACAGCTGAGGTTGTTGTCCGCCTACGGGTGAAGAGGACTGTCCGCCACACTGTAGCTGCTGTTGAACGGCAGCAATTGTAGGCGTTAGAGACGTTTGCTGCTGCTGCTGCTGCTGGTGTAGTAGTGGCGATGTTGGTGAAATAGATGCCGCAGCGGCCGTCGCTGATTGCTGCTGTTGATTACCCGCCGTCAACAGCGATGACACGCTGAAGTCAGTGGGTCGAGAAAGCTGCAGGAATGGATGATATGCCATCCCATTTGCGAACCTACTGATTGGATCTTCAGATTGGTGAATGAATTCTTGAACGTCGTATCTCATTACATTACAATTTAAGACACCAAAGTCGGAACACTACAAAAATTCACCTCTCTATCTATCTCGCTCGATAAATTTTTTCTTAAATTTTTTATTTTTTTTAAATTATTTTTGTTACTTTTGAGAAAAGTTACGCGGTAAATATTTAAAGGTACACTATGCACGACAACACTGAGAGGATTGCACTTGGATGATGACACTTTTTGACGTTAGCCGAGTTGCCAACGTTTCTTTTGCACACTTTTTTGTATAATTTATCCTGGGAAGAGCAAAGCTGCAGGTTGTAAACATCGACGGATGCACAACCAACCGACAAAATACTCACAACAAAACGTTTACCTTTCTCGGCGAGAAACCATTTAATAGAGTGAAGGTGTCAAAAGCTTTCCAAAACACATATATATATTTTTTTTATTCGTTCTGCCCCAACGCACACAGGAAACCCCCCTTCGGACTATTTATTATGCTCGAACAACAAGGTGGCGAAGAAAGAAAGGAAGCAGGGAAAAAAACAACAAACGTCGGCAGAAAAAAGGTAAACACACACGATACGAACTTAACGCCGGTCGCTTACGAACTGGTTAATACATACAATCTCCAATACAATGCAACCCCCTTGTTTTCACAAATAATCCACCACTACAGTGACAGTGACAGTTCTCGCGCACACACTCTGATTCGGTGTACTCACTACTCACCAGTCAACACCACCGTGTTCCAAGAAAAATAAAACCAAAGCGAAAATGAGAAAATTCCAATAAGACCAACACCAGCAGCGCATAGAAAAAAGTGTTTCAGGCAATTACACCGACAGATGGAGCCCCAAAAACCGAACCCACCACTATTGCGACTTGGTCGCTCTTTCTCCGTCTGGCTAAAGGTAGCGGACACACAATTATTGTCACACACAAGAGTGAGGCAGAAAAAGAAACAGCAAAAAAAGAAAAGGGAAAAAATCGAACAAGAAACCACTCAAGAGAATTCTAATAAGACTTGACACCAAGCCGCCACGGATTATCCCCACTCACACATTCTCACCTCCATAGTGTCAAACAGCGATTTGTGCGGATTGTATGGTTGCCCTGTTCTTGCCTCGTGACACAGAGCGAGAACAAGAAAAACGACTTCGGTCTGACCATTTTGTACCTTGGCTATGTATGAGGTGCGACAAGTTTAACCACATTACACACACACACATGCTGGTGAGTTTGGCAAACCCAACCAACCGGTCGACAGAGAACGAGAATACGAGAAAAAAAGAGAAACAACACCAGCAGCAGTCCTAAGAATAGATACAAAAATGGTGACCAACCGGGTTTGGTTTAGCACCCCTCCCTCACCAGCGCCAACACACACGCAGCACACCATCCGATAGTGTCACCATGAAAATGAAATCCCTGCCAAAAGAAGTGTGCGAGATGGCAATAGAGTCGACGACGAGATGCAATGAAGATTGTCGCCGCCGCCGCCGCCGCTGTCGTGTTCTTATGCTCTGGTGTCATCGTTTGGCGCGGCGCAAATATGGCTAACTTGGCGTTTTGCATAAACATGGATGTATGTATGTGAATGTGACCCTATGTCACTCGCTCTTTCGCTCTGGGTTGAAACTTTGTCACCGCTGCCAAATGGGGTGGGATAACGTTGTTAGTGAGTACAAATTTATAGCCGTCGGCGAGTGACGTTTTCTTTTTTGTTTTTGGTCTGTTTTGTGTTTATTCACCTCGAGGAGTGTGGTGAGTTTCGTGAAAAATGTGATTAAAGCGTCTCCACGACTTGATTTAATATCCTCGGCGAATTAATAATCTCCTGACGTTCACTTTTTCCCAAAACATCTTCCCCCATCTTTCACCCAGCCCCCCCTCCCCTACATGCAAGCTGTGGGGAGTTTCCGTCCTTCAGTGTCTGTGCAGCTGGGTATATACCTATATTTCTCTTTTGTGTATTCAGTGCTTGGTTTTTTCTGTTTCTGTTTCTGTTCTCTCTTTAGTACTTTTGGAAGTGTCGTGTTTACCATCGCACCTACGGTGTTGATCTGGTGTTTGACTAGCGCCTATTCCGCCCCATATTCTTTTGGCTGCCCTATCCCCAACCCCATTTCACCAACACCACACAGCGAGAGGAGTTTATGCACTTATACAGTTCGGTGTCGAATAGCGAGTTCATTCTTCCCAGCCGTGCGCTAGTGGTAGTAATAGAATTTGTAATCATTCATCCCAGTCGAGTGTGTGTATGGGGAAAAGCGAGCGATCTGTCAAAGCGTGTGTGTTGGGCAAGCGTTTTGTTCGTGTGAAAATTCCTCCCTTAATCGGTGTCATCTTTTGCACATGAAATCCAAAAGATAAGCAAAAAGAGAGAAGCCAACAAGAAAAACTAGCAAAATGTCTGCACACAGCACACAGCATACAGCACACCCAACTGTCAAAGTGTGAGAATTTGAAAGAAAAGACGACGCGACGCGACATTGGTGTTTGTTTGCGCTGTTATTATGTCGCTGGCTCGCACACATCCATGAGGTGTCATATAAACTTTTGCGAGGAGGTGAAAGACCAAGATCGGATCCTTTTCGGACTTCGTCATCATCGTCGTCGTCGTCGTCTCTTTCTACACACATCCACAAAGGACACCAAAGAGTGCAAATCTAGCTAAACAACGCCAGGCGACGACAACGACACCAAGCATGAAGATTGGAGACGACGGCCGACAATGAAGAGGACGACAACTCCAAGGAGAGGATGACGATGACGATTGACTGGTACTGAAGTGGTGTGAATTGTGTGTACTTTAAGCCACTCCTTCGTTTTTGTGTACCGTGTGCGGGTACGGTTTACGATGCGACCGATTGGCAACCCTCAGCCAATCACTTGAGTAAATATCTGTGTTTTCTGTTCTTTTTTTTCGTGTGATTTGTTCTCCTCTTTGTTGTGTGCCTTCCTTTGGTGTTGGGCGATGGTGTTGCTGTATGCTGTGCGGGCTGTTTTCCTATTCTTTTGTGTGTCCGTTCGTCTTGTTTTTATTTTTTTTATTTTTTTGTTGTATATTTTTGGTCATCCTGTGCTTCTTTTATTTTTCTTTCATTCATTGTCTTTCTTCACATGTGTGAGAGATGGAATTTGCAGGGATTTTTCTTCGTCTTCTTCTTGTTCTCCTATGGCTGTGTGTTTAATTGTTTGTAAATTCTTTTGTCGATGGCTTGCTGTGCTGCTGGTGGTGGTGGTGTGAGGGGAATATGGTATAAATGCCGATAGAGTCAAACGAGATTGGACCCCTGGCCAAGAGATGTCTGAAAAGTATGTGTGAGTATGTGTGTGTTACTTTTAGCGCTCTCGAACGGGTGTTGTGATTGGAAATGTGCCATAGGTGGCCGGTTTTACCACCCTATTTTTAGGGCGAGAAAGAGTTGATTGCATGGAAATAGGGTTGACATTTTGCGAGGACATACTGTCAATTCCCATCTTCGTTTGTAATGCTTATCTAGTACGTACCTATTCATAATCAAATTCGAGCCAGAAAATTAACCATGTCGACAGCACAGACCTGGAAACTTTGTGTCTAAAGTTAAATGATAGTCAAATCTCTCCTAATTCTAAATTAACTGCTATGAAGGGTTGATCATTGTAATATTGGATTTAGGTAAGTACCTACATAGGTACAGTGAATCACGACTATTACAACTGTTGAAATTGAGCAGAGCTACCGTCTTGTCAAGTTTCAATGACAGGTTTGCAAAACTAAGGTAAGTTGAGTTCATTCTCGGCTTTTCGACTAAAATAAATTGCGTAATAGGCGCTACACTCTCCGAAGTTTAGTTACCTACTAAGCTTGCAATTTTGTTAGTGTCCGTTTAAAGGTTTTGCCAATTATTATTCTTAAAATAATAAATTGAAAAAAAAAAAAATAAGAATTTTCATGCAAAGACCACAGACCTTTCTAGTCTAGTTTGTAGTCTATGAAGGCCACATGGGGTCGTATTTCACGTCACCAATCGGGAGACTGTAGTCTGTAGTGTGATTCTGGGTTTACTACACAAAAAGTGACAAAAAAAAAATTGTATTTGACGTAGACTTAAAAAATCCGGGGAAAATTCACCCAAGCGACTTAGATGAACTCAATCCACTGGTCCATTGTCATCGAACTGTCCGTAATATTCGTACACTTTTCATCAGTCATTCTCAAATATTTGTCACAAATGTTCAGTCTGGACAGATGGGGATCTTGTCATTAAATCCGCATTTTGAGCTTGGATCCAGTTGTTGAAACTCTTGATCATATACATCATAGGAAGAATGTGCCAAAAACAGTGGTCTCTGGCTAAGTCAAACTAGCAGCCGGTGTCATGCGTATAGGTAGGCTCTCCAAAAATATACGGTCAACAATGTCTATGCATGGACTATATACAACCCGTTTTTACTAGAGAAGATTGGATCGATAATTATCTACGCGGATGGTTCCAAAAGGAATATGTATTAACTTTGGGCTGGACCTTATTCTAAAGGACTCGGTCTATCAGTCTGTTTGACAATACAGCAGTTTTATCCAAGCAGAGATCCTGGCAGCGGCAACAGCTGATAGTTTGGTTGTTGTGGAAGTTTTGGTTCGTTTGGCATTATTAAAAAAGACGATCAATTCGCACGATTCTTGTCATAGAAATAAAATGTATAAACTTTAGAGTCTCTGAAAGGATGGAGCTATCTACTTGTTCTTGACGCACATCACACCGTGAGAATCTGTGAAGTTACTGAGTTCCTGGACCGTGATATGAAAAAGCTGACGAGCTGACATGGAAGGTATACTGCAGTCAACATTTCTTTTCACTCCTTTTTGCCACTGCGCTATCCCTTGCGAATATATGGCAAACATCCGAGATTAAAACTGTCTTGAGAAAGCCTCCCAAATAAGCCATTCGGACTCGGTATAAAATTGTAGATGTAGGTACATATATGAGCTAGGTTTAGGGTGCCTATTAGCCTATAGCCTATACCGATCGGTTTTGCCGCTATTGAAGTTGTAGTTAGTACACGTCTTAAAAATAATATCGCTTATATAGCCTCGACGGGTTTGCTTGACGGCAATCATCCGAGAGGTACATGTTTGGCTGACTCGGGGACATAACTTCGCCTCAGTCTCAGCAATGTCGCGTACAATGTTGCTGTCGAGGTCAGTAATTGTTTCGTCAGCTTTTCATGAGATTACGCGAATCGGAAACTTCGCCCTCAATATGTATCTCGATCTATGTGTGGTATACATCGAACTATCCTGTTGAGGCCGCATGTCACCAATTCCCCTACGATCAATTTTCGCCCAAACCAACTCGGTTTTCAAGGTCCGTTACCGCATTCCTGTTTTTAGGACAACGCTGTGATACTCGCGCACACTCTGTGCCTCCGCAGCAATATTTTTCGGTCGACCGTGCGTTTTCTTGACGTATTAAGACTGCTGCGTCAGCCATTAAACTACTTTCCTCCAATTTTTTCATAAATCGCCTGAGCTGACTCTGATTACGACCCTCTCGTCGCAACACGTGGAACGTTCCGCAAACAGAACCGAAATTTTAGTAATAAACTTCTACGATTTGGATCCTCTATTGAATTGTGTAAAGCTCCATGTTAAGATGGACAGCAGAAAGGGCAAACTATTTTCAAATATAACTGCAGTCGGCTGTCAATACTCTGTCACAGCTACCTCTTGCATTCTTTTCGCCCCTCATTCACGACTAAACTCAGTTTTTGGCGCTTTTATCCCAAAATTTGCCATCACGCCAGTGACACTTCGCTAAGATGTCAATATCATTGAAGTATGCCATCAATTTCACAGACTTTTGAAAAATTGTGGCCCTCATGTTGACTTGCAGGTTTCTTACAAATTTCCCATGTATGATGGTACCTAGACAAGTCGTGCAAATTCAACTTGTCTCAATTCTTCTTTCTTTTCACTAATGGGGTATCTAGCGTCTCGATAGGTATCGTCATTTTGTAAAATCTGACGAGTTTGGCAACCTTTCGAACCTTTCTAGACATAGTTCTATAAAGCTCTCCACTATAGACAAATTATATGATATGAAAAATATCATTTGAAGACACCTTATCCAGGACTTGGAAGAACTTTTTGGTAAATTCTCCCCGCTCAAAAGGGTTTTTGATCCCAACGTTAATCAGCACGAGTGGTTGTCTTAACAATCCAAGTGGACCCTTCAAAGCTCTCGATTCTCCGCTATAGACTCTAAATCATCGAGGGCAATCCCCATATGGGTAGAGGAGAGATTATGAACTTGATTTAACCAACTCATCCTGGGTCTACCTAGAGGACGTCTGCCTGATGGTACGGATTCCATAGCATGTCGTGGGATCTTGGTGGGGGACATGCGTTTAACATGACCAAACCACCGAAGCATGAGTTCCTTACGTGTTCTAGCATTTCTAATGCCATCTCTACGGGTCACACGCACACCAGCAATACAACGGAGGAATCTCATTTCGGTTATTACCTAAACCTCATGACCATAGGTAAGAGTTGGAACAAACACTGAATTAAAGACTGACAACTTAGCTTTGTCACCAAGTTTAATCCTCCTAATAACAGAATGACCACGCAGTCTCAAAATTGACCCAGCCTGATCAAACCTATACGAAAACTCAACATTGCTCCTTCCGTCACTCTTGAATAAAACCCCGAGATATTTAAACTTATCCACCTCTTTCAATGGGACTCCACTAACATGCAGAGTGCATTGAACACGCGTTCTGGAGATGATCATTACTTCAGATTTGTTCACGTTTATTTTCATCTCAGCTTCTACACAAACGCGCAGTAGCGCAGTGGTTAGGGGGGTCTTTGGGAGGGGCCGGGCTCGTCAACATGAATGAGTGCTACCGAGACTTGACCGACGCCTATGGCCTCGCTCGGGTCCCGGCGGCGCGTGTGCACCGTGTTGGCGACTGCCAGGCGCCCATCGACGCAATCGGGATGGTGACCAATCGAGAGATTGCTCATCACCCTGATTATAGGTAATTTAGGCTAAGTAGCTTAGGTAGTTTTAAGTAGTTTTAGGTAGTCTTAAGAAACCACAAAATAATAAAGAGTTCAAGTTTTGCAAGTTTCTTGGAAATTAAAAAACAATGCAATATATATAAAATATATAGATTTAAGGCCGAAAGGCAATAGTTAAGTTTAGAGTGCTCGTTAAGAGCCAGTAAGCTAGATTAAGATACATGTTAGTTTTAAATTAGATTTAGTCATTTTTGTCTAGTATGTAAGTTAAATAATGAAGTAATAAAAATGAATTTAAAAGTAAAAAAAAAAGTGTGCTGGACTGCTGTGCGAGGGATTCGATCCCCGGAAAAACACAAATTACATCTTAGTGTTTTTTTTTCTACTGCGCCACCTCTCGCGAACGTGAAAAAGCTTCTCAATTCAGCCGTTCGGAATCGGCATAAAATTGTAAGTCCCTTCCATTCGTCCCAAAAATAGAAACTCACACAAACGAATGGTTGCGAGAAGCTAGGCCTAGGGTGTCTACCGCCTGTTGCGCCACCTATTTATTTTTTTTTCTACACAAACGGCTACAAACCGATCGAGTGCGCGTTGAAGTTCAGTCTGAGAGGACCCAAGGATGACGAAGTCATCAGATGAACAGCAGATGACTTATCCTCAGATCTCCCAATTCGAAACGTTCTTCGCCAAGACTGCGCTGTAACATCCAGTCCATATAAGTAATTAAAAGGAGAGGAGACAAGACGCCCAACGCCCACAAAAATATGTCATCGGCACATGCCTGACAGTTGAAGCCAAGACTGGTTAATTTGTACAGAAATTTCTCTACAACTAGACTACACATTTAACCCCCAGTTTCACTGTGGAAATTTAAACTACACTTTTAGTTTAAACTTCAGTTCAACAATGAATTCGGTTTCACAGTTTCGTTTAAACCATGAACAGAGTTCATTCTGTAGCTTAAGTTAAAGGACAGTATTCTGACGTTTAAATTATCTGTCAAGTGGTCGGTCAATTTCAAAGCTGCCGATTGCCAAAAACACAAATATTTGACGTTGTTTTGCGTGTTCTTTGAAAGAAAAGACAAGGACCAATTTTGGAAAAGTCGTATAAGAGCTAATTACTGTACAATTCTACCAAATTCTATTCATAAAATTTTGTTAAACTGAGTTCAATTAAACTGAAGTTCAGATTTTATTGTAAAACCGAACAAATTTTAAACTCAAGTTCAGCTTCAGTTTTTCACTTCACTGTGAAACTGGGCGTAAGAGTGTTGCACCCATCTTTGTCGACGTCATTTACACCTACTATAGATATGTTTTTAGAGAGTCATAGTAAAAATTTCCATTCGAAAAACCCTTCTAAAGAGAGAATTTTTTGGCAAAAAAATAGCACGTGGCAGAAATTTTTAAAGTATTTGTCAAATTTGCTCTAAATAAATAAATAGGTGGCGCAACAGGCGGGTAGACACCTTAGGCCTAGCTTCGCGCAACCATTCGTTTTATGTGAGTTTCTATTTTTGGGACGAATGCAATGGAAGGGACCTACAATCCTATGCCGAGTCCGAACGGCTGAATTGAGAATGCAATTCTAGCCAATTCTGATTTCATTATCGATTGCTTTCTTCACAAAACACTTTACAGTCACCCACGTAAAGGTCGTAGTACTCATAAATTGAATTTCTGATTGCCTGCGGTGAAATGGTTTTAGCTAAACCCATTAGCTACATTGAAAACAAAGTGTGAATGGAAATATATTATGGGTACATAAGCAGGTACATAAAGCTTAACACTAAGCGAAGGTAGGCAGGTGCACCTACCACCTACTTATCTAATTATAAGGTATTATGCGCACAATCTTAGTGTCGTCGTCGTAAGAAATATTCAAGAGAGGGTTGCGGTAGAATAGTAAAATTTGTATACACTTGATTTATATAAATTGTTTTGAAAGAACGACTTAAACAGCTTTTCAAACCACAAATAATTTGTTGGTGGAATGTTAGCCAATTCAGACATCAATTTGTGCACATCATTCGATTTTCAGCGTTGCTGGGCTTCTTGGATATACAAACAAACATGAATGTTTGCGAGAAGATTGGGTCGTTTATGGACCCGTTGCGACAACTAACAGGTGTCCCATAATTCACGCAAAATTTGAATTTTGCGTTATTTTAATATGTACAGTGATGCCAATGATGTCTGTCTGTCCGTCTGTCTGTCGGCACCATTACGGCCGTAATTTAAGAGCTATCAACTTGAAATTTGGTATGTAAGCTTTTATCCACCAAACTGAGGCTAAGTTCGAAGATGAGCAACATCGGATGAAAACTACTACTACCTCCCATACAAAAATATCAGATTTATATAGCTTTTTATGTTAAAAATTAAATTTAAATAGGTACAGTAAAGATAGCAAGTTTAAACTTTGCACATATTATTTTAATAATATTCAAAAATTTTTGGCAAAAAATTAGCTTGGTCGAATAAAAAGTACCCTACCTCCCATACATATCTATAATTTTTTAATACTAAAATATTTTTTTCATTTTACAATAATATAGTACCGGGTATTTGAGCTTCGGCATAGTCGAAGATAATTGTCTTACTGGTTAGTTAGTTTGGGTTGTGTGAAAGTTGAGTTGAATTGTCTTACATAATAGGGGCATAAATTGTTTAAATTTTTGAAAAAAATTTAGGGGAAAAAAATCAAAAATAAAAAAAAAAATAAGAAAAAAATTAAACAAAAAGAAAATCATCAAATCAATTTAATAAATACTTAAATAGTTATTAATATTTGCCATAGCCCCTTTAGTATACTGAAGATAGTCACAAAATTAGGACGAATTAGCGAAGAGCCAAGTTGGCAGAACAGTGCAAAGTTCGAACTGTTGGTGAACGATCAAGATGTAACCATTATAAAATTACAGATTCAAGAAGAGTGCATTTTTATGAAATATTTGTACGAAGCTACTGAAAAGGTAATTTAGTTAGACATGTTTATTTTAAGTTTAGAAACGTAACCGAAAATGTGTAACATCGTCACATCGGTTCGCGAACGCCTCGGCTTCAAGAGTATTTCGCCAACACAATGGGAATCAGATCCACGACAATTGGGTTACACCTGGGTGCCACCAGGTAATAACATCGTCAAAGGTCCAGCGTTACTTTGATAAGATCCCTCAGGAGAAAGTTCCAAAACTCAGTTCAAACGGTAATATGTAAGAACCTTGAATATTTACGTCTCTGTAATTATTCAATCAGCTTATTAACGGGTTTAGTTTGTCCATTTGTATTGGCGCTATTCTACGATACCCGGAGGCCCAGAGCTTAGCTTCAATGAGGGCCGAGGCCTGTGCTAATGTCTCTAATACATACATACATACATTTTTGAAAAAAATTTAGGGGAAAGTAATATTAGGGCTAAAATAAAACAAAAAAAATGCTTCCTAGCGGGGAACCCAAAAACTCTAAATACGACGTTTGAAACAAATCCGTCCAAGCGTTTAGATTTCGGGGCTTTGGGACAGAAAGGCATACAGACGGATAGAATTGCGAGACCCACTTTTTTGAGTAGGTACCCCTTACATCGTAATATCAGAATTGATTAAAATCTCGAGCTCGAAATTTTGTACGAAAACAATATCTTTCTCTTACTACGTATACGAGAGATTTAAAAAGACGGTCGGCATCGGTGAATTCGATTCGACGGTCGGTATTTTTAATTTGAGGTTAAATTTGAACGAATGTTTTATTCGCTAGTTTGTGGAATGCGGGTTAATGATGTGGATAGCGAATAAGCTTTCGTTTCGTTCGCGGAAAAAAGTTTGGAAAACGAAATTTCGTTATGGAAACTGTTTATAAACTTGTATTTTTTTAATACATTTTGAACGTAGTGGGATAATTTATTAAAAGGACTTTAAAGCACTATTCAAATGAGAGCAAACGAACAAATTGATGATATGCGAACAAAACACTAGCGAATAAAACATTTTTTCGAACTTAACCTCAAATTATAAATTGCTGATAGAAACTGATGGCTGAAATTCGTGAACTGACAACACTCGGGAATATTTGTTCGTTCATAGATAGTTGGTCACTGTCATGTGAATGGTCCTTAAGATATCGACCCCAGTAACCTTTTTTTTCTCACTCAGTGAGTTCGCATTGCAAACACGGTCGCCTTTGAAAATACAATTAGGTACCTACAAAAAAATGTATGCAATCTCAACTCAATTCAACTTTAAATTAATTTTAAAATTAAGAATTTAAATTAAAAATCTTAAAAACCGAATCGATTGAGCTCAAATTTACAGGTGGTCTTAGGTATTGGCCCAGGAGTAACCGCTGGGCCGATTTTAATGACTTCTATACCTAAAATAATTCCTAAAATAAGTCGGTATTGTAATGAAAGTCATCCCCCCACTGCACGAACCCTCTCTACGCCCCTGTGCGAACGTTTCTCAATTCTGCCACTCGTATAAACTGTTCATTAGTCCCAAAAATAAAACGCATAAAAAAGAATGGATGAGAGAAGATTGGGTCGGGATCCCTACGTTATCTCCTTTTCCAAAATCCCTTGTTGGACATAATCATTTTTTTTTATCACTTTTTCCAAAATCTTCCAGGACGAAATCCCCTATTCCAAAATCTCCCATTTACATACATACTTAATAAATCCCTCGTTAAAATCCCCTGTTCCACAGTTTAGAATCTATCCGTTTTTTAAACGCGTAGTTTTGGCAGTAAAATTAAGCAAACAACATAATATAAACTTTGGACATACCCAATTTCGCACATACACCGCAATTCTGACAGTAAACCCAAGCAGGGGGGTTGTAGGGGGGCAACTTGCCCCACATACGTATCTCACTCTGTCGCGCGACAGAATTAATAACACCAAATTTAAAAATGGGAGATTTTGTCCCGTGGGGACTTCGTCTCAGGGTCTTTTGGAGTAAGGGATTCCAGCACAGGGGATTATAGATTAGGGGATTTTAGAAAGGGGATTTTGGAAAAGGAGATATCATCACCAACCCGATTGGGTCGTTCATGGACCTCTGGCGACAACTATTAACTATTTTTGAAATTGTTTGACAAAAGGCTGCATTCTTTCATTGGAATACTTTTGAATAAAAAATTGGTGAGAGAATTTGACTCCATTTTGTAATTATTTAGCCTTAAGTCGCAGGGCACTCAGCAACTTTTGCGACGGGTTATATCTAGAGCAAGAAAATCATAAACAAACTCTTTAATTGGGATTATAATTATTTCGAACATTAATAATCACGTCAAGAAGTCTGAAACTTGTTCTTGTTCTCTCAACAATAATTGTCTGAACTTGGTCTATAATTTCCATCATAAATTGTCACGGACTGTCAAAATATGTAGCTCGTATTAGTTATAATTCCAACCAAAGTGATTGATTAGAACACATGCTGTTGTTCTCTCAATATTTAACAAAATTAACGCGAAATATTGTTAGGTAGGTACTCCTCTCTTTCCCACATTCAATGACACTTGAATTATGTTTTTATTTTACAATAAAAGACCCATCCACTTTGTAGCCACATTCCAATCAGCTTCCTGCAAGCACATTACTCAGTTTTAATACAAGTAAAAGTTTTATACAAGTTGCACCCAACATCACCCACTTTTCAAAGGCTTTGGAAGAATCCAAAAATTCTTAGTAATTCACGGTGCAGTGATTGAGAGCTATGCTAAGCTGTAACGCATTACATGCGACAGTTGTCCTTAAATTCGTTTCTATTCTAGAGAGAGAGAGAGAAATCCTCATTTTCTTATGTTATTTACATCTTCTAGTGTGAAATTCAGTTTCTGAGAATCCTTTTAACCCTTGACATCGTAATACTATAACTCGCGTCTGAGTTTGTGTTTTACGATTTATCTGTTGGGGGTGGGCTCAGCTCTGAGAGTGATTTTGCAAAGGCGATGATGCCGAAGTACTTACTTGCAATCAAATTAAAATCTGTACGCAACGGCGGCGTTTTATCGGTATCAGCAATAATAAGAATGATGACTAGATACAGTGTGTCTCACAGATTACCATACGCATTTAAATATTGTTGGCTACCTTTTTGGTATGTCAATTGGGTATTGTCATTTCTCGGTTATTAGGAAACTTTAGACGCTTCACCAATGTGTCTGCAAAACTCCAGCAGCTCAATGACAATGACTTTAATTTCTGGTCTAATTTGATGGTGATTGACCGCAAAATTTGTTGCTAATAAAAATTGTCGAAAGCAACGATAGGAGTAGCCGAGTCCCCGTCTATTTCATACCCATTCAACTTGAAGAGGGTACGTTTGCCTGCAATCTAAAAGCCAGTTTGCAAAAGCCCGTAAAACAAACGACTGTAATTGTATGGGGGTCAAGAATTTGCCCCCCCCTGCAACCCCCCTGTCTGTGGTCATTGTAGGATTTGCAATGACAACATTTCTAAGTTTTTATTGTTTACAAAAAATTCCCCTGAAAAATTAAAAAGCGCGTAAAAAATACAGGTTTTTTTTATAAATGTTCATTTAGGGCCTTCCGTATTACAGGGTATTTTATGGTCAACTTCGAAATGCTGCGTGTTTGTATTTACGGGCTTTTGTGAATACGGGCTAAAATTTTACTGTCAAACGTATCGTTCCGATTCAACTCATCTACACATTTTTGGACAACTCATCCACGGACCGGACATTTCATTCAATTTGAATTATTTCATAGATTTATGAGAAAAAGTTCTACCCCAATCGTAGAAATGCCAAAAATATTGTCAAATTTGATCCACCCGAAGAGCTCGACAGTGATTTATATTTTCCTGCTAGGAAACAAAAAAAAAAAAAACTTTAAAACCTGCTTCAAGTCACTGCCCCCAATTGAAAGACACCACCAACTACTGAACAAGACTAGTTAGCCAATTATTTATCCCAGACTAGGTAATAATAAAAACGATTAGTCTGGTCTAATAATGTCAAAGTTGACATTAGCAATATCGCACCAACGACGATCGCGCGCACAGTAAACTTAAACGTGAGTTGTTAAAGTTAAGTGCTTTGCACTTCTGTTCTAAGAAACGATTCAAGCTATTAACGGATTCAAATTGTAGACAAATTTATTCGTTTTTACGTGATTTATTGACAGCTTCCGAGCGTGTGCGTAGAATGATTGCTGCATCAGCGGTTCGAAAATGCCATAACGAAAAGTGCTTTCGTTTTTAATTCTAAGGTGCTAATAAGGCTTTTATGTGTACTATTAAAATTTAATAGCAGTCGTATATTTATAGAGGTTGCTATTTTTTAAATGAATACAGCAGAGGCTATTTCTCAGTTTCTCATGGAAGTAAGGTAAGTTAGTTGACGCAACAGGTCCATATGGACAAGAAAATCTTTCACCGGTCGCACTTAGATTGATGTGAATCTATTTTGATGCTTAAGCATGACTCCAGGCACTGGAGTACTCGTATATGAAAACCATTAGATTTCGAATTCGAATACGATTCCCGCTCACTTTCGACAATGAAAAATTAGATGTCTCGTACTGGTATCCATCGAGCAAACATTTGCTCCGAGAGCAGACAATTGCATGTGATCCGCATTTAAAGTTTGAATAAAAAAAATAAACAGATCATAGGAACCTAGGAGGCCTAGCTTGTCACAACCATTCGTTTGTGTGAGTTTTTATTTTTGGGACGAATGGAAGGGACCTACAATTTTATGCCGATTCCGAACGGCTCTCAGATGTTTGTCTTTTTCAGACGTTTGCGAGAAAAGTTTAAAGTTTACAAAACTAAACAAAAATTACCACCTAATCTAGCATTGAAGTGGTTTCAAGAAATTGTCTTAAAGATGTCTCTCTAGGAAAAAGAAAATTGTACAACGGATGGTCCTGCAACTAGGAAAAATTGCTTTCATGATCTGAATTTATATTTTTGAAGCGACATTATTATAGACCAAAAGGAGATTCAGTTTCGTGCCTTAGCGCATGGAAAACTCACCCGCGGGCAGTTGTAATAAACGGACTTACGGGAGGACTTATACATTTTCGGGAAACACAATTTTTCTCGAATGTCGAATACAAAATGGTTTTCTATATATGTACCTACACCTAAACGGACACAGACACTCTCTTAAACGAACGCGGACACTTTTTCTTACTCTTTTCGAACAAGAAATTGTCTCATAAACAAAAAAGTTTGTTTTCTCATCTAAGCAATTATAATAGAAAGATGTAGAGGATCAATTTTTAGTACAGCTTCTATTTTTCTTAACACACATGTAAACCTATGATTGCCCGAGTAATTTTGGTGCGTCTATCCAAATGAATCGTACTATAAATGGACCTACATTTGATGACGGATCCGGTCCGGATGCAATCAAAGACAGTCCTTCATTTTGAAAAGTTGACAGGGCTTTCAACGCTACCATGCTCTCCCTTACCATTCAAATTGAAAGATCCACACGCGAAGATCTTTTCGGGCGACTTTTGGACCCTCTGTGTAACGTAATGGGTGTCACAAAATGTACTTATTTGAAATGTTGGCAACTAAAGAAAAAAAAAAACAGTTTGACAACTGACAGTTTAGGGACAGGGTTAGTAACAACGGAACACTATACAGCGTGTTTTCATTGTTAAACAATATTTAAAAATAATGAATTTTAGGCTTTCAAAGTTCCCAAGTTTTGTACAAAATATGGCCGAAAGAGAGTAATTGGAAAAATCAGGGAAAATGTACGGATTGGCGATGCTAAACACACCGTTCAAGTGATAATATCGACGCAGAGCGTGAGAGTTTTGATGAGAGTTCAGAAACATCGATTGAGCTTCGTGGACAAGATTTGGACATTTCAGAAAGCTCTTTACAGCGTATACTCTACTCACTTAAGATCTGCGTCTCCATCCCTACACAGTTCAATTGACACAAGACCTGATGTAGCCTAATGACCATGCACAGCGAAAAGAGTTCGTTGAATGGATTATTGAACATTAAAAGGTGCATACGGATTTTTCGAGCAAAAAAATACCATGCGATGAAGCTCAGTTTCAGCTTGTTGGCTTCGTTAATCGTCAAAATTTACGCATTTGAGGTTCAGAGAACCCACATGTGATTGTCGAAAACAAATGCTTGCACAACGTGTCACTGTTTAGTGCGAATTTTGGTCTTGTCATTGAATCATATACATATTTTTAAAAACGAGATTACTCAAGCCGTGATTTTTACTGCTGCTCGATACTCTCTCGTTTCGATAGTTAGTTATTATTAGGCCCAATTTAATTCAAAGTGAATTTTGGGACACCCTTTACAAATCAGCTTAGCTCTGCTATTCTATATGTAACAATCGACTTATTAGACGGATGAAACGGGCGCAATGCAAGTAAAGCCTCACGCAAAGACCGAGTTCCATAATGAATTCGACAATTTTGCTTAAAATTACAAATTTGACACTGTGACCTGACAGTTTGCGAAGGAGGCTAATAAATACATCCTTAAAAACAAAAAAAAACGGCCAAGTGCGAGTACCTATCACTCGCGCACCACAGGTTACGTACTTGGTCAGAGTCGGTGTCTTGAAAACGTTAATGTGTTCCTAGTTGTTCTTTGATTTGATACACCTATGTACAATTAAACAGGTTTTTATATAAAGTAAAATAATTTGTTCATCAAATTAAATTTGTGTTCAAATTTCAGCCTTCTACGTCAATTAGTTTTTGAGATAGATCTAGGTACAAAATTGGCTTAGTGGGCTCGGACAAACGGACAGACTTCGTAGCAAAAACTGGGGCCTAGAAAACCCTACTCAGCAACATCTTTACTCTAAAGAGCTTCGCCAGAACTTATTTGGAGAGAGAGAAAGAAAACTTTCAAGGTTCTTTGTCTTTAAAGTAATAAGGCAGCCTTTGACACCACGGACTGAATTGAACTTTTCTTCAAGCTAAGTAACCTAAGATTATCAACAAAGGAGCTTAGGGTTATCAAAAGATTTCAAGTCGAAAAAATTCGACAGCACTATGGGGCATAAAACCAATGTCGAAAAGTTGCCTCCTTTTCTTTTCAATCTTTTTATGCATGGCATTGCAGCAGGAATAAAACCCGACGGACTTCGCATTAAGCTTATTTTATATAACCAAAAGATGTCGTAATGTTGACAGAATTGCCAACATTGCTCCAAATGACGATTCAAAGCCTTCTGCAATATACTGTGGCGTATCTATGGAACCTTGCAGTAAACACCAGAAAGCCGAAAACAACTAAATTGCCGAATTGAAATAGATGATATTTAGCCTGGCAAAATCTAGATCTGGAAGTCGTGAACGAAGTTAAGCATCTGGAGGCTATCAGTTTACCAAGAGTACTAGTATAGCATTCAAAACCCTCATGCAATTCCAGAAAAGCTTAAAGAAACATAAAGGGCAATGGATTCTAATTGGAATAAAATCGTATATGCCAGAAGAATCAAGTGCCAAATTAAAGGTTTTCGAAGTCTTACTATATAAGGGCTGTAATATTGTGCTGCTCAAGTTTGGCTTTTCAAATACTTTCTAAATGTGTTTTGAGAAATTGCTATTCTTTAGCGACTGGTCAAGACTAAGCGATAATTGTGTTATGACGCGACGAGGCGCATTTTTAGATGAATGAGGGTATGTGAACAAGTAAAATTGCCATAAATATGGGACGACGATATTTCAACGTCGAACCGTCCTTATTGAAAAACCCTTTAGTGAATCTTCAGTAAGATCAGATTCACATATCTGGACATATATGGACACCCTAACCTATACGCAAGACTATGTATACTATTTCCGCGACATATATGTACAGTTTCAAATCCAGAATCCAACCACAAGCTGGGCCATAATGTAAAACCCTATTTTCAAAGGCTCTATATCTGAAGTGGCAGTCATCATTTGAATACCATTTTAGATTTTTTTGCGGAATGTTCCATTGTTTTCTTTAAAACATCTTAAGTGATCCACTTCCTTAAGGACTGTCAGCTGACTAAATCAGAAAATATTCCGTGCGACAGTCTTCAATTTTGCTTTATGCACCACAAGTTTGGGCTTACTGCTCGTTTGAAGCTGTGGAAAAGTTTATTCTATATTTCTTTAGGAGGGTTTTTAAAATTCCAAGCAGTTCCCCGAACTATATGTTACACTGGAGTAGCACCCCTGTTCATGGATACACTAAAATTGCATTTAGACTACATCGTGAAGGTCTTTGGGATGAGCCAAGAAAGAATTCCAAGGTTGCTGCTTACAGAAATGCTGCGCTACAGGGTCAAATGTGTCCAAGACTGGGAATTTCTAGGATGGAAATGCGGTTATAACTTCATTCTTATGCCGAATAAGCCACAGGCTTCAATTAGACAGAAAGCAAGAAGGTTACTGACGGAAACTGGACAACGAATTTATGACGAATTTATAAATGAAGCCCAAGCATCCCAACGCAGAGCAGACAAGATAAGCACCTATCTACAAAGTAAGAGGAGAACTTTTAAAACTGAATTTTATTCCACACCGCCCAGAGCTTTGAATTTATATACACATAACATAAGAAATATGAATTAATTCTTTTCATTTGAATGTCAATTTGGTAAATAGTCCATTAAACTAACTTAAGGACTGTCAGAATTTTGTCTTGTTCACATACCTAACTTTAAATATAACCCCATAGAAAGAAGTCTAGGGCGGTGAAATCGGGTCAATATCAGACAGACGATCGGGCAACGTTTTTCCGACTTGTTCTTCTTCTTCTTTTGCATATATTTACACACATTCTAATTCTATTTGCTTCACAAATGTCAAACCCGAATTGACATTCGACGCCATTTTTGTGAACGGTACCTACCTACTTTTCGATAGGGTCCTATTGATGGCCCACCATGTTATCAATTTTCCTTTCATGTCTCTTAAAAGCGATGGTAATAGGGAATGTAAATTTTTGACACATATGCTGCATCGGACTTGTCACTCTGATACGCCGCATTACCTAAAGCACATATCCATCGCTCAGTCCCAACCCGGTGGCGTTAACACGCGTTAAGCGGCTTGTCATGCCAGACAGGACGACAACAAAAAGAAATTATCAACTCCACACTTCCACTCCGACGACACGCATAGAGCAATAGTATCGCAAATTAAATCCAACAATCGACCAGATAACAACTCTATCCAACCCGCAGGTATAATTGCATTTGCAAGTCCAATATGTGTCGCAGTCACGGCCGGCAACATACACAAAGGTGGCGAGCATCCACATCAATACACACACCCCAGCGTCCGCCTAGCGTTAAATATGTGCAACTGATTTATTAATTGCTCTTTGTTTTTCGCATGTCGAGCTGCACTTAAGCGTGAAACTCACTTTACAGTGAAACGCGAACAAAAAACGCAAAAAAAAAACGCTAAAAAAAAAACCCGTCGAGTTCTTATCACTCGCCGATAATTTCAATTCGAAACGTGAGCTGGTTTCTTCCACGTTCCACCCCAAATGGAATCAGTTTCCCTCCCTCGCTGGTGGCGTCAAGAGTAAGTAATTGATTCTCGTGCTGCGGATTCCTGAAGTATCTCTGTATTCACAAAATTTTCCCGGAATGGGATTAAAACACGTCCATCACATCAGGCGGAGGGGAGGGGGTAGAAACGAAAACAATAAAAGATAAAACGGCTTTATGTGTTTGCGTAGGGATATGCTGTGTGTGCGTGAAACCACCCCCGAAAAAAGAAAGACGAAGAAGTTGACTTCTTAAATTGATACACCAGCGATATCGGAGGAAGGAACGAACCCCAAGCCCAGGCCCAACTTCCGGGCACCACAAGAGTGTTATTTCGTTTTATAGCCCCCACCAGTGGTGTTTGGTATATATATGCGTTACGCAATCTGTATATCTGTGGGTGATGGAATATTGAGCCAGGATAACAAGGACTTTACTTCAAATCTCATTTCATTTATTCCCGGGGTAGTTTTCGAGGATTTTTTTGTTCGTTCGTTTCTCATTCTCATCGAAAGCAATTACCCAGAGGACGTGAACGACTCCTCTTCTGCGTCTTGGTTGTTGTTTTTCGGTTTTTCTTTCTGGCTCGGTGTGTGGTTATGGAGCCAAAAGTCACCCCGAAAGTGTCCAAACAGAAAAGGACACAAATCCGCCTAACGTGACTCTTTGAATTGCAAAATGTGAGCGAGCACGGGTGTGGGACGTGGGTGTTCTGGACAATTTCTTTCGTCCTTTTTTTTTTTAGTAAATCGATTTATCTTCTCTGCTTATATCCCTGCTCTGGCTGTCCAAGATGCGAGATGGTACACCATCCTCATTCGACCTTTTGTGCCTTATATGCAACCTCCATCTCATTGCTCTTGGGGATGGAATAAGAAATTCTTTCTTTTATATATTTTTCTTGTCATTTTATTGGAATTGGGCTACCAGGAGTATTATAGTTTCGGTAGTGGTGTGCTCGCCATCTTTGCTTGCCGTCTAGAGAGAGAGGAAGAAAATCGATTTTATGACTTTTTTTTTGCGGTGTGACGAGGAGGAAGGACGAACGGAATTTGGCAATTGCAAAAGGAGTTTTATTATTTCACATACCGAAGTGTAGTTTTGGTGAGAGTCTATACTGTGCAGGGGGAGGGGGCGCCACATGTAGGCAAATTTATTTCTTCATTACTCGTATTTGTCAAGCCTTTGGCGGCTATGGGCAGAGAGATAACGAAAATGATCTCACGTATCCACTCAAGTGTCGTTGATAAAGTGGATTTTTTTTATTTGTCGGGCGATGGTTACCTCTCAGGATATCGAATCGTTCGCAGACAGGGCTGGGTAAATGTTTGTAAATGGACTTTCATAGGGAACAACGACTCTGTTTTCGAAATGCTTTGTCAAAGAATCACTATCAGTGTTTCAAATCGATTACATTGCTTCGGCACTACTGTTCGCGATGAAACTGGGGCCTAAAGCCACAAGACAGCCTTAGCCAACTGCCTTCGGTTGCACTCTGCAAATTGGGTGAGGACGTTTTCAACTTGTGAGCTGGAATAGAATCGAAGGCTATGTGTGTCTCTAAAAAACCGAATAATTCCCTGTTTCTTATTAAAATAAAGTAAGGAACGAGTGACTGAGATATTGAGCGTTGAGCAACTGCCTTACTGCGTGGCTCTAGCTTAACCCGATATCGCTCATATAGCTCGTCGTTAAGGTGTTACCTCCAAAACCCAGCAACGCAAACGAGACTGAATATCTTATGAAGATTTTTTTATCTCGAAATGGCCAAGGAGGTCTTTAGCAGAAATTATGTATCTATACTTCAAGTGGCAAGGCTGATAATAGAAAGTATGTTTTAAATCTATATAAAAATCTATTGGTGTGCTTTAGTCTCGCAAAAACTTGAGAACTGCTGGACCGATTTGAATGATTCTTCTTTTGTTTTGTTCTTCATAAGGCAGGGGTGGTTTACCAAAAAAGAAAATTCAAAAACCTGAAATGAAAAGTCGGAAAATCGTAAAAATTTAAATTTCCATTTTGTATGGGAGTATACACACCAATAATCGCAAATTTCGAAAACTACTGAACCGATTGAGCTTACATTTTGTGAAAATCCGTTTTATTGGTCCAGAGGAGTTTCTGTGTTGGTTTGGTTCGGTCAAAATTGGACAAAGGGGCGTGGCACTTTCCATACAAAAAATAAAATAAAAATAAAAATCGTAAATCTCGAAACCCACCGAAACAGTTGAGCTAACATTTTCAGGCATTCTTAGGTATTGGCCCGAGACTGTTCCTGTGAAGATTGGTCGAAATAGAACAAAGGTGCGTGAATTCATTTGAATTACGAGCGAGTTTCCTTAATCAACAAACGAAACTTAAGCTATTAGGTATACTCAATTAGGCCAATATTGCAAATCTCTATGAACTGGAGTTGGAAGGTTGACGTTTTCAGTTTTTCCATGGAAATTACGCGATAAAATGTAATGCCCTGTCCGTCTATAACTAATAGTGTGCCTAACTTCACGACGATAAGTTTAGAAGTTGGGGGCGAGTTAAACTCATTGTTATCGGCAGTGGTGATGAAAGTAAACGCAACAGCGACATTCACCTCTTGCTCTGTGGTGGCAGTCATTTTTCAATGGCGGTTAATTCACAGGATACATGCGCTGACCCTAGCGCCCAAGTTGTTTGCACGTTTTGCACCACCTTAAAGCCGGCACTCTGTGTATATCTTCCAAACGTATAGTTCGGTATAACGCCATGCCTGCTCAAAATTCAAAGACTCGTAGGAAGGTTCATATGGTTCGTAGAAATAGTGACGCACGTCTCCTTGAGGTTTACTGCAACCGTCTATTTGGGTGCGAATTTGCCAATGACTGATGACACATAAGTAAAAGTTAAATACGACCTCATCATAAAGGCGTTTTACAAGCTTCTGCGACCTCTCTACCTACATTTTAAAAATCGTATATTTCAAGTGGGGTTGGCTTGAATGCCATATCAGTATATTTACTATGCCAGATGTTTTCCCGGTCCTAAAGTTGGCAAATCACCTCAAGTCGTTTGAGCTCCATGAAGTTTCGAGATACCTATAGGCAATCCAGGAGCATGCTGATGAAGCATTCTGTCTACATTCGTTTAGCTGCAACTACCATGTATTTAACGATAGTTAAATTTTACATTCGGTCTTTCTAGCAAACCACGGAAGAAGCCATGATCCATACGATTTGTGAAACCAAATTGAAGACACTCTGCCATTGCTGCACTCTCTGCTGGAAGCCAGGGTAACAAAATGAGCAAGTAACTAGTAGGAATTTGTATCAGCCATTAATTCCTTGACCGAATAGCAATCCTGTTATGTGACGTTTCGATACACGTGTTATTTGTTTTGTCTTTGTTTATTAGAAGCTCAACGATTAACGTGCTTAACTTAAGTGATATTCTATTGTTAGTAATTTAATTTAATTTAACGTGGATAAAGTTAAAAAAATTCAGAAAAATCTAATTCTAAATCCTTTTTTGTCGAGTGTTTCAAAATAATTTGGTCTTGAGCAAAATACTCTGTTCCTAAGAGGCCGTGTATTCAACAATTTCGTCTTCTAAAAATTCAAATAAATCTATGTTATAGGCGCTTGTGACTTCGTTCTACGCTCATCAATTTTTGAAAACGTATTTTATTCAGCCACTTCAAATAAATATTTTGCTCATCTTCCAGATAAAGGCAGTCACTTGAACCGGCCGGCGGATAGACAATCAGAAACTTTAGCTGTCAGGTATCACTATCCGAGACCTTTGAAACCAAAAGTTGAAGCTTATCTGTCAGATATGTTCTTGATGGGCTATCAGAGACTACTAGCTAGTCTTGAAACTGGCCCTTATAAGCAGTTCAAAAACATTTGTAATTTGTATTTTTCTATTGACGAAGCCAGGGTTACATCAGCAATGTCCCCTGCGCCGCCGCTAGACCGCACCTACAAGTTTTAGGTATTGAAACGTCTATGGCTTAGCTGTATATTAGTCCTGGCTTCATATTCGCTGCTCTCGTTCATATTCGCTATTCTGGTTTGTCATGGCGCTCCAATTACTCAAAACGAGTAAAAATCTAGTTTTAGCAGTGGCAAATGGAAGGACTGATAAAATAGATGGAAATACCTCATTCCTATGGTGCCTTTGCATAACGAAAGTGACAAAATGAGGATTTCATCAATGGATCCCTATTGATGGCTACATATCCCAAGACTTGTTTATGAGGAACTACTGTGCCTATAGGTACAGAACTCTTATCAAATGAATTTCACTGTATGACGCTGAGGGTTACTTTTGATGCTGCCACTGTATTTTCGGAACCAATAATGAGACATTATCTAGATTCTATAAGATTACAAAGTAACCAAAACGAGCTAAGCTCTTAATTTATTTACCCAAACAAGTTCTAAAAATTGCAATGACACAACAATTGCTTGAATACCGACGGCGCGGCGGGAGACTCGACTCATTCGACCTTGTGGCGTTGATTCGCATTACAGACAACAAAACGGCATCTTGTATGACATAAACAGTTGAAACATGAGAAGATTGTAGGTTTCCAACTCGCCGACGTAAGATGATTGCATTTTTGTATATGTTTCTACATTATATGAACTAAGCTTTGGATGCCTAATATATGTTCCAAATATTTTGGCGAAACTTGACGGCATGCGGCAAAATGGATGCACATACAAAAGTTTGACACAAGTTACTCTCAGTGGGCTAGACTTACAAAAAAGGGAGATATTTGACACTTTGACATTTTTGTTTGCATTTATGTCACTCCAATTAGAAACTTGAATTGGGAGCAGTGGCTCAGTGGTTAATGTGTTGGACTACTGAGCCAAAAATATTATATCTTAAGGTTTATTCTACTGCGCCACCTCTCGCGAACGTCTGACAAACATCCGACAATAGGTATATCTGGCTTGAGAAAGTTTTTTAATTTTTCCGTTCGGACTCGACATAAAATTGTAGTTCCCTTCCATTTCGACCAAAAAAATCAAAACACTTGCAAAAAGAATGGGCGTAAGAAGCTAGCTCTAGGGTCCTTTCCGAACCTGTTGTCCCAACCTTTATTTGAACTTTTGGCTTCTTTTTTATCATACCTACATGATCCTCGTGATCAACATGTGGTCTCTGTTTCTGACATGTATTTCATGAATGTTGTCAAGTTTTTCTTGCTCGGTGTTTTTGACATTTCTCAAGTTTTTGTGTCAAATTTTAAATTATACCAACTTATTTATGTTCACGCAGATCGACATACGTTCATTGAGACGTTAGCTTCTGTTGGATTCGGTTTAGCTATTGGACACACTCGAGTAGATATCTGTTCTGTATACTTGAACGTTAACCTCTGAGTTATTTTATGTTACCACTTATCAGATCCTCTTGTGAACGATATTCCCTCATTGCAACAGAATGACAAGCAAAATGCCTACTTTTTCACTTAGAAATCAGTAAGTAATGAATATGGCGGAATATATCAATCCATCTTGAAGGTGGTTGCTGCCAATTGCATGTCAAATTGCCAATTAGATTAGGTACAGAAGACGTCAGAATTTCGCAATTTAGGAAATTCTGCATAAAACGTAAAGAAGGTCAGTCAACGACAGTAAGGTGTCAGAAATCGTTGACATATTTCTATTCAACTTAAAGCGCTTCTACAGCGAAATTCCCGTCAAACTAACAGTAAGATGACAGAAGACGTCAAAATATCGCAATCAATTGAAAATTAGAAAACGGCAGTAACACGAATTTTGTAATCCAGTGACAGAAGACGTC
This sequence comes from Cheilosia scutellata, assembly GCA_955612985.1. Classification (NCBI taxonomy): domain Eukaryota; kingdom Metazoa; phylum Arthropoda; class Insecta; order Diptera; family Syrphidae; genus Cheilosia; species Cheilosia scutellata. Next base: position 68,056,823 of record OY015311.1, read on the forward strand.
AGAATAAACAATGTAAGCGATATTCATGTCAAAATGACAGTAATTTGACAAAAGGAGTCAGAATGTCTAGACTTATCAAAATTTGTGTTAAATGTATGGAAGAATTTTGCAGAGTTTAGATGACAGACGACGTCAAAATATCAATCAATTGAAAGTTAGAAAACGGTAGTACCTAAGATGAATTTGAATTTTGTATTCCAACTTAAGGTGCATCTGCAGCGAAATTCACGTCAAAATATTACCTGACAGAAGACGTCAGAATATTACAATAAAACAAAGTCGGCGATAGCAGCGATATTCATGTCAAAATGACAGTAATGACAGTAATTTGAAAAATGTCTTAAGTTATCAAAATCGGTGTAGTATGTTAGTTAAGAAGAATTTTGCAGAATTTAGATGACAGAAGGCGTCAAATGCAACTTGAACTCATTTTAAATATTCAATATCATACTTTGTCACAGAAAAAAAGAAGCTTTGCTAGAATGGAGAGACTAAAGGCGACTTCCAAACTGTTGAATTTTACAATTTGCGTTGTTGGATACAAAATTCTGTCACCCACGACAGAATTCGAGATCGTTTGTCAATAGTTATTATGACTGACATTCGCTTTTCAATATAAGTTGCTTTTAGTTATGATTTGAAGCGGAAGGTACCTCATAGTATGGCTCTCCGCTCAGAGTCTAAGGGACCGCAAGCAGTGCATATTTGGTCTTCAAGCATTTTTATTTCTATGACAGCGTTGACATCAAAAGACTTTCACGTTCACATTGTCCGTCTCAATGACGTGCATCATTATTTTGATGATTATTTCAGCATTTGAATATGACTCTGGTCTGTATCTATTTTATGTGATTGAACCCTTACAACTCGTTCTTCCTCAATTTTAGCCAACACAATACTCGTAAAGAAAACAAAAACTTCAGAGAAAGTACCACACACCGACAAGCAACTCGTCTCCTCTCCGATTGAAAAAAAACCCCAACCTATCCAAAAAATAAAACCGGACAAATTAAGTGATCGAACTTCCCAAACTAAAACACAAATCGCGACCAAAATCACACACACAAATTGTTTTGGTTTTTGCACATTCATTCGAAAGACCCCCCCAAATTAATATGCAAATTTATTCAAATGGATACGTATCTATAATCACGGGGGAAATAAATACCAATCTCTCCAATTAACGCCAATAAATCCCAATGTTGTGAATATTTTGTCGGCGAAGCTTTTATAGAGACACATTCGGCGGGGAATTTGGTTTTACCTTTTTCACACTTACGGACCACAACTAGTTTTCGGACTCGACATTTAAATCCTCACTAAAATATTCCATATTCTTGCACAAAAGTGACGTTTTGAGATATATAGATACAGCTGCGGATTTTTTGATTTTTAAATTTTTTTTTTGTTGTTAATTTGCACAATAACTCACGAGGAAACTAAATAAATTCACGCGCGACCGTGTGTCTGAAATAGTAAAATCAATTTGAATCTCGAACAAATGTATTGATTCTCGAATAGATACAGCACACGGATGTGTCAATAGAGGCCGTCGCCGAAAGAAAACCAAGCTAAAAAAACAAAAAAAACAACACAGCACAGAGAAAACCCGTCACTCGACACAGACTTTGTCGCATGAAACCGAATTCGCTTATGTAAAACACCAGCGTGGCCGATGATAATGGAGGCGAGATGCGCTGCTCCAACATCCAGAACCGCAAAACAAAAACAAAAGAAAAATCCCCAACACTCTAGCACCAGCAGTCTCTGTAAGTCGTGGATAATGATCTGTCAGTTTGGTGGAAAATCTGGTCTCGTCCTAGTCGCAGCACTGCCACTGACACCATACACCGACGACGATGCCGTGAGATGGTGAACCGAAACCAGTACCTAACCTGGTACTGCTATACCTAATCTGCTTGCGAAAGCATCTCGCGAAAATACTAACACGTAAAGTGAGTACAGTGGCACGTTCGCGTCTCGTAACGTACGGCGCCCACAAGTTTTCAACACTCGCGTGTTAGTTAGTTTCGTGTTGGCAGAGCAGCAGAAATCCATTTGTGTGTGTATGGGCTATAGGCATGGAAATGGGAGGCAAAGGCAATGAGAGAAATACACATTCTTTCTGTCTGTATGCCGTGGCCGTGGTGAGTATGACCAGAGGGAAGAGTTGACAGTTGAGTTGCCGGCGGAGGGGTGAGTTTATGGTGAGTTTGGCATTGCCCCGCTTTTTGGGACGACTCCGAAAAAGACAACTGCTCTGGGGTGGTGAGGTGACTACTGAGAATGACTGGGGTGTGTGTGGTGAGTTGGCTGGTGTCAGCTGAGGCTTGATTTTGATTACATTTACTGCAGCCACACTGGTGTGGTTAAATGGGGAATAATGTCCATAATCCAATAAATGGTATCTAATCTACACTTTGTTGCGAAGTTTTGGCAAAGTCGTTATTTAGACCTTTGATGGGATTTTAGTTTTAACGGAGGACACAACTACGACTACGGAATTAGGAACGATAATATTGAGAGAAGGAATTGCATGATCGAGGTTGTAAATACTTGAAGCGGCCTTACAAAAATGGCCGATTCTGAAAGCGACGTGGGACCAAATTCAATTGGAATCATCTTTTTACCTAGTTCAGTGCGGGTTGTTTTGATGAAGAGGTCTCTTCGTAAATCTTCCCAATCAGCTTCCACTATTGGTTTTTGTAGGTACGAGTTTTTGGACAATGCGACTGAGTCTATAGTTCAGGTTGATGAAAAAGCAAGTTGCAGATTTATTCGCGTTTAGTTACATTTATTACAACAACACATGCGGTTTCGACAGTGCGCTGGAGTTCGTACCTTCTTTCACCTTTGTCAACATCAAGAACTTAATCACTTTGTCGTGGTCGCCTTTTTACTAGCATAAAAACTAATGCATTAAACTCATGATTTAGCTAAAAACAATTTTTGAGGAGAGAAAAATTGAGTATGGGTGAGTAGATTTATACTTCGTGGTTCGTGCTATTCCCAGGCTGATTCAACAAATCAGCTTTAAGAAATAACGAGCTCGACATCCATCTTCTGCAACTTGTCGTACGTTCTTAAAACTAGCGGCCAGAGTCTCTTGACCACTGACAAGAACGGAAATTGTGTATTTATACATATTCTTAGTGGGTACCGTCATTAAGATCAACACCCCTATTGCTGTTGTCAAAAAATAAACGATAAACGATACCTATCAACAAATTTAATTAGTTTATTATTGATATTCATTGATGATTGACAATTTGTAACCAATTTCCATTTTGAATGAAGGCGAAGTGGTACCTATTGCAATGTCAATTGAAATAAATTTTTTTGATAAACGTCAATTTTTTAGTCAATCGCATTTTTGTGGACGACTACAGCAGACGCTACAAAGAAAAATTGAAGTTTTTGTAATATTTAAGCGTATACATTATGTTTATGTATTTCTAACAAAGAACATACATATGTATTTGGTTTTAGGGCAAAGTCAATAAAAAACAGCTTCCAGGATTTATCGATTGGTTCAATTAATGCGCGAAAATCAGAATATTGTAAAAGGAATCAGCGCGAAAAATATTTTGCAACAAAATTTGTAACTTTTTTTTTTGAGAAACATTATCTACTATGTTTCCCCCGACACGAAAACAAAATGATAACAAAGATTCTTTAGAAAACTCAAAAGGATTACAAATAAGAACGAATTTTAATTACGGAGTTAGATAGATGTACCTACACTACATACATTCCTTAGTTATAGAGAAATAGAAGCATTCCTTAACTGCCTTCTTCTCCTAAATATTTCCAAAAGAAAATGAAGACAAAGTCTGAAAGTCAAAAACAATTTTACCGAAAAACTGTCAAATATCATGCCTCATTTGCAAAAGTCAAATTTATTCACTATAGTCAGAAATGTTATCAAATGAGTTACAGAATACCTACCGAAAATTGTTTTGTTTGATAATTTTGTCCGTTTTATAAAGTATATTACTCAGAGCCTACATCAGGCCAACCGCCAAGTGCGTCATTCAGGCACAATATTAAGACCATAAACTGCGAATAACATAATATTTGTCCTATCAGATGCTGCTCTTTTTTTTGTTAACTCGGCCCAGGCTATACAAATATTCTACTCCAAAATAATACACTTTGCGCATGGACTACATCGAGTATGTAAAAATTAGAACCGCATACGCTACGCATACCTATGTTGACATTGACCGCTTTATAGCAAATTCAAACTGGACAGCTCAGAGGCTGATTCAGAAATTGCTAGAGATCTTCTTGGAAAACAGCAATGAAAAGCTGACAGTATTTTTCTGGCATCGAGGTATGGCCTCCTTCTAGCATCACTTACTAAACTGGATACATAACTTGATAGTAGAGTTGGGTAATTTAGTTAATTTGAGTGACAAATTAATTTAGTTCAAATCACGCTACTAAACTAGTTCGTTGATTTTAGTTCAATATAGTTCAAAATAGTCAAATAAAAAAAATATTTTAGTATTAAAAAATTATATATTTGTATGGGAGGTATGGGTACTTTTTATTCGACCAAGCTCATTTTTTGTCAAAAATTTTTAAATATTATTAAAACAATATGTGCAAAGTTTAAACTTGCTATCTTTACTGTAGCTATTTAAATTTAATTTTTAACATAAAAAGCTATATAAATCTGATATTTTTGTATGGGAGGTAGTAGTAGTTTTCATCCGATCTTGCTCATCTTCGAACTTAGCCTCAGTTTGGTGGATAAAAGCTTACATACCAAATTTCAAGTCGATAGCTCTTAAATTACGGCCGTAATCGTGCGGACAGACAGACAGACGGACAGACAGACGGACAGACAGACGGACATCGCTAGATCGACTAAGAAAGTGATGCTGATCAATAATATATATAGTTTGTCATACATACAACGCCTCCTTATGGGCGTTACAAATGGAATGACAAAGTGAATATACCCTCACCACAGTGTGGTACCGGGTATAAAAATATAAAAAAAGTGAGTGAGCTGAGCTGTTGTCTCATGACATGAATGGCTTTTGTTTATGTCGTTGTCCTATGGTTTTACTCGAGGGTTCACTCATTTTGAAATCCAATGGAACAAAAAAACTGCTTCTGGCCGACTACACTCACGTATTGGTGGAACGTCAAAAATTATTGTATGGCTGCTGCCAGCTGGCTTGTATAAAATGGGATCATGACGTAATCTTGAATGACAAAAATCTCGAAAAGTTTTTTTTTAATCTCGAATGCAAAAATTTCGAATGTACAAAAATCTAGAATTTACAAAAATCTCGAAAGACTATATCTCCAAAAAATCACGAAAATAAAAATAAATTCCGGATGTTTTTTTTGGGATCCCATAATAAAAACTTTGCATATATACAGTGACTACAAGCAGGGGGTGTTGCAGGGAGGCAACATGCCGTACGTATCTCACTTTTTAACACCTTCTTTTTTAGATTTGGTGCTATTAATTCTGTCGCGCGCAAATTGTTACCATTGTCTCAAAAATTAATATTAATTCGAGATTTTTTTTTTAAGATTTTTGTTATTCGAGATTATGCTTTCTAGATTTTTACATTCGAGATTTTTGCTTTCGAAATTTTTTTTCGATATATCGTGGTAAACACGTATAAAATACATAAATTGAATTTGTGTAAGTGCTTTTTGAATGGATTCTGACTTGAAATCGATTTTGCGAAAATGAAGGAAAAGGTAAACAATGTAACGAAAAACATGCTGATTTTCAAAAATTATCTGGCTTTATCTGGAGGACTCCGTAGGAATTGAAAATGAAAACTATCTTAAATGATTGGCGAAGAGTTTGCCAAAATTTTATTTACTGAATTGAAAAGAAAATTATGTTTGCTTAAAATAATACCACTAAATACGTCATACATATTTTAATTTTTTTCATGAATATTTTTGTTTTTATTTTTAATTTTAATGTTTTATTAAATAAATGCGAAATGAAAGAAATATGTAAGTAGGTATGCACTTGTACATGTACAGTACATGCAGTATTTAATTTATGTGGGGTTGCAGTGGAGAATGCTGTTTGTAAATTGTGCAAAAATTTTGGTACAAAAACCCAATTTTTATAAGCATATTTAACTTTTTTGAACATATTTTAATGACCTTTTAGGGTAAATTTTTAGCGTGTAAACACATTTTTAGGGCATATTTTTGGTTGCTCTAATAATAACTTTCCTTGTTATCTACACACTACACAGAGTTCTAGTTTTAGTATAACATTCTAAATAAAACTCTGTAAACTAGGGACATCAGGGCCATATGCATAAACAGGTGACAATTCTACAAATTTGTCCCACTTGACTGGTTCAAGAAATAAGAAATATGAAGGTGAATGAAAATAGAAAATGGCACTGAAAAGTAATGACACAATTTGGAACAAAAAAGCAAAAGTCAACAAGTTCTTTATGATTCTGTTCTTGTCAAGCAAGAAATTGAGAAGAGTAAAAAATACTACAAATAGACTGTTATCTTAGTCCTAGGAAATTATTTGCACAAAGAAAGTGAATTAAAGCTATTTTTACCAAGAAATTCTGTGAAGAGACAAAACCAGAAAAACTCAATTATATCTTATGTCAGGCCCTTAATCATGTATTTGAGGCTTCTGACTGAACTAATTAAGATTACGAATTCAACAACCGTTTGAAATTAAATGACAATAAAACATATAATTGTTTTTGGAGAAAAAATGTGTTTATTTAATAATGACATGTAATTTTTTTTAATTGTTTTTCTAGTTTTTTTTTAATAAGGAAATAACTTTTGTTTTTGTTTTTACTTCAGTTGAATTCAATTTTCAATTTGTTCAAATTGGTTTGGAATAACTTCTTTTATTAACCAATTTGTTCGTCCATACCCGTTGACGCTTAATATTAAAACATCAGGAAATTTCCTTCATCCATTTTCCCATCTTCTTGCTGATACCTCTGGCATCAAGAAGGGATCCGGGTCATCGAACAGAAACATAAAAGAACTCCAAATTCGGAGCGAGTTTCTTTCCTGCCCATCGCCAACTACATGATACTGAGCACCGAGCGAGGATAATAGTAGGGGAAGGGGGGCAAAACCGCATATTTACCTAGTGTGTTCGCTTTATAAATAATTAAACAATTTTTTAACGAAAATAAAATCTTTATTTTGGAAGCCTCATATTATTATGTATTACAAATAAAAATATAACTTAAAAGAAGTTTAATAACTTTTAAACACAACAAAAAAAATGCTCCCATATAGAAGGGGGGGGAGTCAAATCGTTTCTTTCTTAGAAATATTTAATTTGGTACGCCGCCACTTAGTTATTTGCCCGACTTTAACGGTCTTGTTTTGTTCGTTTCCATACCGCACACTGGGAGATTTTGCCCTATGCGGTCTTGCCCAGCACGATTCTTACTTAAAATTGTAAAAATGTCTCTTAAAAATATGATATTTAAGACTACTTTTACTTACTTTTATGAAATTTATATAAAATACGCCTTCCAACAGCTAAAAATAACTAAAATATAAGATTTATATTTAAAAATAATAGTTTTTATAAGTACTCACTAAAAGCAAACAAAATAATTAGAAAATCTATTTTTAAGGTTTATCCTGGACCTGGAAGGGTCTTAGTTCTTAGTGTAAGCCATGTTTGTAGATATGTTATATTATTTGAGTGTAAACTACACATGCATACCGATAAACTACGTGAACATACTGATATACTTTCCATAGCAGCAGATCTCAAATATATGTATGTACGATTGTACATACCTACTTACGCATAAGAAACATATACGTACATGTACTCATCCATAGTAAATACATACAACATACATGAAAAACCTCCCTTAAAGGGGCAGGGAAAGTCAAAGTCCAAAAATTCCTTTATTGCATTGTCTTCAGAGCAGTATGCAAAAGCAAAATTCCAAAGTTCTAAGTTCAGAGGAAGTGCTTCAAATATGGCTTGCAAGATTTCAGCATAACAAACTTTTCATCAAGTTAAGTAAAAGCCTAAGTAAAGTAAGTAAGTAGAAACCTTTAAAAAACACATCTTAATTTCCACACGAACGATAACGTTTTGACAGAAAATCACAAAAACTAACATAACTGTTTGATGTCTTCACCGAACTATATTATGTTGGCAGATAGGATCTGCCATACCATAAGCCACGTATTACCATTTAAATAATTAATGGTAATTAATTTAATTTTTTTTGTTCATACAAAATAGTACGGAAAGGATTTTGTCCTCAGGTGCAGTTTTGCCCCAACTACACCTACATTTTAAAATTCAACATTACGCAGACAAATTTCGAAATCCAATTTTCCGTTCCCACTGAAACTTCAACATTCCCAATGACAGCTATTGACAGAATTGATTAGGTATATTGATCTTTTTTTTGTTTTTCGAATTCAGAAGTGGTTGTAGGTAATTATAGAATTTATTTGTTCATAGTTATATTAATCTAAACATGTATTTAAGTTCTAATTCAGACATTGTAAATATATGGCTGACTCAATATAGAGGTATGGAGGAGTTCGCGATAAATCTTCTGTCCACTCAAACCTTTAATCTAATGACAAAACGGAGGGGGGCGTCTTCTATTGAATCTATTTAATCTTTTGGTTACAAATCGACGTCCCTTTCCCCAAATTTAAGGGACATCTAAACAAACTATTTTCAAATCATGAACATATTTCTGAAATGAATAGGTGGAGCGTATGATAGTCATCACAAATTTTTAAATATGAGCTGGCCTCTGGGAGGTGGGTGGTAGACGACCACCACATCTGATCTTGACACACTGGTTTGCTCGATTTTCACCGAGACTTCTGATTTTCCAATCAACAAGTGACAGTCAATCATCGCTTTATACACTCCGCGCCACTTGAATAGCACACTCCTAAGGTCGGTTTTCTTTCGCCCACTGGTCCCAAACCAAGCATGCTAGAGACTTAGTTTTTTTTTTTAATTAAAGTTAATTTAATTGTTGTGATTTGACCATAAGGTCAAATTAAATTAAAGCCTTAAGTATTAACAAAAAATTATCAACTAAAAACCAACAAAATGTTTTTGCGCCACTTGAATAGAACATGCATTTTGTTTGACCGTTATCTTTGGCACGTGGACTCATATTTTTCTTTGATCGATTTTTTTTTTTTAGTTTCGACTATTTAATTTACAAAAAAAAAATAAAATGGGTGGAGAAAAACTTTAACCGAGGCGGAAAAAGGACAAATCAAAGCTTAAAGGACGCTCGCCTAATTATTGTCAAATTAGCTAAGAAAATCGGGAAAAGAATGTGGTATCAAAACAAGTCTCACAACTATTCGTCTTATTATTTCGAATGCTTAGCATATAAAAATTCTAAAAATCACGAACAAGTCACCCCTTAACCCGGTTAGAAAAGTGCAAAACCTCCGTTTTTGTCGCGCACATGTGACCTGAACTTAGTTGAAGCATTCTCAGATGAAAAGAATTTAATTTGGAAGCCCTGGATGGCCATAACTACTATATCCCTAACCTCCGCAAAGAGACTAATCACTTGGACCGGCTGCATAGCAGAGTTGAAGGTGGTGATGGTGGGGTAGGCCGTTTCGTATTATGGCACCCTCAAATTAAAATTTGTGTCAACCACAATGATTGCGTTGTCTTATACTGATAAGGCTTTAACATATTTTCATAACCTTTTTGAACATCTGCCGTGGATCTAAGAACATGATAAAGCGCCAATACATACAGCCCGGGTTGTTAAAACGTATTTATAACGCCAAATTGTAGAGCTATTAAGCTGACCCGCATACTCACCGGATTTGAATATCATCGAAAATGTTTGGCAATGGTTGACACATCAAGTTTATGGATCGGGACAACAATATTCGACTGTATCTAAACTAGTCCAAGCCATCGAATAAGCTTGGAGCTCGATTTCGCTAAATTATTTGGCCAATTTGTATATGCATCCCTTCCAACCGGATGTGTGAATTTTGGAGCAGAAAGGTGGCTCAAAAAACAATTGAACAAGTTTTTTTAAATCAAAAATACTTCAATTACCCTAAATTTAAGTAATGTTTGTGTTTAAAAAGAAGCAGAATTCACTAAAATGTTTTTTTCGTTTAAGTGTTATATTCAAGTGGCGCAAAATAATACCCCACATTTTGCTGGTTATTAGTTGATAATTTTTTGTTAATACTCAAAGCTTTAATTTTAAATCTTCCTTCTGGTCAAATCACAACAATTAAATGAACTTTAATTAAAAAAAAAAAATGAAGTCTCTAGCATGCTTGGTTTGGAACCAGTGGGCGATAGAAAACCGACCTTAGGGGGTGTGCTATTCAAATGGCCCGGAGTGTACATTATACGTGGCTATTTTTCTATTGGCACTGAGCTCCGTTATTTCTTCCTCCTAAAGCACAACAAAAAATTCTTCATTTGTGTCTGTCCCCACTCTTTCTTTTAGCTTTTACTATCCATATTTCTAATTTTAATAACTTTGTTGTCAGCGGGCTTAAAAAAATTTTAATGACGTACAGAGTTTGTAAAGAGGTTTGTTCGATTTGACAAACTTACAAATGCAGCGATGAAATTCGACATTTCGCTAAGATCCAACATTTCAAAATGTTAAAAAATATATAGCAAAATGCTAAGCATTTGCCGTAAAATACTGAATTTAGCCGAAATGATACCTTAACGTACTATAATGCACAAAGAAGTTGGGTTTTATGTTATAGCATCAAAATCGTGATCCACTTTTTGACGTAATTTCCAGGGAGACAACAAAATACAGTAAGTGTCAAAAATGAGTGAACACCAATGCTCTTTTAAGTTGTCTTTATTTCATTTCGACAGCATAAACGACTTAAAAAAATATTTTAAAGCTGTAAAGACAAACTAAGACAGGATGTGGGTTCACACATTTTTGACGCTCACTGTATATTTCGCAGCTATTTTCCCGGCACGAAATGTTTCCTTAAATTTGTAAATCACTTAGATGCTATAAAATTATTAGATATTCTTTCATCAAAATGTCAAGGATGCGTACAGGAAATTGCATTTGAGATTCTTCATCAAGAAATATTATTTAGCATTTTAAATTGTCACTTCACTATCAATACTCGACTGAAACTTAATCGCCTGTCAGAAACCGAATTGACAATTTCATATCTACTGACAACATGTAGGTACATTATATAAATTGTGGATATATTTTTTTCTGTTTCATAAAAGGTTAAACAAAATCAGAAAACTTGATGCCGGTCGTCAACTTTAAAGAAGTGACAAATATTAACATTTTTAAGAAACAATAATGGAAAAATATGTTTTTTTTTTTTTAATTAAATACATATTTGTAAGATCTCCCTTTTCTTTTGTTAAAAACCTATTTAAAAATATTAAGAAAAGTTGTGTAAATTATTGTATTATATTTGTACCTACCTAAACATTAGGTGTAACTAATAAACAATTAGGCAACCAATTAATACCTTGTGCCAAATAGATTTCGTCTTTGAATTCCACATCGCAATTAAATCACTCACAATGCCACGGATGTAGTCCGAAAATGTGTGGGTTCCTACAGGAGGTAGGTATACCTACTTGTCTATCTATACCTTATTGAAAATTCGATTTTAAAATGCGAAGTAACTTGATTTTCACTACACTTATTTACCCATAAACAGTGAGCAAGGAGAAATGTATTTCTACTGTAGTTTTGCAGACTTTTGTCCAAGGACCAAGAATTATACTGTCTATATCCAATTTAATATCTGATTTCCTTTTTGTTAAACAAAAACTACAAAAGTATTATTCTTTTTCTTTCCAGATGCATATGTACTCGCAGGCTATCTTCCAAAAATACAACAAAAGTACACAATTCAACTACAAGTTTGTATCTACATATCTGCCACTTAAAAGAAATCCGAATCCGAATCCGAAATAATCTACATACCCTGCATCTACAATAATCAATCTTACTTACCCTCGTCCGTTGAATGAAAATGCAAAGCTACTCATAAACACTGTCGATATCTCACAAAATATCTCATCTCCTCACATACCTACCTGCCACCTTAAATCAATGCAACTTTGGCTATTCCAGTATTTTCTTATTATCACAGCTTTGACAGGTCAGTAATTCAACATTAGTGTAATTGACAGAAATTTTAGCACTCGGGGGGAAAAAATCTGCACAAATTGCCTCAGCCTAGGTACCGCCCCTTTTTGGTCGTATCATTTCGAATTGCCCACACTAGCCGTCACGCAAATCCACCTCGAAGTCCATACTCCCCGCGGTGATTCCCCACCCTGGCTGTTTTCGGAGTAACACTCGAGATGACATTTCGAAAATCTTTTCGAACAAAAGAACGAAAAAAAAAACAACCCATTTGCGTGAGTGTGTGTAAATGGCAACAGATGCAGCGAAGAGGGGACAACAGAGCAAACCAAAAACAGAAAAAACCCAAAAGGGAATTGCCAAAGAAAATGAAATTTTCGTGATGGACGACTGCAAAGTGCGATCGTATTTCAACAAGGCGGAGCCACGAACTGCCAGTCTGTGGGGGGATATTTTCATCTTCTTCTTCGCCCCACAACAACAATAACAAAAAAGAAAAGAAAAACTGACATTACGGGTACATTTTTGTGGATATTTTTGTTGCCTTTTTGTAAGTTGTTCGTTGTTCGCAAGCCGTATTTCATAGAGGGCCGCATACGTGATTGGTTTGGAAATTGAATTGAATAATATGCTTGGTCACGATATTCATTCTTCTCCTCCCACTAGTGAGTTGTTTTTTTTTTGTTTGGAACGTCATTCATTTTAGAAAACAGCGCGGTAGCGCAAATGGATTTGACATTTTGTGTGTGAATTACAAAATCGTTCTCAGATAAATCATAATTTAGGTGAAGGAAATGTCACATCAACTATTTATGGGTATATCGTATGTCAAAAATTTGTTTATTTCGAATGTGGGTGGGGTGCGCAGCGCAGTCGATTGGTGTCGTAATGGGTGGGTAATCAATTGCGAATGAGAGTGTAAACTGAATTTTTTTTTTCTAATGACAGACTAATTGAATGTAATCGCTTCGATCGTGTTTCTGGTTGACAGTTCACGGTCAATTTTGAGAGGAGTAACCTTTGCATTTATGAAAATTCAAGGAAGTGATCGTTTTATTATAAGCAAATCTAAATAGGTGGATATCTGTCTGTCTTATCAAAATTGGAACAAAAATTAAGTATTGATTTTCGAAAATTCGAATTGAGAACCATTTTCATTGTTTCAGTGTCTGTGGTTATTACCTTCTAATACTAGACAAAAACTATTTAAAGCACGAAACCTTGGTGCAAGAATTAATGACTTTCGAGAATTCGGTTTCAGAAACATTGCCTTGTTCGATATTCTAGAGGTTATGATCAAAAGTACGAAGTTTCGGCACAAAAATTTTTATTTTTCGAAAAGTCGGTTCGGAAAACCAGTGATAAAAACCATTTGAAAGACAAAACTCATTCGCGAAAATCATTCATTTTCCAAAATTGCAATTAAAAAATGTCAATGTTGCCATTGTTCGAGTGTATACAACAAAACTTATTGGTTTTCGAAAACTCGATGTAGGGACCATTAGGTACATTACTGTGCGATTGTTTGAATGCTATAATGAAAACCTATTTAAAACAAGGAACTTCGGTGCGAAAACGATTGATTTTCGAAAATTCGAATTAAAGGCTGTTTTCGTTATTGCGCTGTTTTTTTTTGTGTCTCAAGGGTATGCTAAAATAAACAGATTCGTCGGACAATGTGGCAAATGTTATAGTTTTGCAGGAATTGCTAAGTTCTTTCGAAGCTTAGAAATGATTGAGAAGCAGCCCAAAGAGAATTCAAAGTGTCAATTATCTACCATTCTGCCGAACATGGAAAGCAACATGTCACCAATTCACTAAGCATCTTCTACAGACTATCAAAAATAGATTGGTCCTCGAGGAATTTTCTCAAATATTTCTGTCACTGTATTTCATCGATTGTCCTGTTGCACTGCATCTTTATGACGCTTGAAACTCACTATGGGTTCTAGACTTTGTCCATTTTCACCATCGCGGGGACTATATTGTAACGAGTTGAAATTGAGTCTCCTTCAGCAGGTGTCTTTTTACCTTGTGTCGCGGATAGTGAGACGTACAACTTTCAGCATTACTCCCTCCCACAGCTGTGCCGTTTAGCACGGTCTTGGCAAAGTCATTTGAAACCTGGTCCTTGCAGTCAATGTAGGTGATGCCTTTGAACCATCTCATTTTTCCATAGGCGGGGACCTTAGCATCGGTCTTTGCTCGAATGTGGGAGATATTCGCTACACCTAGCGTGTTCTCGATAATCTCGCCACATTACACAGAGTATTGTCCAATACGTTTCCTGGAGTCCACCACAGCTAGCTAGCAGCGGGTTCTTGGTCACCTCGTTGTACCTTCCGGTTTGGCTGAATCCCCACGCGGATGTCCTTTTGGGGCTTCCTGTGTTCGACTCATTCGGGGCGTTGGGGGTGTCCTCTGGCGACCTCAATCTCTTCGCAGCAAGCCCATTTTTTTGCCCCACAATGGCGGGTTTCCGTGGAAGTCCACTCGGGCCCGGCTTATCCTCGGCTACCCTCTGCTTCGTCCTGGTCTCTCCCTTCACTGAATAGCTGCAGTAGGGCTGTGGGGTCTGTCTTAGCGATATCGTCTGTCGACCGTTTTGCACCGCCGGCTTTATCTTTTGGGCCTCCCCTTAGCGGCTGACGGTCTTGTCGGCTCAGGGCTCGTAAGAGCGTCTTTAGCTGGGGTGTCCCGGCCCATTCCAGAGAAGCTCGCTCGTTCTCTGTAAGGGGCTCTTCTCCTTTGCGACGAGGATGTCAAAAATATCTTTGGATTTTTTTTTTTGCTTGGTCTCTTGTCAGAGGGTTCAGCTAGAAGCTTCTCCTCCTCTTTGGAGATCTCCTCATCCGTAGTTCCGGCTTCTAGAGCCTCTTGTATTTGAGCGAGATCGTATGGCTCCACGAGTGTTGTGTCGACCATCGTCTCACTCTCGGTACTTATCGCACCCTCTCCTCTTACATCCTGTTTGTTTTTATTTGTTGAATCTATTTTGTTCCCACGAGTATGTCCGGATCCTGTCGATCTTGGCAGAGCCGACATACCGGGACAAGGCAAAAAGAATCCACCGACATTGCCTGGGCATCGGAGGGGACCTTTAAAGATCTGTGGATATAGCCACCTACTGACCATCCAGCCCTCGGCACGGGTACCTCAACACCTTGGCTTAAAAGTGGGACTTTTGCTGGGGTTTACTCCCCGACCACCACTAAAGGTCTGGGTTGATCTTAGTTTCGGTCTAGAGGCTATTGATTGGCTGCAACCCACTCAGTGGGGTGGTCTTGCGACCAACCCTTTTCCCTGTCATTTTGAACCTTGGCTCTCATAACATCTGCTCATATTTGGGACTAGACTAGAGCAATGTAGAAGTAGAGACTCTTGCCAAACGTATCTTAAATCTGTATTTTTGGAACCTTGAAAATCAAAGATTATCGTCCGCAGTGCTGCTTTCGCTGGCTGAACAGCTGCATAGGTGTAAAAATGTCATCTATTACGCAGCAAAGGTCTTCGAACGTATTTAGTGTAAGCTTTCGTAAAATATCGGTCCTGAGTAAATTAGTCGTATCGTTGTCGAGCCGAAATATTCCATAATCGGTGTCCTACAGCAAGAACGTATCTCTGAAAGAGCCCTTAAATAGGTAGGTACTGTTTGATAGGCTTTCAATCTCATATACCCACGATGTTGCTGTAGTTCTGGGTATTGAAAAGCTTTTTTTAATTTCCAAGATAATGATGTAGGAGTACATCCTGGCTATACGGCGCGGCATTTCCTTCGGTCATCTTTCAGGGCTTCCTGTATTGACAGCTTCATTTCTACGCATGCGGGCAGTCTCCAATTTGGCACTTATCGTGGGCTTCTGTATGATATTTCTTTTATATCCCAAAGTGGACAAGGGTAATCTTCTTTTCTTAGAAGGTATGTTTCGGAAATACTCGTGTCTTCGTCCACAAGCTGTTGAGCGAATACGGGAACGCTCAAAGCAATGATTAGAATCCACGATTTTTAGAGAATTTGGCTGCATAAGCATAACTGATGGATATATATGCAGTACGTCCCTATGGTTCTTACATCGAATTTGTAGGACCAATTTGGTTTCACTCCGTTTGGAAGGACGTAGCAACAGTATTGCGTGGTAGACAGGCCAAAAAAGTTGACACGACGACGCCTTTCCCAACCAAACTCACTCCACATCAATTTGCACGCAAAATCCAAAACGCGTTCCAAATCCCAAGACCAACACAAACCTGCCAAACAGACCAATTCTAATTCTAGCCTAACATCGGCTTTCCTCTATCTCTTCAGTGCATTGTAGTAGTTGGGAATAAAAATGGCTAAACCTCTTGGCCAGTATAATTATTTTCAGTATCCAGCTCGGTCTAGTGGAGTTGTGAAAGGTTGAGACACTTTAATGACAGTATACCTAATACCTATGCACCGTCTGTCCGATCATGTAATTGTCTTTCCATGAAGAAATCGGGTTGCGTTCATTCATCTTTGCATACCTGTCTATTGTGTATAGCTCATCCTGCTATTAGTTTCATTATTGACTAGATGCGGCGACACATTACACACGGAAATTTCTCGCTTGACTAACAGGGCATGCTGCCGCCCTGTATATTGATGGCACGCAATTACACCGCACGACAGCGACGCTACGGTGGTTCTGCACCAAAATGTTACTGTGAACGTTTCTACACCAACTTTTGCGTTAAAATTTAATTTATTGTTGCATGCGGTTTGTGAAAAGTGAGTAATTTGTTCATGCGATTGCGTGGAACGAAAAACACTTTGAAATTGGGTGAGGGAGGGAGTGATCAGTTGACATTCAAAAAAGATCGTAGCAGTTTCTTGCTACGTCTGTAACGACGACGCAACAATCGAATGAAGCAAGTGTCGAAATTTGTTTTTATTTGGCATCCAACAAACGGGTTAAATTTCTATTTGCATTCGATGAATACTCTTGGGAATTCTGAAAATCCTTATAACATCAATAAATTTAACAGATCTTGTCTTATTGTAGACAGTGACATCTTTCGTTTGAAAGATGTACTTTAAGTGTAGCTCCGAAGGTAGCAGAGTTTTTTAAAAAAATAAATGTTGCCGTTGTTGCAAATGAAAGGTGTAAAATTTCGAAATCTGATGGAAATATTTGACCAGAGAAGAGCTATTTAGAGCCAAGATGTAGGATTGAAGACAGACTTTGCCAAGATCAGATTTAAAACAAGTCCATTTTCCAATTTTAAGGTTCTCCTTTTAAATTATTGAATTCTCATTTCCATAGAGTAGGTATGCACTTATGCAGGCTTATCGGCTTCGATGCCTAAACACCAAGAAAAGGAGTTAAAGGCGAATTTTTGGTGGGTTCCTACCCTAGTGCGAACGACCCAAGACGTTTGCAAATTATTTATAATCGCTCGACAATATTTTAGGGAAATTCGTCTCGAAAGTTCACTGAAAAGTTCCTACCCTTCATTTGTTTAGGTTGCATCGATTACCCATTTCTTTGATGGACTTCTTACTTAGAAGCCTCTATTTGCCCAAATGGACCTTAGTTTCCCAACAAACTTACTTACTATGTCTCCTCCTTAAACCTCTAAGAGAGAGTCGCTGTTCTTCATAGGTCTAACAGACTAAATTGTCACATTTGGATCGACTTGTTACCTGACCGTACAAACTTGCTAGACCAAATAGCGCTGTAAATCAGCTAACGCACTAAAATAAAATGGCGACATATTGAGGCTCACTCGTTCAAGCAACAGGTCTGGAGACTGTTCAAAATTTGCTTACCCCTTCATCTGTGGATTGTAGATTCGGTTAGATCGAAATGCCTGCCAGCTGACACTTATGCCCAGTTGCACAGTCAGAGTTTAAACTGAAGTTTAACTAAACCTGACCGAGAGTTTAAACTTTTGGTTTAACTCGTTCAGTTTCACAGTTCAAAATAATCTGCCAGTTAGCTAAACGCAGTTGTGGAAGCGCAGATCAATTTCCCTTAAGGGGATATTTTTCTATCAGCGCACTTTTGATCAAATAAATGGTTATTGCTTTTCTCTACTTTATCTATTTTACCATTTGTAAATAAAAGGAAATGTGTGCAATATTATTACATTACGTATTTTGGTATCAACGAAGTGAATTTTTGACACATGTTTGTACTGTCATCTACTTTCACCAATTAATTATTGCAGTAATTAATTTTTTTTTTTTTTTTTTTCAATAATAATAATATGACATGTACCTAGTTGTTGAAATGTAGTGGGCATTCGGACGGATGCGATCACAGGTACTGCTTCTTGTCACTCGCTGGGCTTTTACCACATCCGATCACCCGTCGCCAGTAATGGTAATGAATACTGAAAGCATTTATGAGCCTCTAATTAGGGTCATTGTCTGAGGTATGCGCAAAGTTATTTGCTGGTGTTTCTTCAAAAATCTGTGCTCTTTTGTTCCGGTTATACTTTTTTTAAACATAATATTATGTAATCTAGAACTGTATACAAATTTACAGCTGTTCCGAGAAATGTGCATTGTATAGATAAAGCATAGAGTGTATTCTTGTTTCAGCCAAAACAAAATGTGAATGATTTGAGTATGTATAGAT
Source organism: Cheilosia scutellata (assembly GCA_955612985.1). Lineage (NCBI taxonomy): Eukaryota > Metazoa > Arthropoda > Insecta > Diptera > Syrphidae > Cheilosia > Cheilosia scutellata. Next base: position 68,075,565 of record OY015311.1, read on the forward strand.
ATAATTTTGTTCGCCAAGAATCTAAAGAAATCACTAGTAGCATTACAAAAAAATAATCGTCATTTCCACACACTAAAATAATTAATTTGTATTGAAAAAACCTCAATAGGTACTATTTACGCTTGCCATAAAAAACATTATAAAAAACATTATTGCCTAAGTACATTATGTTTGGGCCAAAATCTACCTGATGTTCACGTGAAAAAAAAGGTTTTTCCTTGAAAAGTATATTGGTTGGAAATCTATTGAAATTTTCTGATGACATTTTGTAACAGTGGGTTTACCGCAGTAATGCTAAATCTAATTATAACTCTAGTTTTCACTCATATTAATTCAAGAAGTGTAGCACCTAGACAATTTATGTCTTTTATTCTCTCTCTCTCTCATCACTCTGTATGATATAGCAGCTGTCAAACGAAAGTTTAAACGGCAGAATGCAGGCGTTTAACTTAAACCGAGAGTTGAACTCCACTTTAAGTTTAAACGAACACAGTGAAACCTAAAATTTGTTGAACGAAGGTTTAAACCAAAACGAGAGTTTAAACTCTGACTGTGCAGGGTTTATGGGAATACTACTCTAAAAAAAATTAAAGGCTGACACATCTTTTACCACTCTTTAGATTCGACTATGAATTTAACCCCAAATCTACACCAAAAGTGGTTGTGATGCGGAAGATCTGCTTTCAATTCGAAAGTCCATTTTAATAGTTCTTTCTCCTCTTTGTTAAAAAGTGTCTGAAAACCCTACCTCTGAGTTTTAATATAACCGTCTGAATTTGTACTCCCCTTGTGTTCAACATACAACTTACCACCGGCACCGGGTTGGGTTAGCCCAACGTTTTTTTGGGGCTTCCTTCAGACTGTCAAAGTATTTATTTTTGAAATACTTCACTCGGAAAAGCCGAACCTTCAATAACGCCCTGAGGGGCTTGTTGGTAGATAGGTGTTAGTTAAAATAAAAAAAAATAAATAGGCGGCGCAACATGCTGTAGACACCCAAGGCCTAGCTTCTCACAACCATTCGTTTTGTGTGAGTTTCTATTTTTGGAATGAAAGGGACCTACAATTTTGCCGAGTCCGAACTGCGAATTGATAAGCTTTTTCAGGACAGTCATACTCTCGGATGTTTGTCAGACGTTCGCAAGAGGTGGCGCTGGGATCCCTCGCACAGTAGTCCAGCACACTAACCCCTGCGCTACTGTGCCCACGATAGGTGTTAGTTACTGCACTTAAACTGCTGTAAGTTGTAATCCTCTGGAAAAATATCCCCGTGAAGATGGTTCGAAAGTTTACTTGTCCTGAAGCCAAAAGAGTTTTGAAAAAGTTTTGATAGGTGATGATCATTCGATGTCTGTCTTGTATGGCACCCATATGTCACATTTTGTGAAATGATTTGGTTAAGTTCCTCTGAACATCTGCCATGGTAATGGTAGTAGCTAGAATCTAGATTAGGCAAGGTAAGCGACTATAGTCTTCTGTGCGCCAGCGGTCGTAAATTTGATAGGATCCTCCCTGCTCGATTCTGTATACTGTCAAATAGGTTAAGAATGAGCTGCATTACATTGAAACTATATTCGTGGCCAGGTCTAACTTGACCTTTATAGAGAAGGACAAACTGCTTCGGGCGGAAGTACCTCTTTGATCTCAATAACGCTGATCTTACAATATTGGATAAGTGGTCCAGCCATAATAATCCCGAATTACAAGTGGCTCCAAGAAGGTGCATGGATTCTTTGGGAGGGACGGTTGGTCATATATTCTAATCTGTGGTACAGTCGATGCATTTTGCCTTGTATAAGAGGTGAGCTGTGTCTTCTATGCATTAAATACAACAAAGTCTTCTTTTCGCAATTTCAAGATTTTGTCCAGATGGCAGATCTTCATAGAGGGGACTGATTTGCTCGCATCTTTGGCTATGTGACGTAATTGATTTTAAAGGCACACTGTTCGACAAGGATACAATCAGCAAAGCTTAAGAAGTTATGTTCAGGATTATAGAGAGCATAGCTCTTCCAATTTAATGCATCCCTACTGGTCCGCTAGTGGTGTGCGTCAAAGCAACGCATTGACATGAAGAAGAAATATAGAGTTGGGGAAATAACGAAAGTCAAATATCTAGGAATCATACTGGATGAAAAACTTACAAACTCCCGCCTTACCAAGATTATCGACAAGGCCAGGATATCTCTATGGACCAGCAAAAGTCTACTCGGTAAAAACTGGGGACCCTAAAATGACACTGATCCACAGCAATAACAATACCTATCATCATGTATGCAGCCGTCGTTTGGTGGTATGTATAAAGCAACGCAGAGGTCACCACAGACTAAACTCAACAAAATACAGAGACTAGCATGTGTCTGTGCAACTGGAGCAATGAAAACTGCACCAACAGACATACTTGAGGTTATCCTAAACATCCAATCACTTCATCTAAAACTCATGAAAGAAGCAATGGTTAAAGCCAGGGAGCTCTCTCGTGCATACTGCCTAACAGGTCCACGGATACGCAAGAAGGATCCTATTTTCCAGAGTTGTTACATCAGTTCTGTTGTATGCAGCCTCAGTCTGGGCGCAGGCACTGATTACGAAGGAGACCCAAAGAAGACTATTGTCAACATACAGGCTCTGCGCGCTACGGACAATCAGCGGCTTTCGAACCATATCGGATGAGGCCGCCTTTGTTATAGCTGGAATGGTTTCCGTAGACATACTTGCAGACGAAATGTTGAGGATATATTTTAACAAAAGAGCCTTAAACCAAATCGATGCCAGTGAAATCAAGAGAATTAAAATTTAAGAAAAGGCAGCGTCAATAGCTAGGTGGCAAGCTCGCTGGAATAACACAACGAAAGGCAGATGGACATACAAACTTATACCGATAATCCAGGAATGGGAGCACGCAGTATTTTATTGCCCACGCTTCATGGCATGGATAAATATTCTGCCCATCCCGTCACTAATCATCGACCACATGTTGCAGTCTGAAGAGAATTGGACGGAATTATGTAATTTTATAACTATCCTACAAAATGAGCCACGGAGAACAGCAAGGCTAAGAAAAGCCACCGCAGAAGTCTCAGAGGCCGCAGAAACACCAAAAGCAGGTGACATAACACGATTAGCTTGAATGCTAACCAGCCCCGTGAAGTAATACCTAACGGTAGTCCCGCGGAGAGAGTGGTTTAGGCGCACCCAACAACATGGGCTACCGCATCTTTATAAGATTATTACATCCATTGGCGTATCCAAACAGAAAAGAACTGTTTAATAAAAACAGGTCAACGTTATCAAGGTAAATTCTACCTCGAAGCAGCGGACATAGCTGCCAGCTCACCCAAAGAGCTGGCCGCCTTTATAAAAAAAACTGCCGCATCGTGGATGAGCTCTAAATGTAGGATATCACAATAAGCCCGCAGTGATATGGGATTCAATGTACCACCTACAATCTACAATCTGGGAAAATAATATATCTTTGGGGTACTCCTGCGTTTAAAGCAAAGGTTTGCGATGATAAACCGTCTACTACAACTTGGAGTGATCTGCCGTGGAGAAAGCTTTGCATCAATTCGTAGAGTGGTTTTTGTAATCTATAAGATACTATGTTTTGCTTAGAAAGTCATCTAGTCACCTTTCCTCCGTCTTGTGACTTAGAGCTAAGCTAATCGCAGTATGTATAAGGTAAGTGTGGGCCAAAGACGGAACCTTGTGGTACCCCAGCAGCGATCTTTTGTTCCTTAAGTCGATACAGAAAAAAAAAATAGTTGATGCATATAGGGCCCTAGTTCTAGTTTCTTATAAGCATTCATTTGTGTGTTTTTATTTTTGGGACAATTTTATGCTGAATAGGTACGAACAGTTGAATTGAGAAGCTTTCTCAGGGCAGAATCTCGGATGCTTGTCTGACGTTTGCGATAGATGGCGCAGTGGAAAAATCTTTAAGGTGTAATTTATGGTTTCCTCGGGTTAAACCTGAGACCTTTGAGGCACTGAGTTGCTTTTATTTGTATCTTAGGTACTTTAGTGACTATTTTCTCTGCCTCTCAGATAGTCGGCGTTTCATCGATGATGCGTTGACTTGAGTAATGGGATGGCTTGTTGGGAAGAAAACGATCCGAACGATGGTCTGAGGAAGTGGCAGTCTCCAGGTGGAAGTTTTTCCTCAGAACGATTTGGTATGCTCTTCCCCAATGGCTTTCTCTTCATAGCAGATTTTAGCAAGACGCTCTTTTTGCTCTTTCTTATGACTGCTTTAAGTACTTTTCGCGCTACAGTCCTTGTTCTACAACTCTAACAACCGTCTTACTTGATTGTACTTACTGCGCATTGGTTGATTGGCCATATAGATGCATCACATTCTCTTCTCACTTCGGGTCGGCTCTCTACTGCCAGCATGACTTTGTCAACGAAACATTGTCAAAGTGCCAATTCTCTGCTAGATCATCTGTTTAACCAAGACTACCTTTTGTACTGCATCAACAGCCTCCGTTGGTACATCATCACAAGTATTGTACACTCACTTCCTTCACAACATCCTTCCAGCAAGCACCCACTCGTTGAGTCGCCCCCGACAACAATTACCAACAACTTCCTACTTTCTTTCCTAAATGCTCTCATAAATTCTCAATCGCAATCAAAATTGCAACCAAAAATTTATCACACACAATAAATTACTCGGTTCTCGATTGTTGCGGTGGCCAGGCCACCACCATAGAGCCAACCCCCAACCACCATCGGTGGGCCTCTCGAGGCTCTATAGTTTTTTTTCAATTAAACGAAATAAATAAATTTTTCGAGTTCAAATTCTTCAGCGCAGCGCGCATCATGCCAATGAACATTGACGTTGAGATCACTTAAAAAAAATAATAACAACAACAACAACAAAGCTCTGGGTCTCTGAGTGGAATGGACAAAAAAAAAACCGTCCAAATCTAATTGGAGACCACCATCACGCTACTACGTCGAGTTGCGGGAAATATTATGTGAAACCCAAAAAGATACACTCGAAAGTGGCGCGCTGGTGGGCCGGCCGGTCATATACGTCCGTTGATCTCTCGCTCTCACTCGAAAGTACCTTAAGCCCGCTTTGAGGACCGCAATAACGACATCGACGCCAACGTCGTCGACGAAACCGAATATCGTGGGTGAGCTCGAACCGAAGCGGTGCTCTCTTTCTCGCTGCGTCCGTTACTGATGCTGCTTAAAAACGTCAATCACTCAATTAAAGCCAATTATTATGATGGAACGTGATTTCCCAGGCCGAACGCGAAAAACCTACTCGAGAGGGATAATAGTGCAGTCGAACCCCCCGAGTGGCCATTACACCATCATAATCCCCGTATGAAGAGCTCTGGCCTACGAGCGATGCAATTAGAAAACGAAAAAAATAAAAATGGAAAATTTCAAAACTGAAGAGAAACGAGATCACATGAACGATCGGTGGTGGTAAGTTGCATTGTTTTCGTTGTAGTTGCGAGAGTTCGGTGGTCATCATCGCAATTTGATTGCACATCATCGTCGTCGTTGTCGTTGGTCTCTGATGATGGCTTTCTCTGGTGGGTGCTGGCGCGCAGAACGCCCTCTCTTGGCCAACGCCAGCGGTTTGTCGTTTCGTGTGACTTTGTGTGTGACATCGCTCCTCTTCCCATGGACACGAACGTGGTAATTTGCATGCATTCCCCTCGCCGGCGCCGCCAGTCCGACATGGTATATGCAATCATTTACGCTTTTACCAAACACACGCATGGGACATAACGAGCCAACAATGGGACACATTGGGCGAGAGTTGGGTTTGCGGTCAGAAAATGTTGCGTTGCGATCGCATCTCTCTCGATGCGTGCAAAAGACATCGATGCTCAGTTGACTTGAAAGTGATTATTATTGTAATTGCATAGTTGGGTGGGTGATCTATCATTCACAGAGCGGAAGGAATTGCAGCACAAAGGGGCGTCACGTCTGTATGGAAAGGGGAAATCATGCAACGCAACGTAACGAAGTTTCACCACTTTCGTCATAGCGCTATAGTTGTTGCATTGTTTTAAAGTTCATTGTGTTGCAAGGAAATTGGTTCATCAAAATTGTCATGTGAACCTTGTCATATGAAAAATCTCTGCCATATGAAAGTATCTATAAACACAGAAAGAACCTTTACCTTACGCCAACTCTGCTGGAGTAATGAAATCCGCCATGAAGTGCCGGAATAAAGTCCTATAAGACTCTTTTGGCATTTAAGCGAACCGTGATTGCGCGTCTCTGCTTGAAAAGCTGTAGATAGGGGCCAACCCTGTTAAGGTACCACGAGTCCACATGAAGTACTCTTGGTTTCGGAGCTTGACAGTACCTCCAATGCAACACGGATGGGACAAAGAATAACGACTAGAATAAATAATTTCATAGGTAAACTAGTCCCTCGTACTTATCTCCTCGGAGGTTATTTCTGAAGGCTGAGCATGCAGGTAGTCACCAACTTGATTTGCAATGCGACGATCAGCAACAAAAAAAAAAAAAAACAAACCTTATCAACAACAACAACAACTTAAACAACCGTAGAAACTACGACAACTCCATCAACTACAACACCAATAACAACACCAACAACAACGAAAGCGACGAGAACAACAAAAAAAAAATACCACGGAAAATAATCAACTGATTTGTGCAATATTTGGGAACCCCAAGCTCGTTGAGGTTTCTAAGGAAAATGAACACCAGAGAAGGTGCTAAACTCTCTGACAGAGACAGGACTCTGATGAGGAAGCGATCACCAAGAAGGTCAAGAAGTATGAGAATCGTTATGGCAAAATGGCATATTCCGTACCATTGACGGTTAAGGCTACTGAAACATCGACTAGCTGTGAAGGAGCCAAAAATGTCAAGAGGGTCAAGGAACAACCAAATAAGGAGGCAAACACTACCTTCTCAACATCTAAGCTGTCAGCTTCCAAACTAGCACCACCAAATACGCCAGGCACCATTCCTAATTTAACGCAGCTAAGAGCCTCATTGACAATTTTACATTTAAAACTTGGCTAAAGAACGATGGAACAATACTTCGGGTTGTAGCATAACTCGCACCTTGTGGCCCGCAATTGACACCAAAAGGTCAAAGATCCTAACATCTTATGATAGAAACCAAATCCGAGTGTTCGTCGGGTTAATAACCAGACACCGCATCATTGAAAGCGTGGCCGAAAGAGTGTGTACCTTTACAAATGACTTCTACAGAAGTTGCGGTGAATAAGGAAAAAGAATACTCCCCCTCTCACTGTCCAGCCCTCCAAGAACGCCGCTACTCTTGTATGGGAGCACGCTTCTTTGACTCCTTGGAAGATCTAGCAACGATACCTCTACCAGATTTAAGAAGATTTATCGACAGATCCGAATGGTTTTGTTAATTGCATGTCCTTCCATAAATGGGTAATCACAATGGGCTTCAATGGCTTCTAACCTAAAATAATGAGGGTATGATAAAGAAAAAGCAGAAAATAAAGGTAGAGGTCGACACTGCTATGCAACAGATATATACAGTAATCATGTATATAGGCTTTAAATGGCTCAATATCAAACATAGATTAATAATGTGTACTTAAGTATTTATATATAAGCTCAAAAACAATTTGTTACCACTATACTTAAGTAGGATATTAACTCTTAAGAGGAAATATTATGTAACCATATAATTTAAGAAACAATACAAATTTTAACTTAAAACTGTTTTGAAATAAAAGCAAAATATGTTATTTTATAGAGGAATATAATATGTATATAACAAATTAACTATCAATGTAAAATTAGAAATACCATTTTAACAAATGTGAAAATGTGTGCATGATTTTTGTAAAGACTAACTGTTAAATTAGTTATAAGGTTTTAAAATTGTTAAATAGATTATTTGCTAAACAAATAAATCAAATCAAATCAAAGAAGTATAGCATAGCAACGGTATACACGACTCAAACCCGATGATCAAATTAATAAAGACTGCTTTTTGTATATTCACAAATCGCAATGTCGATTTGGTTTTAAACGACATGCAAGAAGGTAAACACAAAAATGAAAAACATTTGAAAGAGTACAAAAACGAGATTTGTTTGGATATAAATGAATTAGAAGTAAACAAATTCCTTGAAGTAAAGGAAGGAAGATATGCTGAAAGGCTAAAAGCATTGCAAATAGCACATAAACCGTTTGAAAAAAAGGAAATTTAACAAAATGAGTTCAGTGATACCTTAAACCTTAAAGAATCAAAGTCAGACAATATGTAATAATGTAAAAGAGATAAAAAACGACATTTTGGAGTGAAATAAAAAAATTACAAAAAAACTAATTCGGTTACAAAACTATAAATGATCTACAAATGAACAGTGTACATCAAACCGAAAATAAGTCAAGAAAATACAAAAATAACAAAAGAAATCATACAGAAAATAAACCAATCTTCTCAGAAAATAAACCGCAAATCATGATAACCGATATGAGTGAAATATGGGAAACCGAATAATTAAAAGCAGCAAGCAAAAATCAAAACAATTTAAATGTAAAATAGTAAAATATGCAAAAGTCTTTAAAAACATAGAGGTGTCCCGTTCATAGTGCAATTGTAAAGCTAGAGATGTGCAATTATAAACAAATCATAGAAAATCGAAAAATTAATATTGGGTGGGGAACATGACGCGTGTTTGAACTTCATAATTTTATTAGATGTTACAAGTGCTGGGAATATCATCACGTAGCGAAAAACTACAAAGAAAATTATCGATTTTAAAATGTTAAACTGTGTGCACGAACTAAATAAGAAATAACAAACATCTCATGGATTGAAATAAGGACTTTCTACAACAGACCATCACAGATAATAAATCGATCGATCGAAAAATGCAACGAGTACAGAGAACCCCTGTATCTTTTTTATATATTGATTTTAGCAATGCATTTGACTCAAAACAACATGACAAAATTAATATGGACAGTTTTAGAAAATCAAGGAATTCATGAAGTACACATTAAAACACTAAGACACAAGACACATTAACAGGACAAATAAAAATAGAGATAAAACGACGAGAATTAAAAAAAAAGAGTAGTGCGTCAAGGCGATCCAATATAAGGCCCATTATTTTCTGCAGTCCTCGAAGAAATATTTAAACATCTTAGCTGGCCGCGATTTGGAATAAATATATGGAGACAACAATTAAACAATTTGCTGACGATGTCGTACTGATATCACAAAAATCAAACAACATTCAGACAATGATAAATCAGCTAGCTTTAGTTTGTAAAAACTATGGACAATTACATGGTTCTCACTCGGCTGGGAAATTAAGGAAATTTGAAAGCAGTCAGGGAAAATTAGCTTCATTTATTTTTAATTTTACCAAAATGTTGTTAAAAAATACCAGTGAAAAAAAAATTTATAATTTAAAATTTTGGTACATAAATTATGAGTCTGTGTACAAATAAAATTGTTTTTCGGAACATTATAATTTGATGGCATTACAATTCAACTTGGCTAATCTCCTTTGCTGTTGAAATGTGAAGGTGTTAACCAATTTTGTTCTGGTATCCGAACAATCCCGATAGTATCGAAACGAAAGGCCGAAAGTGAGAAATTAGGTTTTGTCTTTTATTTATTTCGTTTATTTCGAAAGTGATAAATGCTAATTCAAGTTCTATCCGAAAAGTACTTTCAATATATTTAGAACGTAACTCTGAGGAAGGATCCCAAAACTCTGGAAACACTTTTTTGCGTTCAGTTGGCTCGTTAAACTCGTCGAATCGATCAGAAAAAATAAAAAAAAAAAGACTGCTCACAGATTTGTTTTTTAACTTTCAGAAGAATTGAATTCTCTTCATAATTATTATGATATGTCACAAAAGTAACACTTTCTTATAAATTTTATATCACAATGCGTTATTCAAACTGAAAGGGAATTCAAAGGGAAAATCAGGGAAAGCCAGGGAAATTTATTTAAAATTAATTAATCTAAAAAGAAAATAATGACCGACTCTGTTATAAATAACATCACACTTGAAGACATAAACAGTGATTATGTTGAAGACTATATTTACTTGGGACAACTGAGATCATTTAAAAATCAGGAAGAAAAGGAAATAGACGAATAACAAATGCATGGCGACAATTCTGGAATATGAAGGAGATAGTCAACGCGGAACTTAACATATAGACAAGAAAATATATAATGGACTGGTAAAAAAAAAACTGGTACAATAACAGTTTTGACATTATGGACCTCAAACATTGGACTTATCATCAAATCTAATCGACAAATTAAGGATTTGTTAGACAAAAATCGAGAGAAAACTTCTTAATATAAGATTAATACAAAGAGTGCAGAACGAAGAAATCAAAAGACAGACATACATCAGCGATGTAATAAAAAGGACGAAATTGCTTAAATGGAGCTGGGCAGGACACCAAGTACAAGACAAGACCACAAACAAGAAGATTAATATATGGGGGAGGCTTATGCAGTTTGCAACTAAACTTGAAAAGAGAAAATACTGCCTTAAAATTCATTAGACTTCGCCAATTAAAATAAAAAATGTATTTATATGTATATATTTGAAATATGCAAAGGCAACTTGAAAAATGTATGTAAAAATTAAGACAAACATTTTTATTTTTTATAGTAAATAAAAGCTTATAATAATAAAAATTTAAACAACTTAGATATTTGCCATAACACTAGAGAAGTGATTTGTAATGATTGGAAAAGAATGCAAATGATTGGTGATGAAAATTATAGCAGTCTTATGATTTAAATCAGTTGATTGGTTAAAAATTATTGCACTCTCAATGATATCAAAATGATTGGTGATTGCAATCTTTAAGTTAGTGCGAAAATGTGAAGTCAATAAATTAAATCAAAACACAAATCAGTGAGTGGCACTTTAAAGAATGCAATTGCAAATGATAGAATTTTTTTACAACTAACATATGAAATGGGTTAGACAACTTAAACCCCGTATATAGGAATAACTTGAAAAATATAATCGAAATTGAAAATCTCTGCCAACAAATGGTCTGCGAACCCACAAGAGACCATATCAATTGAAATCTACTGACATAATAAAATTAAAAACGGATGTAAAGTTAGTACGTTTAAAGTTCTCAAATAAGGCAGAACATATTTTCTGGACAACTTAAGAAAAAGTTGCGCGATACCCACACATTGCAGAGATCCCGAATATAGTGGGGAAGGATCTTAAAGATGAACTTATAAAAATAACCAATATGTTCATACCTATGTTCAAAGGTGAGCAAAAAAATACAGTAGAAAAGTGGTATAATGTAACGCTAGAAAATATGAAACGGGATAAAATAGCGAAATACCAGGAATTTAGATTTTCTTATAATGAAGAGTGTTGGAAAAGCTATCGTGAATTACGAAATAGATATAAAATCGAGATTGTAAAGGCAACAAATTAAAATATAAAACGTACAATATTCGCCGTGAGTGATGAAAAATATGTAGTAATATCGTGTATTTGAATTTTCACAAAGAGAATATAAATGGTATAAACTTTAATGGAGATAGCTGGAAGCTTTAATCGGTTCTTTGTAAATATCAAAGTAAATAATTCAATCCCCCATATCGAATTCAACCAAATAATTTGCCAAACGACCGAGAATATTAAATGTAAGCCTATATATATTAAAACCATTATATAACTGATTAACCTAAAACGAAAAGTCTTTTATTTTATAAGTGCTAACATGATAATTGATGCTATCGATGTATATTGTTCATATCATGCTAAAATTAATAAATTGTTCAATACGGATTGGTGCTTTTTAAGAATCTTTAAAGGAATCAGTCACCTGTCAAACAAATTAAAAGTGCGATAATTTCCGGCCTGTAAATGCCCTTCCAGTACACGAGGAAGTATTGGAAAAGGTAGTCCAAATCCAATTTGGAAAATACTTTGAATCGAATAACATATTCCGGTGAGCCGTGAGGTAGCTTTAAACAACGTAATAATTTTTTGAAAAGAAGAATATGCAAATGAAAAACTGTGATAGCTGTATTTCTTGACTTCAAGGCTTTTGAGACCATCGACAGGATCCTAAGTAAACTAAGAAGGCATGGCATAAGAGGGACAGAGTTAAAGTGGTTCGAATCGTTTCTGAGCAATTTATCGAGCAGCATATAGAAACGGAAATTGGAGTTCCTCAATGATCCACACTAGGAGCCCTACTTTTTATCATTTATATCAACGACATAAAGACAGGAATGAAATACGCATAGATGGCGCTTTTCACTGACGATGACGCCCTGTTGTTGAAAAAAATAATTAATGTTTATATTAAGGAAAAATATCGAGGAATGCCAAGAAAAGCTTCAGAACGAACGCTATAATTTAAGCAGCTGGCTTAAAACAAATAAACTAACACTTAACTCAATGTGTATGCTTTTTAAATATGAACTTAAATGTAGATAAGATAACGAAAGAATTGAACAAGTTGATGAAGCTAAATACTGTACACTAAGTAAGATGTAATTTTCGTTGTGTTACTATTTAAGTTCCTTTATTTTTGAATATGTTAACTATTAAAAAAAAATCGAAAATGCAAAAAGTTCTATGTAATATGTAAAGATTTTTAATTTGTAAATAGATAGTAAATAGAGAAGGAATGCAATTATCATGCAAGACAAGATTCTGTCCACCCGACCAAAGTGAGGTGAGGACAATAGGACATTACCCGAGAGCTTACCGGCTAAACTTGGGGGAGAGCATAGACGAACTCATCCCCAAGATTTGGTCGAAACAAAAGAATGCGTTTTGAAGTTTAGCATCATTAACTGATCAACAAGATATACAGGAGACTCTCTAAACTGCGATAGCTATATAGAGGCATGTGTCCCTTGACATCGCATACAAAGTTCTGTCTTACATGCTGAAAACCGACCGCAAATCGACAAATTATTCACACAATGAAGATCGTGAAAACTTAAGAAGTCCATATGGATACGGATACCCAACATCTATTTTATCGATTTTAAGGCCTCATATGACGGCATTTATAGAGACGAGTATATAAAGATATCTACAATCGTCATCGGCAAGTCGTTAGGTTGTGCAGAATGTCGGTGGATAACAACCGCTGCTCCATTAAGGTTGGGAACAATCTCACCAAGACTATTGATGTCAAAGGATTTAGACAAGGTGATGCGGTGTCATGTAGCTTCCTCAACATCACACTTGACAGAATTGTGCAAACATTTCAGGGCAACACGCAAGAGGCGATCTTTCAAAAGTTCGTCCAGTTACTGGCATATGCCGATGCTAAGCGAGTCAGAAATGGAGGCGGCTGAAAAGGGTTTAGCGGTTAAAAAAGGTGAAACCAAGAATATGTTGTTATCAAGAAGGGACACCCAACTTCGACGAATAAGACAGAACGTCACAATCGACAGCTATAATTTTGTCTACCTGCTCTAAATGCTTGTAACAACATCTCAACAGAAATAAAACGAAGAATAAATCCTGCCAACGGCTGCTTCCTTGGGCGGAGAAGGCAATTGAGTAGTGCACAAAAGAGGTCCTGAAGGCAGTTAGCCAAATGCCGAGCTAACTAGGGTATCCCATGTCCAACCCGAAATTTATGACCAACAAAAATGCGAGTTTAGAGAGGCAGTGCCACATCATGCTGCAGTAAGACTCCTTCTTATGCCTTGGGGAGATATATTACCTTTCGGAAAGCCAAAAGCCATTCTAATATATCTGTGACTTTGCAAGGAGACCCACCAGTTTCTTTTGAATGAGTAACAAGTCGGTCCATCGTCCATGGTTTGTCCATCCATATCAACCATTTAATATTTTCTCAAAACCGTTTTCCTCTTGTGGGTATTCTGCTTAGACCAAGATCGTAATTCGATACAGAAGGACCCACTTACTCAGTCGAAGTGAGCATCATTCTAGAAGTCATCTTCATTGCAGAACTCAGATGACAGACCATCAAATGTGATCCAAGATCGATGCGCGAATGAAACATAATCCTCAAAACCAAACTCCATCATTTCATTGAATTGACATTCATCCGGGGTGCTGAAACCAAATGTTCAGTCACAATTAACCCAAAGCCCCTATTACCCGGACCGTTGTGAATTTAAAAACGCGGGCGTATCACTTACGACCCACCAATTCCGGTTACACGCATCCATTCATCACATTTGTTCGCGATGATTTTTCGAAAAAGAAGAAGAAGAAAAAAGAACCATCCTCTTCCATGCGAAGGAGTATCGAATTACCCCGCCTCCTCCACAATTCTATTGTGCGGTTTGCATCTAGCGCATCACATCCGATCCAAGTCCACTGTCGGAGATGAGTCAGACTTCAAAGCTTTTGAGAAATAGGTCTACCGAGCAAGAGATGCAAATTATAGATCGCGTCTGACAGCGCCGCTTCCAAAATCAATTTTCAAAACAAAAAAAAACCGAAATCAGTCGCCCTGTCATCTGTCCGCTGTCCCATATCCCCGGCCGGCGGCATGAAACAAAATACCCTTGAGTCTAGTTAGCTTCTTTGAAGATTCCATTCATCAGCCGGTGATGGGCAAACAAAAAGCGAACATTTGAATATTCATCACCTGAGCAGCAAGGACGACATTGTTGAATTAGCTCCTACTGATTACTGCTATAATTAGCTAGGAAGTGTTTGTCAAGAAGCGACCCTTTATCTGCGGCTCTTCGTCGCGTCCTTTTTCGTCGCGCTGTCATTAGACAAGAGGATCAATTTACCCTTCCGGCTTGGTTCCAACAGAAAAGCTCTCCATCCCCGACTGACATGAATGGATATTCGATGCTGAGAGTTTGACGCGTACCAATGTGAATAGAAAAAGGATTTTTTATTCGTTTTATAATTTTTTTTGTGCTCTCCTCTTTGGCTTCGAGTACTTAATGGATTTTTATGTCGTGTCGTTCATTAGCCTAGTCGCGGTGAGTGTTTCGATTTCCGAGAGTTGCTAATCAGTAGCTGTGCCCTGTGCGTCTAGGCATTTACTGCTCTCGTCTCTAAGTGCAAGCCTGGGTAGTTACTTCCTTCCTCCACTTTCTTTCGAAATGTTCCACTGCGCCATTGCTCAAAGTGACTGTTGTTTTTCAGCCGTTAAAAATCTGTGTGCAGTCACACCAGCCATGTTCGACTGAGTAAAACACACCCCGTCCGTGAGACGACATCATAGGAACTCATAAGCGGCTTGCCCTCCCCATTGCCGCGTGTGCTAAGCTGCGACAGGACTCTTGAACTGTGATTTCCTGCACTGCACTGGTATTTGTGGGGATAATGTGTTTTTCGAGACCCGAGAGGAAAATATTTATAATATACACGGTTCTCCTGTCCCTTACCATTGCTGTCACCGACCGCGACGCTAGTAACCCTTTAATTAGGTTTGCAGTTTGTATGCCTTGTTGTTGTCGCTGCCATGTTCGTTCATTGTGTGCATTAGGGCGAGTGCGTGTTTATGTGCGACCAAGCACTCGCTTGTTCAATGATACACCTCCATTAAAAAAAAAAAAAAAAAACCAAAGTACATATGGGTGTACTCTGTATACGTACAGAGTAATGAGCCTAATTCTGGGTGGAGGAGTGTTGTCGCGCAGGAAACTCAACGCAAATACTCTCAGTAACACTCGGTGACTGCTCGGCAACTCTGCGGCAGGACGAATCTAAAATGTTGCACACGTATTGTGTTTGTGTTTTGTTCAAGTGGCTTAATTAGCTGGCGAGCGATCACACACTTTTATCCTTAGAGTTTTGTTTAGCGAAAGCGGAGCGCTGTGCGGGGGATGGTGTCCTGGAGTGGATGAGTGCTAATGGGAAACATTTTTTTTTAAATCTGAAATCAACTTATGTATACGTGGCCTAGGTTGAGGTAAATGTGTTGAGCGATTTAGTTGTTGCATTGGTGGTGCCAAATCTCCTTGGTGATGGAGGTCCTTGACAAAAATGGTCAAGCTTAACATAATATACACAACGAGGAATTCTTATCCGCAAACATGTCAAGTGTCAAAAGAAAAAGCAAACTCGACCCACGAGTAGAGGTTGATTCTAGTAACTCAAAAAAATCAAACAGAAATATATTTTTAGGATCTGGAGAGCTGCTGGTTTAAAAAGTGCCGGAGCTCAAGAACCAATCCGAGAAAACAAAAAGGCCTTGTTTAGGTTATATAGAAGTAGATTCACTTGCGGGACTGGTCTTCTCAAAATCAGTACACTGCGGCGAATCGAAAAACTTCAAATTTGGCCGTTGAAGCAGATGAAGGGCAATCTAGGAAGGAGTTCGACGAAAAGTTAGACCATGATCGCTCTTGAGATCCATTTGACCTCTTTACAAAACTGATGTCCAGGTTTTGTTCAGGTTAATGGCGGTGGACCTCGACGGGGATCCGCAGCAAATAGTCACGCGTTTTGGATGCATTTGTTTTTCAAAAAAATTACTCGTAAGGTTTCTGAACCCCAAATGCGACAATTTTGACGATTAACGAAGCCATCAAGATCAAAATGAGTTTCATCACTGAAGATGATTTTGTTCGAAAATAGGCGACTAGCTGACAGACCTTCATTATTTTTGAAATATTGCTCAATAATGAAAACGCGTTGTTCTTTCGTATAGCGCTCCATTTTTACTATCCCCGAACTGTCAGGCATCACTTTTCTATTAAATGCCCAAAAATTCAAATTTTGCGTGAATTATGGGACACCCTTTATATACATAATGAACTGTATGTTACAGCGCAACATTGGCGAGCAATGTTCCGAATTAGGAGGCCTATTTATAAGACATTAGCTTATAGTCATCCTTGGGCCCTTCCCAGACTGAACTTCATCGCACACATGGTAGGTTTGTATCGGTCTTTGTTGACCTGGGATGAAGGTAAGCGCGAACAAATCTGAAGTGATAGACATCTCTAAAACGGCTGTTTAATTCATTAGGGAAGTCCAATTGAGGTAGGTGCAAAAGTTTATGTATCTCGGGGTCTTATTCAGGAGCAATGCTGAATTTTCCGTAAGGTTAGTCAGACTGGGTAAATTTTGAGTCAGCTAGGTCATTCTGTTATCAGCGCGAACGAACTTGGTGTCAAATGTTTTTTTTGGTTTGGGCTACAAGCACAGATGATTTAAAAGTAACTCTATACTGACGGTTTTCGCAGGCTTTAAACTAACTAGAAACATTCTCGAGCACACCTGTGCTGAAGGTAACATCTACCTCAAAAATATTAGAACTCGCTTTAAGACTAAGAAATGAATCATGGTGGTGATTTTTCTCTTAGTTTAGCTGAAGCTCCAAGCAGTGATCGTACAGGCTCATTCAGGAAAACAATTATAAACCATGAATCTGTCTTTGTACTTGAAACCATATGTAAGGCGGCATAACCGCTAAAATAGGATACGAACTTCATTGGGTCCGGAGACTCAGTATGAAATGCCGTACCTTTGTCAAATTATTAATTTCTCCCCGCAAATCCACAAGTGTATGAATTTTAATTCGACACATAAACAGCAAATTACCTCTAAAAGGCAGCCTTAGACTCAGGGCATCGGCAGTGGGTGCATTCTTGATTTAGTGGGAGTAGAAATAGAACTTAGATCACCGTATGTGAGCATCCGTCCGATACTCAGTAATAGTACTAACCTTTTGACCCGAAGTCTCTGAAGTTATTTCTATTTTTCATCCAATTATTATTAGGGTAGTTACTAATAAGTTGTCATCAGCATTTCCTGTTACATCTATACTCTAGGACTCTAGGTGGGTTTTGTGTCGGTTACCGGTTGACGCAAAAACTATTGGACATATTTCGAAGACACTTTTTTTGAAATGTTACGACTCTGTGTGGTACGTTGCCACGCCTTCTTTTTGGGAGCGTTTTTGGACAAAATGTATTTAGAAAATGGAGCCAACACTTCCTTTAATATTTTAAACTATGAATTAGGGTTCCGTTTCATCCAGAAGCTGAGCTACGGACCAAAATCTAACAGAACAAAACATATCAACAACCCGTTGTTTGTGGGCGCAGTGGCTCAGTGGGTTAGTGTGCTGGACTATTGTGCGAGGGGTCCCACGATCGATCCCCGGAAAACACAAAATAAAACTTAAAATTTTGTTTCAATTGCACCACTTCTCGCCACCGTCTGACAAACACCCAAGATCGAGAGTATAAATGACATGGAAAAGTTTCGCAATTCAGCCGTTCGGACTCGGCATAAAATTGTAGGTCCTTTCCATTCGTCCCAAAATATAAAAACTCACACAAAAGGAATGGTTGTGAGAAGCTAGGCCTATGGTTGCGGACCTGTTGCGCCATCTATTTATTTATTTATTTATTTATTTATTTTTAAACCTTTGTTCTTGATCGTGGTTCTGCTTTGCGATGGTGGGCGTACATCGAAAGCACATTCACTTGTACGAACACTGTATGTGGTTGTCTCTGTTGAAGTGAAACAAAAGAGAAGTGTGCTATGTGCAGTGAATCCGAAGTTGCGGAGACAGTTTGCTCGAAGTTTGGTATTTATTTTGAACTTGACAAACTCAACTCAACCTCTGAGAAAAGTACCTACTATCCCATGCGTAAGCAATAACGTAATGGTTTTGAAATTCAGCTCACTCTTGAGACACAACTGCCGCTGTTATTCTCATCTCACATTAAAGTCGTTAATGCTTGGACCACCCATTCATTTATATCTACTCGTATATCTACCATCTTTTTATACATGTTAACACTCGAAAACATATTATCCTTCGATGAAGTGTCACTTAAGTTTGCTAAATCTTATAAATAATCGATGACTAAAGATAAAAATACTACCTAAAGTGTGTTCAATGTCCTGATTGATTATAGCACACTCAACGGACCCCATACCCACACGCGAACCCCCAAAGATGAAAGGCAAGCATCTTTGCATCACTTTATTTATAAATCGGTTCAAGACCTAGTCTCAATGTCTCCCTGCGAATCCTTTTCGCTTTTGTGGCGGCATTTTTGCACCCACCCCGGCCCATACTTGAGTGTAAGTCAAATTCACCTGACAAAGGACATTTTTCCTTCAAACGAGAGATCTCCCTGAAAGAAAGAAAGAGAGAGCAAACGATGTGAATTTATAATTCAACTGGTGACGATGATGGTCGTCCGCGTAAGGCAAGCGCATGACGACACACCGGGACCGCGGTGTTTGTATAAATACCTTAATTAATAAAACATGCACCATTTTATCAGCGGCACCCCCTAATATCCACCCAAGTACTTGGAAAATGAATGAAAATTTGCGCCCACACTTGTGTGAAAGGACATGGTAGGTGGTAGCTCCACTCTCTATATATATATATACCTAGTTGGAGTGCGCGCTCCGCACTTATTCTCGTGGAAAATAGAAAAGGCTTCGTTCTGGTTTATAGCTTTTCCGCTGACTTATCAAAGGATATTTGTGTACGGGCGGCAAAAGGACTGAAAAGAGGGGGGGTCTGGGGTGCCAGCAACTGGCGCGCTGGAACATTATCTAGTTGGGTTAACCCTCTTCGTGGCTCTTAGCTTAGTTCTCTTGTTTTGTGTCACCAAAGCAACTTTTCAATTGGGTCTTTCTTATATCCTTTCTCAAGGATGGCATTTGGTTTTTTATTTTTTTTTTCCTGTTTTTGTGGGCACCATGCGTAATAATTGAAAATAATGGAATTATACGGTGGAGAGGTTTTGAATTAGCCATCAGGTAGAACTTTGAATAGTCCTTTTCGCTTGCGACGAATATAGTGGTGATGTGTTGAGTCTTAAGACGGCGAACAATTTCTTTAAATTTAGGGAGATCTGCTGGGTGTTGGATAAGTTTGCGGTTATGGCATTTATGACAATGTGAAAGGATTTTAAAAGGCGGATTAGCGGCTTTTAATACTTTCTTAAGAAAGCCGCAATCCTACCGATTTTTGATATCAAGTACTTTCTCGTGGAAGGTGTATATTTGTGCTGGCGGTGCGCAACAATGTTTTATTTCTCGCTATGAAACTTTTCTTGGCTCAGAGTTGGTGCTCTGATCTGATGACCAATATGTCAGTACAGAGCTAAACTTTGTCTAGGGCTTACCTTGGTTTGCCGCCGGTTAGATCATCTACCTTTACATTTAATAGCTCAGTCATTCAAGGTGGGTCCAGATACCAAGCGCCCTCTGGTATTAAATAGCCTTACACTACACCCGTATAGGAGATCTGCGGGTGCGGACCAACCTTTCCCGCTTTACTCGTGGGATTTTTATGAACCAAGTAAATCAAAAAAACAAAAAACAAATAAACACAATTACGGAGTCAGATGAAGAAGCTCTACTCCGATCGCCTGTATCACATACAGAGCTGGAGACTGATGACATTATCTCATCTCCAGTACAGCCTCCAACTAGCGCACCCACATTAATGGAGACGCATGACGCTCGGGTTAGCAACTTACCTAGCGATGTGATATTGGAAAGGCGAAACATATTAGAAGAAACCAAAAAACAGAGAAATTCTACTTCACGGGAGCCCAAAGACGACGAATTGGAGCCCGGGTCAGGGATGGCATGACACCCCAGGAAGCTAGAAAAACCATGCGAGAAGAAATCATGCTTGAAAGAGCACAGAGTCAAGCTACAGATAGCGACAAATCCTCCACCTCCAAAAGGTGTCGCTCAGCCGACTATTCCCCATCCAGGGCCACAGAAATGTACAGATGAGGGCAGGACAAAAAGAGATCCCAAAAACAAAGTGCCCCGAGGCAAGTTGGTAAAGACACCTCTCATACGAGTAAACCTCGCTCAGGCTCCAATATAGGGGACCAAGGGAGGAAAAAAGTAGGAGCACGAATTCGGACGAACCTTCTGCCAGCCATACAACATCAGGGCCTTCCTATAAGGGCGCATTAACCCAATGCAAGGTCGCCATTATGAATGAGATGCATCCGGTGAGATGAATCCCTCTCTGCGCAACAAATTCAGCAAGTAAAAAGATGCCTTCTGACTGAGGCGGACAAACCCGACAACAACTGTCCCGTCAAATTTATTACATCCCAACCAAGGGATGGTTGGCTATCTATTTCCTGCCACGACACAGAAACTAAAAAATGGCTCATGTCGACGGTAAAAAAAAATAAAGCCATGGCCAGAAGCCAAACTCCGTATAATTCAGGAAAGTGAAATACCCAAATATGTACCTTTCTCCCAGAAGATGAGAAAATTCCCAAGGAAGTCTTCCTGTCGCGGATTGCCAAACAAAACCCTGGCATTTCCACAGCAGGCTGGCGCATCCTCAGGGTCTCTAATGAAAGGAGCGGAGGGGAAACAATTACTTTTTCTGTCGACGAAAAATCAAAGAAATACTAGCTAGAACAAAAAAGACTGCTTGATGCGAGAACAAAAAATGTGCACGACTGGGGCCCACGAAACTTTCTCGTTTATTACGAATCTCGCAGAATCTCAGAGTCATTTCAGCAAATTTTACGTTTAAAATCATACCCACTCAAGAGGTATTGTTAATTATTAATTAAAAACGTAATACATACTACTACCTACATAAACATACGTATTAACTACAACACAAGCATGCTGCCCCCCTGCAACCCCCCTGCTTGGGTTTTCTGCTGGATTTTGGGGTAGATGGGAGTTCGTACTGTAAAAAACCTTCAATGTATCCAATTTTGCACACACTCCAAATCCAAATTTTGCACATACTCCAAATCTGACAGTAACCCCAAGCATGGGGGCGATTTGGGCGCTATTTCCTTGGGCGTTATTGCCTAATGCCGGAAATTGATCTCCCATTAGGCACAATGGAATGGGGGGCATGCTGCCCCCCTGCTTAGGGTCACTGTTGGATTTCGATTTAAGTGCGAGGGTGTATGTAAGAACAATTTTTTTCTTCCAAACAAGTTAAATGAAATAACTCCCACTTTTCTCAAATTGGGACTTTGTTCATTCATTGGGAATTTGTTCATAATGAACTACGAACTATCTCCCAAACATATGAGCTAAATCCCACTGCATATTTGGTGGGACTTAGTTCAATTGGCTAGTGGGAGTTAGTTCCAGTTGGGACTTAGTTCGTAGGGCCGTGCTACCCATAATATAAAGGGATGAAGTGTATATGCGCCACCACTCACGCGAATATCTGACAAACATCCACGAGTTTAACTGTTCTGAAAAAACTGCTCAGTTCGTATTCGGCATACAAATTGTAGTAGGTGCCTATTAATTGTCCCAAAAATATAAACTTTAAGAAGCTTGTCCTAGGGCCCTATATGGACCTGTTGCGAGCTATAACCATTGCTTCATTAATTTTGCGCATGTGCATGTAACTGTAACTGTCACTGCATCAGGGCGAGGTGTGAAGTAACCTGAACTAAACTGAACCTTTATTAAACAAAACGAACAAACTAGTGCCGTAAGTAGTTTTGAACTAAACCGTACAAACAGTTCTTGCGTATTATATGTGTGTGACGAAGGCTGTTTAGCGTGACTGCCTACGCCGTCAGATTTTGTCATTCTAGTAGCAGAACGAGGTCTCGTAGGTAGTTCATTTTCCTAGTTCGTCTAAGCCGGTTAAACTTACCCACAAATACATTTAAAGCGGACCTGTACGATTCGGGCGTAAAATGCTTAATTTTAAACTTTAAACGAAAATATGGGATAGTATCGTATTCATTCAATGCTTCCACTTGAAAGTTCAAGGGCCTTTAGTACTGTATATGAGGTTTCGGATAAAATGGCTGAAATTTCTCCAAATCCTTGATAAATTTCCGCGACTCCTGCTCAAGTGCTCTCAGTGCGTCTCAGCCAATAAGAGTCTTTCGAACACCTCTATCCACATGGACACATCTCCTAGCCCAATCATATAAGCTTCCCACGCAAAACTTCCTTCTCAGAAGACCAAGGTGCCGCCATTTTCTATCACCACAGCACAATACAATACGATGCAGTCGTTCTTCTTCATTTAAACACTGACTGCTAATCACTACCACATTACACACGCAATTGTTCGTAACATCCTGCAAATTTAAATTACTTCTCGCAAAATGCACAACTCAACTTCTTTACTGCGGCTGCTGCAGAAATACCTATTCCATCTCGTTTTTGATCCTGTGTTCAAAGGAAAGGCCAGAGACACACATAATTGGGCCTCCAAAAGCCGCCAGCCAACATCAAGCGCGCACCATACACCAACAGCAGCAAGAGTAAGAGAAAGAAATTTGTGCGCCACGGTTAGCCCAAGGAATTCGCCAACCAATCGATTGAGCAGGGCGTCTGGCGCCGGCGCTTAGGCCTTAAAAATTCGCCTCGCTCACTCACCGCCTCCCCCCACCATTCCTTACGTATCTGGTGCAAGGTGGTGGCCCAACAGATACACAACGCAAGAAAGGCACGCTATTTCTGGTAAATGCGCGCCTCGTTCTTTTCGTGCTAAATCAGCCACAAAGTCGCTGCGCATACGAAAAGCGAAAAATCGAAAAAGTATCTGAAAGATTTATATTAAGCCATTTTTATTCTTAATTCGTGAAGAAGGTAGCGCTGCGGATCAGGATAGATATCCTGTCATTGCAACAATTGGCATTGCTCCTTGCTTGGATGAGCGCGGCGCTGCCTGAATGCTGTTGCTGCTGCTCTGTCAACTCTGTCGTCGTCGTCGTCCGCGTCGTGGGTCGTGATTGAATCTTTTTTGTTTTTTTTTTTTGCAAAACGTCAATGTCTATGAATACATTCAATAAGGATGATCGCACGGATCGCACACAGGGCAGCATCCCCGCATCCACTGAATAATTTCAAAAATTTTGATATTTATAAGTTTGGCGATACAAAAAGGACGAGGAAATTATGAAGTAGCACACACAGATAGAAGATGGTTGGCCGCCGCACCGCCGTGCGCCGCATGTTAGCGTACAAAATGTCACATTCAGTGATTTTAATAGCGTTGATGTTATCTCGTGTGGCCTCTGGCCGCAGAACCAGCCACAGAAGCTGGAGATGATGATGATGCGCGTCTGCGACATAAAAACAATGATGCGCGACAAAACATTCAACACACAAACACAAATGTCATCGCATTCGCATCTCATTTCGAGCAGAGAAAAACGAACGAACGTACGAAAAAAAAAAACACCGCGAGCTTCTGTCTGAGATTGTCGATAGCCCGGAGAAAAAATGTCATTTTGAGCGACGAGTAATTAGAAATCCGCTCATGCAGAACTCGTACGATTCGTTCCGATAATGTGCTCTTATATAATTAATGTCGTAGGGGGATGTGTCGGGTTGTGTTGTGTACAGAGGTTGAGATTCGATTTGGCTAATTGTCGATTATGATGGGCGCGCATCGACGACGTGGATTCAATAATCACGCGATCGCGAGATCCCGTCGTCACTTTGACGGGAAACCGGAACTCTGACAGTGGCGATAATGAAATTGACGACTTATTACCAGCGAGAGAATGGTGGCGTCGGCAATCGGGCGGCCGGCGCGGCGTTTGGCTAATGACAGCCCATTTGTTAAGGTGTTTATTGATGATGATGATGAGGATTGGGACAATTTGTGAGGTGTAGCCGCCGAGATAAGCGATCAGAAGATCATCGCAGGGACTCGTTCACACAAATCAAACGTAACTGCGACAACTTTGGGGTGCTTGAGTGGTTTAAGGCGGAGGTGATTAGCGGCTCAGTTTTCAGAGCTTGGGAAAACCGATACAGATCTCATCAGGTTCTAGGAAGGCGTAGGTATGTATAAGTGTGCTCTAAGGGCAGATGGCGAGTATCAAGGATGCAAATTTATTTCTTGAAACAACCCACAAGTTGACTCCATTGTGCCTTGGAAGCTTTTGGACGATTGAAAATTTGGGACCATATATGAAGCATTTTTTGGGTCATAACTATTCAAGTCCCAACTCTTCCAGAAAACAGCCGTCAGATTGGGAACATCGCTAAGTTAGAGTGCAAGAAAAAGTCTCTGTCCTCCACCATGAACTTTTATGGGCGGAAGTTTTGTGAGTCTAGATGTTAAGCCATCACCACACATCAGCACCCACGCATAAAGTTTGAGAAGAGCGAAGTCACCATCAAAAACTCATTACAGTGCTTTGTTTAAGAACGTGTAATTTTTATCTAAGGCAGTGGTATTACGAGCCTTATTGGACAAGCTCATTACAGAATTCATTTCCAATTTTTTGAGAGTGCCGTGAAACCTAGTCAAGACTAAGAGCACTACATCTACATCTACATCCTGCATAGCCTTGAGATAACATGTATTTACTTAATTATCGGGCTCCCGACCCGTGAAGAGTCTCTGCCTGAGGCACTGCAGCCTTCCAGCCTCTACGATCCCGGGCACGCTGCTTCCAGTTGTCCAGACCAAGCGCTCTGGCATCGGCGATGGCTTGGTCTTTGAAACGGAGGTTCGGTCTTCCTTGTCTTCTCGAACCTGGGGGCTGGGATTCGAAGATCCTCTTAGCTGGAGCATTATTGTCCATTCGCTCGATGTGGCCGAGCCAATGTAGTCGACGTGTTTTGGCTTTTTGGACTACATCCACATCTTGGTACAGCTCATAGAGTTCGCGGTTATATCTTCTTCTCCATTCGCACTCCTCGCACACAGGACCAAAAATCCACCGAAGTATTTTTCTTTCGAAGGAGCCCAGTATCAGCTCTCCCTTCTTGCTTATCGTCCAGCACTCGGCGCCATAACATGTATTTGCAATTGCAAAAATGATGAGTTATCTCTGACAACGTCAGAGATGATTATGACACTCCAGGGGTGGGATTCTGTAAAAAACGAAACGAAAACCGCTTTCGTTTTTACTAAACCTGTCTCTGTCATACTTGTGGTAATAGACAGAGACTGCTATTGTCGAAACGAAAACGTTCGATCGTTTTCGTCTTACATAATCTGGCCCCAGGCTTCTTACTGGATGTCTGAACGAAAATTTCCAGAGCCTTGCTGAATCACAGAAGATGTCCATCATTATAGAAAAGCCAATCTCCACCTCTGCTGCGAATAGATGATCGGGCAATCAATGCTGACTCCACGAAAAGGCTAGCTTAGCACTCTTCAAATTTGCTTGTCGTCAGTTGTGGGGCTCATCAGCAGTTGTGCTCGCCAATTACGGCACTCGCTAGTGGAGGTAAAGCATCTTTCACAGGAAATATGTCCTTTATAAGATGCCCCAATTAAGGGCTCATTCATTTTTATGGTTTTTGCTCGTCAGTCGAGCTCGACTGATTTCCTGCTTCTGATGAACATCGGTTTAGGTATTTCTTACTTTTACTTCCTTGGCGATTTTGGTGCTCTCCTAGTTTGCTACTCGTAGGCATTTCGAAATCTGACCATAGATTTGCTGTTCGTGAGTTACTCGCTGATTCTTGTACTCGTCACTTTTGCTGCTCGTCTAGGTATGGAATGTTTGGTGCTCATCAGTTACGGCACTCGCCGTGATTGTCAATGTTTGCACTTGTTCTTGTGATGCTCATCAGCTGCGGTGCTATTAAGGTTAAGTGCTCTGCTCGTCTAAGATTAATGTTGGCACACGTCAGTTGTTGTGCTTGTCTGTTACATTTATGGAACTCGCAACTTTTGATGATCGGTATGATTGTAAACCTTGGTGCCTGTCTAAGTACATAGTTGGTGGTCATCATTGTCGATGCTGAGAGTTCATCAGATGGTACTCGCCGTTTTAATGGCTCATAAATGTTGATAGGTAATTGTAAATCTTCCTAATTCCTAATGGTAATGTTTTGGTAATCGTCAGGTTTGGTTTTTGTTGTCGGTCTTATTGAACGACTGTTTGTTTCAGTCATCATTATGATCTCCTAACGAAGAAAGATGCACGGAGGTATATCTAGTGGTGGAAAAAGTAATAGAAACAAGCTTGTTCTTCGTCGCTTATCGAAAAAATTAAATGTTTTCGGGAAAAAATATAAATTAAACTCATACTAATAGTTTTAATACAATGTAATGAAGAAATGTAACATTCAAATTTTTAATAAAAAAAGAAGAGAAATAGTGAAGTTCTGGTTTTCCTTAATTTTGACCTCGAAAAAATAATAGAAACAAATTAGTTTTTTTTCTCTTAGGAATTAATTTACAGTAAAGGTGTTTCATATCCTTTTAATACTTGGTCATTGCGCCCTTATTTTTAATAACTGCTCCACATCTTCGTCCCATGGAATGAACCAACTTGGCACAAGTTTCGGGAGTTATAGAGTGCCAAGCATTTTGAATAATTGACCACAGTTTTTCCTTATTTTTGGCTCTGCTGCCGCCGATCCTGTGCATAAGGGTGTCCCATAGTCCATAGATGTTCTATCGAGTTGAGGACTGGAGATTGTGATGGCCGCTCCATAAAATTTACTTTGTTTTTTATGAAACCATTCTTTGGCCAACTTTGAGGAGTGCTTGGGGTCATTATCCTGCATAAACTTCATAACAGTGTTTAAGATTTCCACTTAGTCTACGGCACACATTTTATCCTTTATCATGAAAAGTGGACCAACCCCAGATGCTGAAAAACAGCCTCAAATCATTAAATTTCCTCTGCGATGTTTAACTGTCTTCTTTGTATATTTGGCATCAAATTCGGAATTCTTTGGTATATTTTCCCATCGGAACCAAACAAATTGACCAAATTTGACCTTGGTTTCATCCGATCATAAGACGTTATTTCAATTCAATGCACGGTGAAAGTGTTTGTTGGCGAAACTTAGTCTCTGTTTAATATTTTTATTGCTCAAGTATGGAACTTTTCTAGGACTTCTTCCAGGAAGACCTGCTTCCTTTAATCTATTTCTTATTGTACGACTTGTAACGGGTGCGTTTAAATCATTTTTTTTAGGTCTGTGGAAGAAAAAAAATGGTTTCTTCTTGCATAGTCGTATTAACAGTTTGTCAAATCGTTGAGTCGTTTTTCGTTTTCTGCCTCTGGTTTCTACTTTGGGACTTGAATGGATAGCTGTGAATACTTTTTAGAACTTTTTTTTTAGACCACTTTATGACCTTAGCTCCTCATCCATTGTTTTGCCGTCTTGTCTTTTCTTAGCTTTTTTATCATCTCACGCTCAGAACTGGTACAATGGACTCCAAGACCCATTTTAACAAAATGTTTTAAGATGTTCTTCCAAAAAATACTAAATTACAGGATAAACTAATTTACAACTATTTCAATTAAAACAATACCGGGCTTTACCTACTTCAAAATCACTGATGCCGACTGTGGTAATCGTTTGTTTCTATTATTTTTCCCATCACTGTACCTCTCTTTTAAAAGAAATTTGCAGGTAGCAATAGAGTTCCACCTGTAATGTCCGGCCCTTCCTCCCCTTTTGTGGTATAACAATGGACCTACAAATTTAGTCTAAATGTGTCCTCTTTTTAGGACGGCCACCTAACCTAGCCTAACCTAACGTAGTGACCGACAATTAAAGCACTCGCCGATTTTGTTGTCATAGTTTTTTTTTTAAATACTTCTCCGGGGAAAGGCGAACCTATAACGCTTCAACGCCCCGAGATTATTATTTTTGGCACTCGCCTGTTTTGGCTCTCATCAGTTTCGGAGACTTGCTTAAATCGGTTTTGGGACTTGTCAGTCTTGGTTTAGGACTATTCAGATGGGAGCGACCAACTACTTACGAACGAAACTACTCGACAATTGCGGAAATCTCAACTTTTGGTCCTGCCGAGAATCTTAGTGATTCTCAATGTTGGCATTCATCGGTTGTGATTTCCTTCAGTTTATGTAGGTACAAACTTCCTAGGTCTGGTGTCCGTCTAATTAATTTTCGCCACTCACACGGTTTTTGTTCGTAAGTTATGGTTCTTGCTGGTTTTTGTTCTCGTTAGTCTCAGCGTCAATATTGACTCGTATTCCTAGTTTGGTTCTCGTAAGTCTTGTCCACTTTTGCCACTCGCCAATATTGCTCATTGTCCAGGTTCCGTCATCTAAACGTTCAGTTTTGATACTCAAAAGTTAGATGTTATCGTGGTATTACATTAACTTTCACAAAATTGGGGCAACATTATCCTTGACGTTAATCTCCACATACATTTCTTAGATACAGTCTGACGGGAGCAAGATCTTACCATATTCATCGAAGCATAGATTAAAAATATGCATAGACATCAGTGCCCATCTGTAGCCCTACATGTACCTCCATAGCAAAAGTATCGTTACCCGCTTAAGTTCGATTTGTCCCCCTTCCAACCAAGTAGCAACAACAAAACAAAATTGCAACCTGCCACGACTGACAACAATTGATTAACTATTCGCTCCAAATATTTATGATCCAATTTGGGCATTTTTAGGGCTTGAATGCCCTTTCAGACCACCGGCAGACTGGCGCAGTAGTAACATCCCAATAACCGACGCATAATCATCTGTCCCGTCATAAATAAAAAGAAAAACGATGCAACCACGTTAGGAAGCGATTTTTCGGCCCTCTCTCCTTAATTCGATTCTTGACAACTTCTTAATTTTTAAATGGCTCGAGCGTTTTGTTCTGGCCTCTGGTACCTACTATACGTCCCGTTCCTCTTTTATTTTGTCCATCAAAAAACGCACACAAAACGCATGCGAAACAAAACCAGGCCTGGCTTCAGAAATTATGAATATAAATCTCTTAGATGATTTCTGCGCGCATCTCAGACGCACTACCACCATCAGCCGCATTATGATGATAAAAAAAAAATACTCAAGTTCCTAAATGATCTGTGCGTCGAAGGAAAGGAGCTCGATGCCCTGTGCTGTGACTGCTGCTCTTGTTCTGGTTAATGGAGCTGGATGGCGCTTCCCTTTATTCGGCGGCTCTTCACTTTTTTTTTCTTTTTTTTTGCGCGTTTTTTCCTGTTCCGCTAAAAATACCCCTTAGATGATAACCGACAAACGTTGATTTTCAAAATTTGATATGACGATTCTGGCGGCAGTGGCGGCGGCGGCGGCGGTGGCGACAAAATATTCGAAATAATAACGTGAACTGCACGGCGCGCTCTGTGCTTCTCGTATATGGACGGTTTGTTTTTGCCGAGGCTCTTCCTTTTTTTTCACGGACGCTTTCAGCCGATGACAGATTTCTGCGAAAAAATATTGCACGCGTCTGTGGGAAGCGGGGGCAACCAACCAACCAACACACACATGTGTTGGGATGGAATGAGATTTTCCTAGAAAAATTCACTTAGAATGGTGCCTTTTGTGCGATATGCGTCACAATGCAGCGGGTGGCGTTAGATGAATGTCCGCCAAAGAAATGGCCCACGAGTGTCCGCAGTCAGGTTTGGTGTTTGCTGGGGCCGACTACAAAGGGTTCTATGTCCTTCTTGCGGTCGGGTGTGGAATACAAAATTTTAAATGCTGTTCGTTCGATCACTTGGTCCACTCTTCCTCAGTTTCTTCAATTGAATTTGAAGTAATCCAACACACAGCCTAATCCTGTGTGATAATTATACACTTTCCGCCCTTTTCTCGAGTGCACTCACTCAAGCATTCCCCTCTACCTGTCGTCGGGCAAATGGAATAAATCACATCGTTCCAATTTTCGCATATTACTCACGCATGGTGGGATTCCAAAACGGATATCGATTACAAGCCAATACAAATATCCTATGCACAACAATGCACCGGATTAAGGTTAACAATCGTAGAATAGGCGCCGCAACATGTACAGACTGCATCCAGAGGCGAGGTTTAGGGAAAGCAAATCCCAAACTGCTCTGGTGATAGTGATACTTTGCACCTGGGATAGAAAATAGTCCGTGAAAACTCTCTTAAGGATTAGATGTCCTGAGTAATCAAGACGTTGTCTGTTTCTGTCAGGAATTATTTGCACACACACATTTTTGCTTTTCTTTGCTGGCATAATTGTTCAATGGTTTGTCCCCCGCGCACACCCTCGTACCAAATCCTTATCGCAAAGGACATTAATTTATTGCAATCTACCGAAAATTTCCTCCAATTGTGCTCTAGACAAGGGAAATTATTTTTAGACCATAAATTTTATTGCACAGGAAATTCCATTGATCAATCACTTAGAATAGGACAACAGAGCGATTGGGAACAGGCACTGGCACTGGGACATACGCATCTGAAACGATGAGGAGGGTGAGTCCTTGTAAGTGTTGTTTAGTCACCCTATGGTTATAATGTGGCGATTGCCACTTGAAATTTTTATATCAACAGCAATAAATCCTGCGGATGCTAGAAACTCAAACAAAAATTGCCTCAAATGGGGTGTGGATGTGAATGGTATTGGGTTCGATAATATTTTGACATTACCAATAAAATTTTAAATTAATCGCGTAGCACTATAGTATGGGGATGGATTCTTGTCTTCTTGAAGATTTGTATGACTATGAAGAGTTGTCCCTATGTTAGAAACTAATGTTGGAATGTTTTATGTTTTTATTTCAGGTGTATAAGCGGCTAAGGGCTCCCTGAAATTACGCCAAAAAATTAAAGTGGAAAAAGAGCCCAAAAACCTCCATACAAATTTGTGGCATTGTTTCCTAGGAACAATCGCCCAAATATTTTGACACAACCATATGCAACCCCCCTGCTTGAGTTTACTGTCAGATTTCGGGTTTTATTTAATTTTTTTTTTTTGGCGTAATTTCCATCTAACTTTTTGGCTTTTTTCCCAAAAATATGGCGTAATTTCCTGGCATTTTGGCGTTTTTGTCAAAAATATTACGCCGCAATTATTTTGGTCTTTTTTCCAAAACACTTTTTGACGTAATTTCTTTTGGCGTAATTTCAGGGAGCCCGGCTAAGCATATAAGCCGTGTTTTCGATATTACAATTTCTAGTCTTTTAGTTAATAAAGTTAATCTAGCCTCAGTCACAGGATTGGCTTGTTTTATTATGCGCTTTGGGAAAAAAGAAGTTTGTTTCTGTTTAAGGAAGTAAAGACAATATTTATTGCCCGCAATATGGGTCGATATAAAGTCTAAGCTCTTGTTACCAATCGTGTCAGGTTTATTTTTAAAACGAACGAAAGGGACCTAACTTTTTTTTACGAATTCGAGCTACTAGATGAGAAACTATACGACGACAGAGTAGTAATCTAGGATGTTAGCTTGATGTTTACACTTGACACAAAAAAATGATCGAAGGTAATACTTCTTCCCTTTTCGAATGTTTAACTGGGACTTTTGGCTCGACGCTCAGTAGTCTTACCACTGAACCAATTCTCCAACAATTTAATTTTTTTTTGTGTTGGGAATTCGCTGGAAGGAAAAATCATCGAAAGACATTGCAGAGCTGTTACGCGAGGGATGCTTCTGCAATTGTGAGGGACTTTAACCCGATCTAAAAAAAACTCCCGAGGGGACTGACTTTCGTCATCCCGAATTGGATTGCACCCAGTCGTTCGACTAATCGGCAATTTATTTTTGATTCATTTTAAAAAAATTAGAGGATAAATCCAAGATTGACAACTTCTTTTTTAAATAAAAAGCAAACTACTTGAAATATCTAAAAAAAAAAAAAAAATTGATTGGTTTGAATTACTATCAAAACATCTATGAATGGAGCTCGACTTCGTTCATATGTCCATTACTGGAACGTATGCAGCGTTCGATACGTTGAACCCAATTTTCGATAACTCGGCCTCACATTTCGACCGATACGGCCGCTATTTCTCGTTCAATATTGGCTCTGAACTCCTCTAATGACACCGGCTTGTTGGCATAGAGCAGCGGTTCCCAATCTTTTTTGGTCGCGGAGCACTTTTCTGGAGAGAAATTCCTCGCGGAGCACTTCGATGTCCGTACGTTACGTATCCCATTTTTCGTAGTTATGGAAAACGCAATTCTTTAGCATTTTTTTAAATATATAAATCTAGTAGATATTTAAAATAAAATAATTCAAAAACATTCATAAACTCATATTAGAGTTTGCCACAGAATAACAAAAAATGTAAAATTCCCTTTTCCAAAACTTATAAAAATTACCAATATTTAGTGGAATCCTTTTTTTTAAACAGCAGTCAATCTTTTCTGAAGACTTTCCTCTAAAATCGGGCTCTTATAAATAAATGAATATAAGTTTAGCGCAGCAGGTCTGTATAGGCACCTTAGGACTAGCTTCAACAACCATTTGTTTTGTGAGTTTTTATTTTTGGGAAGAATAGGGACCTACAATTTTATGCAACGACTGATTTGAGAAGCTTTTTCAGGACAGTTAGAGTCTCGGATGTTTGTCAGACCCAGACGTTCTCGAGAGGGTGGCGCAGTGAAAAAAAACCGTAATAAGATGTAATTTGTGTTTTCCGGGGATCGAACCTGGGACTCCTCGCACAGTAGTTCAGCACACTGACCAGACCTCCTTAATGTTTTCGAAAAGCTCTTCAGCGCCAAGCCAGTGCGTTTTTGATGGAATTTAGGTGCAATAATCTCCCTAATTTTTATGGACATTAAAAATGGATTGGCTCTACTTGTCTGGCAAACCTCTCTTTGGAGTAGTTTTGAGTCCAATCTCCTTTCTTTTGCGGTTCTCAAAACATCTAGTATTTCCCCGAAAACAAGCTTCGTAGAACAACCAAATCTTTTCGCTATCAACGCCATGGATTCGTTTCCATTTTGATAGCTCTGAAGTTCTGGAGTAGGTACACGATTTATTTTTACGCATTTTTGTACTGTGTAGTTTCAGAAGCCCAAAATTAGCTAGTCTGATGGAATTTTCATATTTTTTCCCATCTTTCCGCGGAGCACTTGGATTTTCATGGCGGAGCACCAAGTGCTCCGCAGAGAACACTTTGGGAAACTCGGGCTTAGAGTATAAGAACGAGTTTCACTTGTTTCTACTACGACCTACAGGGGTTGCATTATTTATTCACCACCACAAAATTCCGAATTAAAAGTTTGTATGCAATAACAATCGCAAAACTAACTAAAAAAAAAAGCATAGACCAATGATTTAATATATAGCCCCATAAAAAAAAGTCGAAAGGTGTTAAATCACACGATCTCGGCGGCCAATAGACTGGTCCGTTTCTCGAGATAACACGTGACACCGTCTTGTTGGAACCACATATCACTGATGTCCATTTCATGCAATTGCTCAAAGAAATAACGTTCCAACATGTCTCTGTGACGGTCATTATCATCGATGAAAAAAAAAACGCCCAATGAGGCCATGCCACCGGCATGAAAACCGCACCAAACAGTGACTTTTTGCGGATGAACTGCTGTTTCATGAAGCACATGATGGTTCTCACCTGTCGAGTAACGCATAAATGTTGCTTATTTACGAAGCCGTTTAACCAAAAATGCGCTTCATCGCTTATGGCCGAAAATTGGCGTTAACGCTCTTAAAGTTGCGACCACCGACTCGGAATTTCGGTAGTAAATCTTAATTATTTGTAAACGTTGTTCCTTCGTTTACTTCATCATCATGAAAATGTTTATTTTACTGAATATTTTGACATTGACAGTTCGGTAATCGGATTAAGGGTGCGTTCACACTGAAAGTTTGAAGTTGTCAAGTCGCTAATAAAAGACTCTTTACCTAATTTATTTTGCGATTTTAGAAGGGATGCACATTTTATAAATATTAAAACTTATATGTATTCCAAGACAGTTCTCCGATAAATTATTTACTATTGTATTGTGACATGCAAATATCATGATCTTTTCAACTTCAAACATGTCTGAAACATATTTAGTGAAGGAGCTTCGGATAAAGAATAATTTCGAACAGTAATCAGTTGTCTTCGATCGAATCGATGCACTTTCAGTGTGTTTTGAAGGATTTTCGTCAAAAATATCCCGAATACCATTCGGTTTAAGTAAAGTTTTGATTTTCATCTAACATCTTCCAATCAACTTGTGAACCTATTTCTGTTTCTCCCTATGGTTCTCTTAACTACAACTCCTAGACTAGATATAAGAAAATGACAGGGAGAACCTAATAAGTGAGAATCGTTCTTACTTTTCGCTTTACATTCTAATATCCAGCTATAATAGCTTGATAACCCGGCTTTATGAATGAAGTTATAAATTATCGTTAAAGTTTGCCGTTTTTCAGCTTTGCCAAACAAACATTTCAAAAAATGCCAGCTATTGAAATTTGGTTTTATTACATTATTTAAGAGCGAAATTATTTCACGGCACCAACCGCTTGGTGATGTCAGAAGATGGATTCTTAGAGTGACCCCACAAGGTGGCGTCCTATTTCGCATTTGATGGACAATGGTTTGCTGAATTGCCAGGAAGCAGAGGGCTGCAAGTTAATTGCTTATGCGTATATGACGTTCCTATTGGCGTTTTCAATATCAAAAGTATGTTTTCAATATCAAAATCATTACATTTTCTAACGAAGCTAAATAGTTTCGTCTTAATTTGATGAGCAGAAAGTTAAGCTGAGATCCTAACATAGACAAAAGAGATTTTACAATTGATCGTTAATATATAAAATCCCACACAACTATTATAAATTCAGAACTCTTCCAAGAAATACTGACAACACCATTACCCCAGGTACATTTTACTAAAAAAAATCTAAGTCACCATTCCTACCAAATGATTCTAGGAAGATTCTTCATTCTTGAATGATGAAACGATCCACTTCTTCTTCAGAGATTCTTCTGTTAGAGAATCTCGATTCCATGTTGTTCTCCTAGAAGATCGTTTGAAGTACATTTACTACCTTAGGTGTTTTATTTTGCTTGACAATCCATGTTTGTATAGCTTGGAAATGAGAACTTCATCCGATATAAAATCAAAAGCTGCACGATAGTCAACAAAGAAGACTAGTGGTTTTGTTTAAAAGCCTCTACAATGTTTGTAATCGTAATAATGTGATTCAGTTTTAAAACTACGAGCTGTTGAGTACATTTTTAAAACACTCCCTCAGCTTTGAAGCTTGCAAAGTCGACGAAATCATATTACTTATGCCAGTATAGCAATTTTAGCGGCTTTCCAAACGTGTGCTGAAGAACTCCCTATAGTCTGCTCATTAACGTGTTTTCTTTTTTCTATAAAAATATGTTTAAAATATTTTATTTCTGCAGTATAGTGTTCTTTCGAAGTTCTAGTGTCACATGTCGTTAGCCGCCTTTAGTAGTGCAAATGTTGTAAGTCTCGCCTTTAGACAGTCAATCTCGAACCGTGTCTGCTTACTGCCTACCATTGCATTAACACTATACGGTACAGACCTTTTAATAATTTATGTAAGATCGTCGATAGTCGTATTTCGTTCATTCAGACTTAAAACGTATTGCATTTATTTTGGTAAGATAAATTAGATCTGTCATTCGAAACCAACTTCGGCAGAAGAGCTTTGAGAATGAAGTATATCCTACACTCATTCAAAATAGCACATGATATTTCTACTGGTCGGGAAACTTTTTTAGCAGCTTTAGAAAAATCTTCGCCAATTGAATAGAAATTCAATTCCATGGATGAAAGTAAATGTTTAATACTACCAACACCTGATTCTAATTTTTGAAATTTAAATCACACCAAAAACATAAATGTAAAAGAAGAGCCAAGTTCTGTTATATAGAACAAAAAGTGTGTAATTCGTCAGCCACGAAAAGTAATGAGATCTAAATGTACGCCAAGTTCTTAGTTTAAGAAGGTTAAATGTTAAGCAATTGGTAGGTCACTGGTCAAGTATTCAAACTCTTATATATTGTACGATATAATAAAGTTATAAACGAAAAACTTGCCAAGTAAACCTACCAATTGCTTAACATTTAACCTTTTTAAACTAAGAACTTGGCGTACATTTAGATCTCATTACTTTTCGTGGCTGACGAATTACACACTTTTTGTTCTATATAACAGAACTTGGTTCTTCTTTTACATTTATGTTTTTGGTGTGATTTCACTACTTTTTGCGAAGTTTTTCCTTATTTGATTTCACAAACAACGTTGAACGTCTTTATTTTTTAATATGCCAACAGACACTGGCTCCCACTACCGTCACTTTGGTTTTCTTTCTAATAAACTATTCATTAAAATTTCAATCAGCAGGTAGATTAATATCTATTCATATGGCAGATTCCACGCCCCTTAAATGGAAAATTTTTAATTTTTGATATTTCTCCTTTCGTACAATGCAAGTCCTGTCGCTCTACCTCTTTTGGACTTTTCCCAGTGTATGCACCACAGGATCTAGCATTCTGCAAATTTCACGATTCTAGGATGGCCTTCATAATTTTGATGATCATCATCTAAGTGAGTGAGTGAGTGAGTGAGTCAGTCAGTTACGGTTTTTGCGATTTTTGAAGTCCTGTATGTTGAGAACCACTAATGCTATAGAAATGAAATTTGGTGAGGTGAACCTTTTCAATGAGCACAGTAAATGTTTCAAGTTTGAAGTTTTTGGATTAATTGGTTCCAAAGTTAGAGGGGGGGTCGAAAACCGCCTGAGTTTGTTCCTGTAAAAAGGGTAAGTGCCTTTACTACCGTGCCCTTTGATTTCTATGGCACATGACCTAACAATCTTTTGAACTTGACTACATTGAAAGACTTAAATCTAGGAGTCGGTTACACAACTCACCTTCATAACCTTATCCATGTTCATCTTATACAGAGCACATCACCTGTCATCAAGTCAGTCAGAGCCCGTGGTTTTGCTTAAAAGTAAATGTCGATTAAAATGCACAGCTGATGAGTTGGCTGTCATTTAGTTACTTCGATAATAAGGTCTGAGGTGAACTAAAAATAAAATGTGTAAATTAAATCATTGCAATTAGTGCAATGAGAATCAGCCAATCGGTAAAATGGAATTTGAACGAAACGGGTCATTCTATGATCCTACAGAAATATTTTGGCCGTGTACCTGTCACGGACTACATCACGCCTTACCTAGAGTTTACAAGACCCTTTTCTAGCGCCTATCCCAGCAGAGAAGACTGGAGAGACGGACTCGTACCTAGCACACCAACCATAGCCATATTTACAGACGGATCAAAAATGGACACTGGTGTAGGGTCAGGTGTCTTCTATGAATCGCTGGGTATATCAAAATCGATACGCCTCCCCGACCATGCAGCGTTTTCCAAGCAGAGGTCCTGGCAGTGACAAATATTTTCCTCTGTTCCCACCAATGACCAGAAAAGAAAAATAAATCGGTATTGCAATTGAGTTACCATGCCTAAAAGAAAAATACAAAGACTGTGTATATGAGATTGACTTCGAAGTTAAAAATCGATAAGAACTCCCTCTTCAGCTCGTACTCGGTTTAGCTATATATAGCCGGACCCCCACTTTATGCAATTTTTAATGGCATTTCACCAAGAAGAACCCACCCACTGATGCCATATTTAATTGCACATTTTCCTGACAGAAGTGGTTTATCCCCAGCTTCTCATCAGTTGACAGCGACATCAAGGATTTTTTTTTTAAACAAAATAGCCTATCAACACCCGGAGAGACTCAACTGCGACCATAAATGCATTTTTCCTTTCACAAGAAGGCCCTTCGAAATGACTCTCTTTGGGAGCGCACCAGAGAAAAGTGACAGGAACTTTGCCAAACGAACAGCAAGGAACCAGAACCAGAACCAGAAACACTTTTGCCGAGCAGCAGCCATGCACTCGGGTGCACTCCCCCAGCAATAGTTGTTTCCTTTCGCATAGTTTTGATTGCAGGATAAAGTGTTTATCCATCATCCCAGGGACATGCATCATTGTATCCTATATATACTATCTGCTGGAAAGGGCTTTTGTGTTTCTTCTGGTGACACACTTTAGATGCGATCTTTGTATACACATGTTGTAGTTAAACTGTTTATTGGGTTCAAATGCGGCTGTATGTGTGCAGGATAAGCTATTATATTGTCAACTCGTTGTTTCCATTCAATTAAATTTACCTCCGCCAGGCAGCACAGCAACAAACGACAACTTATTCTCGAGTACATTTCAGATACTGATACACCCAACAAAAGGATAATTATCATTAATCCATGCGTGATGCTGTATACCCGGTTGTCGGTCTGTCGGTCGGTCGCTTATGTCGTACAATACACACATCTTCCTTGCGATCTATGCGTGATACGGGCAATTACGCATTCAAGATGACACAAAACACAGAAGCAGAAAGAGCACCGACGACGATGACGACAACAACGACAACGGCATATGTTTGTGGTCTCTAAAGATGAAGAAGAAACAGAGCAAACAACAGCAAACGGGAGAAGAAAAAGGATCAATTTAGATTTTAGATTGCGTGTACCTGATTTACCTGAATCTATCTTTTATCTATCTCCCGACAAAGGAGGAATGCTGGCGAAAAATTGTTTTCATACTCTTTTCTTGCCTACTTAACCAATTAGCTAGGTCAGTTGGCCGGCGAATTATATGCTTTTGGGAGAAAGGATTTCCGAAAGAAGGATAATCCAATTTTGATTTCGTTGAGTGCGCATTATTTTTGTTGTTTGCAAAAATTTCTATATAGATTGGCAAATAGAAACGGATTACCAGT
The DNA here is from genome assembly GCA_955612985.1 of Cheilosia scutellata. NCBI lineage: Eukaryota > Metazoa > Arthropoda > Insecta > Diptera > Syrphidae > Cheilosia > Cheilosia scutellata. The sequence continues at coordinate 68,114,989 of OY015311.1, forward strand.
GGGGGTGAACTCATTAGGTTCGAGAGGGATGATGGGATCAATGTGCATGCTATGTAGGTATAGTTGATATTTTTGGATAAATTGCGGTGAGCGGTGTAGTCTCGGGTGGTTTGCAATGATATAACTGAGTTGGAGACATCACATTGTTACAACTTTCGACAATTAAATCCATGGGCATATAGGTACATACAATTCATGTGAGAAACACTTAAAAAAAAAGCGATACATCGGGTGATTTCATTTGTCAACATTCAACACTCCTCTGACCATATTGCAAAATGTCGCCATTGCAAAGACCAACTCCGGGGGGTGATGCACCTATCAACTGTCAATGGTACATATTGCAAAAGGTATTTTAGAAATTCTGGAGACAAACAAACTTCAGCCAAGGATATTAAAAAATGGGCATTAGCTAAACCTTTTTGAATTTAAATTCTGACTCATTTAGACCATGGAAGGAACTTTCTGTCATTAGTTAATAGGCTCGTGACACGTGAAGAGTCTCTGCCTGAGGCACTGCGTTCTTCCATCCTCATCGACCTAGATACGTTTCTTCCAGTTGTCCAGAACGTGAGCTCTATGCATCCGCCATCCGCAATGGCTTGGACTTTCCAATTGAACCGGTATTCTTTGTCGTCTTGAAGCTTGCGCTTGGGATCCCAAAATTCTTTTGACTGGAGCATTATTGTCCCTTTGTTTGATGTGGCCGAGCGCCGTTCAATTTTTGATCGTTGGTATATCTTCCACTTCATTTGCCCTCCTACACACAGGGGCAAGAATTATCGCCGAAGGATTTTTCATTCATCAGCATTCCTTCCTGCTTAGTGTCCCAGCAGCCAGCACTCAGTGTCATAAAGCAGCAGAATTGGCTGTATATGCGAAATGTATAGCATGTCGTCATTCGAGTCTAAAATTTGAGACCCATCACCCATGTGTTTTGCCAAAACCGAAGTAGCAGCTATTTCCTAAGGTTTATGGTTTATAGAATCTCCACTATGGTGTCATTTCCATTAGTATTTTTCCCTCAATCATCAGTGGTCCAACACACTAACCATTTAGTCAGTGCTTTTAATGGTCTTTTAATCTCATATATAAAAATGGAAATTCCGATTTACTGATCATCAACGCCCAGCCCAAACCCTTTGCTGTAAACCCTTAAAGGGGTAAATGGGGTCAAAGATTGTATGCAATAATTTTTATTTTTCATTTGATTGACTTCAAACCCGGTTATCTCTATGAGAAATAAAGAAAACTAATTTCTCCGATTTTGGCAATTCAGCCCTTAAAGGGGTAAAAGGGGGGTCAAATTTGTATGGGAACATTTGTAATTTTTATCCGATCAACTTCAAACTCGTTTTGTGTACTCTATTATAAGAAATAAAGATAATTAATTTTCCAATTTTTTAAATTTTGCTTGGGGCCCCTTTTAAGGGGGCCCTTTTCTTAACTCACGAACCGTGCGTCGTATCAATTTAAAACATTATAATTCATCCCTTGGAAATGCTTGCGCTTCATTTATCTCCAGCGTACGAACTGCAAGGATATTCAAGCGGAATTCCGTAAGAATGGGGTCTTACTGCTAGAAAGTGGTACACATCCTCACGATATTTCTGGTTGCATATGTTTCACAGTATAGGAAGATCTGGGCGGTTTGGAATACAATTAAGTAGGTATTTGCTAGCTAAGAAATATGTTTTCTCCCGTAGATAGTGGCTCAGTCTGCTATAGTCAACGTTGCCATATTCACAGTTTTAAATGTAAATTACAGTTTTTTAGACAAGCTTACGGTTTTTAAAATGACCTCCTAGTAAAAATTACAGTTTTGGCTATAGTATAGTTACGCTTATTTTGAGATTCGAATGAATAGTCAATTCGAACGAATGTCTCTATTCGTTCGAATGAATTTTGTGTATTTTGACATTCTAACGAATAATATTCATTATCGAAAGATGTCACAAAATAAACTCAAATGAATTCTACTTTGGAAATCAGCTGTTTTACATTTCTGTTTTATATAGAGTGACCATTCTTTGGTTTTTTGTTGAGACTCTGTTTTTATTCTTTTGTTAAAATGTAATAAATATTCAAAATTTCAACAAATCATTGCAAAATAAGTGCTAAGAATATCAAAACTTTGAGGTACAGTGATATCTTGGTTGCAGAAATACTACAATGCATTATTAGTACCTAATATTTTACCGAGTTAAAATTGAAATTTTTTTATTAGCTCATAAACAATATTTTTTTTTATTTTGTTATTAAATTCCATACTCATATTATTAGTAATATATTTATAAAAAAATATTACAATAAATTCAATAAAAAGTTTCCCGCTTTCATTTAATCAATACAAATCTGGTCACACTACCTTGCAATACATTTCAGTTGCTGTCAAAAGCAAAACATGTGTTGTTGATTGTAAAGTTAAAGTCTATCAAATAAAATAAAAAAAAAACACTCGCGACAGAATAGCAATTATAACAAATAAAAAACGTGTTAATTTACTTAATTATTTCTTTTATTGTTTCAAGTGCCAGTTGATAATTGATGATTTTCGCTCCACTCTATTGGCCTGACCAACACTTCCTTTTGTCGCGATTTATCCAATTAAAATGCGTCCTAATAAACAGAGGCTATTTTTCTTTATTTTATGCAGAGTATTTAACTAATATTTACTACTTACACATTTGTAAATTAATGTATCCGCCAGAAATACGGAGCAAAACAAAAGCAGTCGCTGTTTAAGCGTCTGGAAATTCCACACGAATAAAAAATGACATTTCTTTCGAACGATTAGAATGTCAAAATACCATCAACATTCGAATGACAAATGAACTTTCGATTGATAGGATGAACTTTCTAATCGTTCGAATGTCAAAATACAAATTCTTTGAATTCGACAAACATTCGAACGAATTCGAATCTCAAAATAAGCGTGAGTATGATCCGTGTTGAGCTGCCAGCGCTTTACTTACAAATTGATCATATACCTACTCTTTGACCTGTTTCTATCTATATTCTACTAGCTGAACCCCCGCCGCCGGCTTCGCCAGGCTTTTATTGCTTTTTACAATTTTATTTTTTTAATTTTTTTGGCCTATCGCTTGATCACCGTAATTACCGACATTTAAAAAAAATATCAACTCAATTGGTTGAAAATTACGGGCGACAGAGGGAAACATATAGTTTTTTCCACTTTCTTTTATATATATAGAGATAGCTGTGACCGACTTTGCCCGTGCACAGAGGTTCTTTCGTAAAATGCGAGAAATGAGAATAAACTGGAAATTTCTTTCTGCCTAAACCTGAAATACAGCAATACGAACAAAACAAAAAAAGACTCATGAAAATCGGCTCAGCGGTTATAGAGATATAACGTTATCGAGTTTCACCCCATAGAAGATGTTTTTTGTATAGGAGGTATACGATTTTGAATGTTTTTTTGTATGGGATGTGCCACGCCCCTTTTTTAGGTGCCACGCCCCTTTGTCCAATCTTCACAGGAGCACTTCATGGCCAATACCTAAGATTATCTGTAAGTTTGAGCTCAATCCATTTGGTGGTTTTCGAGATACATATATGATTTTGAATGTTTTTTTTGTATGGGCGGTGCCACGCCCCTTTGTCCGATTTTGAATTTGTTTAGCCTATTGCCCGACCACCGTAATTACCGACATTATAAAAAAAAAAAATCAACTAAATTGGTTGAAATTTACGGGCTACAGAGGGAAACATACAGTTTTTTCCACTTTGTTTTATATATATAGAGATAAGAGATATTCCTTTCACAGCCTTACTCCGCTTGAACTCTGCTGGATCCTTCCGGGGTCGTACGATGTCTATTTGGATTGAATGGACAAAATTCATCAATTTTGACGTGGTTACTGCGCAATTATTTCCTACTAGCTGCCTGGCTTTGCCAATGCCCATCCACATCAATGTGTACAATTTTACAACTTTAGCTTCCATGGGTATGGAGAAATAGCATTTTAAAAATATCAGGGAATCCTGATTATACCTTTCTTAACGCTATGAACGCTATAAATCCTCTATCTTTAATTGGAACAGAGATTGTCAATTCACAACAAGCATTCATTCTTCATTCTTTTCCAATAATATTACTGAAAGGTGAAAGTATCTAGATGCCTTAAGCTGCTAGTACACGGCATGTAGCAAGCCACATACGTATGTAGCACTGACGTAATTTTTACGTCAGCGTACAGTCTCAATGGCTACATGCCGTGTACAAGCTATATTTGTGCACTCTCTGTTGACTTCAGACCTACATCCGTACAGTGAGCGTCAAAAGTGAGTAAACAAAAATGCGGTTTTCAGTCTATGGAGTTTGGATAACGTTTTTTTTTTAAATATTTATAAAGTAGTTTTTGCTGTCGACATTAAATATGTTTAAATTTTGTTATTTTGTAATCAAAGTTTTTATAGAATGTTGGTTTTTTAGACTTGTTTCCAGAACATAAAGAAAACTCAAAGAAGCATATGTGTTTACTTGCTATTGACGCTCACTGTATGTGGCTTGTTACATGCCGTGCACTAGCACCTCTGGTCCAGGAAGATGCTAATCATCATTCTTTACAGTTATTTTGTATTCTTGATGTTAATAATGTGTATAGTTTCATGACTTATGAGTCTTTTGGATTCGATTTTAAAAATGTTAATTATAATGATATTTGCGAATAGCTTAGTAATTATGACTGGGCCGACATCTTTCATTTGAAATTAATGATTTAGGCCTTACATTCTATTCTATTCTGTAATTCGTGTAAATGACACTATGATGGATTCTTGGCCCTGGGATATTGAAGTCACTCGTGGCCTATAAATACAAAAAATAGAGCTTATTGGAAATGGGGTAGTAGCACAGATAATAGAGTTACATAGATATCGCACTCAGAGGAAAAAAAATGACCAATTTTTTTCATTCCCTATTTCAAGCGATTTGTTGAAGTCAAACCTTGCAACCAAATTCAACAGAAGAAATTCAAACCTATAACACGATTTCCAAACAACAGACGTTGACCTGTGACTGTGAGTTGCATTCCAAAGATAAATACATTTGCTTATTTGAATTCGTTTTCGTTTGCCAGTGCACCGCCAACGACTGACTGATGAGCACGGGGATGTGGTAACATCATGTCTGAGTATTATTGACGCTAGTTTGATCTAACTGAATTGAATTGAAAAATGGTCATTTTTTTTCTCTGGGTGCGATATCTATGGAACTATAGTATCTGTGGTAGTAGTTTGTTGAATGATGACTTTTTCCTGTAGGTATAGACGATTGAAATCTGAATTCAAAAGGTCTCTTTACCTTGTATATCTTCTTTACGGAAATTATATAAAAATAGTAGATATCAAAACCAGGCCTAATAAATTTTGGAATTTTATAAACTGCAAAAAATGAGAGTGATCTGTTTCAATTAGCAGACATTGGATTCCTCGCCTGTTATCTGTGAGCATTCTGGATCATTTGTTCAATCTGTTTATTAAGATACTGATTCAATTATAGATAAAGAATTCTTTTGCTACCTTGGCGAATCTCCCACACCAATTTTTAATGAAGAAGAAAGCGTGTTATTTATTTGCAATTGAACCTAACTTTACTTTTTGTCCCTTCCTTTTATCTCAAAAAAAAATGTGCCGTTCCTCTACATAAAATAGTATGCCATATATTAAACTTATATTTAAGAACTAGGACCTTTCCATCTATCTGGAAGAGCTCGTTTATTGTCCCTATTTTTAAATCGGAGAGAAAAAATTAAATAGAGAACTACCTATAGAGGTACATATTTGTAAACAGTCCATTATTGTAACATTTTTTGATATGTTGTTTTCTGACAAATAAAATTGTTTGCACATCTTTAATCTGAAATGAAGAAGATGATTTTGTGAATAAGTGTTAGACTATTACGAATATTCTCTTGTTTACAAAAATTGGTAAGAAAAACCAAGTCGACTAAATTTATGCAGATTTCAGCAAAGCCTTTGACCGCATGGACCATAAAATATTGCTATATCAGCTTGAAAAATTAGGATAGGATTTCCATACATTTCCGTAAAATACATCTCATTCTTTTCGATAGACATCAATTTGTCAAGTTTCGTAATCACTTTTCCAAACACAATTTGTGTGACGTCTGGTGTTCCTCAAGAAAGCCACATAGGTCCTCTTTTATTTGTCTTATTTGTAAATGATGTTGTTAATTTTGCAGCAGAGTGTCGTATGTTTTTGTATGCGGATGACTTTAAGTTGTATCTGTCAGGTAAACACGATGATTGTTTCCAACATTTAAATTGTCTTCAACGATTCTATTTGTGGTGCTCAAAAAACTATCTGTCCTTGAATGTGAGTAAATTCTCAGTTATTACATATTCACGTCGTAAATCGCCCATCACGTATACTTACTTTTTTAATTACATTGCTATTCCGTGGGACTCTTTAATAAAAAATTTGTTTGTATCTTACCCTCCTATCAATCAACGCTACAACTGATTAGCCTAGAATCGCTTGATAATAGGAGAATATTAGCAAGAGTTATTTTTGAACATGATGAAATTGACTCTGCGGAGATCTTAAGACATTTAAATTTAAATATCCCTCGTCCGAATTTACGAATTAACCGAATTTTTTATAATGCACATTTGCGTCCAAATTACTGCAGGTTATCCTCTATTAACGGCTTACTCCTAAGCTACAATGTATAAATAAAATCAATTTAATTTTACAATAATTCACTATTCTAGAAAAATCTATGTATTTTGTTGACAATTAAATAAATAAACCATTTTTGCTTACTCTATTGACGAAAACCTTTATCCAATTTTCTTCCTCGTAGGTCTTTAGCATAACAAGTCAACTAAGACCTTCTTTTGTGTATCCCAGATTAAGTCATCAAAAAGTAACAAACAGACAGACAGACAAAATTACTTTCGCATTTATAATATTAGTGTGAATGGTCACGACATATTTTTCGGACGTAACTAAGTCGAGCTCTGTAGAGGTGTTGCTCAAGGTCCGCTCTTTTTGGTACGGTGTACGGTCTCTTTGAAATGTAGTACATTAAATACCTTTATCATCGAAATCTATTTATCCTTTCGTCATACTCATCCACCTTTGATTTCATCGGCAAATCAAGAAGTACATCTCTACAAGTTTTGGGCGTTGGTAGGTGTCCCTGATTAAAGTCAACGTGTATATTACAGTGACCCACAAAGAGGCAATAGCTTAGCACTATGAGTCGCAACCATTACGTATCTTTTTTATTGACTGTGTATGTATGATTGTGGAATACATATATCACTTCATTAAGTCTTTAGAAATGCATATTATAGTTACCATCTTTCTAGGCACCCTTTTTTTCCTAGCCCATAAAATAGTACCTACTAGGATACGAGACCTACGGTTGTTATATTCTCAATAAAATTATCTCTCTTTTGACACCTCATTTGCTAAAATTGGTTTGGTGTGAAGAAGAAATAATATCAAATGCAGTTTAGTTCAGACAAAAACCAATTGATTCACTCAATCACTGACAGATGGCAGTATCACTTTTTTTGTTTTTCCCTTTTTATTAGCCCCACAAATGTATTTTATACACATTAGGTATAGAGCAATTGAACTTTTATTCCAATTACAGACAAAAACAGATTCCGTCTGCTACGAAACTTAATCCGCATACCAGACTACCTATTCAATATTCTCCATAATGTCCTAGACTCCACCCATACACTACGTGGTCATCGACTTCGCATGTAAAACAAACAGCGCCACCAATATATCTCACACTCAATGAAACCCAATGAAATAAATTATACCGAGCTCATGAGTAATCATTACTTTTAATTACCCTCAATTAAGTGATGAGATACAAAGATTAATTGCCATTAAAGAACCACCCAACCCAAGCCAGGAACAGTATGACGAATGCGCGCGCGTCAGTCGCGGCAATTCGCGTCGGCTTGACCACAAAGGCGCTGACAGATTAAATCCGACTCCGGCGACTCGTTTTATTGATCGAATTCATTTTAAATGATTTTCAAAGGAAACCCGTGAATTAGGACAAATTCGAGATAAATATTCAAAACACTGCGCCATGGGGGGTGTCGCATCATATAAGTTCCCGTCGTCGCGTCGTTGCCGTCGTTGTGAGTATAGTGTGCGCGCATCATCACTCCAGGAAGGAAGGAAGTTTCGATGCGAAATTCGATCACGTGCCGGATGACATCAAGTTCCAAAAGTGTCCCCTCACCCGTTCGCTGGGAATTATTCGGTGGGTGACAATTATAAAATGACATCAATTGTCCTGTTGGTTATGGTTTATTTAGCGGCCAGATATTGGAGAGATAGTCATCACAATCGCAGTCGTCGTCGACCACCCCTAAAGTTGCAACCCCAAGTTTAGGAAAACAATCTGAGATCTCAATTGTTATGTTTGGCTCAGCATCATAGCTTCAGCATCCCTTTGCGATGAGAAATTGTTCAGTATCTACGATCCGACAAGTATCTGTTTGCTGTAATGTCCTGTGCTGCATTGTCGAGACGAGGCAGGGAGAGAATTGGCAGCAGACCAAGCAAACTTCTATTCACACCACATTTGTGCACTCGTGTAGAGATGTCCCGTCGGCCGGCGCGTTAGTGATTTGCTTTTTTTTTCCTCTGTTTTTAGTGTCCTTTTGAGTAGCAGTAACAAATCACTATGAACACTGGTAGTTGTGTCCTCTTCCTCTGCCTCTTTCTCTTGGCCGATGGCACTTTCCATTAAGGATCTGGCTCTGTCTCTGTGTGTTTTTCTGTGACGGGAGGCAATAAATGAAAGGAATGTCAATGGACTATAAATCTGATGCTTGGAAGTGGACGTAGAAGGCAATTAACTGACAGATACTAAAGTTGATGGAGGCGTAGGTGTTGTTGGTGAAGGAGAGCAGAGTGGGTAGCTGATGAAAGTGAGAACTGCAAGCTGTGGATGGTTGCAATTTATGAACATATTTCAAATTCGAGTTCCATAGGAGTCTGGTATTGGACCTGTGTTGTTTCATATCTCCTTTGACTTATTTTATTAAAAAAGACTTGTAGAATGATTCTCCGCACATAGTCCTTTTATTGCAGTACTCCCAAAATTAATTAAATAACTGGGGGTAAGAAGGGTAGATAAATCCACTACCAATGCAGTGGTTTTAAATATAAGTTGCAATAAAGAGGATACATGGCTCACGTACAAGTCTATAATTCGTAGTTTGTCAGTCAATGTCCGGATACCGAGAGAAAGCTCTGAAATTATGTGTACGGTGTGTAACCAGCTCCCCATATTGGTTATCTCTTCCAATATTCAGAGGTACAAAAAAAAATGGTACGGGTGTAACTAACTGCAAGAGGTCTGAAACATACATTGCCCTTGGTGTTTTTGTATTAACTAAGTAACACTATCGTCATTTGCCACCATGGTGTTCTTGGATCAACAATTGTTGTCCCGCGAGTTTGGAACAAGTTTTCACTTCATTTGGACTTGTTCGCTCATAGGCTTCTCATGGCCGAAAAGCAAGGACCTTAGTTCTGAAATCTATAACTGGATTTCAAAACACAAATTTCTAACAAGGGATTATTTTTTAAAATGCGAAAGAGCGTCGGAGAAAAAAGGGAACCTTGCGGAACACAAACATTTATGTATATGGTGAATTTCAAACTTGAAACCATCCATATCAGCTTGAAAGGTAGGTTCTAGTAGTAGTATTAGTTCTAAGAAGAGGTGCATTGATTTTATAAGCGCACGCTTTCGACAATTGAGCTTGATCTCAAAACGATGCCGACAGTAACATTCTTCGTTTCACCAAAAGGGGATTTAGAGGTTGGTTCGATTTTTCGAAAAGATTTTTCAGTGGCTAAGTGGTTAGTGTTCTAGACTACTGTGCGAGGAAAAGCACAAGTTACATCTTAAGGTTTTTTACAATGTGCCACATCTCGCAAACATCTGACAAACATCCGAGATTATAAATTATATTCGTCCAAAAAAAATCGAGAGTCATGCGACAGCTGTTAAGGAGCTGTTAAACAACTGTTAATTTAGACGGACCTGATGGACACAGCTGCTTAACTGCTGTTAGGGACCTGTTAAACCGCTGTTAAACAGCTATATCCATCAGGTCCGTCCAAATGAAATTTTTTTTTCATCAGAAGAGACGAAGGTATGCGACTCTCGATTCCACCTGTCACACTTGTTGCAAACTCAAGGCTCAACTCTTACGTGCCGCATTCAATTGTGGTTTCCTCTTAATTTTTTCATGGCCAATATGGCTGGCCTTCTGTATCACGCGATGAACAGTCGATCTGCTAGCTGTAACTCCAGTTTCTTCCTTAATTTTAGCCTTGAGACCCTTGAACTTGAAGCAGCTCTCAGTATCGCCCGCCTTTCCTGACATGTTATTGCTTTGCTGACTCTTCCTTTGCGGTTTTTTCCATAGTTCTCAGGGTCCTTAATGAAGCTGTTAACAACAGTGGCGCCTCTTCCAATCTTGCTGGCTTTGAAACGGATGGATTGTCCTTGATCCTGGTAAGCTCGAATTTGGCCAATTTCCTCCTTGGTTAATGTCTTTCCTTTACCCATAGTTGTTGATTGTATGAAGTTATTACTTAAACTCTCCCTAATACTCAAAGTATCCTTTTATTTGATTTAAAACATAGTAACAGGTAGATTAAGCCACTGCTCGTAATCAAGTGACACAAAATTAACAGGTAAATTTTATGACCTTTTTGGGAAAAGCGTCATAAAAGTTGCATTTATCAACTTAAACCCAATTTTTTTTTCTACAATATAAACATAATATATCCTTCATTCCTTGTGCATTTGGGTTTTCCCAGATCACCGAAGGGTTTGAAAAATATCGTAAAATTAAAAATAAAAACTGCCTGCTCGTAATCAAGTGACACGGAGTGTAAGTCATGAACCCTACCAGCGGACCTTTTTCTTAGGCGGCTCTATATTCAGAGGGAATCCGGTTCTTAACCATAAAGCTCCCAATTTATCACGGTCCTTACTGACAACTGCCTCCAGCTGCGTACCCAAGGTTTCTACTTATAGGCGCAGTCTTATTTTACTGCGATAAAATCGAAGACTCGGCTGGCCGGAGGGTTGCTTTACATGTCCTACTCATCTTAAACGCCCAATTCCGTAGTTCATTGACTAGGTCAATGGTATATTTAGTCGTAGAATCTCTTCCTCTTGTCCGCGGGATCTCACACGTTCTTTCGCACGGCCAAAGATGTCTTCATTCGATTTTGAAAAAGTCCATTAATTTGGATCCCTAGAGCAGGCCTCGAATGAAACTTGATCATATACTTGATCACTGAAGATACGTATGTTATTCAGGAAGAGGTGACCAAATCCACATAGGTTGGTTCCAATGTTATGCCGCCGACAGGGACTGTTGCCGCTTGGTCTTTAGAATGTCTTTATGGTCGGTAGGTGTTTTTTCCTTCAAGTGGACTATACTACTTTCATTCAAGGCGTATTATAAGCGCATTCGCACCAAAAACTCGCTTGAAGTGAATTGTGTAAAACTATTGGTCAAAGAAGGATTTGACGTATCCCGTGATCGGGGCAATCAACGTCATCGTGATCTGCCATCTGTATAGCAATCTTCTTGACCGGAATTGCGGAGCTCGGAGACTTACCTATCGGGTTCGTCCTTAACCTTCAATCTTGAAACAACTTTTTTTCTTGGTGGCAGTTCATATCATAGTAGTGACAGTGGCCGTCTGCTACATTCCGAGCAAATAATTTCAAAATAAAAATTTCGTTTTGCGCATCTGGCAGTAAAACTGTGACCGTTGGCAACTGGAACTGAATATCGAAAAGGACAGTTTTTGTTCAACAGTCAACCACGTACCTATAATGACTTGTTCAATCTTTGTATACCTCGTTCTATGACATCAAGGACATTCATACCCGCTGCCCAAAACAATCGGCATATCGGTCTCTCCAAGACAACATCGTCATTGGCTACATTGTAAAGACAGAAATCTACATTAATCATCACAAGTATTACCCCATCCTCCGACGACTCGGCCGCAATCGGAACACTTTCGTTTGCTCATCAAACGCTATTAAAATTTGATTGAACATATCCTTTTCTGTCTCGCTGTTGAGTAGAAAACCCACATGCGGCAGACATTATTTCCAATCGCCCCCAAAGGGTGCCTTCAGCCCCACACCCAATCCTTTGAGCACACGCACTCATTTGTTCACACATCACGGCCGCTGTTCAAATAGAGGAAACCAAAGACGTTTTTATTTATTTGCCATTTTGTTTGTATACGCCTACCGGTCACCTATAAATATCAGATAAACGGGCTGACGACTCCTTATTATCTTCATCATCATCTTCATCATAATCATCATCATCATCGTCGTCGTCGTCTTATCCCGTCTCGTAGACATCTACTCCTTGGCTCTGCATCTATGCACAGTCACAAGGAAAAAGAAACCATATATATACGAACAGGAAAACCCCACGATGAGCCGCCTCTCTGCCATCATCTTCATCTTGGACGGTTCTCGTTTATCTGTGCGACGACATAGGAAATTAGTGATACGCATTCAATGTATACCTCATATCTGGGCGCTGGTTAATTGCCACGTCTGCCTCAAGGCTTCTCTGTGCCTCTCCTTCGTGCACATTTGTGCGCCATCCTCGGCGTCATATTTTGTAGTGATACACTTTCACTCCATGCACCGACCGGTGTCGGTAAAAAATGGGTGGTGGCAACGCGCGGTGACGGCCTCACCAAACTCCCAGCCAACTACTCAAAAATTAATTGACATTTAGTAAACATGCTAAGTCGTATGTCTTTGGCAATTTATCCTTGCCCCGATAGATGGCACAGCACACATGCAACGAATATGAATGGCATCGTAGCGGCATGGCAATAGTGTGCTTAGCCACACACGATCTCACGATTCTCTGGTACTTGTACCTCTAGGAAGTATAAACAGCTTCGTATGCTGTGTGCTGTGTGCTGGGTTCTTTGTGAGCGCGCGCGCGCGCGCACTCTTCCATACCGTGTCTGTGTCTAATGCTGCGGATGTCTAATTAATGGTCACCTGTGCTTTGAGAACTTTGTTACTTTATTACCCCCCGAGGTATTTATGGTGTTCGATGTATGGGGAACAAACCATTGGATCGGAGGAGAGTGTTCTTTTGTCTTGGCGCAGTGCATTCACTTTCAGTAGCAAAATGTGGCAATTAACGGTAAAAGATACTGCAGAGCAGATAGGAAAGTATCTCAAATGGTATCGAGCTGTTTTGGTGCGAGATAAATCGATGAGTTATGGAAGTGAGTGGTGCTGTGCAAAGGTGGTACAGACTTTCAAGGGTGTTGCTGGGGATAAGTGACTTATGGTAACAAGTTGCGAGCAGGATGTATTTTAATATCGACTAGGAATCGTTTCATTTGGAATTTCTTTGCCTGTTGATGGATAAATTAAGACAGAAGGACTTAGAGATATCTGTGAGTTTTGGGAAAGATGGAACGCCAACAAGAAGTGAATGTGAACGCAACTTTGGACTACAACTGGGACAGAAACAAGTAAAAGGACACATGGAAAAGTGAGAAGGAATCGAGAAAACATATGAACATTTCTGGCGGTGGCGAGTTATATGTATTAGGTTAGATTGTTTAGGGTGTGAGTTCATGGTTTATCAGAGTAAACTTGGTGGCTAAGTCGGTGCCTAACCAAACACTTAATTTCCCTACGGAACCTAAAAATGGTTTCAATTTTGTTTGAGATTTGCCACCAAATTGTCGAGAAAGTACATCCTTCTGCAAGCAATAGCTTGACAGTCACGAAGAAGCTGAATAATCTCCTCTGCGACATATAGGTCCTCGCCGTTGGCAAAACATTCGCAGGGAACTTAGCAACCTGGAAGGTATAAACGAATATTGAAGTGGGGAAAAGACAACTTGGTTGTATTTAATGCAAACAAGACACAGCTCACAACATTTTCTAGGAAAAATGCATCAACAGTTCTTCAGATCCAAATGGATGACCATCCAATCCATCCCAAGGACTCAATGCACCTTCTAGGAGTCACAATCAATTCAGGAATCACATGGCAGGACCACATTTCCTATATCACAAGATCGGCGTCCGCGAAGTTGAGCTACCTATTTAGAGCAAAGAGGTACTTTACCCCCAAGCAACTTTTCCTTCTCTACAAAGCTCAGGTTAGACCAGGCCTGGAATATTGTCGCCATATATGGAGCTCGGCCCCTAAACATTCACTTAACCTACTTGACAGCATACAGAGGGGGAGCACTTCGACTTATTGGAGACCCCTCACTCACATCGAATCTACAACCGTTGGTGCACAGAAGACAAGTCGCTGACATATGCTTGTTCTATAGGTACTTCCATGGTAGATGTTCCGAGGAACTCATAGACATTATCCCTCGAAATGCAACTTTTAGGCGCCCCACAAGACAGGCTGCTAAAACGCATGACCATACACATACAGTACACTTGACAACCGCGAGGACATCAACTTTCCAAAACTCCTTCTGTTACAGGACAAGCAATCTTTGGAACTCGCTTCCTGGGGATTTATTTCCCCAGTATACAATTTGCAGCAATTTAAGTGCAGATCTAACATACATCTGCATTCTGCAAGCATCTTGGAGGGCTGCTGAAGCGTTATAGGTTCGCCTTTCCCGGGAGATGTACATATTTAAAAAAAAATGGGGACTTCACTTTTTGCTCAATCCATAATTCTCTGTCCGTTTTGTTTAGACCTAATCTCCTAAAGTGCTACCTAAGAATACAGTCCCCAGAGAGTATCCCTATTGCCATTCATAACTTGGATCTGCTGAGTTTTAACATCGGAGTTATATACGGAAATCTACATTTTAGTTGTATCTTATCAGGTACGTTAGGTACCTACAAAATAGCAAGCTCACACGTTAAGTTACTGAGCGAGCCTGTCAGTTTCAGGATGTGTGGAAGGAGGTACAATAGCCAAGATGTCGATATTAATTTGTGAACTCTACAATTCGTTGTTCACTTCGGCTCTTCTTAGTCTTTTAAGTCTTCTCAGCTCTTCGTGTACGCTCGGTATAAAGGAGCATACCTCCAGTCAGCTTCTGACCTCACCATTATGTCTTATAAAGGCCTACAGTGTAACATTGTCTGTTCCTATCTTCTTGTCTGTTGTCTGAGCATTCAGGACAAAGAGGCTAGTTCTCGTGGCCAAATTTGTGAAGATATTTTCGATAGCCGCAGTGCCCCGATAGGAATTGCGTAAGGTGGTAGGTAGTTCAGTCCCCGTTCTTCTTCTTCTTGTATCCTTTTAGTAGGTCCTTTGCATCTCGCTGGCAAGAATGTCGATATGGATCATTCCCAATATAACGGCAGACCTTTTCGTAGCCCTAGCTGCTGGATGACATTGTTCTTTTAGCTGACGCATACGAAGACAGGACTCAGTGGATATGGCTGGCGATTTTAATGCGTTATCTTATGATAGATGCTGCATCTTAGACAAAATGTGGCGGACATTGGTGCAAAATATGCGTTCCCCGAAGGAAGAAAGGCTTCCATCATGAACATACGTTTTATCGGTAACTCAATAACTCATTTCTAGGCTTAACAAAATCAGGGGTCAACATTTGTGATGTATTTTTCCGCCCGCTTTCGGTGCGGATAATTTTTCGTCGCATTTCTAGTATTGCCGGCTTGTTTTTGACGCGATTTTCGGCGCATTTGGGAAGGGTTTTTTGGAGCTTTCCTGTCGTTATTTATATAATTTTTCTGGGCATTTTGTGCCGCCTTTCGAGGGTTTTTGTGGGATACTCTTTTTTGAACTGCTTTTCTGGATGTTTCTTAGTGTGCTTTTTGGGGCATTTCCAGTGCATTATTTGGTATATTTTTGAGGGCGTTTTTTGCCGTTATTTAGTGCGTTTTTAGTTAATTTTTCACCATTTCACGTCGTCTTGGCGGGGGTTTTGAAGCATTTTTTTACGTTTTCGGGGATTGTTTGATACGTTTTTGAGCAGTTTTTCGCTCAATTCGCTGTATCAGCAAGAGAAAATGTTTTGCCCAAGGGAGTATTCAGGAGGTTATTCATCTCCCATTATCCCAATATGTTGCAATGGTTGCTTTTTGTGGAAAAAGCTCATTAAGGAACCATGACGGTTGCGTATTTGTTGCGGACATCTGAGAAAATGTTCAGTATAACACGGCAAAAGTCAGTTGGAGCCACAAACTGATCCCCACCATCGAGGTCTGGGCAAAAAGAACAAACGGGGAATGCAACTACCGCCTTACGCAGTTCTTATCGGGGCACGGCGGCTATCGGAAATACCTTCCCAGATTTTGGTCACGATAGCTCGCTTTTTTGTCCCGAATGCCCAAACCAAGAAGAAGATACGATACGTTTTGGCGCACTCCTGGCATCGATTGTTCTTGTTTGCGAAGCGTGCATGTTGGTAGCATGTTGGGTTACCGTATCTTCTTTAAAATATTACCACATCTATTGACGCAACAAAAAAAAAAAAAAAAAAAAAAATGGTTGCCACTTTTATAATCTTACTGCCAAGCTCGTTCTTTTCGGTTTCGGTTCTATATTAGTCCCATCCGCTGTCTCTGCTATCCCCAGTATATTCTTGAAGATCTATCTATGTATATTATCAAATGGACCTTCCGTACATCAAAGTTAACTTAAAATATTAATTCAGAGGATGCTTCCTCTTGGCTACTCTAGGAGACAACTCCGGCGAATTTTTCATAGGATAACCTTTAAGTGGAAATATACTCTATTAAGACCTTATTTGTGACCTATGGACTCAAAATCGCCTGACAAAAGTTATGAATATTATTTCAGTCACGTCACACAAGGCAAAACTCGTAGCTTCAAGTTATCCTTCAATGATCGCCAAAAGCGAGATAAAAATGCTGCATCTCGGGTTTGGCTTGAGGAGTGGATTCCACGGAAGTTCCACTTTTCCTTTCACTCCGTCCTCAAACACTTTTCTTTTCCGAAATGCCTGTTTCACTTAATTATTTCATTAAATATTTCGTCGTCGTCGTCGTCGTCATTTTATTAAAATGACCACCGCGCAGATGCGAACTCCAGCTCATATGTAGTTTGCATAAATAAACACTTCCCGCCTTCGAGTGCTTTGTAATTATGTCGGCCCATCGTCCTCGCATAATCGCACGTTTATCCCGCGCGATATTTATCTGTCATTTCCCTCTCAAGCGCAATTACAATACTGCTCACTTGAACAAAAGCAATTAAAAGAATTAGTAGACCATCATCGGTTGTCGGCTTGACCATGGACTTTGAAGTGCTTACCTACCTCCTCTGGGCTCAAGCACAAACACGAGGAAACAAAGTGCGCTGCTGTTTCTTTGCGGTTTCGCTATTCAGTGCAAAAATTTGTTGAAAACCAACAGCAAATGAATAATAATTAAACAAAAGCTATATATACAAGCGGCACTTGTGATCCTAATTAGATTGCCGATGCTTTTAAGTGACCGCTTTGAAGTGTTAGGCGAAGGACTGTGCACGGAGATGGGTTTCACGGCTAAAGGTAGGATTATGGACGACTAACCTCGTCCTGACCAAGTAAGTAGTTTATAGGCGGATCAAATTTTGAATGAATACCAGAACGGATGTAATTTTAGTTGTCACCACTATTCCAGATCCTGTGTTGATGGTCGCTTTTGTTGGGCACCAAATCCTTGTATTGGACGGGAAAAGGTTTTCGGTCTGAGCCTTAAGCTTCAACTAAATAGTCTGTGAAGATTATTGAATAATTTATATGCATCCGTATCCATTTCAGATTGCACGATCAGGGTTACGTTAGGGAGGTACAGCTCAGCAAGATGTGTGTTTTCCCTATTTGAATTAGCTAATATTAGACGTCACCTTACCAGGTCCTATTAAGCTCGAAAGATCCAATATTTCCAGGCTGTATAAACTAAGACCTAATTCCCACAAAATTCGGGATTTACTTGAGTGGAACTAACTCCCACGTTTCCTACTAACCCTCAATATGAGAATTTTATATAGCAAGTCGTGAAAATTGTATTGGGGGCATGCGGCCCCCCTGTAACCCCTGCTTGGGGTCGCTGTTTCATTTGGAGTAGGTGCGAGGTTGGATGAATGCAAAGTTTCTTTAAACTTTATACATCTCGCAAATACTCAAAATTCAACAGTGGCCCTAATAAGGGGGTTGGGGGGAGCAGCATGCCCCCTCCTTACATACTCCCACTGTCCGTGCATTGTGGACTTACTTCGTTGGGAATTAGTTCATAATGAACTACGTCCCGCTTTGTTATATATGCAGTCATACTGAACGATTGTGTATTCTTCGCAATAAGTCCAAGAAGTTTCACTTTGAAGTTGAGTTCCCTACCTTCAAAATTAGATTGGCAAGACGGACGGGTGAACAGGGACTCGAATTTAACAATCTACGCGGACGGTTCTGAGCGGGTGTATTTTCTGAGTCTCTGAGCATCTCAAAATCCTTTACTCAATAACACGACAAGTCCAAAACGCAACAACCAAGGACCTTTAAATCAGCACATCAGCAGTTGTTTTACAAATAAATCACTTGTTTACAAATTCAACAATCACTTAAAAAATGTAATTAAAATGTTAGCTAATACTTCTTTTTAACAACCGTGGCTTAGTTCTGTAACATAATGAAACCAGCAAATTTAAAAAAAATTACAGTAGAGATAGTGTGAATATTCGTAATAGTTACTAGCGAAACTCCTGCACACTTCGTAGTGCGAAATAAAAAAATTAAATCAATTTCAAATTCATTTAAATCAGTGATAACCAGTTTTTATTGTAATGCTCTGTAGTACACATCAGTTTACAAATTTTGGTTCCCATGATTGACAGAATAGAGTTTGCAATTTTTTATTTTTTTTTGTATGTGAGGCGCCACACCCCTTTGTCCAATTTTCCCAATCTTCACAGGAACGCAAGACCTAAGATTGTATGTAAATTTGAACTCAATCGATTTGGTGGTTTTCTAGATAAGTTTTTTTTGTATGGGAGGTGCCACGCCCCTTTTTCCAATTTTCACTAATCATCACAGGAATACTACTGGGCCAAGACCTAATATTTCGGTGGTTTTCGAGATATAAGCTGTTTTGTATAGACGGTGCCACGCCCCTTTGTCCAATGTTGACCAATCTTCACAGGAATACTCCTGGGCCGATACCTAGGATTGTATGTAAATTTGAATTCAATCGATTCAGTGGTTTTCGAGGAATAAGATTTTGAATGCATTTTTTGTATGGGAGCTGCCACGCCCCTATAACTCATGAACCAATACACCTACAAAGACCGTATGAACTTATAAACCATGGTATCAACGTCACCTTTCATGGGAAATTTACAGAATCAAAATCAGTTCACGCATTACAGAGAACATTATCGACAAACACAATTGACCATGATTTTTATATATATAGATTGTGCTAAACACAGGCTACCAAAAGAAAGTCTAGAAAGGAACAGCTTCTTTTTTGAAATAAATTTATGGGTCTGAAATTCTAAAGACTATTCATTCATTAAACTACTCTAACTCATGTGGTATTGTATTTCAAATACTTTGCTTAGAAATATTTCTTTTAATATAGTAGATATTTTCAATTTTAGTATCCTTTCCGGCTGTTTCCCGGAGGATTTGAAATGTGGAGTTGTTATTCCACTATTTAAAAAGGGAAACATAAGGGACAATAGGAATTACAGACAGATCTCATTGTTGTCTTCAATCGCCAAAGTACTTGAAAAATGTATAAAAGTAAGGGTTTTGGATTATTATCTGAACAAAATAAAGTTCTTTAGTCCAATGCAATTTGGGTTTAGAGCTGGGCTTTCTACTGAAGATTAGAGTTCTGTTGTATAATACAGAAAGGTCTGAATGAAAAAAGATCTTGTGCTGGGTTTTCGGGGTTCAATGGATAGTTGGTTTATGTCCTATTATGTTTTGTAGGGAAATTAATTGCTTGGGCTAATTGGTTTAACCGTTAAGGATCCCCCAGGGATGGCGATGGACCCAATATGGCGCCTAGTCCATTATGATGAAATCACACCCTATTCAACCTAACCTAACCTAACCTATATTTTGGTATGGTCCTCTGGTACCGAATACGTATTCATAAGTCGTCAATACTGATTACTGTCAGTGGTTTAAGCTAGGCAAAATACGAACAGAAGACTCTTAGTTTATCAATTTTTTGAAAATATTTGCAAACCGACTGGAGTACAGTTCCTTTATGATTCTTGTTATGAAAACTTAACATGTTCTAAAGCTACTTGTTGTGTTTTATTTTGAGCCTCATTTACAAGTTTTTTACAGCTCTCCAATACTGAACAGTATCAGTGGCTGCTAGTCCAGTACTGCTTGTGACTGTGACTTCTTCAGCATCATGGTTCCTGAATTTATTGCGCTCATCACAAAATAAAGTCTGCGTGTGAGTGAAGCAGTACGACAAGGTATATAAGCTACATGCGATTTGTATGATGTACCATAGCTTCAGGGCTATATTGGACGTCTGGGATAATCATATCAGATCAGATTAGATTAGATTATGTGTCAAGAGAGCCTTCGCCGGCCCTGACACTGCGGCCTCTTTAAAAGGGTCTATTATGCCTTCCCTTGTAGGGTCCTAGAGCCATCTTTTTACTCCGGAGGCAGTCAGGAAGACAAGTATCTTCTCTGGGGGTAATTCAGCAATATTTGCCGAAGTAATGATTTCTTCTCTAAGGATATTTTTTCTGAGGCGAAAGAGAGCCGGACATTCTGTGAGAATGTGAAGAGAGGTTTCGTCACTCTCCAGACATAGTCTACATATGGGGTCCGGTGAGACTCCAATTCGGTGAAGATGTTTCCTCGTAAGTCCATGGCCAGTAATTAAACCTGTAAGGATTCTTAGGTTATTTTTTCCTAGGTTGGTAAGAAAATGGGATTTCCTGAGGGAAAATGTTGGGAAGAATAGTTTGGTGCAGTTCTGCCCAGGTGTTTTAAGCCAGACTTCATTAGACTCGGTTAGAGCTAAGTTCTTGGTGTGCTTCCTGAAGCATCTTTTACTGACGCTGCAGAAGGGTTCAGGTCCAACAAGTGGCACTGTCGCGCCGACCTTGGCCAGCGTGTCAGCTGTTTCGTTTCCTGCAAAGCCACTGTGGGCTGGAATCCAGTGAAGTATGACTACGTTTTTCTTCGCAAGTTTGTAGATGGCCATGTATGTTTCCAGGACCAGCTTCGATTTTATGACAGACGAGACCAGAGCTTTGAGAGCAGCCTGGCTGTCTGAGAAGATAAATATAGTTTTTCCACTAGTATTAGAACTTAGGATTATTCTAGCGCAATGGTTAATGGCAAGGACTTCAGCCTGGAATATGGACGAGTATTTACCTAGGCTGACTGAAAAGTTCGCTTGAGGTAATTCGCCGTATATGCCAGATCCAGTCCCTGTATCCATCTTGGAACCGTCTGTATACCAGACTAGGTCAAGTCGCGATGGGATAGGTTTGTATCTTTCCCAGTCTTCCCTTGGAGGGATGATGATCGAGAAGTTTTTATGGAAGCCATATTTCGGTAGCATGTCATCTAAAAACATGCTGAATGCTCCTTCAGATTCCATAGCGTTGATTAGGGACAGGTGACCTCCATGGTAGGAGTGGGGGTCGATGTTTTTCGAGTGGAATAGACGGGGAATGCTCAGTCTTGCTTCCATTTGAATATGTACCTGAATAGGTAATAGGCCTTGGATGACATTAAGTGCAGTGGTCGGGGTGGATTGCAGACAGCCCGTCATGCAGTTTCCGACTATACGTTGGACCCGTTCTAGCTTTTTGACTGAAGTGACTTCGTTAGTCTTTTTTCACCAGACCACGGCTGCGTAGGTAATCGCTGGTCTAACCACAAGCGAATACAGCCAATATAGCATCCGGGGTTTTAAACCCCAATTGTTACCGCATACTCGACGGCAGATCCAAAGGGATCTGGGATATGATATCAGGAGACGTTTCTTCTCAAGCGAGGAATTTTCTTAAACAAGGCGATGATGGTCGGGGTGCAGATGTCTTTCGTCACTTATTTGAACGCGGTATTGTTAACCATCAGAATGATGATGTCGCTGTTGGACGTGGCGTTAGTCGTGATAGCGTGCGACTGATGACATTCATAAAGCTGTTATTACTGGACAGACTCCGGAGTAGATCAAGTCGGTGATACTAGTCGAAATTTGACTCTCTTTTGAAGCACCTTTTGCCCTTCAGTCCGATGAATCTTCTCTTTTGACGATCCCTGTTTCCTTCTTCAACAGCAAGGTCGTCATATGATGTATTGGATAAACCGCATCAATGTTATAGAAGCACGGACACGGACTACAAATAATCAAAATGTTATGTAGCATTCTCAGACAAACTCCCATAAAACAGATGCTCCATTTGACACTGCATAGCTCCTAATGGGATCGCGGTACTGTTTCAGCCGAGAAATTCTAG
The DNA here is from genome assembly GCA_955612985.1 of Cheilosia scutellata. Lineage (NCBI taxonomy): Eukaryota > Metazoa > Arthropoda > Insecta > Diptera > Syrphidae > Cheilosia > Cheilosia scutellata. The sequence continues at coordinate 68,137,525 of OY015311.1, forward strand.
GGCTCCTTCCTTGTCTGGTGAGCTGTACCCTAATCCTTAAACCATCTTCATTGCCAATTCGTTGTGATTCCTGCTCTCCGATAAAGTCATTCACGCAAAAAGCAAAAGCCTAAAGCTCACCACCAAATAACTTCCACCTGTGTGTGCCTCTTCAATTAGTGTCAATCTGAGTGCGACCAAATCCGAGCCTTAAATACCCTTTTGCTCTCCTTGATACAATCAAGTCTGTTTTTTTTTTGTGGTTGTTGCGGGTTCCTCTTTGGCCTACTGATGCTGATAGCAACTTTATCAAGTGACATCTTCCAGGCAAAAGTCCCGAAAATGTCTCAGCGACCGATCGATGGAGCCGATAATATTTTAAATGTTTATGTTAACTTGTTTTGGCAATCCGACGGATCCAAATTTGTTTTCTCCCAATGATGCCCGAGAGATCTTTGTCGAGAGTCAGGGATTTTTGCCTTTTAACTGGGATTATTGTCGCCCATATTCGCGCAGCAGCAGCAGCAGCATCGCAAGCACCCATCAGTGATTGAGGTTGAGGGTATAAACGTACATGTCCGAGTTTTGGCCGGCTTTTGCCTTGGCATGACATCGTCAATCCTCTGCAGATACACGATGATATTCACGTTGGCATGGCGTTTCATTGCGCGCGCGCGCGCGCTCGTTTCGATAGAATATCCCGGCATCGTCCTCGCCGTAGCAGTCGTCATTGTCGTTTTCTTAATTTCGTCTGCTCGGTGGGTTTCGCGGTACCGAAAACCAGGCGGCTGCATTGATGGCATGGCGCCAGCCGTAGAACAATAGTGGAGAACACGTTGCACACACATGCAAACGGGAAGATGTAAGAGATGTTATGTGGCCAACAGGTTTCTTCCGACATCGAAGAGGTTTTGGCCGCTTATAAGGTTCAGAGGGCGCGATTTATTTAGGTTTTGTTGTTCTCATCGTCGTCGTCATCGTCGTCGTCTCTGGTTCTTTTGTTTGTTTCGTTTGTCCTTGTTTTGTTTTAAATACTCGCATCTACATAAGTCAGGTTGGTATTATGTGCAGCAGTAGTAGACGTTATCTGGGAGGAAAGATGTTAACTTGGACACACATTGTGCGGTAAGAAATGCGGCTAATTAAACCGAGGGGCACGATGCGGGAAAGTGATGTGAATTCTTTTTGATTCTTGGTGGAGGTAGGTTTTCCGAAAAGCTGTATGCGATGCAATCAGCGACGACACTAAGTAGATTGCATCGTCACTATTGCACTGTCAGAGTGTCTATAATATAAGAAGGTGGCGAAGTAAGGTCCGCAGTTAAACTTCGAGGAACGAAAGTTTGAGAGAAAGAACTAAAGGAAAGAAAAATCGTGCTTGCTTTATTTTTGCTACAGCCCAAGGTGGACCTGGGTTATCTCCTGAACTAAGGTCCACATTAATGCTTAAGCACGGCATAGAACTTCAAATATAACTCCTGGAGCGGAGGTTTTGGGAGAAGGAACCAAAGTTCCCTTGTCACCAATAAGATTTCAAATTACTCCGACTACAGTTCCACTTTGTCCCATCATTTGATGCCTTGATAATAGCTCTAAGTTTATCGGGTATTGTATCTCTTCTGTGCAAGCCAAGCCAAACAAATTACCTGCTGACACCGTCGAAAGCTTTTTCGTTGTCCTAAGCTTACTCAGTAAGCGGGAGGAGCAGTTCTATTGATGTTGTTGGTGCCGCACGGAAAAGCTATCCGGAAATACCATCAAGTGCTAAGAGCTAAAAGCTTGCCTGAGATCCAAAAGCACAACAGTTGCCGACCATCAAGTAGCAATCCAAGTGCAAAGTGACCATTTCTATTGTGTACTAATTGAACAATTTCCCTTTGACTCATGCGGGATAAGTTCGAGACCAAGTATAGGCAATAGCGATACTCACCCACAGAGGTGCAGACTAAAGAAAGAATTAAGCAAGATCAGTGCTTCTCATACATTCCTATCCTTCCTTTCCTAAGCGTGGTTACAGTTCAGGGGAAACCAGGGCATACACAAAGAAGCGTTTCCAGTTAGCCGGACATAATATCAGCAGAGACCCCCACATCAGAAGGGTTAGCACAGCCACAGATTGCTCACATGAAAGACTTTTATCCCTCTTAACGTGGAGCCATGTTGTGAATGAGCTGGGACTAATCCTAGATAGCAAAGATAAGTGTCTGGAAGCTACATATGCAGAAAAGATAGACAGAAAAGCGCAACGCGGGCTCTCTAGTAGTTTTCTGGCCACCCTCAGATGTATATTGATATTAAGATATCAGTGATCACATATGGACCGATTGCATGGCAAAAGGGGCCCAATCTGGGGCCAGATTATGTAAGACGAAAACGATCGAACGCTATCGTTTCGACAATAGCAGTCTCTGTCTATTGCCACAGATATGATAGAGACAGGTTTAGTGAAAACGAAAGCGGTTTTCGTTTCGTTTTTTACAGAATCCCACCCCTGGCCTCTACGAGGCAAATAAAGTGCAAAAATTGGCATCCCTATGAGTTACAGAAGTCATAAAAACTTGCTCAACAGCAACCATGGAGGTGCTACTTAAACTGACTTATTCCCACCTTGTGGTTGAGGAATGTACAAGTAAAACGATTTTTGGAATGGCCAAAAAAGGTATCGGAAGCAATTCGATGCACTACCCCCAAATAACAACCACTCTTGGCCCTTCATTGAGACGATGATGTCAGAAGATTTAATTTCCAAAAGAATTCTTCCAAGGTCGAGAGCAATGAATCCACAAACTGAGCAATCACACAACAATCTATTCTATAGATATAGATAGACGTGTCCAAATCAACATCGCAGTTGGACAGTCAGATAGGAAAGCTGCCATCATTGCACTTGGTTCCTAAGTCTACTGTGGGAAGATTTAATGAAATACGTAGGGGAAACGGCCATCTGTTGGGTACATGGGCATTTGGATATATAGAATGAATGTAATGAAATGAGGGTAATGAAATGGTCGAATCCCTAGCAAAAAAGACCAACATTATTGACTTTTATAGGTCCTGAGACATTATGAAGAATTCAGTCATGCATCTGGATGATCAAAAATATCCTTCATATCCTGACTGTAAGGACGCCTCTCAGGCTTCCTATCAAGGTATTGTTGTCTAAAGAAACACTACATGAAACATGGTTTCTAAACAAAGCCTCTGAAAACTCTGCGATAAGTCCAGTGAACTTCCAGAGCTTGTGTTGGAATCTTGTACTACTATGAGTGCAAGACCCTCAAAAATGATTTCAAAAGAAATCTTAATGTGAGAGGAACTCTTATAAGTGAACATACCTTTCCAAGATGCAAGCTGAGCTTACAATTGACCAAAAGGCTAACCCTTTCTAAAAAAAAACAAAACTTTTGTGCAAAAAGTTCAGCTTGCGTGTGTTAGTGTTTGTCCGCACAAAACTCAAAAACTAGCCATCCGATTGAGCTGAATCTTACCCAATATATTTGCTATGAAATGAGAAGTGTAAGTTGATCAAAAGTTTTTTAAGTCTTCCAATAGATGTCGCTGAACACCAAAATCGTAAAATTATACTATGTCTTGACAGTTATGGCAGCTTTAGCCTAGAAATTTGGCAAAATAAATGGGAAAAAAATGTAGGTAGATAAATATATTGGCTGTTCCTGCAAACGCTATATCTCGACACTCATAGGAGATAATGTTGTATAATTTATTCATTGTCCTGATAGAGAAGAACAAGCCATCCAATTCCTGGGCGTGGGGAAAGCTGGTATTGTTAGTATAATAAATAAATAAATAAATAATAGATCATTCACGTATGCTAGGTCACGTTTATACGCACGTAGTCGTTCTGCTTAGAAGACTTGTGTTCACTTAAGTTGCACTTTCCTTGGGAACTTAATACACAGAAAACAGCCATCATATTTATATGAAAAACTAACATTAAATAGAACCATCCGTTACATATCATTGAGGCCGCTTATGCACAATTGCTTAACTTCGCGAAGACAATTTTTCATTCATGCCATTAGCTTATGGAACCATTTACCCATTGCTATCAGGTCAAATGTCGAACTCAAAGAATTCCTTTTTGCAATATTTTCTCATTTCTCTAACGATTACTGAAATCTCTCTCATAGGTGATATAATTTAATAATATAATAATTAACATAATAATAAATTTTCTTATGTAAGCATTAAGTACTTAAAAATTGCCTTTCTTTCAATTGTTTTAATTTCACTGTTAAATAATTATGTCATTATTAATTTGTTTAAGCAATCCATAAATAAACCTGTATATGTATACTACAAGAATTTTATATTCTAAAATGTACAGAGATAAGTAATATCAATAAATCTAAATCTAAATCTAAATCTTGCAGTTCTTAAACGCAGAAACTGATCCAATATACCGAAAAATATGTTTTCCTGGTCTTTCTAAGACAGGCGATCAGCGTTGTGCTGAAGTACCCAATTGGGTAATTTGACTCAAGTATTTCAACTTTGGCTCAATGCTCCGAGCCAAAGAGAAATGGCTCACATTTTTCTTAAAACTTAAACTTCGTTCTTAAAAAAAAATTCATATTCCTATCGGAAATAATGTATGGAAATGTTTCCCATTAGAGACGAACTATACAGAATCATGTCTCTGACTCGAAGAGTCTTTTATTCCAACCCGGAGGGACAGCCGCACCCCGGACTAGCGCCGTCTAAGTATAAGTAACAAAAAGATCTCTGACAGACATCAGGCATATTTGTTTCGTTTGTCTATATCCTTCAGAGTGGTGTCATGGATTATGGCTGTACCTCCCCGTATTAGAGCCAGCACCTGTTTGAGGCTTGATTCTCTGGTAGACTAACCATTTTGAGCCCAATAGTCTTACTCTTGTTGCGGAATATATGAAGCGATGTCCACGTCTTCAAGGTATGGCCTGCAAGCTTCATTCTCCAGAAATCTCATCGTCTTTAGATGATACTTGAAGTTACCTTATGCTAGAAGTACGCTCCTATCTATTTGTGTGTTCCCTGTTTCAAGCTTCGCACGGCGGGTGTAAGACCTCTTGATCTATAAGAGTTAGCTAAGACCAAGAAAGTAGGTAATATTTTCAATCACAATTTATAGAAATCCGACAAACGGCGGATTTATCTTCTCAATTTTTTAAAATGACTCAAAAAAATAAATTGCCTAGATATTAGTCGAACGACTTCTGGAGTTTTTTTTAGATCGGTTTAAGGTCCCTCACTCTTCCAGAAGCATCCCGTCATCGCGTAATAGTTCTGCAATGTCTTTCGATGATTTTGCCTTCCAGCGAACCACCAAACAAAAAAAAAATTTAAAGAAATCTCAACAAATAAAGCACCCCCCCTCTTTCTCTTTAAATAAAATGGCTCAAACATTATGTGAAATGGCTCGGAGAACGGCTCAACTCCAAAATTTCTGCGGAACAACGCTGCAGGCGATATACAATATACTTCACTTGTGACGGTTCGTTAACCTTGTTATGACCAATGAAATGATTATACAATATTAACCCTTTTTCGGATATTTTCCGTCTTTTAGCCGAAAGTTGGGCTAACTAGAGAGGATTGTTGGTTGAGGCCCAGGTGCACTGTATTCTGGCTGTTATAAGTACATCACAAACAACCAAAGGACTTCCTGGAGACCAACAACTGCTGTGGATAAGTCAATAATAGTTTGTATGGACTCCTATCTATACGCAATACCTCTTGCCATCGCCTTGCCAATTAAGTATCCTTGTATCTTAAATGCAGTGATCTGTTAAAGTCCATCGCAATTTAAGTTAGCAGTATGTTTCCCTTGAAACTGAAATGGACTTGCAGGAAGCATGTCCACTCTTCTTCTACGGCGTGGAATTAAAAACGTTCATGTTCCATGAATAGTCAAAAGAAGCAATATCCAAATCGATCCTATTAAAGTGAAATTCCAACTCCAATAATGAGGTAAATCCACCACGACGACTGACACAAACACAGCAGTTCCCCCTTTGGATAGCGCGTTGCTCTATGTTCTGTCCTGGCCATTATTTTTGCGTCTGTTTATTTGCTGCTGTTGCTGGGTTCTTTTATTTTTTTTTTACCAAGTTGAGGCAAGTGGAAGTGTATCTTTGATTCGCTGTCGCATACCCAAGCATCTCATCGCTCTTCCCTTATCAAATGATCGCTCAATTGTGCTGGTGAGTGGAAAAGTTTTCTGTGGCGTCAGTCGATGATAGTGATGGCGATGGCGTCTGAATTGCGAGAGTTTTGTGCCTTTGCGGAAAAACTGGCGCCTTTGGCGGACGCGCCGCATAACATGTTCGTTGTGGGTGATGTATTTTTTGTTATGCGAAACAGGTGTCGAAATTTATTTTGATTGAAGTTGGGAAGATATTTTGATTGAACGAGTTTGCATAAATGTAAGTTGTGTTCTCTAACGTAAATTTTAGCTGCCTCCGGACAGTGCGTTGTGTATTAATGTAGGTAACTCTTATACATTATTTATGAAAGTTAGATTTTGCCCTGTACTTTGACAAAGTCCCTCATATACCACAAACAGGAGCCTATAACATAAGACCACAAATACAAATACTTGTGATACATCAAGTGAGTTCCCACAAGTAAGAGCTGCACTTGCATCAGAAGTTAAGACATCGTTTATAGTTCGCCCATATCTAGGGTTATGCTTGGCAGATTGGTGCTTGTTATGCTAACATGGACGACAGTGGAGGTTAAGCTTCGAGACATATGGTTGGCACTACTTTGTTATATAAGCGGAAGGGGCGCCTTTTTCCACGTATAACTCCTTCGCGGATGCGGCTATTTGGCAGTAGCTTTGACAATAACGTCAACAAGCATTCGTTACTATCGATTTGTTGAGTCTTAAAGTGGTATACCACCAAGAAAAACGTTATTGGCGCAACAGATCCATATAAACCTGGCTTCTCACAACAAAATGGAGTGTGACCTAAGATCTAAACGGCTGAATTGAGAAGCTTTGTTGGGACAGTTATAATCTCGGATATTTCGAGATAAATGGGGCAATGAAATGTCTTAAGATGAAATTTCGGGTGTTGAATCTGGAACCCCTCACACTAACCGCTTCGCCGATAGTTTGACTATTCTTTTGCCGTATAGAAGGCTGCCTTAAAACGATAATTTGACACTAACACTTTTGCCTTTGATCTTGTTGAAACCAGTTTAAATGTTCGTTTCATTACATAGAAGGGTATGGTTGTTGTAACTTTGTCAAAGAAACTCATTTGATGATCGATTCAAACCAAAGTTAACTACAAGCTCTGAGTATCGAGGTTTTTGTGACGGATACTTTACTGCATAAGACTAAGCCCTTAATGCTTCTTTGATATCCCGAAGCTGGCACAAATTAACACCTTTCACACCTGAAATAATTATCGTCCAAGTTGGCTAACAAGGTTTGATGACGGAGTTGCGCAGTGGAGACCGAAATTCGACAGGGAAATTCATAGTTTGTCAATAAATTTCCCGCTTCACTGCGGCTCTGAAAGCTTATCGTATTCCTAAAAGTACGTTTGTTATCTGCAATGGAAGTGAAGGAATTGAAGAATAGCTATATACAGCCTGAAATATTGGATTATAGATATATACCTCTACCAGAAATCTTACCCTTAGGTACAGAAGTACAATTTTTGCAGAAGGCGCTCGCTTATTATTTTTTTTTTTAATACTTCTCTCGGGAAAGGCGAACCTATAACGCTTCAACAGCGCCCCGAGATGCTTGCAGATGTATGTTAGTTCTGCACTTAAATTGCTGCAAATTGTATTCTTCTGGAAATATATCCCCAGGAAGCGAGTTCCAAAGTTTGCTTGTCTTGTAACAGAAGGAGTTTTGGAAAGTTGATGTCCTCGCGGTTGTCAAGTAAACTGTATGGTCATGAGCATTAGCAGCCTTTCTTGTGGGGCGCCCAAAAGTTGCATTTTGAAGGATAATTTCTTTGAGTTCCTCGGAACATCTACCATGGAAGTACCTATAGAACAAGCATATGTCAGCGACTTGTCTTCTGTGCACCAACGGTTGAAGATTCGATGTGAATGTAGGTCCAATAAGTCGAACTGCTCGTCTCTGTATGCTGTCAAGTATGTTAAGTGAATGTTTAGGGGCCGAGCTCCATATATGGGAACAATATTCCAGGCCTGGTCTAACCTGAGCTTTGTAGAGAAGGAGAAGTTGGTTGGGGCTAAAGTACCTCTTTGCTCTAAATAGGTAGCTCAACTTAGCGGACGCCGATCTTGCGATATATGATATGTGGTCCTGCCATGTGATTCCTGAATTGACTGTGACTCCTAGAAGGTGCATTGAGTCCTTGGGATGGATTGGATGGTCATCCATTTGGATCTGAGGAACTGTTGATGCATTTGTCCTAGAAAATGTTGTGAGCTGTGTCTTGTTTGCTTTAAATACAACCAAGTTGTCTTTTCCCCACTGCAAGATTTTGTCCAGATCATCATTTAGAGAACTAATTTGTTCACATCTCTGACTGTGTGATGTAGCCGCATTCAGAGGCCCACTGTTCGAGATGGAGGATATAAGAGTGCTGTATTTTCTGCAAAGCTGTAGATATTATTATTTGTCGATCCAAGCAAATTGTTGATGTGGAGAAGAAATAGAGTTGGAGAAAGAATAGATCCTTGAGGCACTCCTGCATTGAAAGCAAACGAATTAGATGATACACCATCTACAACAACTTGGATCGATCTTCCCAGAAGAAAATTTTGCATCCATCCGCAGAGTTGTTGTGGTAATCCATAAGACGCTAACTTGCCTAATAGGGCTCTATTCCAGACTCGGTCAAATGCCTTTGATATGTCCAAGGCTACGGCTCTTGATTCGCCGTGTTGTTCAATTGCTTGCGTCCATAAGTGCGTTACGTAGCTTAACAGGTCTAGAGTGGAACGACGGCTCCGAAATCCGTATTGCCTGTCGCTTATTAACCGGTGGCCTTCTATATATTTCATTACGCCTCGACAGCTGTTTAGGGTACGTTTTGGGCATATAGTATGACAACGGTCTGCAATAATAAGACAAAACCTAAAGCTTCTTTAATATGGTAGAGGTCCAACGCAGTCGTCTAGAATCTAGATGAATTAGTTAAAATCTAAAATCTTGTGGCACATGTTGTCTGATTAGTATGATGTATGATAAGTAACTTTGACATACTTTGGAATATCTTATATCGGACACATAAATCTGCAGTCCTTATGAACTTTTGGAATATATTTAGAGGGTTGACTCAAATGTCTTCAACTATACAGCGCATCAAAGGCTATGGAACTTTATGGAAAGCATCATAAAACATTTGAAACTTTGCTGCTTAAAGGTGCCTGTCCATTTGAGAGTAAATATGCTGCGAGCAGTTCTCAAGCAGCTCTCGAGAGCAAACTCGCAAGTGGACATAGTCTGGACTTCTTGAGAGTAGTTCGCGGCGAGTTAACTTTTTACTCTCGAGATTCAAGCCTTTTGAAAGTCACTCGCAAGTGGACACATGTTCTGATCACTATCGGAGATTAACTCTCAAAATTCCAGCACGGTTCGTATTTTGCGAGTAGCTGTCGAGAGTTGACATGGCAAAACAGTAGATATTGGAGGAAATAAATCACTCACATACTGTCCTAGTATGTCTTCCCTTAATTTGGTATCCTTTTTAAGAATATTTGGCCCAACAGATTGAATTATGTATTCTATTTCACTTGTTGTCAAACGGTAAAATCCCTTGAACTCCTGAAATCCTGATACATCCTGAGCATCTTCGATTTGAAGATCTCTTGTAATAGCAGACTCTTCACTGAGTTGACGATGACGACTTTTTTTTTAAGAACAGTGCTAATAATAATTGAAGCAGCTGTATCCTTTCGCTATAATACCATGTTTCCACCAACGTGAAGACGATGTTTTAAATCACGAAAGCCGTTTCCACCGAACTTTACGTGATTTATTTTGTTTTTGACATTTCTGTTAATTCCTGAAACATTTAAAAAAATTGAGTTTACTTTCATGGAAATTTATTTTTGATAGTTTGTGTTTTGTTTTTGTCTTGCTGAATAAAGAGCCGCAGTTAAAAAGGTATGTTCCATACATACATATTCCCTATGACAATACCTAGGTCCATAATAAAAAATACAACAATTTTTCATTAGGTAATCATGAAAATATATAATAAATCAAGTCATTAATGGTTTAAGAATAAATGATAACTCGCAGAAGAAATATCAAGTGGACACGGTTATGATAGTACTTTCAGGTTTAAAACTCTCAAAGTTCTACCAAAGAGCTCTCGAAAATATTACTCTCAAATGGACAGCCACACGAGAGTAACTAGCGACAGTACTGTCAAATGGACATACACCTTTACAACCGATTCTAAAAGAAAAGCTCTTCGTCAGCTTTAAGCTAGGATTACACATGTTACAACGTCCGAATTTGTTTTAAAATGGTCATTCTGTGCGATCACTTGACATGCGGCACGGCATGTCGCACGATCGACATGACTTGAATGTCACAACCAAATGACTGATTTGAGTGTCTGTGATTGCCTTGTGGTGCATGGACAATATCCCACGAGCAACACTTCAAGATTTTCTACAGCATCATTGACAAGTTTTTTCCCTGTTGTTGTTAGTACGAAATAGTGGTCTTTCGAGCTAAGAGTACCTACATATAACCAGCTTCCGTACGTATGTGACTCATTTCACCAGCAGTACCTCTAAAATATAATCGTGTATCCGTGTCAAGCTGTTATGCGCCGGTCACTCGCCTCTGTCATTCAAATCTGTTACAGCATGACAATGGATGCATTTCATCAATTTTGCCCCAGAATTGCACTCGCTTAACCACACCTACATGACGACGTGATGAGTGCATTTTTGTGACGCCTGCATGTCAATTGGCACGTTCCGTTAAATTGATTTGCTGTCATAGCTTTTGTAATGCTGCAACGGTCTTCGGAATTGCTTGACTTCATGATGCTTTAATTGCTATTGGAGTTTGCTTGATTTTGGTCTAGAATTGACAGGAGGAATGAAGCCGAAAAAACGCAAGACCCATTGGCTAATGGTTTGTCTCAAAACATGCATCTAAAGTGCTCGATCGTTATCATGTTTTGTCTATCCACTCTGGTCGCATGTGTGGGATGCTCGAGCGAACCCTTCGTAAATCTCGACTCTAAATAGCCGCTGTCGATGCTGCTCTTCAACACTCAATGGATAAGAAAAAATGCATATCTACGTCAAAACGAACTCACGATCAGCTGTCACTTTGTTATTGAACATTTAAAAAGTTTGTCCAGTGTATAGGCATACCGCCTTACCAATAATCAACTTTAGTCTGGCAGCTAACACAAAGACTCAACACTTTCCAAAATGCCCATACCAATAAACAAATTTAGTTGCCAGGATATCGTTAACTGTAGGGTTAAATGTTAATGTTGAGAAAGTCATGTTTATCTCGGCCATTAGCTAAATAAATCCACCCTAACGTCATTTTCAACAGGTGTGTCGCCTATACAATCAAAATTAGAGTACCAAAATTGTAATAGGAGTGAATTTAAATACCCTGCATCTGCTCTACTTGTAGGTACAGATCATTTTGTATTAATTAATTAATATTGGTAAATTGTAACATCATTCCTTATTTTATTGATTGGGATAAAACAATGCAAATGGTTTTTGAGCCTGTTATACCATTCAAATCTTCACAAAATAATAGAATATTCAATTTCTAAACACAGTAAAAAACAAAAATCGAATCGAAAAAAACGACATAATTGTATCTTTTTCTGTGCAAGTGCAAGGTGTAAGCATGTGCTCTTTTCCTTAGTCGACAAAGGGATAATATAATATAAACAGGTAGGTAGTATTTCAACAAAACTATAACATTTCTTGCACTATTTTCTTTTCTACATCCGAAAAGTATAGACTATTAAATTGGTAGACTATTCAAAGCAATATTATACCTACATTTCTTATGCCACATAAAACTCAACCAAATACGCAAAATGCAATGCAATGTCTAAATTGTAACCAATATTCGAATGATTCAAGTTTTATATATCTCAGTTCATACTACTTAAATGCATACCATTTTATAGCCGTCCAACACCAGATCCTCCAAATTCTTTGGAGGAGGTTTTCGTTCGCTGAGAATCCTTGGTGAAACACGTTTTGTGTAAAATGGTTGATGTCGCGGCAAATGTAGTTGTAAGAATTGTAGAATGTGATGGCTTATCTATATATATAAAAATTGAGCCCTAAAATGTTTGTCGTCGATTCATGCCTTAACGCATTTACCGTTTTTAACCAAACTATCACACATCTTTGGTATTGGTCCACATACGGTTTCTGTGAAGTTTGGTCAAAATTGGACAAAGGGGCGTGGCACCGCCCATACAACAAAAACATTTAAAATCGTATATCTCGAAAACCACCAAATCGATTGAGCTGAAACCTACAGATAATCTTAGGTATTGGTCCTAGAGTGGTCCTGTAAATATTGGTCAACATTAGACAAAGGGGCAACATTCAAAATCTTATATCTCGAAAACCGCCGAATCGATTGAGTTTAAACTTACAGACAGTCTTAGGTATTGGCCCAGGAGTATTGCTATGAAGAGTGGTAAAAATTGGATAAAGAGGCGTGGCACCGCCCATACAAAAACATATTCTATGGGGTGAAACTCGATGACGTTATAACTCGATAACCGCTGGTTATTCCAGAAAATCGAATTATTCTCATTTTTCGCATTTTACGAAAGAACATTATTATCTATGATCTATATACCTAAGCAATATAATTTCTGTGCACGGGCAAAGCCGGGCGGGTACAGCTAGTACACTTATATATTATTTCGTGTCACTTTCATTCATATACGATATTTTATATATATCAGTGTGTTTTTTTTGGAAACAACGTTCCATGAAATCGGCAGAAAGTATGTTCACATATTCGTGTGATGTTTCAGTTGTTTTTCTATTCGTTACATTGTAATTGTGATTTATATACTACAAACAAATTTCTTTTTGCATCATTAGCCTACGAATAATTTAAAAACGGAACAGCATCAATTTTCTAAATTAATACAAAAGTACCTAAATGCTTAGGATAACGTATTGTAAATAGTACTGAAAATAGATCCGAATTATATGATATGGCAGTACTAATTTTCGTATGAATTTGACAAAACAGCTGACAATTTGTAGATTTCCTAATTGGGGTTTCGGTTTTTGCTTTTAATAAGCGTTTTAAAGCCTTTGGGAGGAATCTGATGGGCGAATTCAATTGTAATTTGTGCATAAACTCGTTTAGAATAATCTATTCGGCATTAAAAAGAATAGGGGCCTTGTTTTCCGTGAAACCAAATTATGCAATTTGAGTCCTGCTATGACAGAAAATGTAATAGATCCTAATAAAGTTGTCGCACTAGTAAATGTGGAGATCAAATTGTTTATTGGTACCATTTCAATAAATCTATACATTTTAGGTAAACCTGGCAGCCAACTAGTAGTCGGAATTAGGGTTTGATTATTAGTAAGGCCGATAGTCTAAGCCCAACTCGGAGATTCTAAGGGTGTGATTATTTCTGTCTTCTTGAAGTCGTCCAAACCTACATGGGACCGGAACTCTTTTTAGTGGATCGGTTCATTTTTGGGTTCTTGTGAAATATCCTGACTTCAGCCTTCCATCATTTGCGATGTCGGGATCATTCTCCAAGCCATCGAGCTCGGTCCTTGCAACGAAGGTTCGCCCCTCCTTGTCACCTCGAATCTGAAGTCTAGGATTCTGAGATCCCATTGTTCGTCAATATATTTCAATTGTCGTGTTTGACAAGCGTTTGGACAAATGGATCTACATGTCGAAATCTAATCAAGAATGACAATTCACGATGCATGCCCTACAAAAGGGAAGCCAAGTATGCCATAAATTTGGCAACCGTCAATTTCCTCTCTGAACCCTCATAACCATCACAAGACTCGAAATCGATACTTAAACGAAATCCGCCCGACATTCGTTTGCTTTTACCTTCTCACCTCTGGCAGCAGTATCTACTCGCGTTCGACCCCGCTTACACCCGAACACGTTTGGATTTATTTAAATTTGAAAATTAAATTAAATCCAAAAGGCAAAAACAGCGAAAAAAGAAAATAGCTACGCTGAACAGAAAATGTGAACTCATCCACTGAATATAAAATTAAACTCTTCTCTCGCCGAGCCAGCGACGACCGACGAGTGTAGCGACAGCGAGGACGAAGACATTGACTTACGGGTTACACCCTTATCATGTTGAAAATTTGTTTAACTGCGTCGGAGAGTCGAGTCATTTATGCAAATAAGCACGAATGTCATCATCAGTGGCGCGCACAGTCACCGCCACAAATACATATCACACCGGCAGCACACGGATTATCCTCCCGCTGACGTTTGTCGGTGGTGAAAGGTAAATTGAAACTTCAAATTAACGAATTTTGCGCGTTCAGAGGGGGAGACATGTTTGCTTCTTCTTCCTTTTTTTTATGAGCAACCCCATCGTTCGTTTTATTTAAAAAAAAAAATATTTTTTAAAGCTCATTTATTAAACGACTCCCGTGAGGCAGTCATATTTGCTATCGGTCGTCGATATCTCCAATAAATTCGACAGTGGAACAGATTGGGAAATGGACAGCAATAAAAATGCGTCCGAAAAATTTCATTCGTCTGAAATGAGTTCAGTTAAGATTGCATTCACCGATTCGGCATGCGGTCGAACATCCGTATCCAATTCAGCGGCTGGTACAAGATACACCCTTCGGATTTGTGTGTCGCTGCCGTCGGGGGAGGTTTGGCCCACAACACCACCGAGAATAATGAACCATTTTAAATTCGTTTCGTTACAGTCGGTGCAAATTAAATATTTGCCAGGACACAAGGGGGCACGAATCGCATTTGTCATGGTTTCACAATTTACTTTTGATTTGACATCTATCATTGAGATAACTGCCGCTGCCGCCCGATTTATTATTTCATTCGACTTTGGGGCGTAAATTGCGAATAAATTTCGCCAATAAATGACGGAATGACACCAATTCTGTATGAAAATCAAATATGACAGCCGAGCGCCGCGCCGCCGTCCAAATGAATATGAAAGTCGATATAAATAAATAATAGTTTGTCTGTCTCACTCTCGGCCGGTGATGGTGTGAAGAACAATCATGACACAAAAGTTGGCCGGACGGTTGGCTATAGGCTATGGGATTGGGACACACTCACACGCACACGAGAATTAAATAAATAAATCGCGAAAAGCGACAAATATCACGAGGGGTGAAAATGAATTAAATTAAACGATCTAAAGCCACCACCCAATGTGGCCGCAAAGCTTCCGTTGCTCGTCCTCGTATGGCTGTTCATGGTACACCGAATCGTATTCGGGATTCTATGACAGTCTGTTGCCTTGCCACTGATTACTGGTAGTGGTGTGGTGGTGTATCGGCGTGTGGATGGGTATTTAAATGACAAGTTTTTTTGCTGTCGCTGTTGTTGTTGTTGTTTGCATATTTGGTTGTTTTAAATGTTTTTAAAGCATTAAAAGTCAGAGGGTGGATGCGCGCGGAAGGGTGATTTATGCCGACGACAGGCGGGGTGGTTGATGATTTGACTTATTTATTGGTTTTAGACATCACGGTGTGTTTTACTAAATTATTTTCGTCATCTTCTTACCAGGGGGACAGTGCACATATTGACAGAGTGTAAATATTAAATTAGTGCAAAGAGATGTTGGGAATAGATTGCATGGCCAGAAGAGAGGTGTTTCGAAGGAAATGGCACACTTAAGTGGGGTGAATTAGACTATGGTCCGTGGTGGACGGGGGGCTTCGGGTTGACATCTTTTTGCGACATTCCTTGAATTGTAATAATATTTGAATTTATTTCTCCACACATTTTATAGTTAAATATAAATCAGTTCATAAATATAGTCTTCACAGTCTTCGTTCCGAGTAACCAACCGAGCCACCGCCGCGGCGATTGATAGTCTACGGCGCGCCGTACCAGCCACCAACGTGCCGCCAGTCAGGCACCGCCACCTACCCAGCACTAGTGATCCCGACCACCAGTTTATAGTCCACCCAGGACGGACACCGAAGCCGGGCTTT
The DNA here is from genome assembly GCA_955612985.1 of Cheilosia scutellata. Taxonomy (NCBI): domain Eukaryota; kingdom Metazoa; phylum Arthropoda; class Insecta; order Diptera; family Syrphidae; genus Cheilosia; species Cheilosia scutellata. The sequence continues at coordinate 68,153,671 of OY015311.1, forward strand.
ATAGAGAACCAGCGCGACCACAACCCAGACCCAGCCTCAGTTACGAAGCCGAGGTCATGAACATGGTCCGAAAGTGGGGTCTGCGATTTGATGGTTCCGGGAATGCCATCGAATTCATAGAGCGGATCGAGAAGTTGACTCTCTGCTGTGACATTCCACCGAACCACAGGATTCGGCCCTTGCCCGAGATCTATAGAGGAACCGCACTGGAATGGTTGCGGATCAACCGAGAAAGATTTGGCTCGTGGGAAGCGTTCCGAGCCTACTTCCTCCAATACTTCCTGCTGGCTCGATATACTCACAAGCTCGAGGACGAGATCATGAGGAAGCGACAAGGTCCTCGCGAGAGAGCTAGGGATTTCATGAGGTCCCTCCAGTACTTAATCCGACAACATCGCCGACTAGGGTACGAAGAGAACCTAGACCGAATATACGACGGCTTACGCGCCCGAGTACCGTCTATATTATATCCGTCGAACGGATTTTCAAACGCTGGAGCTAGCAGAAGAATTTGAATTCCTCCGAGTAGAGGAACGGAATGCCCGACCGCCGCTACCAAATCCCCCGCCGATAAGGAATGCTCCTTCCTTTCCACGAAACGTTCCCGTAGTACCAGCCAGGCGCTCTTTCAGGTTACACAGTGAGCAACGAATAGAGAGATCATTCCTTTGAGGTCTGAAGTTCAATGGTAATAGCTCTCAGAGCTTGCCTTATAAGCAACACTAATTTGATGAATAGTATATTCCTTTCGTTGAAGTAGTTTCTATCCTCCAGTCCAGGCTATGGCTTAGACTTCTATGCACCGGTTGTCTCATTTGGGACAAAACATGCATGCTTCCTTCAACTACGATATTTATTGTATCTATCGTCGCTATACTAAAACTACTTCTGTTTTCCCATCTGAACGATAACAGAACACTCACGTCTGAGCTGGTCCTACCTTTTCTGTTGAGTAGAAAAGGAAGCACACTCTTAAGCAGGCCATTCACGCTGGGACGGTCCTACGGACGTCAGATACTATCAATCGGTGTCCCCAGATCCGTAGAAATTTTCAATGAACCTTATACGACCGTCTCAAATTGAATGGCCTGCTTAAGTCAGACTTTGCTAGCATAAAACTACCTCTTGCTTCAAACAGTACTTCATCTTCTTTGAGACTTCGTTTATAAAGGGTGCCAGATTTTTAATTAGAAAGCTTAAATTTTTCATTGATTCATACAGTATACAGATTGGGGTTATGTATGAAATAGCACATCGGATAAATGGCCGCCACGCTTTACTGGCAAGTACGTACTCTTTTATTGAAATTTTCTATGACCGTTTCGTATAAATGTGGCCGAATTTCATTAATACACGTCCCAATTTCTCTTTCAAGGCGTTGGTGGTTGTGGGCTTGCTTGCAGAGAGAGCTTCTCGAAATGGTACTCTCGGGAACTGCTTCGATGTTTTCAGTTGAACGACTGACAGGACACTTAATTGATCCAGTCTCCCCGAATTTTTCAATTATTGTTTTCACAGTTGATGGTTTTAAATAACTATGACGGCCATATTTCGTTCGAAAATTGCGGTCTCCAGCTGACAAACCTTCATTATTTTAAAAATATTGCTCAACAATGGAAATGCGTTGTTCTTTCGTAGGTATAGCGCTTCATTTTTGCTAATCCCGAAATGTCAGCTGTCACATTAGGCGTGTTTTTTTTGCAATCCTATATAGGCTTAGATAAAACGAGACTTGGCAGCACTTTGCTAGTTGACATTTGACTTTTCAGTTGTTTTTTTTTTCTGTCTTCACCAAAAAAATTTGCAGGTAGTAAATTAGTTTGTAAAGTGATAAATGACGAGAACAAGTAGCTATAGGCATATAAAAATAGTTCACAAATGAGAGGAAATACATTTAGTTTCAGTCGGTTTCTTTATTAGTGGTAAGCTAACAGCAAGTTCCAGCCGTAACAGCGATTTGCAGGACGTACTGGATGTGCTTGCGCTTTTAGCGGATGATTCAATCAGTGGCAGTGCACAACTCCTTACGCGCAGTGTAGCATTTCAGCAATCCCAGTCTGGTCCCAGTGTCTCTTCCTAAGTCCAAATTTTGAGTTGCGATCTTTCTTGTCCATATTTTTATTGTTGAGTTTGTTCTTCTTCTTTTTTTTAGGGGAGGCTGGGGCACCTTGCTTTGCTGGAACACTTTTGAACGGCAGAATTTGTAATTGCTTTTGGCAGCTAATAACTACATAACTAATACTACAAGCCTTATAATTTTTTAATATAAGAAATTAACTTAATTTTTTTCAATAAAAAAAAAAACAAAAACGAAAAACAAAAAGGAAACTGAAGTTCACAAATTACAAGATATTTTACAAATGACTGAAGAAACTTTATAAAAAATGAGTTAGCTGTTCAGGAATTTCGGTGTTCTCGATGTTCCCGGAGCGTTGATTGGTGGTGGGAGCTTAGCTTTTATTTCAATGCCACTTACAGACCTATTTTAAACAAAAAGAAAAACTCACCATAAAATGTTTACACTCTTAAGGACTATTCACATGAGAGCGAGCAAACGAGTATTCGCGAGTTTTGACAGTCCGTTCACATGAACACTTTTCGTGTCGCAACAGTTCGCGAATTTCAGCCATCAGTTTCTACCCGCAATGTCTAGTTTGAGGTTAAGCTCGAACGAATATTTTATTCGCTAGTTTGTGGAACGCGAATTAAATGATGTGGATTGCGAATTTGTCAATTCGAGTGAAGAGTCTTTTCGTTCGCGGCAAAAAGTTTTGAATTCGAAATTTCGTTATTTAAACTGTTTATAAACATGTTTTCTTAATACTACATTTTGACGGGATAATTAATTATCCTCCTCTTGGAATAATAAAATGTGCAATTTTCTGTTTATAAAGGCATAAAAAGTGGTTTGTTCGCATTTCATCAATTCGTTCCTTCACTCCCATGTGAATGATCCTTTACAAATAGAAAATGAATGCTTCCAGGCGAAAGGAAATCCGAAAGTCGTTGACGACTAAAAAAGACGGTATTACCATTTACCACGTCTAAACTTTGGTTAATATGTACTTTTAAATGTTGTCTTATTAGCAAATGGCTCATGTTCAAAGGTGCCCCAGTCTCCCCTATTAATTTAGGTTGTCAAATTAACGTCATTTATGACACAATCGATAGCACTTTCGATGACATTTAAAGCAATCGTAGATTGGTAGCACAGTTTTTATCTGGGCTAAGGCATAAGCCCCGGTGATTATCCGGGTTAACGATTTGTATGGAAAACTTGCTAAGCCCATATAGGATTGCAAAAAACCACGCGCCTATTGTTATCTTTTTTTTCCGTTGGCATCACTGTACTATTAAATGGCGCAAAATTCAAATTTTGCGTGAATTATGGACACACTTTATTAATAACTGTTTTCCAAGTGCTACTTGGTGCCACTATTGACTGCTGTATACTGACCGTTTCAATGTCGGTATACAGGCGTGGGAGTGCACTCTCTCTTTGGCAGGGTCATCCTCATATTTTTTGTAGACTTTTCGAGTTATTGCTCGCACAGTTACCACAGATACACAGATACCCCGAAAACTGGAATCAAATCATGTGTTAGACTAAGTATGCTGAAATTTTTTTTCTGTTTTCGACCAAGGAGATTTTCATCCGCCTTTGATAACGTCCATGATTCTGCGCCATAAAGCAGGACTGGGATGATGAGGGTCTTATATAGAGTCTCCCTGGTGTTTCTCGACAAGGCCTTACTAATCAATTGCCTTCTTAGGCCAAAGTAACAGCGGTTGGCAAGTGTAATTCTTCGCTTGATTTCTGATGTGATGTCATTTTCAGAGTTAATAGCGGAGCCGAGGTAGACAAAGTCCCGAACTACCTCAAAGTTATAGCTGTCTATGGTGACGTTCTGTCCGATTCGTCTATGTTGTGTGTCCCTTCTTGTTGACAGCATATATTTTGTTTTACCCTCATTCACCACTAAACCCATTTTTGCCGCTTCTGTGCTAATACCTGCAAACGCACCAGTGAGTGACAGCTCGCTGTGTTCTGCCAATGATGTCGATGTCGTCAGCGTATGCAAGTAGTTGCACAGACTTTTGGAAAATTGTGCTCCTGGTGTTGGCTTGCGAGTTTCGCACAATTTTCTCAAGAATGATGTCGAAAAAGTCACATGACAGCGCATCATCTTGTCTAAATCCTTTTTTGACATCAAAGGTCTCGGTGAGATTGTTTCTGATATTTACAGAGCAGCGAGCGTTCTCCATCGTCATCCTGCACAATCTGACAAGTTTGGCAGGGATGCCAAAACTAGACATGGCTCTGTATAGCTCGTCTCTATAAATGCTCTCATATGCGGCCTTAAAATCGATAAATAGATCGATTTGCACTTCTTGGGTTTTTTCCAGGATCTGCCGTAGTGTGAATATTTGGTTGATTGTGGACTTACCGGGCCTAAAACCGCACTGATAGGGTCCAATCAGTTCGTTTACAAATGGTTTCAGGCGTTCACACAGTACGGCAGACAGGATCTTGTAAGCGATGTTAAGGAGACTGATGCCTCTATAGTTGGCGCAGTTTAGAGGGTCTCCTTTCTTATGGATCGGGCAAACAATGCTGAGGTTCCATTCATCAGGCATACTTTCCTCTGACCAAATTTTAGAAACGAGTTGGTGTATGCTCTCTACCAAGTCATCTCCCGCTGCCTTAAAAAGCTCGGCAGATAAACCGTCCGGTCCTGCAGCTTTGTTGGACTTCAGCTTGGATATTACTAACCTTACCTCATTTTGGTCAGATGGACGGAAGTCTTGGCTTTCATCGCCCAGGTTGAATGGTTCATTCTGCCTGACAGCGGAATATGTGTCGTCTTCGCCGTTTAACAGTCTGCAGAAATGGTTTTTCCATGTCCTCAGCACCGACTGTGACTCCACTACAAGGTTTCCTTGTTCGTCTCTACAGGTCTCTGTTCGACGACGACAATAGGGGTGAGTATTAATGTTAATGCGTTGCACACCTTCCCATCCACCATTGTAAAAAGAAGTTTGTGTGAAACTCGAGCAAGTTTTTCTTCAATATTAACTTCCGATATACTTCAATTTTGAATTTGAGAATCAATTTTTAACTTTTCAGAAACCGTAAGTTGTATTGATTCTTTGCGAAGTAGATTTGTATGGGACGGCAATACCTAGTAGAAGAAGTTCGTGAATTTTGCCATACAATCTCCTTTCCGTGAACGCAATACGTCCTCCATTAATGTTGATGCTTAATGTTGATGCTCAGCTCCTAGTTTTACATTTGAAGCAAATCCTATATCCTGTAGCAGAAAACGAATTTCTCATATTCACGGTTTTTATAAGTTTAGCTCGATTGCAACTTTCTTCGAAGGCTCTCTCCGGGCGGCCTCTTTTTTTTTAAGGGGTATTGTTGTATTGTTTGAAACCAACAAATAGCTGAAGCCATTCCAGACTTTTGTTTCTAAATCGGGTTTCATTGCGATTATATTGTGCCAATTTTTGAACCTTGATGAAAATTGTGAAATAATGTGGTTTAGCTCGTTTACTTTTTCCGCAGGGCAATGGGCGCAGGTTTGAAGGTCTAATTTTAAAATAATGCCATTTTTTTCCAATGTGGCTATTCCAGAGTCCTTCATTTTGTTAAATAACTCCATCCGTGTTAAAAATAGTTCATTTGAATGTGAACCTGCACCAAAACGTAAGGAGTTAAATAAATATACGAATTTTCTAATAATGTTTAACGAAATGCTCGTTTTGAAATAAAAATATATAAAAAAAGGGAGCACTTATGAGCACCCGTTTTCTTTGGAATTGTGTAATCTAGTTATATGATTATATTAAAATCTCGGCGTGGAATCGTGCGGAATCTTAACCATGAGGTTTAAAAAGGTACTTAACAAATTGTTAAGAACTAAATACATCACGCTCTTGAATGTTTCGGCAAAGCTTTCAAATTATTCTTAAAGAAGTTACAACTATTTCAACACCACACTTTTTTTCATTTATTTTACATCACGTTTCAAAGACAACTAACAATGTGCTAGTTTCAATTGCATGGTTTTAAGTGGAAGTGATTATATGATGCAAGACATTTCTCTCTCTCATTTAATTTTTTGAATTAATTCCGACTTTGCCTCACGGTCAACGCCGGAGGTGATCTGCCTTTCCCTTGCAGCAAGAAAACCCCGGAATTCTATATTGATCACGATCCCCTTTTTGTTTCTCCAGCTATGCAACTTTCCTAGTTGGTACCTGGTCGGAAAATGAGGGTTGATTGCCCGAATAGTGGCAATCCTGTCACGGATGCATGAACGAGTTGTCTGCTGGGAATTCCTTCGTGAATTTCGTTCGACCTTAAGCTGTGCTGCTTTTCCACGCGGCACCAAAGGTCCTTCGGTCAGAGCAAGCGGTCAAGCTTCCACCGTCGCGACAGGAGGGTTTATGTCATGGGTTATCCAAAATGCGTAGGAAGTTATTTGCCAAGTAAACTTCCACCTTCCTCCATTTGTCAGGGGTAATGCTGCCATCTGTCTATCACAGCAAGCACAACGAGTGCCTTGATCAATGTCGCTGAAAAGCTTATTTTGTCTGGGGTGAGCTAGGACTGCTTGACTTCTTGGGTTCACAAGAACAGTCCTCAATCGAGATTTCTCACTAGTAAGTCGAGTCTTTTCTTGGGGAGTCAGAAGCAATCTCCTTTATTAACTCTCAGTCGGACTTCGCTAGAAATATATTGGACCATCATCGAGCTGATTCTCTAGGCTAGGTGGTCCCTAACTTGATCATCAGCCCATACACTACAGTCCAGTAATAAATTGTTGATTTAAAAAATTAATGAAGATCCAACTGGATATTCAATGGTATCGGACTGGGTCAGCTGCGGTCACCCACTATCCGAACTGGATACATTTTCCGGAAAACAAGCAACCTGAATGCGAAGTAAGGCAAACCAATGTCGAGCTCAATATGCTACTGTGTGGAGTCGATTTGGCGATCACACTGGCAACAGTCTTTTGGTTTTATACAACACCGTCTTGGAATTTTGTAACCTAGCTTACTTACAAAGCAAATGAAAATACAAGTGCTCGGTGGTAGTCCTTAAAGCAAGTATGGTCAATGGTCATGTTTTTCAGAAATTGAGGTGTTAAGGGTCTGAAAGAAGTGTTTGATCGTCAACATATTTGACAAGTAACATTTTGACAACTAATAGCTAAAAATAGCTCCTTCAGCATTTCCCCATATTTGCTATTTCAAAGCTCGACGCATGATCATCGAGCAAAAATATTCCGGCTACCACTTCAGGTGATGTTTTTCGATTTGGGGCTGTGTTATTGGTTTAGATTACGCTAGAGGAAGGTTAGCTTCAATTTGCGTGTATTAAACTCACTGGTGATTGCTTTTAGTTACACCAAACATTGAGCAGGAAATTCTCTGCCGTGTCATAGGGCAGACAACCCGCTACGCTGACTGGCTTAAGCGACAAAATTGCTATTCCATACAGAACGTTGCCACGACCAGCTTTGCTTCATAATTCAAACCTGAATAGGGCTTAGAGCAAACACTTGACTCGCTCGAACTAAACATTCGCTCTGAATCCTCTTTAGCTATGAACATAAAGTAGGTATACCTACCTATTCAAATGAGACCTTCTCTTCTCCCAGACACGGGGTTAAAGTAAAAAGAAGCTGGACCAGTACCTACCCTGTAATCTAACACATCTTGTGACACAATTACTGCTACGGAGCTTGCCACTTCCCTAAATACCCTCAGTCCGCAGACCAAAACTCACTTTAGACTAAATGTTTGTTTAGGTGAGTACCAAATTGGGTTACTGCTAATGACGCTACGATGATTAATATGACTTCCAGTCGTCATGTCCAAAGGCACTTGTCTGACCAAAAAAAAGGTATTCGTGGCCAAAATGAATTCAACTGATGGGAGTAAGTAATTAAGACCTCTTCACGGAGGAATGCGACTAACAATTCCTCTAGCGAAATGTACTCGAAAGTACTAAACATTAATGCGGTGTTCCTGCCAAAAGTGACCGTCTCATCTCGCACTGAGTATATGAGATGAGTCCAAAACTCGCTAACATCCCAATTTCCTCGAGAGGAAGCATTTTTATGCGAGAGATGAAAGAATTCACTTGGCGCTGATTATCGCATGCCACCAGCGCATGTGCGCAGTTGTTGTTGGATATAGTTACTTCCACTCCACACGAAATTAATTCGATTTGGGGGTTCCTCTGTGTGGCTTGGAGCCGGGCCGAGAGCTTAAAGAGAACACATATAGCGTTTTGTACGAACACGTAAACCGCCGTAGTCGTCGTCGTCGTCATCATCGTTGTCGACGCCGCCGCAGCAGCAGCGCAGGTTGTTCATTTGGTCGCCGTTTTGTTGGTTGTTTTCTTTCCCGCCTCACATTGCTAACAAGACCTCCCGCAGATAATTGCCCAACATATCTGGAAGGTTTCGCCCATCGTGTTGCTCCTCTATAGACCTCTATAGACACGACGAGTTCCATGAGAGAGAGATTCCTCTTCTCGGTGGTGATCTTCTTCTTTTTTTCTTCTTTTTTTTTGCTCTTGGTTTGTTTTTTTCGTCTTGATCTGGAGGAGCCCAAGTAATGGTTTTATGTTTTCGCTCTGAGGTATGAGGGATGCGTTTCGGTCCCGGACCACTCATCTTTTTCTGGTCGTTCTGCGTCGACCAAAAATCAACAAGAACATTAAAGTTATTGATGATACCTTTGGCATAATCATTGTGGGTTCCCCAATTGGGCATTAGAAAGGTGGGACAGCTGATGAAACGCACAGGGGAGCCGGAGCAGCCAGGCCAAGCGTCGATGGTCGTGTTGCTCGGCGGCATGATTTACGGTGCGCGTCTGTCAGTGTCTAATTAATACATTTTCGAAAATTATTAAGTTGGGTTGTGCTGTGTTTGCTTTTTGGTCAAGAGGTAATGATACTTTCCGTGAAGGAGGAAGCTGATTCGGCGCCGTGTGTGGCTGGGATAATGAGGTCCATATCCTCACACTTTGCACGGTGATGGTGCGGTGCGAACTGCGCCTGGCCTGATGGTTGTGGGTCGTGTGGAAATGGGTTAACTGGGGAGATTGACTACTGGCGGCACTTTAGCCGTTCAGAATGTTCTATGTGTGCGGTGACAGTTGATGAGATTTTAATCTCGAAGATTGGGAACGATGCCCGCAGTCAAATTGTGTTCGCTTCTCTGGGCGACGCACGGCCACTAGCTTTCTGCACCTCATTGTTCACATGGCGCCAAGTAAATTGATCACGTTGCGATCGATGGCGATTACTCCTCCCTTTCCGTGATGTGTGCAGGAAGGCTGGAGGAATTTCACGAATACGCTGATTAGATAGTGGTTGCATGGTGATGCAGTTTGCGCGCGTTGACTGGTCGCTAAGTGGTGTGGTTACCTTTTCCTGCTCTCAAGGAAGCAAGACAAGTGTTGCGCTCTCTCCTCGAGCCTTTATCTGATAAATTTCTTCTAAAACTTCTAGCATCCATTTTCTTTGTACAATACGACTTTTGCAATGCGATTCTATTAAAATGAAAAGTAAGTTTTTACAATTATCCAGTCACAAGGGTAACAACTCAACTCTCAAATTTTAGTTCGAACAAGCATGGCAAGCCATTGAATGCAAAATGGCGCTAGTTCTACCGGTTCTGAAATTGCACTCATCGAGCATGAGGACGTGCTCCAAACCTCCGCCAGCATATATAATTGAGAGGAATAACAGATAATTTATATATTCCGAGCATTTATTTGCGTTCGACGCATTAGGCCTAGGCCACGCACTGAGCGGCAAGCGGCAGAGCGGCAATCATAAGCGGCAAGTGGCCATTTATTAAGCGGCAATTCCCATAGAAGATATTTTTTGTATAGGAGGTATAAGATATAGAATGTTTTTTTTGTATGGGAGGTGCCATGCCCCTTTGTCCAATTTTGACCAATCTTCACAGGAGCACTCCAGGACCAATACCTAAGGTCAATCGATTTGGTGGTTTTCGAGATATACGATTTTGAATGTTTTTTTTGTATGGGCGGAGCCACGCCCCTTCGTCCGATTTTGACCAAACTTAATAAAATAGCCTTTGTGCCAAAAACAAAGATTTTCTTAAAATCTTAGCTCAATCGGTTTTGTGTTTTTTGAGAAATAACATGGTTTTTGTATGGGAGGTGCCACGCCCCTTTGTCCAATTTTTTTTACATACAAACCTGCTACAAAAGAATACTTTTCCGCTGGAGCACTCAGACACAACTACTGGTCCATCGTACTGCCAATCAAACACTTTACATTACTGTACTTAGTTTTTTTCTTCGAAAGACGAGAAGAAGCTTCAGTGATGAAGAGCTTACCTATAGATGCTCGGCACACTATACATCAGCCGCAAAGATCCGCCACCTGCTGCGAGCAAAGGCAGGACAACTACAGAGGAAGTGTTCCGCTGTATCGTCGTCCTCTCCACAAGCAGGACAGATGGTGATGTCGCTCAAGCCCAATACATTTAAGTGTTTGGCAAAAGCTTGGTAGCCCGAAAGGACGCCCACAATCAGTCTGCAGTCGATTCTCCTGAGAGACGGAAGGAAAGACGCGGACCTTTTGCAGATTCCGGACGCAGTCATTTGGTCTGTCTACACCCAGAACAGTCACGCTACCGACGCAACGAACGTGTTCACGAGAAACCCAAGTATCAATGGATGACCTAACCACGGATGCAGGCAGACCCAACGCAGGTTCAGGTCCTAAGAGAGCTTTTTTTGAACCCAGCATGGCAAGCTCATCAGCGATCTCATTTCCCTGGATACCAGTGTTACGTTTGATTGTTTTTAGCCTAATGACCAAGTTCAGAGATAGCTTGAGTTCGAGCACTAACTTGGACGAGGTAAGAGGGTTAAGTAGCGCTTTTAATGCAGCTTGGCTATCACTGCAAACGCATATGCTTCTAGCCGTCCACCTGTTTGTCACAACATAGCGCATAGCCATAAGGATAGAAGATCTCCGCTTGGAAGACAGGCGCAAAGTTACCTAAGGGTACCTAGTCTAATGTTCTTTTCTAATGCTTTCCACGAGGACTATAACCAGACCCCTGTCCGGTTTTAGAGCCATCCGTGAATGCACGTGGCATTCTTTCCCTAGCTCAGAGTCTGGCCAAAGCCATTCTGTTGCCTAAGGAAAGTTGACGTGGTAGTTTTGTCGCAGTAGGATTTCTGGTGTCATTGCGTCAGACGGCATATCCATAAGACAGGGGTCAAAGGATAATTCTCGCACAAGTTCTTCAAAATTCCAATGTGCGTGGTACCAAAAGCGTGGATTGGCTTCGGCAAACAACGTACTGTACATTAGCATTGCTTTAATCCACAGCACCAATGTTTCATCTATACTATGATGTCTGGCTGCATTGCGCATGCTATCGAAGGTCGCATTGTCAACATCGACGAAAATATCCAGCACGTACTCCTTCAATCCTACCAACGAGTTTCTGAAGCGCAATTTCACAGGATTTTCCACGCTGATAGGCATGTTGCATCTCAGAAAGAGGATGCGATCGAAGAGCAACACTGCGCACGTGCAGCTCAACCAAGTTCTCCAAGCTTTTCAGCAGGAAGGAAGATAGACTTATGGGTCTAAAACTTTTGGCGAGAGTGTACTCGGTCTTACCGATTTTTGGTATGAACACGACTTTAACCATACGCTAAGGAGAAGGTATGTAGGCCAAGGCCATGATTGTGGGGAAAATTATTTTCAACGTTGGCATCAGCTGACTAAAACCTTGTTTCAGCATAGCCGGATAAATTGCATCCGGACTTGAAACTCTCAAATGATGCAATTGCATATTTCATAGCGTCATCTCTTAAATTCTTTTTGCTTCGATCGATACAGATTCCAGTCTTCTTCTAAGTTGGTTTTTAAAGACCGATTTAGGAGCTTCCTGGTTTCTCTGCGAATACACTACAGTTCGGTATTCCACCAACGTACCGGTTTTCTACAGAAGTTTTTTGTAACAATATGGTCGGCTGTTACTATACGTTTATTGAAAGGGTTCACAATGGTTCCCAATGTCAGATCTACAGTTCTATAATCGCCCTTATTTGGCAGCAGAAAAATTCGAACTGACTGACTCATTACTTGATTTGCTTTACGATTGTGTCACATTTCGACCACATCCTGGTTGATTTATCTCATTAGAACAGATTGACTTTAGAGCACAAAAGGCTTAATGAGTAAGAATCTATTGAGTAACCGGTTAAAACTCCAATTTATATGGTCGTCCCTATGTTCGAAATCTCTAAAGATGAACCTTTGTCAAAACTGCCTGCCTTTTTTGCCAGAAACTTGAAACCCAAACACACCCCTTTGCATATATTCCTCCTTTTCAATAAGGACACTTCTATGCATCACTCTCAACCTCATTTGAATGTTGTTAATTATTCACACTGATGGTGTATAGGCATTACATTGTCCTTACGTACACGTTGTGCAGTGTGCATCTATGCACACACCAGCCAACCCCTTACGCTGCCCACTCAATTGCACTGCAATGGCATCTATTATTTTAATACATTCGACAACGACAACGGCATAGACGTCGTGAATTCGAACTCAACTCCTCCAAGAATATGCGCATTGTGTGCTGTTGACATGAGACAGATTCCGGTCTCCTAATAGGGTGTCCATTTTAAGAGGTTCTTGACACTGTATCGCTCGACAAAGGACTTGAAAAGAAAAGCTTAGCAAACACTCTTTCTTCGAGAAAAAACACAACAACCCAGAGCACCGAGGAGTGAGCAAAAGAGAGTTAACGAGTCCTTTTTGATTCCCACCCCTCCGCCTATACCTATGTGTTGGTATGTCGCACAAAGAAACAACCCACTCTGGAGAAATGCATTCAAACTAAGTGAAATAAAAGTTTGCGATGTATGAAAATGAAAAGCAAATATTGTGTATTTTCCCCATTTCTAGAGTGTATACGTAGCAGGACATAGGTGACATGCCGGCAGGAAGAAGCAATTTCTTTGACAACGCAACACTTCAGAAATTGTTTGTTTGTCCGTTCTGGATTTGAATATTTGTCCGGAAATTAGCCCGAGGAGAAGGAGTAGAAACAACTTGAAATGGGTGAAGGATAAGGATGGGCTAGTATAACCAGGGAGGATGCAAATTATGAAAAATAAATTGCCAAGTGAAAGACACTCGTAGAGCTGGACTGTTAATTGTGTCTTATTGTGGAACAGGTTTTATGTATTTTTTTATATAAGTGGGAAGTGCTTTTGGACTGTCGCAGGTCAGGTTAGTCTGTCAAAAAGGAATGTCCATGTCAGTGGGAATATTTTAGATAAAAAAAAATGTATTTATTATAGCTTCAGATATATATCATAGTTCCGACTACGTACATATACATATAGTAATCAAGTAATCAAGGTTCTTGACACTGTATCGTTCGACAAAGGAATTGAAAAGAAAAGCATTTACATTTTTATACAAATTTGATTCTAATAACCTTTCTAGTATGAATGATTGCTTTAGTAACATTAATTGGTCAAATGAATTTATGTGCAAAAATATATATGAAACATTTTTCACGTTTAAAGTTATTTTTAACAACATTCTTGAAGAGTGTGTACCAATGATTCGCAAAAAAGTAAATTCTCATCCTGCCTGGTATAATAGCAGACTTTTAAAATTAAAAAACGCTAAAAATGCTGCACACAAAAAGTTTAAAAAGTCGAACTTTCCTAACGATTATGCAATTGTTTCTCGTCTCAGAAAAGATTATATTTTTTTGTGAAAATTTCTTTATAGTAGCTATGTTCATTCGGTTGAAAGTACCTTAAGAATAGTCCAACAACGTTTTGGAAATTTATTAACATAAAACGGAAAAGTACTGGATTCCCAAATGTGATGAACTTTAATGGCATACAATCTAGTGACCCTAAAAATATTTCAGATATGTTCGCTGAATTTTTTCAAAGTATTTACAATTCCACCTCGTCAGCTTCTATCGATTATAGTTACATTCATTCCCTTCCATCTGTTATTGATTGCTCCTCATACTCGTTTGATGTCAGTGATGTTCTAATGGTTTTAAATAATTTAAAACCTCAAAAGAAGCCAGACATTTTGGGATTTTTCCCGATCGTTTTACGTTATTGTGCAAGCTCACTCTGTTTTCCGCTGTTAGATTTGTTTAATGAGTCCCTTGCTAAGGGAATCTTTTTAGACGAATGGAAGGTGTCTACAATAGATCCAGTCTATAAGTCGGGTTCTAGACATCTTATTTCAAATTACAGACCGATTACAAAACTCTCGGTTATTCCAAAACTATTGGATAATCTTGTGAAAGATAAGTTTGCCTTTACAATTAAGCAGTACGTCAACAAATACCAACATGGTTTTTAGAAGGGTAGATCTACTGTCTCCAATTTAGTGGAATTTACGAATGTCTGCGTAATGTCATTAGAAAGCCATAAGCAGGTCCATGTAATTTACACTGACTTCGTAAAAGCGTTCAGCAGACTTAACTTAGTGATTCTTTTAGAAAAACTTAATGCTTATGGATTTTATGGTTCACTGCTGCAATGGTTCAATTCTTACTTACATGGCAGGACACAATATGTCGTTACTGGGGACTATTTCTCTAAGGAAATCTCAGTAACCTCTGGTGTTCCAGAAGGAACCCATTTAGGTCCGCTGTTATTTTTACTTTTTATTAATGATCTACCTGACTTACTACACTGCTCCTGTCTTATGTATGGAGATGATTTAAAATTGTTTGCGAGGATATCAACAATAAATGACTGTTTACTCTTACAGGAGGACTTAAATGCTTTCTGTTCATGGTGTTGTTCAAACGACTTGTTGTTAAATATCGATATATATGCTTGCATAAACTTCAATAGAACATTTCATTCTATTTTTCCACAATATTTTTTAAACAGTGCCCAAATAAAAGTAGTCGATGATTTTAAAGATCTTGGTGTTATTTTTGATGCAAAGTTTACTTTTCATCTACACATTAACTACATCGTTTCAAAAGCGAACTCTCTTTTAGGTTTCATTAAAAGGAACTCTGCAGATTCTAAAGATCCTTACACCCTTAAGGCTTTATTTTGTAGTATTGTACGCCCTGTCCTGGAATATGCGTCCGTTGTTTGGGGCTCTACTACTGCCTTAAATATTCACAGAATTGAAAGTGTTCAAAAAAAATTTCTAAAATTTGCTTTACGTCACTTATTTCTCAATAATGACATTCAAGTTCATCATTCATATCATTCGAAATGCCTTCTGCTTGGAATTAAAACTCTTGAATCAAGAAGAAAAATGTTTAGTGTTATGTTAATTCGTGATATTTTATCTGCAACTATCGATAGTGAGAATTTACTTATGTGTTTGAATTTGTATGCTCCTTCTAGAGTTCTTAGATCAAGACCACTGTTATTAGAAAGTGGCCATACTACAGCTTATGGTCAGCGTGAGCCTATATCCGTGTGTATTAAAATATTTAATTTGCTGTGTTCTGAATTGGATATATTTTTGCCCAGAAATATTTTTAAAGAGATATTAATTTCTCTCATCACTCATTGAATTTTTATTTTTAAATTATATAATTTATAGATACTATTATATTACAATTCATAAATGTAATTCGAAATCTGTTGATTGTAATTCGTAGATTGAATAAATAAATGAATAAATGAGCTGCTTGTGCTGTTATTTGAAACTAGTATCAACATTTGTACTATACATGTTGAAAGGTTTGTGGATTTCTGCGGCTGCAGGAAATAAGGTCCCAAAAGAGAAAATGAAATAAGGCCCCAAATTTGGGGTGTTATTTCACAATGAAATAAGACCCCAATTTCAAATATAAAATAAGGCTCCACTGCGATGAAATAAGGCACCAAATCTGACAGTAAACCCAATTGGGGCCCAATTTTCATTAGGAAATCAATTGGGGCCTAATTTTCATTAGGAAATAAGGTCCCAAAAGGGGAAATAACACTCCAAATTTTATTAAAAATCGTTGTTGTTTACTGTATAATTTTTTGGGGCCTTATTTCATTTTTTGGGCCTTATTTCGCAGAGCTGATTTCTGCACTGCGAATACCAATTGCTTGGCGGTAATAATTGGCATCATAGTTGAGCGATAAGTCTGACGACAATCAGTTGTTGGGCATCAGCTTGTAGTCGAGCAAACTTAAGTTGAGCACTTTGCCTTAAGCCACCGTTTTAGAAGTAGCTTCCCAATCGCACAAGTACGTAGCACATCGATAGACTAAAATCTCCCTCAGTCCGCAAACAATTGAAAGAACGTCTTTCCGTTCAATGTTGTGGAAAACTCCAATTCGATGATAGTTGGTGATAGCTCCCCACACCCTGACACCTGATGTACCGCTCTGATGTCTTGCCAAAATAAGATCCTCTTTTCTTAAATCATGGGCATAAAATGTTTACCATCGAGATTGTCAAGATTCAAACTTTTTTTCATTTCAAAAAGGTGGCGCGTTTCCCGTCACTGCTCCAAGCGATATGTTCTCGTGCGAAATTGATTGAAAACTTCTTATCCAATAGCCTGATAACATCAGGCCTCTTTGTATTTTGATGAATAGTATGATGAATAGTGTAATTGGTTTTATTATCCTTCCGACCATCGTTATACTAACTGATACCATTGAGTATTTATACATAGAGGAATCATCATTTTGAAAAGTAAGTTTCAAATTTACCTCGCGTGAAGCGTTGCAATCGTTTAAACTTCTTTTTTTCCGGACTTGAGTGAAGAATTATGAAAGCAAAAATACAACTCAAGACAGAAGAAGAAGGACTGTGCACTGTGGGACAGATACAGTCATCTGTCGATTGAGTAGGTAGCATTTTTTTTTCGTTTATGTTTTATAACCAGACTCAAATCCTCGCGATCTCGCCAACCGATTCATTTTTTTTAGTACGCGGTGATGATGGGGGATGAATAGGTATACGTTGGATCTGGAACTGGTTTTGCATATGGATGTGCAAGTGGATATCTTTTCTTTCATGGAGTGGAATTTTTTCCTGTATTTCTATTTTGATGTTTGCTTTGGTCATTCACTCATTCAGTTTTCAGTACGCAAATTGGCCTTGGAGCGTTAAGACGTATGTGCATGCAGTTTTTTTTCTTTTTAATAGGTATAGGAATAGGAATAAAAATTGGGGAGTTTGATTAATTTAAAAATGAGTTCCATCCGCTGTTCTTACTGGAACTGTTTTAATATATATACGCCAGGGTGCTCTAAATCTTTTTTTGGATTGCCCTAGTGCCAGATTTGTTTTGGAGCATTCTGGAAATGTTTCACTGCACAATGGTACATTTTCCAGCATCAAACATTTCTGTAAAAGGCACAAAAAAATGTTTGCTACCAAATTCCTATCCCCTCCCCCTTCCTGGATCTTGTTCCTGCAATGGCTATCGTATGGACGATATTTGTAAAGAACTTTTAAAAAAATCTATAAATGTGATAAGACAAACATATGAAAGGAAAACTGGAAACGAAACAGCTGACTCACTGGCTAAAGTCGACGCAACTTGTCGGACCTGAGCCTTTCTGTGGTGTCAGTACTTAAGGGATGCTTCAGGGAATACATTGGCTTAGTACACCTGGGCAGAACTGCACCAAACAGTTTTACCAAAACTCTCCCCCAGAAAATCCTATGCCTATATTTTTACTAATCTGGACAAAAACAACCTAAGAATCCTAACAGGAATTATTACTGGACATGGTCTTATGAAAAAACACCTTCAGGAATTGGATTCTTACCGGACCCCAAATGTAGACTGTGCCTTGAGAGTGATGAATCCTCTCTTCACATTCTCATGGAATGTCCGGCTCTCTTCTGTCTCCGAAAGAAAGTCATTGGGGAAGAAATCGTCACTACAGCAAAACTTACTGACCTACCGCCAGAGAAGATTCTTATCTTCCTGACTGTCTCCGGACTCAATAGATGGCTCTAGGACCCCACCAGGGAAGGCACAATAGGCTCCTCTAGAGAGGCCGCAGTGCCAGGGCCGATAAAGGCTCTCGCGATTTTTTTAATCTAATCTAATCAATGTATATTTCCTTAACCACACCACACCAAATCAAAACAAAATTATTACAACGACCCCAAAAGAAATATCATTGCATATACCAAAGTAGGTATATTAAAGAACTTATGATTCTTTTTCAATACAAATGTAAAATTGCATAATATTGTGTATTTGATGTGAGGCTACTTCTTGTCAGTTGTCACACTTCTTCATATTAAATAAAAAGGATAAAAAGACAAAAAGAATTGTGTAGGTACATTTAAAATTCTCCCTTTCCTATATTCCCTTTTTCTACTTGAGCGTTTTGTTCACTTTGAGTGTTTTTTCGCAATTGGACATGCAGGCGACATCTTGTGAGGTAAAATTGAAACATTTTTGATTCCTCTATGTATATAAACTCAATGCTGATACCTACCCTATACTTTTCGACTTAATTTCAGTCGCTGATTCAGCTTCAATTTGGCAAGCCGCATAATTAGCCGCCTTTCTCTGGATGTTATATCTTCAGCTGTGGGTCCTTTTTGTTTTTTTTTTTTTTGCTATTTCTCGGCATAAGAATCCCAAATATTTGAAAGTCAACGTCCTTCCGAAACCCTTTTGTGGTTTTAATTTAACAAAAATAGTTGTTTCCAGTAGTTTATTTTAAAAACATAATATGTTTAATAAAAATCCTCGATATAAACTCCTGCAATACAATATTCAAAATGGCCTCAGCCAAGTCGCGGACGTTTTTATACTTTCGTTCAGTTGTTGATCATTTTTAGGAAATTCTAATTGTCTTTCCTAATCAGCCCTTAAATGGTATGGCTTTCTTTTGTACCTATTCATAGTAGTAAATGTTTTCGGGAAAACAATTTCTGTAGAAAACGAAAACTGCATATCAAAAAACGAAAAGCGAAAACTTGCTTTATGAAACTCATTTGGTTTTTTTTTTTCTTCCTCTTCGCAAAGGGTAAGCAATATCGATTTTCATTTCGTTGATTGCAATTAAACTTGTTTTGATTTACTTGTGCAGTCTTTCTACATAAATAACCCATGAGCAGCATCGCTATTTTTAAAAAACAAGACTTTATGCAGTGCAGACTGCTCCAGGAATGTCTTCTCTTTTTATACCCTAATTGTTAGGAATAGTTGGTTGGCCGCAATTGGGATTCCACTGTTGAAATAAACAAAGAAAAACCGTCAATGAAAAACTCTCGTTTTTCTTTCATTTTTACGTGAAGCAAAAAAAAAAACGAAAACGACTATGAAACAGATTTCGTTTTTGGTTTCGCGGAAACGAAAATGTCTTTTGTTTTAGAAATTACATGAAGCAAAACGTTCGTGTTACAGAATCCAACTCCAACCCTGACCCCATCCTAGTGATTGGCACTGTACAAGCAACATAACGCAATCAGCTAATATGTCCTTAGTTTGATCCATTCTTGGATTCTAGGATCGCGTTTGTTTTTTGAAAAAAAAAAAAAAAAATAAATAAAAAAACAATTCTAATCACCTCATTATAGTAATGAACCACACACACATCGTTCTGTTGCTTTTGATTTGTTCCCAGCCGTTTTGAGTGATGAAGTTGTTCCTGTATTAAGATGCATTAAGGGGACAGTACACGGCATGTAGAAAGCCCCATAAGTGTAGCTCTGTCGTCAACAGAGAGTTCAGTATATCGTACACATACGTACACTGGTGATAACTAGGATGAGGCCATACATTTTGCAATCGAATTTCACTCTTTATACCTGTTGAAAATGTTTTACCCGGAAACTTTTGCTACCTCTGAACAGGTACATATTTTTCCAACAGTAAGTCATAAAATTTAAGGGTAAATAAAAAACTACAGCTGGAATTTCCGAAGATCAAACAATGAACTACCTACCTGCAAGGCGTATAAAAAGATGCGCAACTAGGACGAGGGCACTGCGAATACTTCGTTACAGGAGTGCACATCAGGGATTTTTTTTTAAATGTTGTTAAGAATATTTAAAAAAGAAAATTAAAAAAAGAACTGTTTTTATTTAGTTAAAAAAAATGTGTTCCGGAAAGACTTTCACAGCGACAGAAAGAGGGAAAATAGATGCTTTCAAGGAGTTAGGACTCTCAGGTCGAGAAATTGCAAGGAGGCTAAATAGAAGTAAGACTGTTGTAAATAGTTATCTTGCGGATCCACAACACTATGTGTCGTCGAGCCATAAATTTTGTAAAAGAAAACTAAGATAATCGTATCAGTCGTAGTTTTAATAATTTTAAGATAAAGAAGGTAGTTAAGTTTTCTAACAGGTAGGGAATATAGCAGTGGCATCACTTGAATTAGAATTATTAAATTCGGGATTCTTTGTCGACGCTATGTTTTCTTCTTTCTACTAGCAGGTAGAAAGAGATGAGATTATAGTAGTTAAAATTTAATGTCACCCACGTACTTTTGCCCTTCTTTCTGGGAAAGTTAGCAAAGAAGAAGAACGAAGCGAAGCGGACCTAATATAATTTACCGGGTAAATTGTTATAAAGAAAACTATAATCGAAATTTGCAATAGGTAAATGATTTTTTTGATTTACGATCGTTCGAAAATTTAAGTGCGTTGCTTCTGGGTAAAAAGCAAAAGCCAGGTTATATTCCTATACCAATTTGTAAGTATTTTGTAAGTGATCTCATTTGAAGCGTGTTAAAGTAATTTCCTTTATAGAAAATAAAATTGAATTTTTGTACTGCCGAGAAGAAAAGGAAGCTGGGAGTTTTTCTTTTTTTATTGGATGCGGCAGTTTTCAATATTTATCATTGGAAAAGGATTCCACATTTGCTTTTGGAGCAACACTATGGGAAAAATCAAAAATGACGCCCGACAGAAGCGACAACATTGCGAGAAAAGCGGTTAATTCTACGCCTTGCCTCAAATTCTACTCTACCAGCGATTAAAATAAGGACCAACAGCGGAGTATCAGCCAGGATAGCAACGGTCCGAAGGATAATACGAAATAGTGGTACTATACAGAGAAGAAAACTTAAAAAGAAACCGGTTTTGAGGCAAGTACACATGGAGCATCGAATGAATTTTACAAGAGAACATGTCGCTTGGAGCAGTGAATTGAAACGCGTTGCTTTTTCGAATGAAAAAAATCTACACTACTTATCCGATTTCGAAAATTCTTTCACCAAAATTTAAAATGCGCCTTCAGAGTGTGGACAAAGGCTGTACATTATCCCGTTAAAATAAAATTTATTTTCGAGGAAACAAATTTTGCAACGTAAGTCGAATAATCATTTGGATCATTTTGATACCTAATATTTTTGTATATAAAAAAAAATAAATGAAAAAATGTCCCATAGCACCGGGTTCTTGAACAAGAACAATATGCTCTTCCCCACACATTTTGTGATGCTATTACTCACATTGCTTTGACAAGATTTTAGCACGATCTTTTTCGCCACCAAAATAAAGGCTTTCAAGCTGGGTATCCTTAAGTAAATTATTCGCTTATAATTTTTGTCTGACTCAAGTGCCTTATTAGGAGGTAGCTTTGGACTTCTGTTTAAATATGGCAAATCCAACGCTATTTCTGTTGAGAACTTCAAATGCTCTCTAAACAGTGTAAGCCCTCTAAAAATACACAAACTGAATCCGCCTTGTCTTTTCCCGTCACTAATAACTCGGGCCCGGGTTAGGATCGAAATACTGTAGGTCAAAATTCTGTTTTCAAAATACTGTATTTCTAAATTCTGTATGAACAAAACTCTGTATTTAAAAATTCTGTAACGTAAAAATGCACGCACTTTTTTACTCCCTAAATATCTACATATTGCTAGGTTCCACATTTCACTTTCACTCGAAATGAAATCGGAAATGAATTTTTGTTTTCTACATTTCACTGTATTCGATTTCAAAATTTTCGGAATTGAGACAAAGTGAAATAGGGTAGTTCGCGACAACGTCAGTGTCAAATGAGAAAAAAAAAAAACAAAGTGACAGCTAAAAAAACTTGTAGGAAAACAAACGAAATTTTATATGGCGGGAGATAGGGTTTAAATTAATTTTGGATTTTTTGAAACAATCTCTACAAATTTATTTATTGAACTTTTGTAAACACTTTTAAGAAACTCTAAATTTCAAGACTGCAATGTTTTCAATTTGTATTTGGCACTTTATTATAAACTTTTCACAAATAAAATGGGCAAAACCTATCTCCCGCCATGTAAAATTTCGTTTGCTTTCCTACAAGTTTTTTTGACATTTCAGTGAAAGAGAAAGCACACTTTTGAAAGGGATAGCTTCGCGAAATACCCTATTGTGATTTGGAAAAAATTTCGGAATTTCCAAATCGCTCGAAATGCAGAACACTGAAAACGAATTCACTCGATTTGCAATTTCGATTTCACTCGATTTCTGGAACCTAGCTGATAGATTTATAAAAACAAAGTGCGACGAATACCTGTAGAATTTTGCTACTGCAATCAAACCTTTACATTTTGCGGTTGCCTTAAAAAATTATTTTTAATATTTACATCAATTAAGAATTGTCTACTCGAAATCGCATCGAATTATGATTCAAGAATTTTTGTATAAAGTATGGAAAATCCATCTGGGGATATTCAAACTCCTTTAAAGTTATATGTGCCCCTATTGTCAACAAACAAAAAAGGATCTGTCCACCGCCTAGGACAAAACGTCACTAATTATAGCAACAATTTCGATGTAGTTAAGGAGTTCACCTACCTCGAAGTAAACATGAACTCCACGAATGACACCCTAGTCGAGATCCGGCGAAGAATTACCCTAGCAAACCGTTGCTACTTCGTTTTGATAAAGCAATTGTGTTCAAAACTCCTAACTCGAAGGACGAAATACGTACCCTAGAAATCTCTGCCAGTTCTGCTTTATGGCGCCGAGTGTTGGACAATGAGCAAGAAGGGAGAGCTCATACTGGGCTCTTTTGAAACAAAGAAGATACAACCACGAACTCTATGAGCTATACCAAGATGTGAATGTAGTCCAATAAGCCAAAACACGTCGACTGCATTTGCTCGGCCACATCGAGCAAATGAACAATACTGCTCCAGCTGAGAGCGTCTTCGAATCGCAGCCCCCAGGTTCGAGAAGACAAGGAAGACCGAACCTCCGTTTCAAAGACCAGGCTATCGCGGATGCCAGAGCGCTTGGTCTGGATAGCGAGCCTCTTCACGGTTTTGTTCCTCGGTAGTACCAAAAGTACGTATCGCTATACGATAAGGTCAGCGACAAGTCTTCGTTGGAGCGATTCCCAATTATATGGAGAAAAAAACCTCTGCCGAAGTTGTTAAGCTGGTATAAATGTTTCCAAGAAACATTCCATTTTCATTGAATGTCCATCGCAAAGTTAAAGGTCCAATCCGAACCAAACAAAAAATCGCCACTCTTCAGCTCGTTGACGGTTCTCCCTCTCCATTCCGATATGGAAAGTGGTGTGGTTCCCTGTTCCCCATCAGTGATTCCGTCGGAAATCATTCTGTCCATCATAATCATATTCTCATTAAATTTCACTTTTTAACCACCGTGAAGTGTACATAATTTTTTAAGTCATTACCGTGAACAACTGCCCCACTGTACAATATACAGTGCATAGTATAGCTAACCAAATAAATGTTAATTCAGAGCCAATTCCAACCGCCACGCCACATTTATGTGTGAGAAACAACAATGGAAGCAGTCGAACCGCTTTGTCGCGCTGCATGCACCAACCATTATGCGGCTCCTTGCGCCCCCACCTCTTGTGCGACGCGACGCATTAGCATAAAGTTGAGAAAAAAATAAAGGTTTTCCATGCGCCGCCCATTTTCCTGTACCCTTTTGGACGGTCGACGTTCGCAATTGGCTGCAGGACGCAGTGTTGCGCCGGTGGTCATGTTGTTTTGCCCCGGCCAGAGCCACTCTATACACTATACTCGGTCGGCATTAATTGATTCCGCGAAGGTGTGAGCCGGTGTGCAAGAAATATGTCTTCTCCCTTTCCATTGCTTCGGGGGTCGGTTTTGGGTTCGGGTTCGGGTAATGTCTTCTGACAGGTCTCCCAAATCACAGCCGAGTTGGTGTTCTCGTTTGCAATTTTGATTGCAAGATGCTTATCGAGCATCTGCCTTTCTCTGTCTCGCTTGTTGGCTGTTGTCCTTCGTCCAATTGTGGGCAGGCAAGCAGGCAGTCGGCAAAAAAGTGCAGAAGTCTTGGTCTCCGCGAGTCACCCACTGCGCGGCGAGAACTCCTACTGCTGGGCACCAAAACAGTGGTACCTAGATGTGTTCAGGTAACACACAGTGCAGTGCAGTGCAGCCCATGCCACTGTCACGACTTTATCGATGGAAAATCGCCTCTTGTGTTGGAAAAGTCATGCTTTTCATACCCCCAAAGATGTTTTGCTGCACATCGGGGATCACCTTGTTGCGCAGACAATTTTTTTTTATTGTTGTTGCTGTTTCTGTGTGTGCCTAGTATGCTTTTCCATCGTTCAGCAATTACTAGTGCACCTCACCATCGATGCTGTTTCTAAATCAGGATTCCAAAGCATCAGAGATTCAGTAGGGCGATAATGCAGCCAGCAGCAGCTTGAGGGAGGCAAAATAAGTGTTTTGGCAACAACATAACTCTGAACCCTATTGGAACCTCTGTTCCTATGGTGCTGCCTGGCTTGGGTTTGTGTTTTTCCTCGCCAGCCGGGTGGAATTCGCTATTAGAAAGGGAGTTAGGAGTCGTTTTTGCCGGCAATCTTGGCACTTGCTCGAATGGGAACTGATTGGGATCAGGCGCTGTTTTTGGTCACAATGCTCGAGTGGAATCTTGTGGCGATGTTGCACTTATCAATCTGTGAGTGGAGCGCTGATGTTCTTCATCGTCGATGGAAGTATGGAATCTGACGGTTCGAAGTGTGTGACACCTGTATTCGCACGTTGGCACAGCATTTCTATGGAAATCAGTTTGACAGAACGCGTTCTAAGGCGAAATTCTATAGTTGCTTTAGGGAAATGGAATGCGATTGCGAATGCGGTGCAAGGACAAAAAGCGTTGCAAAACTTGGAAATGCCATCGACAGTGGTCAGAAGTCGTACATAGTTTGTTTGGGCACATTGCAGATGGAGATCGGCTAATATGGTGGAAATATTTATGTCCAACAACTCACAATAAATTTATTTTATTTATGAAGCTTCCAAATCGTTCGACGATCGAAGAAAAAAATTAAATTGACGCTCCATTTGCTGTGCTTGTCTTAGTTACAGGAAAGTGTTAAAGTGTATAACTTGTCTGTGAAATGTCAACGAATTTTTTTTTTTTTGTTTTATTTGAAAAGCCGATCAAGGACATTATCTATAGCCACCGGTAGTCATTCATTAGCGCGCATCTGAGATGTGCAAACCTCGATGACTCTTGTGCATAGATCAGGCTGAATTTGAGCGATGGGACGGATTTATGTTGACTTTGAGGGCACCCATCGTTTGCGACTTGCTGCATAGACCTGCGACTTAAAGAAACCCCACAAGAAAAAATTGAATCCACGATCTCGGCCCACGCCACCTCTACGTGAGATAACCATGCGCTGAAATCGTTCCATTAAATGTCCATTGCCGCACATATCGCCGGCCGTCTTGTTGGAACTACATGATGACGTTCACATCCAAGTCATCGAATTTGGGCCGAAATAAATTGGTTATCTTTTCAGCGAAAGACCGAGTTCTTTTGGCTGGTGCTGAATTGACTGCCTTCGGTTCTCCTCCTTCAAAAACACCTCGATGATTGGTTACTTTTATGTCCTTTCTCTTCCTTCTTGTGGGTTTGGATCGATTTCAAATGCAAAACAAAAAGAAGACACAAAACAAAATGGAAATTTCGGCAACTGGCGGTGGAGCGAATAGACTGCACAATTTCAACCATTTGGAAGAATCCACTATTAGAATGCTGGAAATGGAAACCTGCGTCAATCCACCTGGCAGACAATTTGGGCAAGAGGATGAAAATTTGAACGAAGAAACTACTGTTTCAAATGCCATAGAATCAGTCTTGGAAAATTCTATGGAGGATCTTGATGATTTTGGCCAGAAGTATCCCAGAAAAACATCGCGCGATGAAAGACTACAAACGGAACGCAAAACTCTGTTAGAAACTCAAACTTTTGACAGAAGGAGTTCAATGAGAATATGACAAATCTTATGGGTGATATAAAGAAGAAGCATGAAGAATACTACTCAAAAAAATTGAAACAAAAAGACGAAATAAAAAAATTAAGAGGAAAACAAATCATCGAATGACTAAATTAAAACTAAAAATAGAAATCCTGGAGATTAAAAATAAGAAACAAGAAGTTATGAACTTCCAGTTTCTCTCTCTCTTTTATTATAACAAAGACTACCTGCACCTAAGATTGGCCTGTTTAAGTTTGTTTTATTATTATTATTATATAATTAGCAACTTACTTACTTATCGGGCTCCCGCCCCGTGAAGAGTCTCTGCCTGAGACACTGCAGCCTTCCAACCTCTACGATCCCGGGCACGCTGCTTCCGCAGTTGTCCAGACTAAGCGCTCTGGCATCCGCGATAGCCTGGTCTTTGAAACGGAGATTCGGTCTTCCCTGTCTTCTCGAACCTGGGACTGGGATTCGAAGATCCTCTTAGCTCGAGCATTATTGCCCATTCGATCGATGTGGCCAAGCCAATGTAGTCGCCTTGTTTTGACTTTTTGGACTACATCCACATCTTGGTATTCGCGATTGTATCTTAACCTCCATTCGCCCTCCTCGTCCTCGCACACAGGACCAAAAATCCACCGAAGTATGTTTTTTTTCGAAGGAGCCCGGAGTATCAGCTTTCCCTTCTTGCTTACCGTCCAACACTCGGCGCCATAAAGTAGAACTGGCAGGATAAGGGTTTTGTAGAGCACACATTTCGTCCTTCGAGTTAAAAGTTTTGAACCCAATTGTTTTTCCAAACCGAAGTAGCAACGGTTTCCTAGGGTAATTCTTCACCGGATCTCCACTAGAGTGGCATTCGTGAAGTTCATGTTTACTCCGAAGTAGGTGTACTCCTTAATTACCTCGAAATTGTTACTATCAATAGTGACGCAGGAAAGCACGTCTCCTTGCCGAAATCCGCTGCATGTTTGAAATACCCCGGCGGAACTACTTCCAAACTGCACGTTGCACCGCGTGTTTTTCAGCGTCACGCGACACAGCACACAGCTAAATCAGTTGTGCCGGGACTCCGAATTCGGCCATTGCCATTTAGAGCTCCTGGCGATGTATGCTATCGTACGCGGCTTTGACATCGATTAATAGGTGGAAATTCGATGGTCTTTTTCCAGGATTTACCTCAGTGTGAAAAGTTGGTCTATAGTCGATCTGCCGGGCCGGAAGCCACACTGGTACCTGCCGATTAGTGTGTTGATTTAAGACGTTCACACAGTACGTTGGATAGGATCTTGTATGCGACATTTAGCAGGGATATGCCTTGATAGTTCTTGCAAGACATAGGATCGCCCGTTTTTGTAGATGGGGCATATGGAGCTGATAGTCCAGTCATCGGGCATGTTTTCTTCCACTTATACTTGGTTGATGATTCGGTGCATGCTCCCTACCAAAACATCACCACTGTAGTTAAAGAGCCTACGGCCTCGTTGCTCTTAAGCTCTTTTTTATAGCTAGGCCAACTTCTTCTATACTAGGTGGTGGAACTGGTTCTTCATTGACTGGACGTGGGTTCTCTTCTTGCGCTATCACTATAAACCATTCGTTTGTGTGAGTTTTTATTTTTGGGACGATTGGAAGGGATCTACAATTTTATGCCGAGTCGAGTTAGACTCTCGGATGTTTGTCAGACGTTCGCGAGAGGTGGCGCAGTGGAAATTTACTTAAGATGTAATTTGTGTTTTTCCGGGGATCGAAGCTGGGACCCCTCGCATAGTAGTCCAGGACACTAACCACTGAGCCACTGCGCCCACGATTGCTATGTCGTCGTCGGAATATCCAACCTGCAGCTGTGTAAATGGCAATCTCTTCAAGTCTGTCGAGGAGAGAGTCCATACATCTCCTTGCATGCAATACTGCAAACTCGTTCTCTCAGTTTTTAAGTTCCCGTCTGAATGATCTTCGCCCTTGTATTCAGCATCTTACCACCACCACCCATCAGGGGAAGATTGTTGTCAAAAATGTGCAGGCCTTTGCATTGTTCTCGAAATATTTTATTGAAAGTGTCAACTGATCGTAATTGATTAGTGATCAACCATGTTGTCGAATATTTTGCCATTTAGTTCGAAAATATATTTTAAAATTATGTCTGGAGGACCATTTTCCCGGAGCACATTCGTTTCACAAATTGTAGCCTCTTTGGGTCAAGTTACATATTTTCGTGTTTCGACATAAATTTTCCACAAATATAAACCACTTGTGAGTTGGGACAACTTAAAGTCCCAGGTTCCCCTAACATTTAGGAAAATTGTCATACAACGTGATCAATTTTAAAGTTAAATGAATTTTGTTAGTCAAAAAATCCCAGCTTAGATGGTCTTCAGTGAGTTTTTCATCAACCCACCGACCATATTCACTGAAGACATTTAATTTCCCCACAGTTTGAGTGCTCTTTAATCAAACTCCGCGCTTTGTGATGGCTTTACTTTGACAATGTCGGATGCAGGGGGTCTTTCGACAGTTCTTTAAAATGTGCCCAAATACAACTGTCAGCCCATAAGGCGAACAAAAAGAACCTTTCATTTCGAATCAATGCCGATTAATGACGCTGACCCTTGGAAAATTACATTAATGGATTCCCATTCGTATTCCACGTGAATTTGCGGGGGTGAGTTGTTTCACCTTCACACCAATCCAGCTTTATAGTACACATCGACGACAACAAGCAAAGCAGGGGATGGAATTATTGTACAAAGGATTTTAATCTATACCCAAAGGTAGAGCTAGATTCCATGTTGTTGTTCATGTCATCATTAATCGGAATTGCGCACACCAAACACACACTCCCACTCGCAAGGAGAACGACCGACGAAAGTGACATCATTGGAACTCGAATCCATCTCGAGGGTTGTTTTGTTTTGACAAAATTGTAAAATTTATTACGAATTAACAGCGCGTATCGAGTGTGCAATTGTATAGCACACGACAACGCGGGGGTGGCTTATATACCTCATTATAAAATCAATTGAAATCAAAACTCATTTCAATGCATGTGTCGAGGATCCTCTGACAGGAACACAGTCACCGAGAGTGCGATAGATGGCACAGCGCTAGACTCTAATTAAATAAACGAGCGATGTCATAAATTACTGCGGTGTCCCATGCAACCGGCTTTCGGGATGACATCAAATTGGCATGCGAGAATATATCAATTATATTGGGGGCTATGTAGAATAGACACAGACAACCGGTGTGTCCTTTTTTTTGTTCATCAAGAGCATATGTTGGTCCGAAACCACAGTCGCACATGATACAGAACCCTCTGGGTTCCTTGGCACTGTTCTTAGTTCTCAAACATGCATCTCCCAAGGTGGAGGACACACACAAAACATGCATTTTGCGGTTACACAGATAGACAGACAGACAGATGGGATATCGAAAGGCGGAAGGAATGCGCATTATACTTTACTATACGCAAATAAATAGGTGCATCACGCAAGCCAATTAGTTACGGGAAAGGGTGTAAAATTGTGTGCTCCTATCCATGTCCTGCGCGCATAGAGAATACTCGCAGGTATTCACTCTGACTACACTGTAGATACGGTGTGATAAATGCATGCAACGACAGCTTAAATCAGCTAAACAAGGACATGCCATGAGGAAGTACAAAACTTGTGTATATGTATGCACAAATGGCAGTTGGGGCTATTAAAAACGTATTAACCTGTGTATCGAAAGGGGTGTGAGGGGCAAACGTTGCAAAAGCGTTATTGTAATTGAATCTTAGAAAATAATTGTCATGCGGAAGCTCCTGGAATGCCTCCCTTCGCATAAAAGTGAACCCTGCCCACGGTAATACACGCACACAATAATGACTGTGGGAAGTTATACCTATGGAATAGGTCTCCCCATAACAGACGCCCCATTGTGTGTCACAAAATACCACCATCTTTCAAACGAAATTAGAACTTCAATTGAACTTTCGTAAATATACAGCTATTGAAGGTTCTACTGACTGAAGTTTTCGGTGGTAGGTACTTGTAACTCGGCTAAGACTCGTTCCATTCTTCGTGGTCCTTTAAGTTTGAGATGCGAATTCTAGGAGCCGATTTTCTCTGTTAGTTCTACTGTTCATTGGATCTACCATTTTCGTCTGATGAGATCTACTCAAATCATGTCCGTTGGCCGTATATAGTTGTTCAGTCGTTATGTTCTTGCAACTGGACGAATTTACATTCTGACAGACGGAAACTTTCTTTTATAGAGAGATCAAGAGCGGAGACATTTCATCTTTGTCTGATGCAACAACTGTAAGGGTATATGGACGAATTTAGCCAACAGTGGCAGTTCGGCAGCGTTCGGCAATAACGCCCAAGGATATAATTGATTTGGAAATAACGCCCAAAAAATGCATAGCGCCCAAAAATACACAACAAGATGGAAGTACAACCCCCTGCTTGGGGTTACTGACAGATTTGGAGTATGTGCGAAATTGGATATATTGAAGATTTTTTTTGTAGTAAAAACTCCCAGCTACTACAAAATCCAACAGAAACCCAAGAAGGGTTGCTGGGGGGCAGCATGCCCCCTCCATACTTTTTCCACTGTTTATAGATTTCCACTTACTTTTTTGGGCTTTACTGCTTGTCAAAAAAACGAACCCTGGAAAGGAAATAACACCCAAAATGAGTTTTTTTAGGGCGTTATTTCCAAATTGAGGCACAGTAGCGCAGTGGTCAGTGTGCTGGAGCTGGACTACTGTGCGAGAGATCCTAGGTTTGATCCCCGGGAAAACAAAAATTCATCTTAAGGTTTTTTCTACTGCGCCACCTCTCGCGAACGTCTGACAAACATCCGAGAGTATCACTTTCCTGAAAAAGCTTCTCAATTCAGGCGTTCGGTCTAGACATGGAATTGTAGGTCCCTTTCATTCGTCCCAAAAATAGAAACTCACACAAACGAATGGCCCTAGGTAGGCCTAGGGTGTCTACCTGCCTGTTGCGCCGCCCATTTATTTTTATTTATTTTTATTTATTTCCAAATTGGCATCGCCAAAATAGGTTCAGTTCAAAAGTATAGATAGGCTTCTGCAAATGAACTAATTTGACGAATTTGTATTGTAAGTTTAGTTCGGTTGTTCATTTTTTCCGATGGAGGTTATTTTCTCACATCATACCTAAGAACTTTTACTGTTCCACTTCCCTACATGTGTCATGATTTTTTAAGAGTTTGGTTTTTAAAATTAAAAAAAAAAAAATAAAAATTTGCAAAATTGAGTGAAATTTTTATTGGTGTCGATCAATTCATTTGTCATTTACTTTTTGAATATTATTTCGTGTAAATATTGACCGCGACTTCAAGTGGTCCATCGGGAATGCCCAATTTTGACATACTTTTTCCAACATATCGACTGGTATCTCGCCAATAACCCGAGTTATGTTGTCTTCCAAAGCGTTGCTGGCTTATCAGCATAGACTTCACATATCCTCACAAAAATAGTCCCAAAACGTGAGATGAATTGCTCTCGCCTTGAATTCGCGCTACATTTTTTACTGAGCACGATTTTTGATAACAAAATTCAATTAGCAAACGTTGCTCGTAAGTTATGAAATGGTGAAATGGGGTTTACCACGATATATCGAAAAAAAAAATCTCGAATGCAAAAATCTAGAAAAAAAAAATCTCGAATTAATATTAAAAATGGCGTTAAAAAGTGAGATGCGTATGGGGGCGCATGCTGCCCCCTGAAACCCCCCTGCTTGGGTTTACTGTTTGGCTATGGGATGGGTGTAAATAAAAAATCTCGAATTTATTTTTTATTTTCGAGATTTTTTCGAGATATAGTCTTTCGAGATTTTTGTACATTCGAGATTTTTAGCCTTCGAGATTTTTGTCATTCGAGATTACATCATGATCCCGGCGGCCATTGGCAGTATTTTTATGTAACAGCAGTTTTTTTCTTACATTTTCATGTGGTAGATTTGGGAGTGTTATGTAGGCACGAATAGGTACTATAAATTAGGTGGCAAAAGTAATAACGGTAAGTAATAACCCGCCTAAAGATAAATTAGGTAATAATGGTGGTGAAAATTAACACCTAAAATGTTGTCGCTCCCATTGCCGCCTGCTAAAATTTATCTTCTCCGTATAGACACACTAGACCTAGCTTCTCACAAGCATTTCTTTTGTATGAGTTTTTATTTTTAGGACGAATTGAAGGTACCTACAATTTTATGCCGAGTCCGACCGGCTGAAGTCAGAAGCCTTCCATGACATTTATGTCCTCGGACATTTGGCAGACGTTCGTGAGAAGTGGCAAAGTGGAAACCACCTTAAGATGTAATTTGTATTTTTCCGGGAATCGAACCTGCGATCCGTCGCACAGTAGTCCAGCACATGAGGAATTGCGACTACGGAAATGAGACTTTGCCGCTCCGTGGACAGAGATTCGTTTGTTTATATATGCAAGCTTACAAAAAGCTGCAAATGTCGAAAGCGTGCGTATGAAGCACAGCTACTTGAACAGTAGACCTAACGACTGAGCCACTGCGCCCACATATTTGAAAATATTTGGCTGTCATTGCGTTCACACAAAGAATTCCTAAAAACTTATTATGTGTTAAAATTCTATTCTATTCTCGGAACTTTCCGCAAATCCGCATTTTACAACAGTCGTGCTGAGCGTCCGTTGAAGCTTACCATTCGTCGAAATATAAAGAAATTCGAGGAAAGTGGTTCAGCGGCTGATCGAAAAGCCACACTACCTACTTCAACGAAACTCGTGATCATGGTGACATGTGGTCTCAAAAGGGCGGTGCGATATGTGTCGCACATCGAACGAAACACTAAAGTTATTGAAGGCGAAGTTTCAGAATTGCTTATAATCTCAGGAAGAGTCGAAGTCATTTCAGCACTAAGATTGTGCGATTTGGTGTAGGTTAAGTTACACCTCTGGTCAATGTTAAAAAGAAAGCAACAACTGTCGACCTTGATGACGTTTTTCGAGTTATCCAAAATTGGACCTCTCGGATGGCATTAGGCAATAACGCCCAAGGAAATAGCGCCCAAATCGATTTGGAAATAACGCCCAACACAATTCACTGCAGTTTTTCGAACCTACTGCCCTTTTGAAGGCGTGTAAAGCCAGTATGGATTTCCTCGATCGTGCAACAATCTCTTCTCTTTAGGCGTTTTTCTTTTTTAGTTCAGTTCAGAGCGAGCGTGAACTGTCAAAAAAAAGTTCGTTTTTCTTTTTTCGCTCAGAGAATGTTCAGAGTACGTTCAGAGCGCGCTCTACGAGCTCAGAATAAATTGACTGAGCACACTGAGTAAAAGGTGATTATGCACTTTACAGTCACATTTGACAGAAAAAATAACAGGATAAACAAAATAGTTGAAGTGGTGGACGAGAGTTGTTGTTCTGGCACAGAAGGTAAACCAAATTGAATAAATAAGAATTAATAAACAACAATATGACATCTATGTGCTGGAGTGTGTTTCATAAACAAATCAGAACATTCCGAGCACGCTTGGTTCAGACCGCGCTCATAATGCTCGAACTCTGTTTTGAAAAGTTTACCGCCAAAAGCAGCTTACACCATCCTGTGTGTAAAAATGATCCTGGCGATGCAGGCTCATGCTTCGCCAATGTTGATTCTGTACATGCCTTAAGCGATACGAAAATTATACTCGGTCTCGGGTGTTTGTCGGACTTGTGAGGGAGTGGAAAAAACCTTGGATCCCAGCACACTAACTATTGAGCCAGGGTACATCTCTCATGTCCTTCTCTAATTGTAGACGCTTCTATAGAAGATCGATAGTCGCCAAGGAAATCTATTTTGGCATTTCATCAGTAGAATGCTTTTGTTTAAGATCTTAACCAGGATACTTGTTATAATAGGATACTTGACACTTTGATGAATTCCTAGGGCCAGTCATCACTTTCAGTTCTCAGAACTTTTGTCAGTGCTCTCTATCTTAACCGGCGACGCACGTCCTAGCAACAGATGTAGCTTCAAAAATAATAACGAATCTGATCACAGTTTTGACTGTTTTCATCTCCCAGCCAAACGTAGCAACACAAAAAGTACCCCATCAATTCCAGTCCCGTTTTTAAGTTGCTATCTCATTGATTTTCTTTTTTCATTTCAATCGTTTTGTACATTATACTTGGAATACCAAAAGATATCATGACTTGATAACGATTCCTAATGAACTTTGTGTCCAAGAGCAAGCAAACGACGACGAAGCAGGGGCCGCATTTCATAGAAACAACAAATCAAATATCCCAAGGATAATCGACTTAGTTAAGCTATTGAGCAAACCAACAACCGCCCCACCCCATCCGCCCACAGACACACATACAGAGCGATTGGTATACAGATCCCCTCGAGATGTTTTCAGTGAGTGGCGGCGGCGGTGGTGGTGGCTCAATACTTACCAACTTTAACACAATAGACACCCACAAGTATCCATTCATCTCGAGCAAGAAGCGTCCAAGAGATGTATTCTCTCTACGTGCACTATCTATCGAAAAACAAGTGAATAGATATTTTATTCTGTTTTTCTTTGGCTGATTGTGGGCAAATTTTGTGCGGGAAACTTACTACCCCCCTTCGGGCCTTTCAGCATAATCAGGATAATTGCAACCGAGAATATACATTTGTTGTGTGCCTTCTGTCTGTTTGCTTGTCTCTGTTGTGTGTGATGCTGCTGATGCCTATGTCCTGCCGAGAGTTAAGATTTGTTTACCAAAGGAAAAAAAAAAACAGGACTCATCCTGAGAGGCTATTGATACCAGGGAACTAGCTGTGGATATGTATACATTTGAAGACATCATTAGTTGAATAAACGTTCTTAATTTAGCGTTGATTTTAAGTCTGATAAACAAATCGAACGAAACAGGAATACACAATAGGAATTAAGTTCTTTGCTTGTCCTTTTTTGATTTTGATTCATAGTCACACAGAGTGTGCGGTATTGGTATCCCTTTTTCATCAAATAATCAAATTTAAATCTGTGTAAAGGGGTGGTTATGGAGTGCAGTCGTAGGTATATCTATGCGCCCTTTGTTGTAGCTGAGCTATGAGAGTTCCACAAAGTATCGCTTCTGTTTGCTATTGAGGTTATAAATTGTTTACCAATACTCAAAGAAAGACTGGGATAATCACAAAATGTCATTCAACGACATATGGACGGGTTTTTTTTTTTTAGCCAATACGGCAACAACCAAGTTTGGGATTACTTCTTCGGGTGGCAATGCCAGCGTACTTCACTTTTACTTTAGATGGCGCTTACAGTTCGACATGAACCACGTCCTCAACCAATAAGCCCCTCACAGACAAAATGGTCCCTAGACAGCCTCCAGTTACGCA
Organism: Cheilosia scutellata; assembly: GCA_955612985.1. Classification (NCBI taxonomy): domain Eukaryota; kingdom Metazoa; phylum Arthropoda; class Insecta; order Diptera; family Syrphidae; genus Cheilosia; species Cheilosia scutellata. The sequence goes on from OY015311.1 coordinate 68,189,271, forward strand.
CATCAAGTTTTTGACGAATGGATGGGAGCGGGTCGAAATTCTGCTTTCAAAATTCTGCTTTGCAAAATTCTGACTTTTAACACAAAAATTCTGATTTTCAACATTTTTTTCTGTTCTGTCTTACTAAATTCTGCTTTTTAAAATTCTGACAGGCAATATTTTAAACAAATAAATTCTGCTAATTTTTATTTTTTTTTTTTTTTTTCAATTACACAGGTGGTTACCAGGAACACATACAAAAAAAAAAAATAAACAGCCAAAAAATGACAAATTATTTCATAATTGCAATATAATTTTTACATTTATTTAATTTTTCACAATAATACATATATCCATCCACGCTAGGGTTGCCAGAAATAATTTGAAGAAAGTAGTTATCGAGCATGAAAATCGCAAACTTTCCCGGACAAAATAGGATCTAAAAAAGAGTACAAAACTAGGACCAAAATGCGCGTACTATTGCGGTAGCTACATCCATGTTTTAGGGCCATGTGTCATTTGCGCTGAGTAATTATTATCGGCTGATTTTCTGGCACATGATGAAACTGTTGAAAAAAGAAGTTGACTAAACTCAATCTAAAAACAGAAGTATTTCTTTGGTCAAATACTCCATATTTTTCCAACTTCTAATTCCAATTGGTGAGAAGAGATAAAGAAAATCAATTTCTGGGATTTTGGAAATTTAGCTTGGGACCCGAATTATTGGCGACAAAATATACTTCGTATTTTACAAACAAAAAGTTTGCCAAAAAAAAAATGTATATTTTCGGTGGATTTTTGACCTCTACCAAATATTATTTTAGGGTTTCTAACAGAAGCAAAAGTCGTTCCAATGCTGGGTGAAGAGAAAGTCATAACCTGTTTGAATGGTATCAAAGTTCCTGGTATTCTATATTCATTGTCGAGCAATTCAGCAAAATATTTTATATTTTTTAAGTGATTACATCGACTTCAATTGGTAAGATAGCATATTGTTGTGGACATAACATTTTTTCATTCAGTGTTTTCGAAACTTTCTTTTGTCTATTACGAAAGTTGATATTACAATCATATTTTTCAGAATTCACTTGACACTTTCAAGCTCTGTTAATTTCGAATTTCCGAATTTCCTCATAAGGAAGAAAAACCCGGACAATCTAGAAAAACTATCCCGGACGTTGCCCACATAAGCGAAAAAGAGTACATGCGTCCGGGAAAACTCGGACGGCTGGCAACGCTAATCCACGCACACCTTATCTTTTCCTTTATTGGATTTAACTACAGATATATTCATTTTCACTCTAGAAGCACACGTTCACTCACAAACGTATATTAACAGAATATTTGTCTAAACCAAGAGAGCAAACTTAAAACCAATAAAAAAACTCCTTTTACCTCTTCTTCTATAATAAGTGAGTAGGTAGGAAGAATGTTTTACATAAATAATAAAAAAAGGTTTGGAAAATGTTAAAAAGTGCGCGCTTTTGAACATTTTCCAAACCCTTTTTTTATTATTTGCAGAATTTTGTAAAGCAGAGTTTTGAAAAGCAGCATTTTGAAAAGCAGAATTCTGAAAAGCAGAATTTTGACCTCGCCAGAATTTCGACCCCAACCCCGAATGGATTCGTCATTTGTTAGGCGAATTGGTCGGAAGGCACGTCCTCGAGGAACGACAATCGCCCAAATTATGGGAAGCACAATTTTTGAGTAAAAGGGCTGTCACAAAAGCTGCACTGATAATCAACCAACGACCAACCAATTTGGTAGTTTGTCGATCTGCCGGGTCGAAATTGAATTTTAGACAAGTTCCGAAAAAGGTTAGCAGCTTATAGAGACAGTACGAGATAACCATCTTTTGCAACCTGCAGTCAAACTATGACAATGACAATTTATAGCATAGCTAAAAAGTCCATCATCAGTGGGTTTATAATTGATACCTTTTGCAAAGATTGGGGGGAATAAACAGCTTTCCAGAACATTGCAATACTAAGGTCCTGGGAGGCCAATTGACGAACGCTAATACCTATAGTAAGACAAGAGAGTCCCAATATCGAATGAAGACAGAGACAAATGTAGCGTAGTAGTAAAGGGCATTAAAGGTAAACAAATGAGCCGACATGACATTTGATGAACATTTATTTCGGGCATAAATGGGCCACCACGGAAACTTGTCATTGATACTGCATCTTAAATTTTCAACCATTTCTTCGAGCATTTAAGGCTCTATCTCACGAATGGTCGTTTGATGTTGGCTTTCAAATGGTTATATCGTTGTTGGCTTGTGCCCAGACCAAAGACTTTAAAGATCTTCACAGAAAGTAGTCCAACGGCGTCCTCATACGGTTTTTGGCGGCCTGGTCACATGTCCATTTCTGGAGATAGTGTCATTGAAACACTTTCTTCAATAAATCTATGGCCTGGTGTCGAATACAATTCATCGTCAACGACGATGACGTTTGTACAGCTAATTTTCGAGACAAGTTGTCAAAAGTGTTTATCATATACAAACTTATTTCTTCTATGGGCTGGGCATCCATTGAACTGTTTTTTATAGGTTTTTTGTTTTTTATCTCCACTAATTACAGAAATGCATGCATAACAAGTTTCACATTTTGTAGGGTTGGCTAAACAACCTATTCACGTGCATTTTTTACTATAAAAGTTCAATCTCTTTCTCCTATCTAATTACAGTGACAAAGACCACACAACAGTCATGTATGAGAGACAGAGAGGCTCCCAACATAACATCCTAACATCGTGCTATAGGCCCGTCTGAGGACCGCCTGTCCTCACTAACCAACTGGTCCAACGCGTAACAGACGAAAAATGGGATTTGGTGATACATTGTGATGCTAACTCTCATCATATACAATGGCGTAGCACAAGCATCAACCCAAGAGGTAAGTCACTTTTTGAATTCCTTATCCTTATTTGATAACAATATTCCAGTAGCGAACAGAAGTTCAAAGCCGACTTTTGTTATTAATCCAGTCAAAGAGCATTCAAGGCAGAGACACAATGTGCAAAACGCTGAACTTGGAAAGCCTACTGCAACGAAGTAGAGACCACTATAGAATCAGCTGGACTCAGTAAAATCCTTGCTTAAGAACCCATCGCTTTGGGCTCTCTTAAAGACCCTAAAGACCGGTGGACAAAATCGTGTCATGAGACCCTCGAGCTCCTTCCCCACACTCACTTCCCAGGATGTAAGCCCAATGAGAATAATGACCCGGATGTAGAGTATTGCACGGATAATGCTGCTCCAGTGGAAATGCTAAAGGTGGAAAAGATAATTTGGGTAATCAACTCTTTTTCACCGTATAAATCTCCCGGAATTGATGGGCATCTTTCCTATGATGCTACAAAAATGCGAGGGCATATAACCTCACAACTGAGAAATGTATTCCTAAGCCACTTAAAGCTAGGATACGTTCCAAAATCAGTTTCGGGTATGAAGACCACCTTAACGTCTGGTGGTCTTCATACCCGAAGCTGGCAAGTCCAGCCACACTACTGCCAAAAACTTTAGACCCATAAGCCCAACCTCATTTGTTCTAAAAACTTTTGAAAGGCTTATAGAATAAACTAAACTTGGATGTTATATCTCTGGCTCAACACGCCTATATAAAAGTCAAAAGTGTTGTAAGACGTAAGTCGCTGTCTTGAAGAGCCACGGGTTCTTGGCGCGCAGCACAACGTAAGACTGTGCTGCGATCCCGAGCACAGAAGTGTGTCTGAAAATGAAAAAGCTGATGAGGAAGAAAAGCGGGTGCTCCCTTGAATTAAACCAGGCCGACACCCAGCAATGATTCCCCCCCTGAGATCTCAGATAGACGATTGGGAACAAAATATTATTGGAAGATGGAGCAAGCTCGACTTCTGTGCCATAACCCGGAAAATGTGGCCAATCTATAACAAACAGAAAACTGAAAGAATCTTATAATTAAAAAAGAAATCCTCATCCTCGATTGTGGGTATTATCACCGGACAAAATATTCTGAAATACCATGCCTACCAAAAAAATGGGAATTAGCACATATGTCCTGTGCAGAGGATGCGGTGATTAGGAGGTGCATGAGGACACCCCACACTTTCTATGCCACTGCCCAGCGCTCTGACACGTAAGAAATAGAATCCTTGGTAGCTTCTTTTTCGAGGATTTAGAAGAACTTTCCGACAGGTCCATTAATGACCTACTTAAATTTGTAAGTAAATCGGGTTGGTTAACCAAATTGGCAAAAACTAGCACCTTTTTTTTTAATTTTTTCCCTAAAATTTCAAGTTTGAAAGTATTTTTTTCAAAAACTATTATTAAACTATTTGATTTAAAAATCAAATCCGCCTAAACGGAGCGTGATAGACCCCTAAAAAATGATTTTAGGCGTATTTTTTTGGGAATCTATAGCTAGCTCACTTTTACTTTTACATGCAAAACTGGTATACTCACTTTTGGTTTTGTTATACTCACTTTTGGTTTTACATGTAAAACTGTTATACTCACTTTTGGTTTTGTTATACTCACTTCCCAAAAAAATACGCCTTTTATTGAACCCCTCATTTTTTGGTGCCTAAGTTAACGTACGTATTGATTCGGCACATTCTCTCCAGCTACAATTTGACAGATGAGTTTTTTCAATGAATAGAGCTACCTTGATGAGGAATCCCTTGAAAGTGAAAAATTTTAGATCAAGGAATAGCAGACAAGGAAAAAAGAAAGCGCAACGAAAATAAAACATTTGTTTATCGATGAATTTTTGAAGGAAGACATTTTCATCAAACAGTTGTTTTTTGTGATCTGAAGAAGTCTCCATCTTTCCATTTTGTACATCTACTAATTTCAAATACTTACTTAATTTCAACTAGTATTTTATAAAAAGTAATTTCAGAAAACGGAGTTGGAAAATTTGTTTCATAGTTTCGCATCATTCGAAAAGCAGGTTGACTGAAATTGTTAATGTTTTACATGTAAAATCGGCACAATCCATCAGCTCACGGATGCATAAAAAAAAACGCGCGGGTTACCCCTAATGTGCTTAGCCGTATTAAACTGAGGTTTGTTGCACTGTGCTGTGGCTGAGTGCTTAGTGTAGTTGACCACTGTACACTAGTCGTGGTGTGGTCGACGTGGTTCTATGTAGGTAATCGATTGAGACTCTTTTTAATGCTTTGCTACTCTAAAAATTGTCGTTTTCCAATATTTCGTCCTTACAATAAACATTTGCCTCCGTTTTGTGATTTATCTCTAGATTTATTTATTGCAGACTTATTTGCTTTCTGGTCTATAGGCTTTCGATCGGAGATTGCGCTTATCACATCCGCTAAACTGTTGCGTAGGCGGAGGCGCAGCACGCAAGATGCGGCTCTCCGGCTTTCTCCGTACCCATGAATTGGATTGTTTACATATGCTCTTGTCTATCAGGACAATGTCCACCAACTTGTGCAACCTTAGCTCACATGAGTGTCGAAAAGTAGAGTTTGCAGAGGTGACACCCATTATGCGATTTTAACCAAACTTCACAACATCGATCCAATACCGACGATTGTCTAAAAAATTTGAGTTTAATCGGTTCGGTCGTACATACAAATGTAGGTGCTTTGATAACTATATGAGCATTTCTAAAAGACTGCCTCGGTTTTTCAATATTTGAGTCAATCACTATCAGGGACCAAATCCGTGAACGAGAAATAAGTAAATGACTGAATATATATTGTTTCGTTCTCAGATGAGACGATTTGGCTCCATGTACAATGTACATGACGTGCGTTTCCATTCGATGCGATATCCTGCTCACCAACCTATACCTATGGTAAGCCATTCGACTTTCTCTCGACTGCTTTGTGGACTGATTCCGGTTTGTGGTCCGCTATTTCCCGATGTCCCTGATCATTAACAAATCCGATCATTTTTGCTCCGCTCTGACTCCGCGCTCTTGGTATATGCCATCATACATTGTGTTCTATAAGGTCCCAGAACAGGCCCTTGAGGAACTCCACCAATAACTTTGTACTTCTTCCGTTCCTCGTCCATGCCTTAGACTGATAGTCAGTAGGCAGTGCGGTAAATGAAGATTATCTTGGACCTTATACACAACTCTAATTGGCTACAACATTTTTACGGATTATAAACGCCGAGTGATACTGTCTTTTTCCTTCAACCAAGCAACAGCCAAGTTCGTATTCAAGTTCTTGTACCCCCTCGGGCTGTCAACTGCTTGCCTTAAAAAAAACCTATATGTTGTAGCATTTCTAGGCTATAGGCTGCTGTCGAATGCAGGCCGAACGGCAAGAATGTAGAAGCGAACTCTTTGAACTTCCCAAAAGCTAAGAAACGTCAACTAAATTGGTTAGACCTCTTCGAAGGAATGGTCTGTAACACTTATTTTTGGAATCTTGGAAGTTCCGGCTGGTTTTGAGACAACAATGAAAGCCAATGCCTGTAACTAAACAATTAAAAACTAGTACTACAAAAGAAAAAAAAAGTTGAAATAATAGGTTCAAGGGCCCTACCCACAACCATCCGTTGGCTTGAGTTTTTCTATTTGGAACGAATGGGAACGACATTAAAATTGTATCCCTAGTTTAGACGCTTGAATTGCCAACCTTTCTCATGACAGTTTTAAGCTAAAGATCGTGTTCATTACCGCAATCGTTGTGCTTGTCATCTACGACGGTTTTCGGGTTTTCTATCATCAACTCTCATGGACGAATACAAGCCACACAATACCGCCGCACCGTCCACGACTGTGGACTCGAAATGAACTAATTGAATCGATGCCGAATCCACCCAATCAACAACATCCAAAGTGTGATCTTGTTAGGGGAACAACAACTGTCAGCATTGTTCAAATCTATTGGTACTAGGCAACCAACCGTCAACAGATCCTTATAACCCACTCGCTCTCGTTCGCACTCCTTAAACCAAATAATCAACTGGCCATAAGCCAGCAGAGAATTCCTCTAATCATTACTACAAATCTTAATGTTTCATCGGATTGTTTCGTGGTCGGCGCGTTGCATATCCCGACATGTATTCCCTAAAAACAAAGAGAAATATAAAACTGCAAATCCACCGTGAAGCCGTGGCCATTCCTGGAACGAATTCTGCACGAACATTGGTGGGTTATTGGCATTGTTGTTATCCCTGCGCGTCGTTCTATACCTGATGTGGAACAAGTGGAGCAGTGGTTCAGTGCCGCGGTGGCGCCACTTTATACTTAGCCTGTCGTATAAATCAAGACCACCTACAAAAGAAGACGCGCAGAAGACGACGCACACTGTGCAGTGTATAGGATGAATCCTCATCCTCGTCGTCGTCCTCGACCACTGTGTGTATATACTAAATGCTAAATGTCAGCGTGCAGCTCTAAAAGTTGTCATTTCTTCACCTCACAAATTTTCGGTAGTCGCTGGCGAGATCTCCCGATCCATACCCCACAGGCCACAGCCTTAGTCAGCCTGCAGCTTGTTATTAAATTCTGTTTATCTCTCTCTCTCTGCGTTCTGATGGAAACATTTGTTGATGTTGCACGTATAACAAAATGTTACATGTGATATGGCAGGAGCGCACATTTATGTTCGACACGGTCACGTGAAGCTTATCTGATAGAAGACCGAAACGGCGCGCTGTCAGTCCAGTCCAAGTTAAGGAGGCTGACCAGACGCCAGACCAAGGTGTGGACAAAATGAAGATGCTGAAATGCGAATGTCTCATTCTCGTGGGGAACTTTGACCGAACAGTCATTATGACACAACGCATAAAAAAATCCATTCGGTTTGTTAAATTAGAGAGAACGGAGCGCAAAGTAGGTCTTTCGACAAGACAACAACCTAGAACCTTCCGTTTTCCTTTTATTAAACAGCGACGCTGAAAGGAATGTTCTGTTGGTTGTTGTTCCTTTTCCCTCTGTTAATTGTGCATTTGGAACAATGGCTCGAGGAAGAAGTTTTTTGCTCGTTGCAAACGGATGGCATTTGCGATTTTCTGCTCTACAAAATTGTCACAGAAGGTATGTACGGTGAGTTCCGTTCAGGAGGTCCGGTCAGTATATGGACAATATGTGCACATGGGAAATTTGGGTTTCGAACAAGTTGTGGTGGTTTGTGGGAAAAGTGCAAAAGAAAAATATACACAAGAGACGACGAAATGGAAAGTCTGCAATTTTTTGGATAGGTGGGATGCAAATCTAATAGGACATAGTAATTGCCGCCGTGGGTCGTGGACTTCGCAGTTATGTGAACTGTGAAGACAATCCCACCAAGTACTGTTTTTACCAACAATCCAAACCGCCTCAACAGAGCCACTCAATTTCATCCAACGGCTGCCCCTGGTTCGGCGAACAATGCCGTCAAACAGGCGCCGCAAGGCCAGATCTATTTTAACTGTTATCCCTTTGATCCGACCGAAAATGTTAAATATAATGTACCTACAGAGAGGCATAATCAATTTGTAAGCAGCTATTATCACCAAAGTTGCTCTTTTTCGGTTAAACATGGTTCCCTTGTTCGTAGCTTAAGCGCTTGTGGTTGCGGCTTATTAATGGCTAAACTGAAATGCTTTGAATAAAGACTAATTCTGTTTAGCAGTCCCGGATCCAAGTCCTGTAATGGCCGTACCGTAATAGAACAATCGGAGATTCTATTTAAAAATGAAGAAAGTCTAGACGGGTCTAGTAAATAAGGGTCATTCAGTAGCTATAGAGCATTGGCAGCCGATTTGCGCAACATTTAATATTAGTTTCCTATTGTCCTTCATTTTGACGAATTTTCCAAAACCTGTTTACACATGCTTCAAAGATTTGGTGGGGGCATACGACCGAATCCCTCGAGGTTAAACTCTGGAATGTATTGCATGAGTATGGAATTGGCGGTTATCTCTTGAGAGCCATTCAATCTCCTTACACAAACTGTAAAAGCTGCGTTCGGGTAGACGGTGTTAAATCAATGCCTTTCGCCGTGGGCGTTGGACTTCGCCAGGGGTGCGTCTTGTCTCCTCTCCTTTTTATTACTTATATTGACTGGCTGCTACAGAGCAGCCTTGGCAAGATCTCTTTCGAATTAGGAAATCTGAGGATAAGTCATTTGCTCTTCGCTGATGACTTGGTCGCCCTTGGATCCTCTCAGACTGAACTTCAACGTGCACTCGATCGGTTTGTAGCCGTTTGTGTTGAAGCTGAGATTAAAGTAAACGTGAACAAATCTGAAGTGATTGTCGTTTCCAGAACGTCCCCAACCAGGATCCCACGATGTGCTATGGAATCCGTACCATCAGGCAGGCGTCCTCTAGTTAGATGAGATGGTTAGATCAAGTCCATAATCTCTATGCCTTTACCCGTATAGGGATTGGCCTTGATGACTTAGAGTCGATGGCACTTAATGAGTAAGCGGCCCATTTGAAAATTAATGAATGAATGAAAATCCAATTTATTTAAGCCAGCATCTTTGCATGTAAAAAAAACTCAACCACATAGTCGCACCTTTTTTTTGAAGATGAGTGTGGACGGGCGCTAAGTGTAAACTGGCGGCGATACCCTCCCATGAACCGAGTTTGTTTGGCCAAAAATTTATTGTTTATTGGAGCTGGGTATTGGCGACTTGTGGTTTCAAAAGGACTCACTTTCATGACACTAGCACTAGGTTTAAAAAGTGGTTTAACTTAAGGACCATTCACATGGGAGTGAGCGAACGAATTGATGAAATGCGAACAAACCCCTTTTTATGCATTTATAAACAGAAAATTGCACATTTTATTATTCCAAGAGGAGGATAATTAACTATCCCATCAAAATGTATTAAGAAAATAAGTTTATAAACGGTTAAAATAACGAAATTTCGAATTCCAAACTTTTTGCCGCGAACGTAAACACGATTGGCGCGAATTGTTAAAGTTTATTCGCAATCCACATCATTTAATTCGCATTCCACAAACTAGCAAATAAAAAATTCGTTCGAACTTAACCTAAAATGAGAAATTGCTGGTAGAACTACCGTGCTCATGTGAACGGACTGTCAAGACTCGCAATATTCGTTCGTTCGTAGGTAGTTCGTCGCTTTCATGTGAATAGTCCTTTAGACCGTGGTTAAGTCCTGATAAACTATACAAAATTTTGTAATTCCGTATGATTTACTCGAGTTAAACTTTTTAAACGTAATTTTTTAGACCTGTTGACAGATAAACCACTTCGATTTTAAACCGTACTCCGATGACCGGCTAAAGTAGATTTTCACAAGGCTTAAATCAGTTTCCCCATAATATCCACTCAATTCTCAAATAGACTCTTCAATCCGGTTTATTTTAGAGGAGCCATTAATTTAAGTGAGATATTTGGATGTGTTTTCTAACAAGATCCTTAAAAACCTTATCTTTGTAAAATATCCTAAACAAATTTTGTTCGTTGTTGTGTAGACATTAAGCCGTTTCAAGACATTTAAAGAAAACTTAGAAGAGCATCGGGGTTCACTCACTTTTGACGCTCACTGCACAAGCTTAAAATATACAGATTCGCTATACCAACCTCAAATGCAATTTGTATTACTTAAAATCAAAGTTGTATCGGGATTAATGAATGACCCTTTATATCGTTGTTCAACCGGAAACTTTGCTGTCCTTATATTTATAAATTGGGCGCATTGCTTCAGTGATTAGAAGTGCGCTGGACTATCGTCTCAGTTTCAACCCTTGGAATTTGAAGTATTTTAAAACTACACCAGCTAACAATATACGGATTGCGCTAAAATTGTAGATGGTCATACTGTTTTGCTCAATTTTAGGCCCACTGATGATGATTCTTATATTAAGTTGTTGGCAACATTTGAACCTTCTCTATAACTCATTCCACAGAGCTAGCTAGGAAATTTGGAGAAGATCTTTTTCGCATCAGAAATATACTCAAAGGGACAGGACAGCACCTTTCAGATGCCCTAAGACACATAAATCAAATCGTAGTCTAATACTGGACCACTTGAAGGCTTAAGTTAAAATCAAACGCGTGTCTGCAGCAACCAAACGATATTGAATATTGGGAAACATTTATAACTTCAACAGAGGCCTGTGATTTCACTTGTCAGACATAGTGCAATTGTGACAAATAAAAATTAAAAATTGTGCGATAGCCACAGCGAGTGCTGAGCTTAGCCAAGAAGGTGTTCACTTGTCCTACAACTACTTGTCGCGTTGTGTTACAGGCCCCTGGGATATGTTTCTATGGTGAGACTAAATCCCACCCCATCGTCACATAAATGTCGTGATTGGCCATAAATCTCATTCTGTTGTTACTCATTTGTTTATATGTTTTTTTTTTGTATATAAATTTCCTTTTTTATTTAGAAACTTGAAACCTGATATTGGTTCCCTACTTTATTAAAAAAAAACGTAATTTTCCAATTTTCATTTTTAAATTCACATATTCGCATTTCACCTCACCAAGTAGAGCGAATTCAATATTTCGAAATATTCATCTGGGTTTGTGTATAAACTGCTTGAATATAGGTGGTTGGAAATGCTAAATGTGTCATGACGCTGATGAATAGTAGGGTATTGTCTTGGCTACTAAAACTTCAACCGGAAGGGTAAATAAAAATTGTGATAGAGTGAATTTAAAAAAGAAAACGTTAGAAGTACTGGTTTTCGTTTTACGCGACTTTTCTTTGAAGTACAAAAACAAATTTTGACGAATTTTCGAAACGAATGAGACATGTACTATTTTTGACTTATCTGTTAACATACAAACTTTTAAGTTCATACGGCTAACGGTTCTTGAGACCCCCCCCCTTACTCCCCGCGACTCCTTTACTTCAGAGCAATTCTCACCCACCCTACAGCCTAGGTTGGCCACAGATCTTTAAACAGAAAAATCGGACGAATGGTTCTCGAGTTATGCAGAAACGAACAGACGTTGAATTTTATAAGTAGTATGGATTGGAAACATTTTAGTTCCAGCAGGATTATTTTTCGTTCAAGCCGTGGAACAATCTATTTTTTACGCACAATGTTCAATACTTGTGTAATCGATTCAGGTTCGGGATTGCAAAGTAAAAGCTGTCAAAAGTAGAAAAATAAATTAATTTTCCGTCGAATTTCTGTTGAAATTATTTTTAGAATTCGACATATATTTGAAAACTAATATTGCTATCTGGTAAAATATTTATCCTCCAAATAGAAAAGTTAAGCGGAAATGCAACATCGGGGATATATTTCAGATGATTTTTAAGAAACAATAAAGAAGCAACTCGACGACAGCAAGAGAAAAACATAGCAGACAAGAATGGCCCATATAAAAGCTCCTTTCCTTCAAAAGAATAGTTTTTGTCCGCCTTCACGCGTCTGTGCCATAAAAAGACTTGGACGATAAGGTTCTCATGCTACATTTTCCTAATTGATCATAGAAGGGCTTTGCGGAACTTAAGAATCCGTGATCCTATTCATATTACTCTCAGTTATACTGACATCAGCAATGGCTTGGTCTTTGAAATGCTGGGTTTGTCTTCCTTGTTATTGGCTTGAGCATTTTGTCCGTTCGGTCGAGCCAATAGGGTCGAAGTGTGGTGGATAAGCTTATTATTTTTTTTTGCTATTCATACCTAGTCTGTCTGCTTTATCCCTCCCTATAGACCAGTTATGGTGATCGTTGTTATTCTGGCGACAATTATCCTTTCACGTTTTGTCTAGAAGGTATGCTTTTTTTCCTGGATGTAGCTTCATCATATTGTTCTGGATAAGAGGTTGGAAGGCACTAGAAACGCTGATCTGATTTTTACATTGACTTCAACAAAAGAACAGTGGATCTTGCTCCTTGCCAACTCATCAGCATGTTCGTTTTCAAAAACATTGCTATTTCCTGGAACTCAGATCAGGGTAATCTTTAACTTATGAAATGCGACCAGCTCGAATTGGCATTCTAACACAAAACTTGAGGTTATTGACTGAGATGATGGCCTATCTGGCTTGATAATGATTATGTCCATATTTTACCTTGGGGCTATGTTTGTATGTAATCTGATTTGACGACAGGCTTCGCAGAAAATGAGTGTATTATGTAGTTTCGTCTGGTTGGTGTAGTGCTGATGTTGTTGGCACATTTTGACGAATGGCGGACAACTTGGTCGATCTTAGCTTCCTCTTAGGAATGGTTATATTTTGTGGCTTTCATCTTACGTGCTCTGCTAAAGTCGATATTATAATCATTAACAATCCGCTGGTATTTGGTTTTACCGTCTAGGTTCTAGGATCCTCCTATACAATGGTCTTTGGTTTTAGCTTCCTCCATATTGACATCGAACAAGACAACCGTGGTTCTTATTTTCAGCCACCACTCCGCCGACAATTTGTTAGTAGACATCTCCTAATCGTAAATTTACATGGATCCTGTTCCTGTCCAAATTGCCAATTGCTGAATGTAGCCATTGAGCCGTATGCGATTTAACTTTCGATTATGGGATAGACGCTAAATCAGTGGATATAAATTAAAAAGTAAGAAGTTGGTGCAGTACCCAGGGTCTAGGTTTTTGGAATGAATGGAAGCGACTTACAATTTTATGCCGAGTCTGATCGGATTAATTGAGATAAGCAAGTTGGCTAGGATTATCAAAAATGGAGGAAATTGTTAAAAATGTTCACTGAGGTTCTGTGCAATGGACAGTCGAACTATGTCGGGGTCTTATTCACGAGTGATGGAAGGAGCAATACTGAGTTTGCCTGTAGAATTGGTCAGGTTGGCGGTTCAATTTTGAGACAGCTTGGTCATTTTGTTATTAGGAAGACTGAACTTGGTGTCAAAGCTAAGTTGTCAGTTTTTAGTTCGGTGTTTGTTCAAGCTCTTACCTATGGTCATGAGATTTGGGTAATGACCGAAGGAATAAGATGGCGAATAAGAGCTGCCGTAATTAGATTCCTCCTATCCTATCTGTTTTATTAAGATTTAAAGATTTTTATTAACGTTTAGTTCACATTATATAATTTTACCCGCAAAGCAAAGTGCTTATCTGCAGATGGTTATATAGAAATTTAGATTTGAAGTGCTTTTCAAATTTAAAATTATTTCATTACCTACACAAATCAATTTAATTAATAATGACGCAACCCATTTTCAACGGTAAGTCGACTGACTGCTGCTATACTTGAACAGCCCTCATAAGGAAGTTGTTTGACCATTAAATCAAACTGTGGATCTAACGGGTCAATATTCCCAATCTGGTGACCTATACAGCCGAAGAAGCAACTTCCATTTGGAGGAATGAACTTCTCTTTAAGCATTAACGTTTTTAAAAGATTTTTTTATTTTCAGCCATTTTGACAAATTAACAATTACTAAAAACAAAAAATTAAAAATGACACCGAAATAAGAAGTACGATTCAAGGATATAGCAGTGGAATTACGTGGAATTGGGAAATCTACAACATTAAAAATCAAAGCTATATGGAAGAGATTTAGAACTTGAAGTAATTTCAAGATTTAACATAAATGGGACCTCCACATCCTATGTTCCTGATAAATACGGGTATGTAAGAATCTTGAATATTTACGTCTCTGTAATTATTCAATCAGCTTATTTATGTCCATTTCCATTGGCGCTATTCTACGATACCCGGAGGCCCAGAGCTTAGCTTCAATGAGGGCCGAGGCCTGTGCTAATGTCTCTATTTCATATTTACTTATACATACATACAGTATTTAATACTTGTGTAATCGGCTGTTTTGGTGACGTCGTTGTTGACGCCATTGGTCTTTTTTTCTGCGTCACTGTTAAATGATGATATAGAGTCTATCATCCAGCAACGATTCACGCAATTAAACAGAAGATTAATCGCGCCTATCGTTCTGGCTCTCGTTGCTGAGTCGCAAGACTTTTTCCAAATGAGCTAAGGTAACTTAGGTATGATACAGAAGTGGATGTAGTCTATGCGTTGTGCTCGAGCCTTGTGACAAAGTTGCTCCGAAACGTCTTAACATATATACTTTCGGAAATTGTTCCAACTTCTTCTCTACCAGTGATTGCGCTCTATGTCGACCTGAGCGAATTTTATTATTTTACCCTACTCAATTCTACAAACGGAAATGTCTGAGAAATTTGAATGTAGTCTATGCGTTGTGCTCGAGCCTTGAGACAAAGTTGCTCTGAAACGTCTTAACATATATACTTTCGGAAATTGTTCCAACTTCTTCTCTACCAGCGATTGCGCTCTATGTCCAGATTTTTTTATTTTACCCTACTCAATTCTACAAACTGAAATGTCAGAGAAATTTGGATGTATAGTCTATGCGTTGTGCTCGAGCCTTGAGACAAAGTTGCTCTGAAACGTCTTAATATATATACTTTCGGAGATTGCTCCAACTTCTTCTCTACCAGTGATTGCGCTCTATGTCGACCTGAGCGGATTTTTTATTTTACCCTACTCAATACTACAAACTGAAATGTCAGAGAAATTTGTTTGCTTGTGTCGGTGCACTTGAGTGAACTGAAATTCGTAATCAAAGTGCAAATGGAACAACACAAGTCAGTTATATTCGCGATACAAAATATATAACCAACCACAAAATGACTAAGCAACAAACTTTGCTGTGCAGTTTAATGACGCAGCTTCAATCCAGCGATTTACAGGCCGTAATATATGAACCTATAATAAAAAATTACCCAAAAAGTGGTCAACATTGACGTTTTCCAATACGACTTCACTTTTTCGATTTCGATCACCTTATGACCTATATACATCAGTCCGGCGGCTATCGTCATAATCAACATACAAAAATACCATTCACCGGCACACCGTGCCTTATCACTCGCACTATACAAACACCAGCGCGATATCCAAACGCTTATCGATATATCGTTGCGTTCTCCGACGTCCTACCCTGGTGTCCTTATCTCTTGTTATTTACAAGCCAACTTTCTATTCTACACAACTATTCCGATGGCGTTGTCGGCACACACTAACGCTCGACACGATAAGATATCAGGCTCACAGTTGTGTACTTTCCTCTTCCCACCTAAGTATTCATAGTTTAGTTGGATTTTCAGTCCGACTTGGGTGTAGCACTCTATATACACTCGATTCCCTGTCTCGAGACGGATTCTTGTCGTATTTTGCTCGCAAAAATAAAACTCTGATAAAACTCAACGTAAACAACAACAACAACATTGGCACTTATGTGCTGCGCCCAATGCGATAAGCCAGCTGACGAACGTACCCCATCGACTATGTATCCGAATTCAGTTGAAAGGCGCAACAAAACAATCATGAACTGTTTTCGGGATCGCGGCGGAAGTCGCAAAGACCTCACGGATCCGCAGTACTACACAGAGGAGACACGCAAGCAGCGTTTGTCCAAGAGTTCCAGCCAGCGAGATATCCGCCAGTGCGATGGCAGTTGTGTGCACAAAATTCAGGAACTCTCGAGGAAGATCGCTTTTCTCGAGAAGCAGTGTGCCGATGACAAATCATACAAAAAGGGTCTCGAAACAAAGGTGGTGGAGCTGACGAAAAGACTGGAAGAACTGTTGCCCGTAACGCCGGAGAGGAATCGCAAACACACCAGTTCCACTTCGAGGCTGGTTTCGAAGTTGAAGCTCTCCAACTGGTGGAAGCAACGACCGACAATCGATACACTCAAGCAAAACAATATTTTTCACGGTAAGTGTTCGAGTTGGCTGCGTCACAACGACATTTGTATGGTGTCTCTCTTTCTCGCAGATGAACCCTGCTTCGACACAGAGCTGGAGCTGACCCTGAAGCACGAAGTCTACACAACGATCCCGAAAATCGTCGTCGATTGTGTCGATCTCATTGAGGAGCAATTCAAAAAGTCACCGCACGCAGTCGAGGGGCTATACCGCACTTCCGGTGACTATACAAAAATACAAGCACTTCGCTTCAGCATCGACTCGAACGACTATGAATCACTGAAGAAAGTGAATGACATTCACACTCTGACAGGTCTGCTGAAGCTGTTCCTACGCGAGATCAAGAGCCCCCTGGTGAAGACGACAGAAATCAAGACTTTCATTGGGCCATCCAATCAGTGGTGTAAGAAGGCGGACATCACTGCCACAAATACCTCATACTAATTCCTCCTCTTATTCCAGTGCTTAAGCCGATGCCGAAGAAGATCGAAATACTCCAGAATTTGGTGAAGATGCTGCCCGAGACGAATCGTGACACTTTGAACTACATCTTCTCGCACTTTCACAGGCTGACCAAAGTTCCTTTGCAAAACGTTTCCTCTGAGGTGTTGGCGATCTCGATCACGCCGTCGATCTTTCACACAGTCACCGGCGAGGTGCGCTATCAGGACATACACATCGTGCTTAAAGAGAGCGAAGTGTATGCCGATTGTCTGAAACTGCTCATCGACCATAGTAATAAAATTTTCGAGTGAGTGCTGCCACTTTTTATTTTATTTTATTGATCGCAATTAGTTTTCTATTATTTTATGGATATTTTTACAGTTGGAAAAGTTCTTCATAAATTGTTTTCCAGGTCGCATTTCCATGATCGGAGACGGAATCGAATGGGTAGGAGGAGTTTCAAAAGGAGTTTGTCCCAGCCGTGCATGGTGGTGTCAAGAGTTTTGTCCTTTGTTTAGATGCATGAAGATTTGTGTGTGTGTGTGTGTGTGTGCTTTTGTGATGTAAAATATTCGTATATAGCGGTATTAAATAATATTTTAGACGAAAGGGATTTCGCATTTTGATTTGTTGGACATTGACAGTTTAGGCCGACACTTAGTGAGGCTGATATGAATCAACGATTTGGCGGGATAATTTCGGTATGTCGCAGACGTCAATAAAGTGTGGCTAAGATGGTGAGACAAGAACATGGTTCGATGGTGAATATTAACCTTCCAAGACGGTAACATTTCTATTTCAAATGATGTAAGTTGCACTCAGTGACAATTGAATTAATAAGGGTGGACATTTTCGGTGGTAACATTTTTTTATCGCAATGTTGACGGAGTACAGTGTGTCGTTTGCATTTCAGATGGTGCATGGCTTACTTCTATTTCGAAGGTGCAGTAACCATGGTGACGTTAGCATCCTGTATAGCTGAAAATGTCAACTAGACTAACATTTATGGGGGAATTCAGAAACGCATCACTGTGATGATGTTCAATCAGCTTTGCTAAGGCAACAATTGGCATCACTGCTGCTGCAAAGAGTTTATTATCGCAAAGTTTGGTAGACTGATGTGCGATTTGCATGGTTTTTTGTTGTCGCATTCTGCGGTCGAGGTTCAAAAAGCTATAGTAGAAATGGGTATTGTATTTTCCATATAAAGCCTACTCGAAATTGTGCTATGATAGCGACAATTCCATTCCGTACATTGGAATGTACTAGACTAGTTCAATTTTTATGTCGAAGCCTCGCTAACATGGTGAAGATTTGAAATTGAAAACTTGCTAAAATGGTATGGTTCCGATTTCGAACAGTTACATTTTTATTTTATAGGTTCAAAGGGTTCAAAGTTATTTCGGACGGTCAATAGCGACTAAGTAATCAGTGGCAGTGATTTATTGGTTACAGTGCTGGACTTCTAGCAGGAGCTTTCGAGCTCAACTCTCTAAAAACACAAATTATACATCTTAGGGTTAAGTCAACAAAACTCGAGCAAAGGTCTTTAGATATGGATATGGATATTAAGAATGTTGAAAAACTACACTAAACGACCTAAATTCCGCTGTGAGAGTGTCAAGCAGAAAGAGCCAATTAACTTGAACGATGAAATACAGTATTTCGATCCACCCTACCAAAATGAAGTTAGGATAGCAATATCTAACTTAAGTCATACAAGGCAGATATAGATGACTTAATGGAGACCATATACTTCAACTCATTTCCAAGATTTGGTCGGAAGAAAGTAAAATTGTAGAGGTAGAGAGTAATTTGTGGGAGTACAGGGGTCAATGTCGCTGTCGTTGCTTTGTCGTTTGCCGCTTCTCGACTTACACACTGCAGAGGCGGAGGTGCTCTACCGTGCTGCAGGTATAAAGGAAGGCTGGTGAAAAACAACGAGGGGACGATGCCTGGGTTACGCAGAGCCTGTTGGAAAATAATTGACGCTAACAACGTGTTTATTTTTCTAGAAAGTCGTTCTTGTTGGTGTGACAGAGGCTGAGGTGCTCGATCGTGCTGTCCACTTCGCAAGTTCAACTCGGCTTTATTCATAATTTTCATTGCCTTATATACTATTTTTCAGAGCTTTTATTTGTTTATTCTTTGTTGTGATCGGCTGTCGGTAAGCTTTCAGAGCTTTCTTTATTTAATTTACAGCATTGCCAGATCTTACAATATAATGATATTTTAGAGTATTGCCAGAAGGGCTTAGTTTTAATATAATAAATGAATGAAATAAATGATAATATAATAAAATAGGTGGTTGCTACAAAATCAAAATACCTAAATAGTTGGCCTATCTTCTCACAACCATTCGCTTCTGAGTTTTTTTATTTTTAGGGACCTACGATTTTATGCCGAGTCCGAACGGCTGAATTGAGAAGCTTTTTGAGGACAGTTATGTCGTTTTCGGTTGGTCGTCCAGAACCGTCCGGAAGAACTCTCCGCGATTCTGAATTCAAATCCAGAAGCAAATTTCTCTTCTTTACAGTTTAACGAAAGCTTTCGTTTAACGAAGACGAGTATTGAACGTGTTTTGTCAATAATTGGACATAAGCTAAGGTTTTACAGAGAACGAAATAATTGCTTAAGTCCCTTGCAACAGATTCTATGCACACTACTAGTTGGGTTGGAAATGGAGGGCAATATCATGGAGTCGCTGCTATGCACGGATTAAGTAAACTACCGAATTATTTTGGAACGAAGCAAAATGAATTTCCTTCAATTAAAGAAGTAATCAATAATATGATATATCTTAAAACTTCTGTAAATACAAATTACCTTGTTATTCTTTATAACCTCCAAGACAGCTAACTTTTTTGTCGTTCCTTTCACCGCGACTCATATTTATTGTTTAATATATGTAAAGCAAAGCAAATATGCAAGCACTAACGTTTTTATCAATGCATAGTAAATTACAGTTAGTACAGAGATCAAATGAAGGAGTGAAACGTTAAGTAGGCCGGTGCCAAAAAAAGTACATGACATGACTATGTATGTATGTAATAGAGACATTAGCACAGGCCTCGGCCCTCACTGAAGCTAAGCTCTGGGCCTCCAGGTATCGTAGAATAGCGCCAATGCAAATGGACAAACTAAACCCGTAAATAAGCTGATTGAATAATTACAGAGACGTAAATATTCAAGGTTCTTACATATAACCATATTTACCAGGAACATAGGATGTGGTGGTCCCATTTATTGGAAATCTTGAAATTACTTCAAGTTCTAAATCTCTTCCATATAGCTTTGATTTTTGATGTTGTTGTTGATTTCCCAATTCTATGCAATTCCATTACTATCAGCTAGGTTCCACATTTCACTTTCACTCGAAATGAAATCGAAATCGATCGAAAATGAATTTTTGTGTTCTACATTTCACTTATTCGATTTCGGTTTAGAAATTTTCGGAATTGAGAAAAAGTGAAATTGTTGTGTTCCACAAATTGATTTTGACGATTTCCAAGTGATTTCAAATCGATCTTGGTCATTCGATGTGAAATAGTGGAAACGAAAAGACGCGATCAAAAATGTAAGTAAAAAATGCAATTTAAAACAAACTTGATAGGCTTATTTCACAAAAAATGTATTTAAAACAGGGGTAAACATAAAAATACTGCGCAGGAGGGAATATTTTATTCATTTTATGGAGCGACAAAAACGCAAAACTGCGGCTAGCAGCAAAGTGGCAGGAATTGAATATTGTTGAAGGTGTGGTTTAACAATATTAGAAATACACATTTAGACGGTAGTATGAAATTAACCTCTATTAAACGACTAATAATTGACAAAATTCAACTTTCGTTTTTAGATTTTATAACTTGCGCAGCATCTGCAATTTCCAAGGGATTTGATATATCTCTCAGCCTTCGACTTCTTATTTTTTTATTTCTCCTGTGCAGCAACTAGAAGAGCACTCATTATAAGATCCGTTTATAATAAAATTATAATAAAAATAATCTTTTAAGCCACACGAACAACACAATTTTATTAACAAACAATTTTCCAAAATAAAAACACTTTTACGATGTCCCAAAAAACAGATGCTGTTTGCAATTTCACGAAAAGTGATTTCGAAAAAATTTCGGAGTTACCGAATCGGTCGGAATGCAGAACACTGAAAACGAATTCACTCGATTTGCAATTTCGATTTCATTTCACTCGATTTCTGGAACCTAGCTGTATATCCTTGATTCTTTTTACTGTTACTGTTAATTTGTCAAAATGTCTGAAAATACAAAAAATCTTTTAAAATCGTTAATGCTCAAAGACAAGTTGATTCCTCCAAATGGAAGTTGCTTCTTCGGCTGTGTAGTGGGAATATTGAGCCGTTAGATCCACAGTTTGATTTAATGGTCAGACAGCTCCGCAATGAGAGCTCCGCATTTTTAGAAGTAAACTTAATGAACCCTTGTATTGGATGTCCCTAAGCTTACGTTCAAGTACAGCAGCATTCAGTGGAGGCACTTGTCTGTAAATTTTTATTTATTAGGTCTGAAAGATTGATCCCACGAGTATCCGGGAAAGAGACATCACCCATGCCAGAGCCCGGTACGACACAGGAAGGCTGGTTTAAAACCGAAGGTCGCCTGGTATTTGGAGTCCGCATATTAGCGACTAAGCACTCTCTTAGTCACGCATCCCTCAGCATATGCTGTTCAACCATAGATTAGAGATTTGATATGATAATGCGGTTTACTCCCCATGGGCAGTTGTTAGTTAGTTGCTCCTCAACTGCCTGTCTGCCATCGGTGACTCTTCAGACGACTACCGCCTCCGACAGCATAGCCCACTGAGTCATTGCAACATTAAGCCTTCGCATCGGCACTTTATAAAAAGACGCAAACGTCAAGGTCCCTGCCCCTAGCGAAGGGTTTTAAGTTATTACATAGTATTTATTTTTATACCATGGACATAGTAACTGACATTTTGCGGAGGGTATCAAAGTATCGGTAAGGAAGATAATAAATTTTTTACTTGTTTTAATTGCTCTGACCTTGAAAGATTTATTTTAGGATATTATGTTAAATATTGCTCAAATTTCAGTTTGAATCGAATTTCATAGAGTATTGGAAATACTTTTTTTTTAACCCAACAAACAATTTTATCACAACAAAACTTGGTCTATATTACGTGTTGGATGCAGTTAAATATATACAAACATACACGCATATGTTTCTCACTTTGCAAATTAGCAAAACAAGATTATAAATGAAAAGTGCTTTTTTTAATTGGTGAAACACTTATATTTTTCACTTTGCAAAAAAGTCTGAAAAAGTGGAAAATGCAAAGTCGTGAGAACGTTGCATTTTTAGTGAAACTTGTACTTATTATTTTTTTTTGCAAAATTGCAAGGTGCAAAGTGTAAAGTGGTTGGTGAAATAGGGTCCAGATCTTCAGTCTTTGGTATATGCCAGTATGTGCCAGATCACTCTTTAAGGTGTATTCAAAATTAACTGTAGGTACTTACTTACTTAGATGGCGCTATGGTCTGGGGTGGACCTGGGCTTCAACCGACACGCCTCTACAGTTAGCACGATCTGTGGCTAATCGCCTCCAGTTGCGCACTCCAAGTTGGTTGAGGTCCACTTCCACTTGTGCGCGCCACCTAAGGCGAGGTCTTCTTCTACTGCGTTGTCCCTCCGGGTTGGAATCGAAGACTCTTCCGGCCGGAGTGTTGGTGTCCATAGTCCATTCGCTCTAAATGTCCTAGCCATCTTAGTCTACTGATACGCACTTTTCTGACCAGGTCGATCATCGATGTCGCTGTACAGCTCGCTGTTTAATCTCCTTCTCCAAAGCCCGTCAACGCAAACGGGACCGAAAATCACTCGAAGAATTTTGCATTCGAAGCGACCAAGGAGATATTCATCCGCCTTTGATAACGTTCATGATTCTCCGCCATAAAGCAGGACTGGGATGATGAGGGTGTTATATAGAGTCTGCTTGGTGTTTCTCGACAATAACTTACTAATCAATTGCATTCTTAGGCCAAAGTAACAGCAAGTGTAATTCTTCGCTTGATTTCTGTCTGATGTGATGTCATTTTCAGAGTTAATACGGGAGCCGAGGTAGACAAAGTCCCGAACTACCTCAAAGTTATAGCTGTCTATCGTGACGTTCTGTCCGATTCGTCGATGTTGTGTGTCCCTTCTTGTTGACAGCATATATTTTGTTTTGCCCTCATCACCACTAAACCCATTTTTGCCGCTTCGTTGTAAAAACGATATTAAATTTTTTTTTCGAACTTTTGTTAACGATTTTGCTTTTTTGGGTATGTGTTCACTGTAATTTCAAATCTTTTGTCTCAAAAAAGTTACAAACACTGACTTAAAACCTAAATGAAATATGCGCTTACGACAATCGGCAACGGGAACTGATGCGAGGTTTAATCCGACCATCTCCACGGAACACTTGGTATGATAAAAAGTGTTGCAAAACACGTGCTGCAAAATAACTCTACTACAAAATTGGACAGAAGCATGAGACCAACTCATGTATCTAAATTCTAAACCCAAATCCAACAAGGGAGCTACCTGAACGCCTGCCTGCAGAACTTTTTAAGTTGTCGGGGGAGGACTTTGTGGAGAGCATATACAGTGATGGAAAAAATAATAGAAACAAGTATTTACATAATGCTGAACCATCATTAACTGCATACAATTTGGTCTTTCTCCGAAATCAATTCTATACTCAAATGCTAGGTAAAAGTACTTCGAAATGCTGCAGCAATTCGCTCTTATCAGCTTTTAGTTTTCGTCTAACAGTAAAAAGTCTGAGCAAAAATGTTATTTTGCCTGGAAAAAATAATAGAAACAAACGATTACCACAGTCGGCATCAGTGATTTTGAAGTAAAGCTCAATATTGTTTTAATTGAAATAGTTGTAAATTAGTTTATCCTGTAATTTAGTGTTTTTTAGAAGAAAATCTTAAAACTATAAAATTAACATTTTGTCAAAATGGGTCTAGGAGTCCTTGCACCAGTTCTGAGCGTGAGGTGGTAAAAGAGACGGCAAAACAATGGATAAAATAGCTAAGGTCGTAAAGTGTTCTAAAAGAAAAAGGTCTAAAAAGTATTCTTAGCTATCCATTCAAGTCCCAAAGTAGAAACCAGATGCAGAAAACGAAAAAAGACATGATTTGACAAACTGTTAATACGACTGTGCAAGAAGAAACTATTTAAAAAAAAAAAAATGATTTAAACGCATCCGTTGCAAGTCGTACAATAAGAAATAGATTAAAGGAAGCAGGTCTTCCTGGGAGAAGTCCTAGAAAAGTTCCATACTTAGCAATAAAAATACTAAAGATAGACTAAGTTTCGCCAACAAACACCTCCACCGTGCTAATTGGAATAACGTCTTATGATCGGATGAAACCAAGGTTAATTATGGTCAATTTGTTTGGTTCCAATGGGAAAATGTACGTCAGTCGACCAAAGAATTCCGAATTCGATGCCAAATATACAAAGAAAACAGTTGAATATGGCAGAGGAAATTTAATGATTTGGGGGTGTTTTTCAGTATCTGGGGTTGGTCCACTTTTCATGATAAAGGATAAAATGTGTGCCATAGACTACGTGGAAATCTTAAACAATGTTATCCTGCCATTTGCTGAAGAGGACATGCCTATTAAATGGGAGTTTATGCAGGATAATGACCCCAAGCACTCCTCAAAGTTGGCCAAAGAATGGTTTCATAAAAAACAAACTTAATGTTATGGAGTGGCCATCACAATCTCCTGATCTTAACCCGATAGAACATCTATGGGACACCCTTATGCGCAGGATCGGAGGCTGCAGAGCCAAAATAAGGAAAAACTGTGGTCAATTATTCAAAATGCATGGCACTCTATAACTCCCAAGACTTGTGCCAAGTTGGTTCATTCCATGGGACGAAGATGTGGAGCAGTTATAAAAAATAAGGGCGCAACGACCAAGTATTAAAAGGATATGAAACACCTTTACTGTAAATTAATTCTTAACAGAAAAAAAACAGAAAAACTAATTTGTTTCTATTATTTTTTCCAGGCCAAAATTAAGGAAAACCAGAATCGACATTTATTCACTATTTCTCTTCTTTTTTTATTAAACATTTTAATGTTACATTTCTTCATTAGATTGTATTAAAACTATTAGTATGGGTTTAATTTATCTTTTTTCCCGAAAACATTTTATTTTTGCCATAAGCGACGAAGAACCAGCTTGTTTCTATTATTATTTCCACCACTATATATACATCAACTCATCTCCAAGATTTCGCCTGAAGAAAGTATGTATGTCTGATGGATGGAACTTAAGCATCGTTTGTCCGGTCAACAGGAGATCGGCGGACCAGATCTCCCCTCTTTGGTTAATGCAATCATGACACACTTCTGTTCTGTCTAATAAGGGCTCTTCATCGTATGCCAGATCACACTTTTAGGTGTATTCAAAATTAACTGTAGGTACTGCCTTTTTGTAAGTTTGCGTCTGCTGCACCAACTCTCGAAAAGCCGAATAACCTAAGATTAACTTTGGCTAACTGCTCTCTCAGTGCACCTCATTATATGGGTATTCTGCATTTAGTAATGCTTTGAGACAAATTTAAACTCCAAAGTGGAGTGCTGCCTGTTTTTATTAAGCATTGGCGATACTCATTTCGATGTTTTGACGACGCCGACGGGCTAGGAAGGAATTTCGATGGACTCGTAGTAGAGTTGTAGATGCTATATGCTAACAACGTAAGCTTACTTTATCCGTGTCTATTCAGCACATTTTTTCATGTCTGGCTCATTCAAAATGCACCAGAAATTCAAACCTGCTAACAGCTGATATCAGCGCAAGATTTGAATTGCTTCAACCACTACATACCCAAAAATATGATCGATTGAAATGATCTAATCATATCTGAGTAATCGCAATCGATAAACATAAACAAAGAAAAACGACTTTCAGGCATTAGATATTCCTAATCCGCAGAAGAAATTAAACAAGGGCGAATGGTGATACAGAATAATTGCACTCATTAGCCATACTTACACATGTACGAGTACGAATAAAAATATGAAATAATATTCCTCTTGTCACTAACTAACCATTCAGTGCAACTCGAACACACAATGGGTCCGGTATTCATTTTCGTTATAGTCGTATTTGTCGTTCACATAATCCAGACAAAAATTCATCTCTTTCGGTGTGGCAGTCGCATTCCTGGACCATGGACTATTCCACTAATTGGCAGCATACAATTTATGTCCCAAATTAAACCAAATGGTGAGTTTTATTATGAATTGTTGATTAGTTTTTAAGATCACATTTGGAATTATTTCAGCTCTCTTCGCACTGGTTGACAAACTGCGAAATACCTACCGCAGTACGTTTCGCATCTGGCTGGGTACACAGTTGTGGGTCTTCCTATACAGCTCCGAAGAAACCCGCGAAGCTCTCAATGAACCATCATTGGTGAAGGCAGACGCATTTCAATTGTTAAATACATTGATTGGAAATGGATTGCTGATAAGTGAAGGTAGAAAGAACGTTCGGTGATTTCCAGGGTATATCGTTTAATTTATTTTAGGAAAGCGCTGGCACACACATCGGCGAGCACTTGGACCGGCTTTTCATCCAAATGTATTGGCAAGTTTTACGAAGCGTATTCACCATCATGCGGAGATATTTGTGGAGAAAGTGCTGTCGAAGAAAACGGTCGATGTTGGAGATTTCATATTTCCGTGCGTTTTGGATACGATTTGTGGTTTGTTGAGAGTTTGCTTTCAAAGGACTTAAAGTATAGCAACTCTTTTTTTTGCAGACACAACAATGGGGAAGAATTTGAGGACGCAAGAGGATGAGAACTCGCCGTATACACAAGCTTTTCATCAGTAAGTGCACTTTTCATACCGACAATATAGAAATTGGTTTACCATTACATAGACCCAGAAAAAAATGTCTTGTCTGGTGTCGGCATCGTCCCTCATTGCCTTAAATTGGCCAACTTAAAATAAGTCTGGGCCTTCAACAGAGTATCGGTGGGTCTGAGTCAAGTACTGAACACTGCCCATACTAATTTCCACTTCACCTTTTGTGAGCGAGGGCTTCTACTACGCGTTTGTGCGATCATATTTAGTTTCTTAAAGTCTACATTAATTTCCCTCAGCTCATGGAGCGACGGGTCAGACGAACGCTGCAAATCGTCTTACACTGTCTGATTCCACTGTGAATCCCACAGCGAATCTCATCCCAGCCTAAGCCTATGCCATCTGATGCCTTAGGATTGGGATAATTCAGTGAGTAGTAGTCACCATTTCACCATAACTTATGTACTGCACACCAAGTTGGTAGAGGTCGCTCTTCAATTGCACGCGCTCTTCACCAGAACGCAATTAAATTATTGAGTTCGTAATGGGTGCATCGTAGTCGATTGCAGTGAATAAATTAGCATGCAATACTTGCGAAACTTTACTGATTGTCTCTAGAGTTATGAACTCCGGCATTAAATTTCAAAATCGTGACTGAAAGCACATACCTTCTTCCACAGAAGCAGCCATCTCCTCTTTAAAAGAATGGTTAATCCACTACTCTCCTGGGATTTTATTTACCACCGCACGCCATCATACGGACGTCTTCAAAAATATGCCCAGATTATTCACGCCATGACAGATGCAGTCATCAGAGAACAGGCAGAGGTCCTTAATTCGCATGGCACCCAAACGCTGGCGAAATATAATCGCACGCTTCTGGAGATTCTGTTGACCGCAGAGATCGATGGTCAGCCATTGCCATTTAAAGACATTAAGGACGAAGTGAATACGTTTCTGTTTGCGGTAAGTTTCTGATCTATGATATTTCATCACTTTCTGACTTAAACCTTTTTAAATATTTGCAGGGTGTAGATACCATAACAGCTGCGATGGGTTTCGTGCTCTATTGCCTGGCAAAGTATCCCGTCTGCCAAGAGAAACTCGTTCACGAGATCCTTTCCAACTCGGAGGACCATCCGAATGTCAACGAATTACATTATCTTGACATATTCATAAAGGAATGTCTGCGTCTTTATACAATTATTCCGCTGACGGGTCGACAAGTCACTCGCGACATCAAAATCGGAAACTTCAATCTGTGTCCAGGGACCACACTCTGGATTAACATGTATGGCCTAGCCCATGATGAGAAATATTTCCCCGAACCAAATCTGTTTAAACCGGAGAGATTTGCAAAGGGTGCATCTGAAATTCCGGCTTTCACTTTTATTCCGTTCTCTGGTGGGCCACATTCCTGTATAGGACGAAAGAATGCTTTGCAAATTATGAAGATATTAACTGTTGAGACGTTATTGCGAGCGAGAATCCAGCTCAGAGATCCTCATGAGGAGCTGGTCCTGATGGCGGAAATGGTATTGAAGTCGAAGAATGGAATCCATTTGATATTCGAAAGAAGGAATTTGAGGTCATGACGCATGAGGGATTTCTTCTAGGCAATACTGTGGATGTATTTTACTTTTGTACATATAAAAGCAGTTGGCTCAATTAAATACGTGCTAAGACATTTTTAAGAACAGCGGATGTACCTACTGTGCACAAAGCTTCCGTTGTCGACACTGTTATTCGTTTTCTATTTAATAGAATCAAGCTCTTGGGGGGGTTATTCCCAAATGCGCGGCGGATCGCATTGAAAGCGATACCTCTCGACCGTCTTTGCTTTTGGTTATTCGAGGTCGAAAAGATATTTCCAGTGCTTTTCAGTTTTTTGCATTCTGAGTTACAATTTTCCATTTATTTTTCCATCACTTTGACAGCTTCCCGCCACAGGATTTTAGTTTATTTTTTATCCGCAAACAATCCGCCAGCAACCCATCAAGGCGTCAACTATACAGCTATCGCTTTTGATTGGATCAAATCGCTTTTGGAAATACAAATCCGCCATGAAAAGCGATCTGCCGCGCATTTGGGAATAAGCCCCCTGTATTCATGATCAACTAAAAAGTTCATAACCTGAAGAATACTTAGCTGCTTTCAACCAACAAATTGTATTGCTGCACCATAAATAAATAGTTCACGCAACAGGTCCCTGTAGTTCCCTAGGTGTCAAGCTCCTCCTCCTCCAACCAAATGGAAAAAATTGTAGTCATAGATTTATAGTAGTAGTATATTGACTATAATTACATATTTGAGAATAAATAAAACGTAATTAACAAATGAACGTGTTTTTCCTTTCACAAGATAATACATGTTTTTACTACGAAAAAATACGCATTTCTATGTTATTTAGTACATGAAAAAAACCTGTAAGTGGCAATCCTGGCCATTCGCTTTCTGAACACCTACGAAACTGACAGAGCGCAATACATAATGTAAACAAAAGAAAACCAATTTCATGGCATGAAATGGTGGGATTGGATACCTACTAATTTTCATGAGTACCTGATGAGAAGAATCGAAATGAATGAACATTTTCAACGAATAATTTTAATGTCTGACCTCCACAGTCCATTAGATCGGTCATGGACTTCCCGGGTCTAAAACCGCACTAGTAGGCGGCAATCAGTTTTTTTTTTTTTTTTTTTAAATACTGCTCTCGGGAAAGGCGAACCTATAACGCTTCAACAGCGCCCAGAGATGCTTGCAGATGTATGTTAGTTCTGCACTTAAATTGCTGCAAATTGTATTCTTCTGGAAATATATCCCCAGGAAGCGAGTTCCAAAGTTTGCTTGTCCTGTAACAGAACGAGCTTTGGAAAGTTGATGTCCTCGCGGTTGTCAAGTGTACTGTATGGTCATGAGCATTAGCAGCCTATCTTGTGGGGCGCCCAAAAGTTGCATTTCGAGGGATAATGTATTTGAGTTCATCGGAACATCTGCCATGGAAGTACCTATAGAACAAGCATAGGTCAGCGACTTGTCTTCTGTGCACCAACGGTTGTAGATTTGATGTGAGTGTAGGGTCTCCAATAAGTCGATAAGTGAATGTTTCGAGCTGAGCTTCATATATGGGAACAGTATTCCAGGCCTGGTCTATCCTGTGCTTTGTAGAGAAGGAGAAGTTGCTTGTGGCTAAAGTACCTCTTTGCTCTAAATAGGTAGCTCAACTTACCGGACGCCGATCTTGCGATAAATGAAGAATGGTTTCAGGAGTTCGCACAGTGCGGCAGACCGTATTTGAAGAATTCTAATGCCTCGCAGTTTCGGACAAATGATGCTGAGGTGTCAATTATCCAGGAATACTTTTTTTCAACTAAGGTTTTTTTCTACTGCGCCACCTCTCGCGAACGTCTGACAAACATCCGAGAGTATAATGTCGTTTTCGGTAGGTCGTCCAGAACCGTCCGGAAGCAATCCGAACGCTTCTGAAAGCGTTCGATTGGCACTCAACTGACAGTTCTTCATTTGTAACCTAATTGAAAGTAGAACCTAAGATAAGCAAAATGTGTAATAGGTAGTCGTAGTGAATATTTTTTGTATTAATAGCCTGTAATCGATCGATAGTGATAGATAGATAGACAGTTATCGATTGCGTCGATTGATTTTAGCTATTCGTACGCACAACATTTTTACACTTCCAAGAGAAAGCATCGACCAGACATTTGTAATCGACTACAAGCGACTGTCAAATCGACAAATATCAATCGCAATCGACAATCAAAGTTGTCTATCGATAGACAGTTGTCGATCAACGATCAACTATCGACACTCACAATAGGGGCCAAAGTCAAGTGAACTCAAAAGGTATCTCATTTCGGCATAATTGCCTTTTCATTGCGGAGTATTTGCCTCTTCTACTGCTTATAGCGTTGCTATCACTTTAACTGGCACAAATAGAGAAATACTCTCGTCGCTTTTTTGATACGATCCTTAAGCTAGAAATCTAAGCGTTTTAGTTTTAATAATTTGGG
This sequence comes from Cheilosia scutellata, assembly GCA_955612985.1. Classification (NCBI taxonomy): domain Eukaryota; kingdom Metazoa; phylum Arthropoda; class Insecta; order Diptera; family Syrphidae; genus Cheilosia; species Cheilosia scutellata. The sequence continues at coordinate 68,220,219 of OY015311.1, forward strand.
CGTAGCCCTGCTTCTTCGCCTTGGAAACGTTTTTGTTTTAATATCCACTAGTGTTTATTTAAAGTCCACGCAAATATTTGAAACTAATTATACCAGCATTCAAAAGCATTTCGATAGGTCAATGGGGAAGTTTCTGGAAATTCCTAGGAAATGTGGAAATGTCTTGGAAAGTCGACATTTGGGAATAACCCCCCCTGGAGACGCTTACCTTGATCGCATCTTGATCAATTTGGTTGACAATTTGATGATCTGTTGACAGCCATGTTCATTCACGAATATTGAGATGAGGAAACCGTGAGCTAACGTTAGATCCTCCAGCAAATCCAATTAGCCGAAGTCTCTATTCACTACAAACACTTTTGCTCTGTTATAAAAGCAGTGTTGCTTGTCATTACCTTCTTACTAGTATGAACATCTACAACTTCAAAAAATAATGACAATCATCTAATTGTCGCTTGTCATTGGCGACTAATATTTCATTTCTTTTTCAAGCCGGAGTGTCAGTCATTTTTTCCATCAAACGATTTGAAATGGCAACAAAATTTCACCACATGAATCTTGATCTTGAACGACATCCGCCAACGGAAATAGGGTAATACCAAATTTTGCAAAAGAAATAAAACAACATAACCACATTTTTTGAAGTAACACATATCGACTACGAAAATGTTTTATTTTTGATTTTTCTTTTTAGTTTTTTCGTTTCTTTTTTTTTCTCTATATCAATAGAGAGGTGTATATAATATTCTTTTTGTTTTTGTTCTCATTTAAATACAAAACATTATTTTCTTTTTCATTACAATATTATTTAATAATAATTCGTTTCATCATCTGGCGTACTGTTTACAAATTAAACAAAAACGTCAGTTTTTCCTCAGTTTACAGTATAATAATTAATTAATTATAATAATAATAATACATAATCATGTAACAATAAAAAAATGTTTTACGTTTTTTAATTTCCTCTCAATTAAACATTTTCAAAAAAATTCTATTCCAAATTTGTTGCTTTTTCTTGTTTTAATTTGTTTTTTTATTTTCTTTTTTTTTGTAAATAAAAACAATCTCATATGGCTACGTTTTGTAAACAAAAATTAATGCAAATGAACATTAGCTCTTCGTTTACTTTCATAATAAAATATTTTATTTTTTGTTTGTTTATCAAAAATCACAATTGGTGCTGCTTACAAACTAATTGTAATAATTATAATTTTTTAAATTAAAATTAAACAAAAAATGGTGAAAATGGTAAATATTTTGTTTCATATTTCATTGTTTATCGTTCGTCGATACCAAGTAAGCGAACAAAACGTGTTTACAAAACAAGTACTATAAGCTGTTTTTTTTTTTTTTTTAATAATTTTTCGTACATTTTTCTTCGATTTATGTTTTTTAATTCATTGAATCTCTAAAGGACATTTAAAGCTACAAAAATGTATGCGATGCTATGTATATATATATATATTGTTTGTATATGTAAAGGGTGTTTCTAGAATCATTGACAGTTTAAGTTGTTTTTAAGCAAACAATTTGGGGTCCTGAGCACATTGACAGAAAATGGTCTCAAATGATTTTAAGCAGTATCGAGACATGTAGTTGGCCCTTCTTTCGCAAGAAGAGAGAGAGAGAGAGAGACCATGAGATCGATGTAAACAAAGGGCCTCATGAGACACATATTCGACAGATTTTTTTTTTTCAGTACGCTTGTAAATGCCCATTCAAAAATAAAATAAAAACAATAAAAATGGCCGAGATGTGGATTTCTCCGACTAGAAGGCTCAGCTGCTGTTCGAACTCTTCGAACTTGAATTACGAGGAACAACATACTAATTGTACATTGTCTAGGCTGGGTCGCCTACCTCTGCAGCTGTTTTGTGCTTCTCTCTGAATTGGTAGTCCTTACCTGCAAGCAGTTGCGACAATCTGGGCTCTGAGGTGAATTCTTCGCCTTAGGAAGAGACGAGGAGACCTTAAACTCCCCGATTGTTAGCCTGAGGACAGCTCTGATTTTTATTGCAGAGGTTTTCTTTTTGTTGTTCAGATCCATTTCAAGGAGTAGCGCCGCTTAAGTAAATAAGTAAGATGGCCATTTTCTGGAATTATAAAAATGGAATCATGCTTACTACTGGCCTGAGAAGATCAGAATTTTGTCTAACTAAATACCAACTTTCAATGAGAATCGCATGAAAAGAACTGTAGGCTGGTCAGAGGACTATTTGGAAGCCCAAATAGTTGAGTTTGATAGAAATTCGGGCGCACAGAAAGATGTCAACCGAGATCGGACGAAAAGACAGAAAACGACTGGTTAAGACGAAATGAAAAGAGGGGCCGAGTCGACGCACGATCATGGATAACGCACACAAATTACATTCCGCTAGTGTTTTAGAGAATCATCGAATTTCAAGACATGCTATTGGACGCAATAAGACATCCTCTATATAGGACCAGAATGAGATCAAGTCCGACATCTCTCTTCTACCCGTATGGTGATTCTGATAACCCTTGATTTAGAGTCGGGTTTGAGCGTTGTAGTGCATCCACTTGGGCATCCTACACCTGTGACCTTTGTGATCGATAGACGGGACATTGAAAATAATGAGAGTCGTCTATGATGGCTAGGTAGAGTAAATGGACACCAACGATAACTCGCAAGGTCGAAAGAGGTTCTTCTTCTCCTCTACAAAGCACAGGTTAGGCCAGGCCTCGAATATTCCTCCCCTATAGACAGCTCAGTGGCATAAAAACCTATTCGACATTACAACAGAGACAAGCAGTTCGACTAATAGGAGACTACACAAAATCTCCTACCGCTGGCGAAAAGACAACTGGTCGCTGATCTTTGCTATATGTATAGGTACAGATGGCGCGACGATCTTAAAGAAAAGTGATATATGAGCGGCCTCACAAAATAGACAACCAATGCACATCAAGCAAACTTCCTGGAGACATATTTCCAAAACACATCAATGCGCAAACATTTAAGAAGTAACATCGGGACGATGTTGAAGCGTTCTAAATTCCGCCTTAAAAAAAAGTCCGTATTAAGACAAAAACAAGCAAACAATGGAAACGACTAGCAAGAGCAAGCTGGATGTTAGGGGCCATGGAAACAAACTGTTTGGAGCTATTGAAGCGGATTGTCAAACAAAGTATATTCTGCACACTTTTCTCATAACCGATCGCCATGGTGTAGCGATTAGTAAGTGTGTTTGAAATTTATTGATTGATTGAAGGCTATACGTTCAATCCTCAGAGTTCAGTGAATGTTTATATAAATGGTGCGGCTAATCTGAATGCAGCAGGAATACTTTAGTAGTGCCTCTGAATATTTCTGCAATTGAAATTTCCAGGTATAATTTCTTCTCCAATGATGCCCAGCTCCAAATATGCATCATACAGAAAATTTACCACTTAGGCCCCAGCACAGAACGCGACTAAAGTCTCTAAAGCTGATTGAAGAGTTGTTTCAAAAAGTAAAGCTAAACTTGCAGATTGCTTAGTATTCTTAGTCAGACGTTTACTATAAAATAAAAAGATTGATGCAGACAGGAAGAAGAAAGCTCTGCTATTGGACAAGAGTCTAACCAATTCTTATGAGCAGAGAGCTACTGTTTGATTAGTCAATGCATGAACCAACGTGTTTAGGTGGTTAAAAAAAACTATCAGCTGTGTCGCTCGTCAGAGTAATAAGCGGACACTTCATCATTGGAAACATGAAAACGATTTCTGCAGGAAACACAGAGGAAAAAGAATCTGTGGAACATCTGTTATGCCATCTGTAGGTCGCATTAAAATGTCGTTCACTTTGAGCTGTTCTATCAAAGTGATTGGGTGATGCTCCACTGCTTTTTGAATGAGCTCATTGCTGAAATGATTGCGGATCCTCAATGTTTTGTTTAAAGGCGGAGAATGATTTCACGACAATATATGACGGGTGGCACTAACGCTCCACCGCAGGCAGGTTCTTTTTCCTTGTCCAGCACTCCGAAAATATACTTTGTTGTATTAAAAAAAATAAAAACTAATACGAATGGCAAAAATAGATTGCGAGCGTACAAAAACTCAGGCGCATTTCCACAAACGCTACTTGTCAAAGGTGTTCTAACAGTCAAAACAACTGAACAACTCTTGGAACACACCCTATTTATTTATATTTACGACAAATATTTGTAAATCTTAATTTAACTTCTTTTTTATGTTTTGTTTTTTTTTTTTTTAAATCTTTTTTTTTTGTTTTGATTTTTTTTGCAGGTAAAACTACGTTACACTTATAACAGCCAAGTGGATTTTATCCGTATGGAGCGCGTATTATATAAATTCATAATTCTTAAACCAAAAAACAAAACCAAAACACAAAGTGAATATTTAGGAGGAGCTTTTCAAATCAAAGAAATCTTTCTTTGGGGACGTGGTGGAAGGTGTAAACAATAAACGGAATTGTGTGCATAAATGGGGAGGATATATGGAATAAAAAAAAAACTCTAAAATTAAAATGTTTTCCGACCAGTTGCTTTCTCTTTTCACTTGTTTTCTCAGTTTTTTTGTAGTTTTTTTTCGTATCAAAAAAAGTTTAGATTGTTTAAAAATTTAACTGTCATGTTTTACGCGGTGGTGTAGGAGGCGGTGGCCTCATGTCTTTGGGAATGTTTTCGTAGGCTGAAAAATGATTGGAGTGAACAATTTGAGTATGCCGGACCTAGGGGACAGCTGCTTACCTGTTTGATGGTGATGGTGGAGCTGCTGCTGCTGCTGCTGGTTGGTAGCATTCGATGCTGCTACAGCCGCAGAAGCCGAATCGTTGTTTTGTTTGTTGACGATCATATTCGCCTCGTTGACTGGATATCTCATTGGTTGTTTTGGTGCTGGTTGTGGTGGCGGTAGGTTTTGTTGTTTTAATGAATTTGGCGTATTGTCATTTTTATTGCCCAAACTTAGGCTGGAAATTGCTGGCGGCAATGGAGATCTTTGAGAATCGTTGCCAATTTCACCTGTATACCTATGGGAGAGATGAGTTGGATGAGTTTAGTAAGTAAAAATAGTGTTTGGGTAGTTTTTTTTTAGGGTAGTAGATCGTTAAAGTTTATGGCCTTGAAACGAAACGATCTTGGGCCAATTCCCATTCGGGTAGAGATGATAGAAACCAACTTGGGGACATGCGCTTAATATGACTAAAGCACCGAAGCATAGACCTTTGCGTTCTGAGAACGTTGACGTGAATGACTATAGAACGACAAGTTGAAGTATCGAATCATAGAAGCTGTGCGATTAGAAGTGTGAATTAGTCGTCTAAGATGGCTGGGATATGTAGATCGAATGGACACGGACACTGCCGTCCTTCGTCTCTGAGTCTTCGAATGCAACCCGGAAGGACAACGCAGTAAAGGATGTTCAATAGCAAAGCAAACAGATGAAACGATTATTGCATCACATGCCGTATCTTCAAACAAGTATGGAAAGACTTGACAAGCAGAAGAAAACTCTGCTATTGGACCAGAGCCTAACCAATTCTTATGAGCAGAGAGCTACTGTTTGATGAGTCAACGCATGAACCAACGTATTTCAATATACCTGCTGTATACAAGTATGGAAAGACTTGATCGAAGACACTGATGTGCGGTCTACTGAGCAAAATTAAAAATTGTGAATATGGCAGTAATGCCTCCAGCAGTAATAACAACATTAACAGTTCCAAGAACTGTCTGACCCAGGCTGAGGGTCCACAGAGAAGAGAACTTTGATACAGAGCTGCACTTTTTAAGTTGCAAAATTCCCTGATCAACCACATCCCGTAATTGACGGCAACGTATAGAGAGACATAACAGTCGATAAAAGCAAACTCCGCGGAAATCTTTAAGACGGGAGTTTTGCCACGATTGTTAACTGAAAAAAAGTACCACGATTCGCCGTGATTATAGAAGCCTGTTCGTTCACACAATAGGAACATAAGGATGATTTATATATTTGTTGCTGAGGTAGAGAAATCTGCGTGCGAGATTTAAAGTTTATAAATATTTTCTGGCAGATTGGTACATTCTAAAAATGACGAAGAAATGAGGGTCAGTTGCTGCCCTGTTATCAATTTTGCACACGCACGAATGTGTGATTAAAAAAGAATGTGTCACCATGACTCAGAATCGAGAAGCCTTTCCAGCCAGTCAGTGCTGCTCGTGTACGTTTAAGGGCGAAGACAGGATCCATATCGCGTTATCCGTAAACGAACAACAGTATCGGAATTTGTTTCGTGTATGAAATCGACTCAATTCCGTAACGTAGCCATAGCTCGTTCACGAATGCGACGACTAGGTCCAAGATGTGTGAAGACAGTTGAAGAAATTAATCACATTACTTGAGTAAGCATAAGGAAATAAGAAGAACACAGGAAATGGATCATAGTTGCATAGTTGCAAAGGTGATCTAATGAATTGAGTTGAGTTTAATCTAACACTAGCTGAGAGAAGAGCCTCAACCAACTTGGAGTGCGAAACTGGAGGAAGTTGGCTGATTTAAAACGAAAGAAAAGCTGTGTCAACTAAAAGGGCAGTCGTACTAGCTTAGAACGCGGAAGGCCAATGACCACCCATTTAACTTTCATATAGACGCCTATGATCACGACACACAATTCTAAGCTGATTAAGATTAGTCCAATACAATCCTCTAAGACCCAAGATACTAGTAGATTCTTACACCATTTTGAACCATTGCATAGGTTTTCTTTACAACTTTACAACTCATACTCACTTAATATTGGTGTACTCCCTGCCCACTTGCAGACTCTGTTCTTCTGCCCGTTTTCTTTGTACCAAAGTCTGAATGTAGTGCTGTACAGCGTAGTATACAAATTTGTATTGTGCTTCCGTTTGTACTAGACCAGAGCGTTGCGAACGAACCATCTGGATTGTGCGTTGAATGTCAATTTCAGTATCCAACCCTAAAAATACAATCATATCTTTGTTATTCACTGGCAAACGATACCCGTCGAGTGAAAGAACATACCTTCTCTATCGATTTGATCCAGAATCATGTCGATGACAATAAATGTCCCTGTTCGACCAATACCAGCCGAGCAGTGAACACAAATCGGTCCCTAAAAATGAGGAGAAGATACTTTTTAGAACAACATTATTAAGCGAATATAGGATTTAAGAACTTACGGGCATATCTCCCGCCTGCGTCAACTGACTCTGTTTCGTATTGACATCTTGTAGAAAGTTCAAAACACAACCTGGATCGGCGGGCACTCCATGATCGGGCCACACTTGGAAATGGTAATGGAAAATGCGACGTTCCGGTTTGCCCCGCCACGAAAACAAAAATTCCCGCAGCGTATAGTCACTGGTGGAACTCTCCGATAAGCAAGTGATCTTGGCATGTCCCCATTCCTTGGTGTTCCCCTCACTGGGCCAATATTTGGCGCATTTATTTTTACCTAAACGACACATTTGTTAGAAATCACTTACGACACGTAAAAAAGCGTCTTCTACTTACCCCTTTCAAACTCTTTGGTGGTCATAACAATAACACGAGTGTTCTCTTGCCAAATCATGTTCCAGAAGTCCTGAATCGTATTCTGTAAACATCCCTGAGTGGCGATGTAGGTTTTGAACATCTCACGTTCGTCCTTTTTGGACGATGTCAACGATTCACTGCGCTTATGCTTGTGCATCGTATCGGATTTTTTGTTACAGGTGGTACAGTTACTGTACGGCAGGATTGACGTCTTCATGGCACATTGTACGCATGTCTTGTTCAACATTTGACATATTTGACAGTTCTTTTGCATTTGTGCGGCGGTACAGGCCGGACACGATGAGACCGTGTTTAGACTTTCCGATGACGAACTCATGTTGTTCAAATCACCGTCGGTGGGTAGGCGAATGTAATTGGCATTTATGTATTCGGCGCCGGCAATACTACGATCCACGTCGCCAAGTTTCACTCGAGTGTGGTCATCTGAAGTGAGATGAAACAAAAGGAAAATTAGTCAGAGAATCAAGGTTGTTTCATGCTGTTCAACTTACATGGAAGAATGTTCTTGTAGCGATTTTTGTTGCGGTTCTCGTTTTTGTAGCCTTCACGCCGTGAGAAGGTGTCTCTGCTATCTTGCTGTTGCAGCGATTCAAACTCCTCCCAAAAGCCACCCTAAGAAGAAAAGAAATCAATATTAGGATCGTGGTTATTCAAAATGAAAGCATATTGGTTGTAACCTAAGCGGCACAACATTGGTTACAAATTAAATTTGTTTTTTTAAGATCTGCTTCAAAAAACTCACCTTAACCAACTGGTCCACTCTGGCATTGATGCCGGCTGCAGCAATCCGTGTCGCATTGAAGGGCTGCCTCAGGTGCACCACAGTTCCGCACGTCTCCACCATTGGATTTTTCTTGTAGTGATCGATTAATTGACTAAGCGTCGAGAAGGGTTCACCCCCGCCAACATCGTACATCTTGTCCTATGTAAAACAGAACAAAGATAAACATAAGTACAAATCTAGTGCCAACTACAGTGCTGATACTAATCGAAGTCACACACACACACACTTGTGTCATTTTCAGTGTTATGTCTATACTGCGCACTGACGCAAACATAGCGCGCGCACGGACTTATGTCTCCGTCAAGGTCAAAACGCAAACAACGGGGACACAGCAACTGAATCGACCGACCAACAGACAGACAGACATTCTACTCACTACGTTCCCACTTAAGGAAACATGACTTGGAAGGTAACTACACACAAAAAAATAAATGATAAAAATAGACCTCAATACTCACTTGCCATCGGATCATTACATGCGTTACTTTGTCATCTGTCCGCACGGAGAGTACAAAGTCGCCTGGTTTGCTCTGAGATTCCCTCACCAGGAACGAACCATTCTTTCCGCGTTCCAGAATCAGTTTTTCAGCTTCCTTACCGGATAGGTTCCCGTGAAACCATCTGTCCAAAGAGAAACACACCAAATGATTAGTACAAAATATATTCTGCGACACTACAATTATTATTTATAAACTATTCGAGAGAGGAGCAACTCTAAAACAACATTCGCGGTGCACAAGATCGCGGCTTCGATTGATCGCCGTTGCACTAGCTCGAAGGTGTTTTTCCGCGCGCTGATCGGTTAAAACGGAGAAAATTAGTTGCAATTGAAAGTTCAGTTTGGTTTCCCCCTTCGTCTGCATCTCCTTTCCCGGCATAGTTTTAGTCAGTCTGGTTTACATTCGTATGCACAGAGGTAATAGTATCTCGAGTAAACAAAAACAGAGTAGAGAACTTGTTTCGAGACGAATACAGAAACAATTCAAATTGGGTTTTGCATACAACGTTTTCGTCAGCCACTGTTTAGATTTCAGGTACTGCCCGCGGAGAGTTATTTATTGGATGACTTAATGTGTTATGTGTTGGGCGAGGGGAGCGAGGTACACACAATGATTCGCCGGCCAGTCATTAACTTTAGTCATTTCGGGGTACGCTGTGCGCATAGCAATCGACCGGGAGGCGGGAACTGATGGGTGAAAATTTCTGGGGAAGCAATTTTTAACTACTGACAATGGACAGAGAGTGGACACTAATTGTCACTAGGAAGTCGTAGATTGATGTTTTATTGCGGGCAGACGACTGATAGCGCCCAAAATTCAAAGAAAATGAGATTTACTGTGAGTTGTAATGACGCAGGTAGTGTTGACAACACGCACTCAAAGTACAATTCTGAGAAAATTTCAATGAATACCAATAAGGCTCATCCGTATTAAGTCACTATGAATTGGACGTATAATGAGGAATTATTATTACAGAGAGATTTCTAATAAAAACTTTGAATTGCATCTTTTATATTCAGCACACGCCGCCTGCGAGAGACCGTATCAGTCATTTAGCCTCTGTATACGTCAATGGTGTTTTCAACTAAATACTCGTATACAAGTAGTATAGTAACTTAACGGTGACAAAGACTCCATGTAAAATTCATTCAAAGGTTAGCCCTTCGGCGAGTATTAAAAAACGATAAGTAAACTGAGTTAGCCTTCGAAATTCTATGGCTGCTGATCCCCTCAATTCCCTTCATTAGCGATCCATGTACGGTACGTGGTGTGATTTGGAATCCAGGTGTACAACAAAGCCAGTGATTTTCTGCCTATAAGATTGTGGCATCTGTCAATGTTTAGCTTACAATACAGTCACAGACTTTGTCGTTCTCCTCAAAGTTAGAGGTCTGCAAGGGCTGTCTGTATAAGGCGTAGAAGGAAGCGACTATTCTTCACCTCTTATGTACATGACCAGCCTTCTCATCTTGAAGAAAACTTTATCTTGGAGAATACTGCTTCGACAATCTTGGCGAACTCGCTAATATAATCATCAGCCGCCTCAAACGATTTATTCTTAGCTCCTCTTGGTTCGAGGGGTAGTTTTGAGATTATTACATCCTGTGGTATCACAATGGGCCTACTTTGCTTAAAGTGTGGCTACCTAACCTACCCTATATCTTACATTGTGACGTACCTGCGTAGAGTGTGAAGTGGTAAGCTCTTGTGGCGGAATGTTAACACAAGGTAACGTCCTCCACATGTTTACTCTTTTAACTAAGTTTCTTGGTGTTTTTGGTAGGTCGTGGATGTAGGTTGCACAAGTGGACCCTCTATATATCTTAATTCTCCGCCATCGGCTCTAAATAATCAAGGGCAATCCCTATACGGATAGAGGAGAGATTATGAACTTGATCTAACCATCTCATTCTGGGTCTACCTAGAGGACGCCTGCCTGATGGTACGAATTCCATAGCACGTCGTATGATCCTGGTCGGGGACATGCGTTTATCATAACCAAACCACCAAAGCATGGACCGCTCCGTCCGGAGAAGTAGCTGCTCGACATTGAGTTCCCTACGTATTCTGGTGTTTCTAATGCGATCTCTACGGGTCACACCAACAATACATCGGAGGAATCTCATTTCAGCAACTTGTATCCGCGATCTTAGGTCTACGGTCCGCACGTAGCTGTGCTTCCTACGCTACGCACGCTTTCGTCATTTGCAACTTGTTGTAAGCTTACTAGCAGCTTCGTGGACAGAGCTTTGCGTGTTTATATGCAAGCTGCAAGCAAGCGTACAACAAGCTGCAAATGACGAAAGCGTGTATGAAGCGCAGCTACGTGGACAGTAGGCCTTATTCTTTCTGTCATTACCCAAACCTCACGACCATAGGTAAGAGTTGGAACACTAAATTAGAGACGCCAAAGACAGCTTTGACACCAAGTTCAGTCCTCCTAATGTCACAATATTATATATTCTTCATACTGCCAAAGCAAATGCACGTCTTTTGACAGGAGCCTAAGTAGTCATTGTCTTATTTTTGAAAGAACGTGGAACTGTAAAGAATCAATGACGGATTAAGGACACAACTGTTGCTCGTAACGAAGCTGTAATGTGTTCGCTTGCTAAGTGGAATAAAAAGGTTTAAATGGTTGGCCATATATTACGAGGCGATTCGTATGAATAAAATAAATAAACAAAACTCCTCAAAATATAATGACACAGCTATAATTTCGTGGTCACTATAATGTACGAAGTGCCTTTATAGAGCTACCGCTGTGCTTTTTGTATCCCGTTTTTGGCAAGAAGAAACCGTATAAGCAGTCAACATCATTTTGACCACTTTTTCTCCTTCACTACATAGTGTAAACAAAGCGCACTGGAAAGGCGGTTTCGTGTGTCCAGACCCTTCCATTAATAGGGTCTCACGTGTATCTTCAATAAGTCAATCAGGATATCCGAAAAAATGGATGAAATTTTAACTAGCAAGAATAGATAGAAGTTTGTCAATGAAGTTTTGAGCCATTAGACCAAACCTGAGAGAATATGAGATGCACAAAAGTCCAAACTAATTCCTACTGACATGCACACAGAAAATAATTATTCGATTTGGACATTCTGATTCAAACTATACAATCGAAAGTACAAAACAAAACACATCAAGACTAATTGCCTGGCTAATTCGTATACTATCAAGCAATTAACTCCGCTTCATATTGGCAAGCATCAGTAGAAACGTGATTACTACAGGTCTCTGGGAACTGAGAACTCCAAAAATAGAACATCTTCAACGTGTCGATCTACAATCAATAATAGTCCAATTACGGCCGGAAGCTTATCTAATGAACGTGTTTACTGTTTCAGTGCCTCAAACATATGTCTAAGCCACTCTGAAAACACGTGAAATATGGTGGATTACCGTGCGAATCTTACACAATGACAAACGTGATCACACAGTGGTTCCCATCAGATCCATCATGTGCCTTCGATAAGTGCGCTTATGCACTCCATGCCATTTTACGACCTCGTGCATCACATTTTCCAAGACTTCGTGTAAAGGTATTTCCGAAAACACAAAAACCATTTTGGATGACAGCAGCATCTCTCAAATCGCTGTAATGTCTGAATCATCCCAGAAATACGAGAACTCATCACATTTGTGTAAACAAAGGTAAACATTGTAAGCTAGTACGATGTTGTCAGGTTTTGTTTTTTTTTAAACATCCATTATGGGTCATTAAATGGGTAAGTGGTGGTGGGAAAATTAAGTTATTGTTGTGATTAAATATTTATAGTTACTTAAACTGAAATTGGTGCAAAACAAGCCGCCCTTCCATCGATAATGTTGACGGAAATGTACTAACTACTACTGACCATCTCGTATACGTGATCGTGATCTGTAAAGGCGCAATAGTAGTCTACTTTGTTGTTGTTTTTTTTGTAATTCTATTAAGTCTGAGATTGTAGGTTGTCAATGAGGCTAGACATATAGCCGACAATTTATCGCTGAAAAATGTTAAAATTCGTTTATGAGTGCGACAAATATGTGCGTCCAAGTTCACACATAAATAAGTACAGTCAATGCTAACAAATGAATCAAACGCGCGTCGGAAAAATGGGTACTTTTCGCTTGTTTAATGAATATATGTATTTAAAAAAAATAGCTGAGAACCCTAATAACAGCAACAACAGATTCTTATCCAATTAGCACTATATATTTGAGATATGCATGGCCAATTGCGAGGTACTTGTTTATCTGCTATATATGCGCGGCATGTGACCAACTTTAGCGACCAGAATAATATGTTATGTACGCAAGTACATTCATTTGCCTTTTTTTAATATGACTAAAGATATAAGTACACAACAAAAAAAATTAGGTATATTTTTCATTTGCGTTGACATCCTAATAACGTCCGAAAATTCGTGTGGTTAGTAAAGGGCCGTCCGATATAATTAAGCCGAATTTTGGGGTATTTGGTGAAGTGCGCTCAAGCGGAACAAGTAACACGCTTAGCGTTGTAACACGTGGGCAGTACCAGGTCCATTTAAGGTGGAAAAATATGCAGAAGATGGGCGCACGTCTGTTATGTTACATTCCCAGTCCCCGGTTCAGCCCCCATTAAACCCAATGTTCACTTTTTCCAAAAAATTTCATCAAAAAGAGATGTTCCATTAAAAAAGTTGACGCAACAGGCCTAGGTACTCAGAACAATTAGTTTTTGAGATATTTTATTTTTGAATCGATTAGAGGGGACCTAGAATTGTATGCTGAGAATCTATCTTAGGGCAGCTACACTTTTGGATGTTTGTCAGACGTTCGCGAAAATAACCTTAATGTGTAATTTGTGTTGAACCTGAGGCCTCTTGATCAGCACACTAACCAGTGTTCAATGTAAGGAGCAGATCACACATAAATAAGTTCACCACATTACATGGTCCCTTTTTCAGGGACCTTGTTGACAAGTAATATTATGCAAACAAGTGATTAATAACAAAATTGTTTACAAACATCTCCCATCGGAAGCAATTAAGGTATACACGAATTAACATTACCAAGGCCTTATTTAATAAGGTCGTCACATTTTTCACTGATTAAAGTAAATTAGAGTGGATGCATTTAGTACCCCTATAGCGAGCGGTATTTGATGCGCAATCTTTACTACAATGAATTTCTATAGTGGCCCGCATGGAGAAAGGCACCTAATTTTATAATTACTGTATAGAAGACAATGCATTTAATAATTAAACAATGACATATTTTTAGTGAGAATTGAAGGCTAGTGATTGATATCAGACTAACTAAACATCATGGAGATATAGGTAACAAATGCGTCATCAAAACCTTTTCTGCGGGATAGTCAGAGATAAGAAACTGTAAGGTAGAGCGTACATTTAAAAATGATTAACATTTAAAGACAGTAGATAACTTACTTTACGTTCAGGTACCTGTGATGAGATTGTTCGACTCAAATGTTTGACATTCTACTATATGTACATCTATGCTTTTTGATGTCATTTAACAAAATGTTAAATTTGTATTAAGCTTAGTACGCTCGAGCTAAATTTTAACTCCCATACAAAATTCTCTCCAAAATTTAGCTGAGCTAAATTTAAGCGAATCCATTTAGCCGAGCGGTACGCTGCTTCAGCTAAAAAAACAAATTTTTATATCAGACTGTACTTCATATTATATCTGTCAAAATTTAGCGTGCCCATTAATGGGTCGAAACATTTTCTCAAGCTAAATTTTGACAGATCTGTTGGTTTTTTTTCTGTTGTGTTTTTGTCTTACGGAAAAGTAAATAAGGATCAGCTTTTTCAATGAATACTTCGATGAAGAATCCTTTCAAAGTGATAAATTTGAGATCAACGAATAGCAGACATGAAAAAAAGAAATTGCAACGAAAATATAACACTTTTTCGCGTCGATGAATTTTTGAAGGAAGATATTTTCAACGAAGAGCTGTTTTCAAGAACGTACTCTATGTCAAAATTTAGCTAGAATTTTACCTAATGTTTGAAGAGAAAAATTGGAGAGCAGCAAAAATTTTGTTTCGCTTGAGCAGCGTATTTACTAAGCTTAACTGTCAAATAAGTTTGCTACAAACCGACACACACCGACGCTATATTTGGAAATATTATTTTCACTAAAAGTTTATTCCAAAATGTTTGCAGATTATAAAAACTTGTTTTGAGTGAAATTCCTTTGATGATTGAATTTTTAGAAATACACTGATGGACAAAATTATAGCAAAGCAAAAGCAAGCAAAAAAGTGATTTTTTTAAGTACACTACTGGACAAAATTAGACAAGGCCAAATAAAAAGTGAAAATTTTTTTTTTCGATTTATTTTTATTTTTAAATGGGGTGGTCTTATTGTAAGTACCTAAATGTCAAATTTAAGACCGTTTGGCTAATGAACATTTTAACAAGATAAAAAAATTAAGATAAATCGAAAAAAGTTAAATTTTGTACTTTCGTTCGTCCAATTTTGTCCAGTAGTGTAATACTTAAACAAAAAATCAAAAGAAATGAATAGTAAGTTGATCAAAAAATTTGCAGTCCATCTTTAAAGGAAGATGGGCGCAGTAGCGCAGTAGCGCAGTGGTTAGTGTGCTGGACTACTGTGCGAGGGATCCCAGGTTCGATCCCCGGAAAAACACAAATTACATCTTAAGGTTTTTTTCTACTGCGCCACCTCTCGCGAACGTCTGACAAACATCCGAGAGTATGACTGTCCTGAAAAAGCTTCTCAATTCAGCCGTTCGGACTCGGCATAAAATTGTAGGTCCCTTCCATTCGTTCCAAAAATAGAAACTCACACAAAACGAATGGTTGCGAGAAGCTAGGCCTTGGGTGTCTACCGCCTGTTGCGCCGCCTATTTATTTTTATTTTATCTTTAAAGGAACATTGGTTCTTTGGACTTAGGACTGGTTTAGTAGAAACCATTTTTTCATATTTACTGCGACGATGCATTTTTGCCATTCAGCGGTTTGCAAATCTTCGTGTTGTCGATACTCTGACGTAGGCTACCTCCCAATTCGGTATACTACACTACGATTGCTACTGCCTTCAATCCATTCACAGCAGCTATAAATGAGCTAAAACATTTTCGTATCTAGTGGTTTTTTCCCTAAACGTATTTTTTTGTATACATTATAGTTTATAATGTACTTTTAAACACGTCTTGCCAATTCTTTTCTGCACAAATTTGTCTCTAGCATTTTAATAGTGTCAAAGCGCTTTAAACGCTGTTAAATTGTTTGACAATATCACTTAATGTTCGATTAATGTTTTGTTTCCCAGCAGCACGCATCCGAATATAATATCGACAATTGCCGAAATGGACAGTCGTTTAAAGCTAACTAAAACCTTAAAAGGTTTATAGCCTTTATTAATAAGCATGCAACTAGCGTTTGTTATACTGCTATGAAGTACTGTCCTTAAAACTAAACTATGATGTTGTTTTGATATACCATGCGTTGTTGTCAAAATGAACAAAATTTACAATAAAGTTCTTTTGAATGGCTACACTCTAAAAGTCTAAAGTCAAACTTGGCACTAAGGCAAGTGTATTGACGTACATATATGCTTGAGAACTGTATAGTTCCAATACATATTAGCAGTTTTTAGTATATTTTTAATAGAGCTACAGTCCTAAGCGGACCAGAGCTACTCACTTTTTGAATTTTGAATTTTAAGCCGAGTCGATAGGTAGGACGTAGTTGGTCCATTGTGATAAGGAACAGTGTCAAAACACTTACTTTTTCAGTAAAAATAAAAATGACACTTTTAAAATCTCATTCTCACGTTGACTGACTATAGAAATGAAATTGACCGCATTTCGTTTTTCGACTTTTTTATGGCGCAAAATTGATGTCAAACTGTGTAGTCATCAAACTATATGTAGCAGATTGAAAGGTATGTCGCAGTACTTATAATTATTTTTAATGTTCAGGTTAAATTTTATGAACTCTTCGTTATACAATTATCTATTGCGACCTACAAAATATTTAAGGCGAAGGTTGAAAATGATTTATTAGAAAGATGGTTATATTAATTAAAGTGATGATGCCAAATTGTTGCACCTTTTGGATAAGGGAAAATTAAAAAAAAAATTCGCTTTCTGCAAACGAAAATATAATATGTACACTAAAGTGAATACCAGACGTGACAAGAATGCAAATGTATTCGTATTCTAAAATTGCAAATTCCTTACGCGCCGGCGAGGGTGTGCCATAATACCGTATACCGTAAACAATATTATAGTTTTGCCAATCACCTTCAGGAAAATATCGAAACAGATTTGAAAAACAACTAAAGAAGCGAAATAGAATTTATCTAGAATCATATATGAACAAAATGTCTAAACAACTGTCAGATAATGTCAAACTGTCAAGCAGTGGAACATGATATTGTACTAGCGATGAAAGCTTTTGGTCATGCATAAAAAATTAAGAAATATAATTTTCAATCAGAAGAAATTCTTTTCACAATGAATTTCCGCCTACAAAAATGTGACAGCTGAAATGTTTGACATTTATGCTTCGTAACCACAGAGTGTGGAAAATGATGGTGACGGAGAGTACGCAATCCATTTATTGAACATGCAATTGCCGTTTGCAGATGACGTTTGTACAAGCTAAGAAGATCATAAATTGTGTAAAGATTGGTTGATATTTTTTGGTGCAATGGCTGACGAGTTAATCCGAGGTACTAATAATAATTTTTAGTGTCCAGGCTAACTTTTACAAAGTCAAATGGCGAATATTTCCATATAAAATGTTCCATTATGACCGTCATATAATATATTTAACATGATATTTAAGTTGAAATGTGATTGCAGCAATCAGTAAAATCCCAAACTCCTGACGGACCCTTCTATATTGGTCATTCTTTAAAAGTAAGTTTGTCTGTACGAATTAGGCTTCCGTCACGTAGAAAAAAAGCTTAATTACTGTCTTTTGGAAACCAATTCGGGGTCAGAAATGGACTGTGTATGACATACCTCATGTTAAGGATAATATAGGTTGGTTTTATAGGTTTACATAATCGAGCACTGTGTAAGCTTTACTCTATGACATGTAAAGACTCGCGACGACGACACTTTGGACTTCGAAAGCGACAAAAAATAATGGAAATGAGTGACTTTTTGTACTGAATATTTACGAGGAAAGGAGAGCGGAGAAACGTTTTGTCAATGAAGTAAAAAAATGGTTTGATGTGCATTTTCCAAGCAAAGCACTTCACGAAATGAGGGCGAGATTGGACAAAGGTATTTAAAAAAAACTATATCTTGACATTTATACAGGGTTTAGCCTTTAAACTAAGTAAAAAAAACGTATAATGCTTGTTGGAAGAATTTTACGAAATATCAATCGGATTGGACAAAGGGGTGTGGCAACTTCCATACAAAAAAAAAAACGTTATTTCTCGACACTCATAGGAGCTAAAGTTTCAAAATTTGGCACTTTTATCATTATGTGCATTGCCTTTATGGACAAGAATATGCTTAAGCAATGCAATACCGGGCAGTGGCCGGTACATCTATAGTGTATAAGTATATACATAAATTTGGAAATGTGACATTTGAAAGCGTTCAGGACATACCTCCTCACTAGCTCAATGTGGTTCGAACTAAATGAACTATGAACAAAATAAATACTCCAGCTCTATAAGAAGATTTAAGCTAATTTGGTGCGCTCTTTCAAATGAACTGCACAAGCTTAGTATAAAAGGAATTCGTAGAGGAACCACTGATGTAATACCTACACACCTTAGGGGCTCACAGTTTTAGGATTTTTAGGTGATATTATCATTGTGGTTACGAACAATAGAACAGGGCCGCCGAATCGCCTCATCCGTGAATGAGTATACGGTCATGGAATTAAGTCGAATCTACATCTGACTTACAAATTCCGTCGCGTATTCCTCGTTCATAGATAACGAGGCAATTCCGCCCCAGATAGGCAATGCTGCAATAAGGGCCATCTGTGCCACACTTGCCAGATGGTCAAATGAACACTAGCGCTCATACCCCAAAGTGTAGAAACCTTTACAATCGACGGTCATAACGTAACATTCAAAGGATCTAAGAAGCAACAACGTTTAAAAAACCGTATGCTGTTGTTTTTTTTTTATTAACTGGATTCCAAACCTTTGAGCACTCAGACCAATCCCGGGTCCATTGTACTACCAGGCAGAAACCCCTTTTTTGGTGTAGTGATGGAGAATCTCTAATATTATTCGTCTCTCCTTAAGGTGGGTGGCAGTGTATTGCTGTACCCCGCCGGCCGGGGCTCGCATCAACGGCACTCGGGTCACAAGCAATCACCCTTACCCCGGTTGGCGTTTGTCGAATACGACTCATGTATCGTGTCGTTGTAAAAACGATATTCTGATTTTTTTCGAACTTTTGTTAACGATTTTGTTTCTTTTTCTGTATTCACTGTAATTTCAAATTGTATGTCTCAAAAAAGTCAGAAACGCTGACTTACAACCCTAAATAAAATATTAGGCGTTTACGATAAACGGTTTACCCCAACAGGAAAGGAAGTCAGAAACGCTGACTTACAACCCTAAATAAAATATTAGGCGTTTACGATAAACGGTTTACCCCAACAGGAATATGGGTAAATGACTCTAACCACTACACCATGTAAAAAAGGAAGGATAATCGATGCTACTAGATGAAAGCATTTAAGTCGCAGCTTCAAGGTCACAACTATCAATGAAAAGCTCAAAGGAATCCGCTGAGGATGGTAGGTGGGTTTACGTACAAAAAGATAAGGTGAATACGACGCGAAAATGATACTGAGCACATGCGGGTTAACCCGAAACTGTATCAATTTTAGAAAACGATGAGTTCGCAAATCTTGGAGTTAAGCCCCTCACAATTTCTATATGGGATATATGGGTCTTTTTGGAGTCCAAGCCTATAATCAGACTTAGATTCAGGATACACGGCGATAAAAGTTGACCAAAATCAGAAAAAATATAACCTTGACTTACGGTTAGGTAAAGAGGAGGCTAAAGTTAAGAGGACATTAACGATTCGCTGGGTAAACACTCGCAAACGACTTCGAAAAAACTGTGCCAACTTATATAATTTCTCCAAATTATAATTTGAGGGGCTCTTTTGTTCTTTGAAAAATCATTTTATAGTCATTTAAAAATTCATACTAACGGATAAAAAAGCAGCGTCCTCCGCAACTCCGCCAATGCAGTCGATAGGATAATCTGCGCCGTTGGCAGCACCAGTAACGGCGTAGTTAATACATCACTAGTTTGATCTTTGGCCATCATTTGATTCAACAGATTATGTTCTTCGTCTGAATCCACAGAACTCTCACTGTTGCTATGACTAGTTCTTTTCTCATCACATTTGGTTGGTTTTTTATTGCACTCCATTGAATGTTTGCTGTATAGTTTATTGTCCACAAAGTGCACTGTACTGATACTATTGGTTATCTTTCCAATATACTTGCTAAACATAATTAAATTGAGTTTTTTTTTCTTCACACAACGAAACGAATTCCTTTACTTTTTAGCTCCTGACTTGGAGTTGTTACCGGTTTTGACGACGATAGCAATTTCGGTCAAATGCTCAAACACAAACCCTGAAGACATGGTTCACTAGTATTTTTTTTTCGTAAGTAATTTGTAAAGAAATTTCTGGACAATGGCACGAGTTTTGCTTACAAGCAAAAGGAACTTTGATAGAACAACGCACTGTTAATAAAAAATAAACGCGATATATCAAATCAACTTCTTTGCTTCCTTGCGCGCGATCTTCCGTGTAAATGGGATCGTATGAAATGTGCGACTAAGCTGAAAGCACCCGAAATGTTATTGTTTTATTGGTTCGCCAATGCCCCATCGACATCGAGACAGCTGCTGTGAGAGGACGAGAATGAGAACAAAAACCACTTTAATTGTTTCTTATGACCATATACACACACGCGAGGTGTGTATGAGTATATGAGCCGATCAGGTAAAGGCGTAGAGAGAAAAAATTAAAAACATGACACCTGTCATCGCGCCGGACAAAAACGACTCCAAAGCTCCAGAGAAACATGTAAAAAAAAAGCTTTTCTTAGCCATCGTCGTCGTCGTCGGTCGGTTGTCGGCGAAATGCGCAAATAGTAAACAGCCGCGACAGAGATCCCCAGATACAAGTACAAAGTATCTATCTTGGTTATGGCTTTTTGGGATACGTGCTCGGCATTCGGTAGCACTATCACTTACGTAGGTTCGACTAATTGACCATAAAAACCCCAGAACACATTTTACACACCACACCAACCGTGCCGCTGACCGCCACAAGCCGGTGGTCAAGTTCAAATCCCAAAACTGCATCGCAAAACATGTACTAACAAAAAAAACTGCTCAGGTGTATGTGGCTTAGAGGTGACAAAGGCTTGGCTAATCTAAATCTATCAACTTCGAACTCGTTTGTGCTAATGCAGTGTCTCGTGACTGAGTCATTACATCGGAGAGATTGTGAAACCGGAAATTTCATATAAAGGATTCAACCAGAAAAAAAAAATCCTGTTGTAGAGCGCTGACCTTTTTTGATGACAATTTCCGTAAGCGGAGTTTATTTTTATCTGCTCCGATTCAGGCGGAACCGAGACTTTGTGTCGCGCTCGATGGGTTTTGGTATATTGCGTCTGACTGCGTCAATATTCCATCAGCGCAGGCCAAGAATACCCTGAGATGGCATAAAAATATGCAAAGTTGGATAAATTTAGAGTTCAGCGGTCTTTTTATAGCCGCTGCCGCGCAAAACATCAGGTTTGCCAACACACATTGAGAAAGGATTTAAAGAACCGCTAACGAGTAAGAGACATCACAGTTTATGGTTCTGGCTCATGTGGTGTAAATTGACGCAATACATTTAAGTGAAGCGTTTAAAGGCGATCAATTGGCTACCTGTTTGATCGATTAATTGCATCAGTTGAGAACACGGAGCGCAATAATCTGGTCTGTGAATCACATAGGGTGATGATCTGATGAAATTCTGAAAGACGTTAGTGGGTGTAAATCGTTTGTGTGTATGCCAGTCATATCTGTACCCAGTCAAACGTAAAGGTTTGTCATGTCCAATTCCAAAGATACATCTAACATTCTAACTAAATGAATGAGTTTAACTCTGAGTTCTGAGAACCAAAATGAAGTGGGTGGACAAGTGTATGTATGCCGAAAAATAAATCGTCCATGAACCCATTCGTCCTTCAAGGACGCGACAATAGTGACTACAGTAGCGGCGACTCGTAGCTAATCTTGTCACAAGCTCATAGATAACCAAATGAATCGCCACGAGTTAGGATATCGAGCATATTCCTGCTCCTTTTAAAAATGTCTCACATAAAATCTATAAAGGAAGAAAATGCAGTTCCATAAAGACCATTTTTTTTTTTCATTTCATATTGGCTTTACTGCCATTTGTGAATCGTGAAAAGTGGTCGATAAGAATTTATTATAGAACAACGAAAGCCGCAAGATAAGGAGCACGAAGGATTAATCAATCTAAAAATATCAAATACAGCGAAATGTCAGGGCATAATCGTTTCATGACCCGTTACAGTACACTTGACAACCGCGAGGACATCAACTTTCCAAAACTCCTTCTGTTACAGGACAAGCAAACTTTGGAACTCGCTTTCTGGGGATATATTTCCAGAAGTATACAATTTGCAGCAATTTAAGTGCAGAACTAACATACATCTGCAAGTATCTCGGGGCGCTGTTGAAGCGTTATAGGTTCGCCTTTCCCGAGAGAAATATTTCATGCCTCAACAAAATCCAAAAGGCATCGGGATACGAACTTACAGCAGCAATGGAGGTGATGCTAAACATCACCCCTCTGCACATTTACTCTAGCAGCAAGGCGATCAAACCCGCAATCAGGCTAAGAGAGTCTGGACTATGGTCATCCAAACGTTATGGGCAGGATAAAGTGACAACAGACTACCTACACCTCACTCTTGTTGTTGGACGGAGATTAACAGAAGCGAATGGGAGTACAAAGCAGTTACAGAGAAAAGGAGGTAGGCATCTATACCGAAGATGGATATCGGTACAGGCGCGGGTAAGAAATGACTGTAGTGGCGGAAATAGCTGATAAAACCCTAACGAAAAAATACCTAAAGAGACGACACATTGCCGATGAACAAATCACTATATACTCTGACAGCCAAGCGGCCATGGAGTCAGTCGTGGTAAAGTCGAGGGCAGTAAGCCATTCCAAGAAATACTTGGCGAAATATCACAAGCCAACACGGAGACCTTATGCTGGGTACCAGGGCATATGAATATTCCGGGTAATGAACAAGCGGATGAGGTTGCAAGAAACGTATCGAAAATACACGCGTCCTTGGCCCTACAATCTCTGAGAACTCCGCTAAGCACGCTTGCAAGGAAAATTGTCATTGAATCTTGGAGTAGAACAAACATACGCTGGACCAATCTCAATAACTGCAGGCACACAAGAGAGTTATGGCCAGAAGTGAGCAAAAAGAGATCCAAATTCATGATCGGACAGAGCCGCAAAGATATTCGCATGCTCACGGAAATCATTACTGGACACTGTGCGATAGGCGTACATACGGAACGGGTGGGCATACTGCATAATGAATTCTGCAGAAACTGTAGGGAAAGAAGCTCTATATAAGATCCTCTTCTCATCTCCCAGTTCTTTTTTTTTTGCACAGAAGCATGGACATTAGCGAAGGCACATGACCCACCCACCACATAGGGGAGAAACGCATTTGGAGTAGAGGCCACTTAAATGTTTAATAAGGTATACCTAAACCTTTTGAATGCAAAATTCTTCGAGTGATGTTTGGTTCTATATGCGTTGACGAAATTTGGAGACGAGCATTTAACGGAGAGTTCTACAACCTTTACAGTGACATCATTCACTTAACCTACTTGACCCCTTACAGAAACGAGCAGTGTGACAAATACGAGATCCTACACTAACATCAAATCTACAGCCGCAGAGGGATACAGAAGATGCTAAAGTCGCTGACGTATGATCAGAGTATATTACCGAAATTACTTCCCGAAATGAGACATATGAGCGCCCTACAAGACAGACAAACAATGCACATCGGCCATCCGTATAACAACGGCGAGGACATCACTTTTTCCAAGACTCCTTTGGCTACTCAATAAGCAAACTTTGGAATTCTCTTCATCGGAACATATTTCCATTACAACTTGCAACGACTTAAGTGCTGGATTAACACTTATCAGCAAGCATCGGGCGCCGCTGTTGAAGCGTCATAGATTCGACTTCGCCGAGAGAAGTATTAAACAACAAAAATTCTACTGGATCCCAGCTGCCAGCTCATCCAATTATATCTCATCCCTTCGTTGACGCGTAACGTTTACCTTTACTTTTTAAGATCAATGGGCCACTCCAAAAACAGCACCAAACAGTCACACGCCGAGAATACATTTGCTGAGCGCACATGATGAACACGAAGAAAGGTTAGGTTAGGTTTGAAGGGAAGTGAATAATTGTGTTTTTGGTCCGTTATGGTTTACATAATGGTCATAAAACATGCTTTCTAACAAAAAACATGATTCCATTCATGTTTTGGAGTCGGGGTGCTGGTATGCGAGACCCTACGGACATATCAATATTCTGTTTTCTTTATCAAGAGAGCTAGTACCACCGACGCAGCCGAAAAAGAAACCCTCATTCACTACCTATGTTGTGGGAACAAAACGGCATACTTATTGCTACTTGGGTTTTCTAATAAACCGCCACACCTACCTACCTACCTACCATTCATGTTTTGAGGCTATCTATTGATGGAGTTAAAAAAAAAATAAACAGTTGGCGCAACAGGCGTGTAGACACCCTAGGCCTTCTCACAACCATTCGTTTGTGTGAGTTGTATTCTTGGGACGAATAGAAGGGACCTACAATTTTATGCCTAGTCCGAACGCCTGAATTGAGAAGCTTTTTCAGGATATTTATACTCTCCGATGTTTGTCAGACGTTCGCGAGAGGTGGAGCAGTGGAAAAAACCTTAAGATGTAATTTGTGTTTTTCTGGGGATCGAATCTGGGACCCCCCGCGAAGTAGTCCAGCCTACTAACCACTGCCCCACTGCGCCCATGGAGGTGGTCGTCTGATATTACCAACAAACCTATGGTTATGTCCCTTAATAGTTACTGTGCAATGATCTGTTTCTGCAGGTCTATTAAAATTCTGTTTTCCAAAAATTGTAGTCGACTAGTTTTGGGGTTGGCCCATTCACAGAGCAGGTACTTCATGGTCTCATGGTCTCTTCATTTATTTCTTGGAAGCCCCTGCAGTAGCCTGGTGAGTTAATACCAGACGAAGAAAAAATACGTAAACAGGTTAAAGGCATTACATCTGTTAACGTATTTCTTCTTTTATTCATTTTCAGAATACATTGTGTTATTTTCTCGTCGATTATTGGTTATAGGCTGCAAAATATTACAGAGTTTTGTCGGTTACTATTTGGGATGTCTATTGACGATTTTTGCCTGTTCGTCTGCTTTTTCATTTTCATCAAGGTCCCAATGTCCGGGGACAAAAAGTGACCTTGTGTCTTTCGTCTGTTTGGTTAATTTTGTGACACCTCTTGACTCTCTTTGACCTTCGCTGTTGCTTTACTCTGTAACACTTTCGAACAAAAAAAATACTGCCAATTTAATGTTTTGACTTATGGTTCGAGTCTATTATTTTTAAACCATTCCGTTTAGTATTTGCTGTAGGATGAGAATTTCCGTATTTGAATAGTTTTGACATTTGGAGATTCCGCTTTCGAAATAGAGATTATAAAATATAAGCTTTAGGAAAATTGTATTTTCGGAAGGAAATACAAAATACGGTCCCATATCTAAGGCGTCGGTTATAGCCATTAGTAAAGCCCATCCGTAAAAACACGAAACGGAACAGAACTGAAACATTTAACCATTTAACCATATCATAGGAATTCAGGGGAAAATATTGTGGAATTGACTGAGAAGTTGAACAAGAAAAGTTTTACGTACGAAAACTGCAAACTTATTTTGAAACCCATGGTTCGGTTCGCCAAACTTATGGTGTACGAAATACGTCCATTTTACGGTCTAGTGCAGGGTTTCCCAATCTTTTCCATACAGCGACTCCCTATACAGGTTATAATATTTTTGCGACGCCCCTTATAAAACCACACAACAGAACAAATCAGAGATATGTGAATAGACGCTGAGCTTACTGAAGATTCACTAAAGGGTTTTTCAATAAGGATGAGTCGACGTTGCAAAGGAATAAAACAAGCTGTATCCGAGGTATTAACAAATTCGGAATGTCCATCGTGGCATCATCTACCTCCATATCTTTCAATTTGGGCCAAAAAAAAAAAATCGGTTAGCATCGTTCTGTAGTGCTCGCCGTTGATGTTAATAATCTCACCAACGTCATTTTCAAGACAAAGACGCCGCACGCCGGCCGGTCTAAAATCCGCACCAAACAGCTTTTTATGAACGAATTGCCACCTCGTGTGGGTTTTTAACATAGGCATTCATCCGAAAATGGGCCTTGTCGCTAAAGATGATTTTGCGGCCTAAAATTGGAGTCTTCTATCAAGGTCATGGTCATTATCATTAACTATGAGCTCCTGGGTTAGTTAGATCTTGAACGGGTATACCCCCAAGTCCCGATACAAAATTCGCCAGGTTGATGTCTGCAAAACACCGACTTCTTGTGCACGGCAAGGAATTGAGTACCACGGTTTCTCCTGTACACTTTCATAGACTGCGGCAGTGTTCTCAGCCGATCTGGCCTTCCTTTGTAGTACGGGTTGATCTCTTACCGAGTCGGTTGTCTTGAATTTGGCCACCAAACGTTGGAGAGTCGACTTTCAAGAGCCACCGCGTCTGCATAAAACGCGCCCAACTTTTGCACTCGGCAACACTCATTTTAAAACGTAACTTGCAGTAGTGGTTTGGCATAAGTGACTGAACAGTAAACCCACAGATTAGACAGACGCCACCAAAACACAATGGCCGCCACTATCTGCCAACATCGACCTGACCCGACATATTTTTCAAATCGAGCTCAAAGCTGATGGAACGTTGTGTGCGTACCCATCTTGCGACGCCCCAGGGCGCTATAGAAATTATTTCTTAATTCTTCGTTCCTCAGTTGAACGCCATTGACGTAATAGAGCTTTGGTTTGATGGTCTGATGGCGCAACATGCCACACAGATGGCGACACAATCGATTTATTGGGGAAAACATTTGCTGAGCGCATAATTTCGCGTAATGGCCTCCAGATTCCTGTGATTTCACACCTTTAGATTACTTTCTTTGGGGCTATGTGAAGTTACTAATCTATGCCGACAAACCAGAGACGTTGGACGATTTGGAAGTCAACATTCGCCGTGTTATTGCTAATAACACGGCCGCAGTTGTCGAAAATTGGACCTCACGATTACGCTTCATTCGAACTGGCCGTTGCGCGCATATGCCTAAAATCATTTTTAAACAGTAATGCCATAAAATTATCTATTAAATAAAGCTAATATACATATTATAGACATTAACATTAACTTCAAGTGCGTTTTATTTCATTGTTTGTAGTTTCATAGATCCTAGGGCGCCCTAGTGCGTGGGTTTTTCGCAGCCATGAAAATGCATTGATTTTTCTCAGGCGCACTAGGGCTGACCACGTCAAACGAACCTTATGATAGATACTGTGTTTCTGTTAATTTTCGAGTGCGAAAAAGCTGGCAGTATCGACAGCTTGGCAGCAATAAAAGCCATAACTGCACCAGAAATAAAATCGAAGCTTGTGAAGTCCTGTCGCGAAGAACTCAACATTCCAGGCAATGAGAACGAGGACGAATTGGCAAGACAAGGTTCGACAGCTGTTTCAGAACAAGGTGATCCCTCTGTGAACATCCCGCCTTGCACACTCAAGCTCGAAGCAGGAGGAAAAGCCACAAGAGATGCGAACGCAAGATCGGCCACCTTGAATACTTGTAATACCACAAGAATGCTATGGCCGTCCTTCAACGAAACCAAAACCGATAATATAATAAGGAAGGATAGGAAATCCCTGTCCATCCTCGTAGGTATCATAACGGGGCACAATATTCGGGGTCCATATGAAGAAAATGGGCTTAACGGAAGAAGAACTCTGTAATGGAGGCTGTGGTGACGAGGGAGTTTTTGAGGATATAACCCACTTCCTATGTCACTGCCCAACACACCAGGTATAAATTCCTAGGGAGTCACTTCTTCAACGACCTAGACGAGCTTTCCAGTTCATCAATAGACAAGATAATGAACTTCGTCAAATTAACAAGATGGTTTGTATGTAGCAGCACAGTAAGTAATTTGAATAATGGGTAAGGGACAACCTCTTTCCCCTACGGGCATCACAATGGGTCAGTATTGACCTGAGTGTGACACGGAGAAATAGCCGCCAACCCACAAACCTAACCTAACCTAACCTACGCCTATCAATTTAGACGTCTATACAGTAAATGATATGTAAATAATATAAGTAGGTAAGCATTCAGTGCTCAGAAGGAGATAGGTCAAGACAATTGAAAATTAAAATATCAAATTGACAATCGATCATGCTAATCAGTATATTTGACAGCTCGATATATGTCTACAAATTAACATCTGCAATGAACACCACATTTCAAAGCTCTAATCGAAAAACGTGATTTATAAGTATGTACTTATATTTATGCACTCAGCTCGTGTCGATACTTCATACAAAGTCATAGACGAAACTGAATGAGCCAACACAAGACCTTTAAACTATATTTATTTACACACAGAGCCACGTTCTCAATGTGTGCTTTTGTGCATTCTTTCGAAAACCCACTTATCAATGTTCTAACCTCATGCAGAAGAAAGTGAAAGGTTTCACTTTCACGCCTCGGTCCAATGTCGGTGCGTCTATCCTCTGGCGGGCTTGCATCTTGAGCGCGTGAATTAGAAAGTTTAAATGTCACAAGTAAAACGATTTAGTCGCCGCCATGAAACAATTATGATTTATATCAATTCAACACATAATCGGTTCTGAGAACTTCATCTCGCGCAAAGTGCGTGCCTACACTCACACACGTCTGTCCTACAGATAGCCTGAGCAAATCGATCGGAAATCCGCCAATGCTACCAGCAACTAGACAGAAAAAATAAAATAAAATTTACTCCATACAATTGTGGTTGTTAATGGACATAAGATAAAACAGCTTGTCCGCGTTTTGCATATAAATCGTGGTCATTAAGAAAAATAAAATGAAAAAAAAAATCAAGTCACAAAATCTGATCGAAAAGATCAAAACCCTCATGAGAGTCGACTGACAGACTGACAGACTGACAAACTGTCGAATGGGCCTATAGGAGGAAGCGCTTCGAAGGCTCAATGCCAGAGCACAGTTCTCTTTGGCGACGACTCACAGTTCAAAATCGATATTTGGCTTCGGGTTTGATTCATGAAACTGTCGAAATGGAATTCTTACAAAATGTCAATTGCGCGATGTGCCATGCGTACGAAATAGGCGCTGGGGTTGGCGATCGGTTGTGATCGTGACAACTCGCACATATTCACTGAATCCCGCTGCTTGTTTCATTTCAGATTCAAATGAAGCAATTTCCTCGACTCTTGTGTTATCAAGAGCGGACTACGTAAGCGTGAAATTTTATTCTAAACCACAGAAATAGTGTGGTGTGGGGAACTCCTTTAATTTGTGGTCACTGCTTGAGGGTGTCATCTTGTTTTGCGATCACGACTTGGTTGAGAAACTAATTAAAAGCTGCTATTTGGCCGCTTATGGAATATGGTGTAGTGGGTTTTTGTTTTATCGCCACCGAACGACTTAGTATTCCACAAGCGTTGTATTTTTATTTTTAATTTTTTTTTTGTTTGTCGATTTGTTTTCCACTCGTATTTCATTGCCAAGTTGAACAGCAGCATTCGGATTCGAAAGGTACGTGTAACAGGGTAGCATTACAAGTTTGTAAAATGGGCAGAGCGGCGAGCAGTAGTCATGAGATCGGCTTATGGTTTTGTAAGATGCGAGGTCTAGTGACCTTAATAAGGTTGTTCCCCATTCAATGAACCGGAATCAGTTTTGTCATGGTAGACGTGTGTGTAGGTGTTTGTTGGAGCGGTTTTCTCATTTCCTTCTATAAATTTAAGACATGAAGCTCGATTACGTTCCCGGAAAAGTAACTAGACTTCTGGTCGATAAAGTTACAAGACACCTTTAAAATATTGTATCGGATTGGTGGGCACTTAAAGTAATGAAGGTTCACGAAGGATGATGTCTCCAGGACAATAAGGTGCTCGAAGCAAGAAAGTACTTAAAACCTATCATCAGCGCCTACGATGTAATTTTACATGGAACTTCAGCAGCAACTCAAATCAGCACGCAAAAGCCTTAAAGTTTCAATCATAAACAGTAAGAAGAAGTTTCGATGAATTGTGACCAAAACCAAGTGGTAATGAAAAAACTAAAGAGCTTTCGAACTATAGCTCCCACCTGCCTAAGGTGGCTGAATTTCATTAATACACCTCCCAATTTCCTCTTTCAAGGCGTTGGTGGTCATGGGCTTGCTTGCATAGACCTTTGACTTAAAAAAACCCTAAAGAAAAAAGTCCAATGGCGTTAAATTGCAAGATCTGTATGGCCAATTCTGACGGCCGATTACACGATTAGGAAATGACTCATGCAGTAATTGAATTGTTGCGCTCCATTTTTACTAACCCCTAACTGTTAGCTGTCACATTGTAATCTTTTTTCCAGTTGGAATCACTGTAGGTACTATTAAATGGCGCAAAATTCAAATTTTGCGTGAATTATTTGGCACCCTTTATAACTCATGCCTAAGTGAAGGGGTGGGTCTTCCCAGAGCAAGTCACCCGCAAAACAGGAGCGGCGCAAATTATTAGTATAAAAAAAGAGGGAAACAATCACTCTCTCGGCACAGAAGGCCACCAGATTGGATCAAAGTAGCCATAAATACTGATACTGACTGAACAATCGCGAAAAAAGTATAAAACTATAGGAACCAGGAGTCTGTATTAACCGACATCGAAGTGAATTCATCAGAAAGGACAAATGGCATGGCAAAGTGGCAACAACGGTGGATGGCATCAACTTAAGGCCGATGCACCTATCATCTTATCTCATTTCTCATTATGTAGTTGAAACATGGACTGGACGTAAACGTAATGAAGTAGACTTTTACAAAACGCAGCTACTAGATGGACATGGGTGTTTTCGTGCGTACCTTTACAGATTTAATGATACTTCCTTCCGTCTGTACTGTAACCAAACTGTGGAAGATATGGGGCATGTATTCTTTCACTACTCGAGGTTCGAAACCGAGAGGAATATACTAACCAATAAATTAGGAGGAATACCAACTCCCGAAAATATAAAGGGTTGGGCATCTAGTGGTTTCTTTTAAAAAAAAAAATAAATAAATAAATAGGCGGCGCAACAGGCGGTAGACACCCAAGGCCTAGCTTCTCGCAACCATTCGTTTTGTGTGGGTTTCTATTTTTGGAACGAATGGAAGGGACCTACAATTTTATGCCGAGTCCGAACGGCTGAAGCTGAATTGAGAAGCTTTTTCAGGACAGTAATACTCTCGTATGTTTGTCAGACGTTCGCGAGAGGTTGCGCAGTAGAAAAAACCTTAAGATGTAATTTGTGTTTTTCCGGTAATCGAACCTGGGATCCCTCGCACAGTAGTCCAGCACACTAACCACTGCGCTACTGCGCCCACTTTCTTTTCTTTTTAAATCATAGGTTATTTTGACACTGACAGCTGTTTCCCGCTTGAAATCTTGACAGAAAGTCAGTATCATACCTCCACGGAACGAAATGAGTCGCTTTATGCTTGAGTGAGTGCTGTGTAGCCCAAACAGTCCGTTTTTGAAAAGAAGTTTTGGCCGAAATGAAGCATCCACCACGCCTGCTATTCGCAAGTTTGTGCAAAAAGTTCGTGAGACTGGTATGCTAGTGGACAACACTCATGGTCCCCGTCGTCTTACGGTGCGCACAGACGGGAATGTGGCTGATGTAGACGAGAGTGTGAGACTCAATTCACGAACATCAACTCGCCATGGATCTCAACAGCTCAACATTTGACGCACTAGCCTGAGGAGAATTCTGCTGAAAGATCAAGGACCATCCGCTTCGTTATCGCTTCGCTGTTTCGGCCTTAGAGCAGCTTGACAACGATTTTGGGAACAACGTTCCGGTCAACGGTGGGCGTTACAGGGCCATGTTAACCGACTTTTTTTTACTGAAATTGAAGAAATAGCTTTGAACGACCTCTGGTTCATGCAGAATGGCGCGCCATGCCACACAGCCCATGTCACAATCAATCTTTTGCACACCAAATACCAAAATCGTGTTCTCAGCCGTCTTGGCGATGTCAATTGGCCGCCTCGGAGCTGCGATTTGACCCCTTTGGAATTTTTTTTTGTGGGGAACCGTGAAGGACCAATGTTATACCAACAATCCGGAAACGATTCAAGCACATAAGGCCAATATAATCCAAGCAATCCGTGAGCTACAGCCCGAAACCACCAACAAGGTCTTGGCAAATTGGAGTGACAGAATGCGCTACTGCGAAGCCAGCCGAGGCAGTCACTTGAATGACGTTGTGTTCCATAATTAATGGCAATGTTTGCTCTTACTAATAAAGCCATAATATGTACATGGAAAATATTTAATTTGTTTCATTTTACTGCATTTTTAAAAAGAAACTTGTATTTGGCCCACCCTGTATGGGGGTATATGATAAAAGCACAGGAAATGTGGAGTGTTGTAAGTGATCACCAAAACACCTTTCCACCCTTTTAGACGTAGAAAGTGGTTTTAATAACGTCCATAATGTCTCAGAGAACTAGGCGTAGAGGATTTCGCCAGTTTATGGATTAGTTCCATGCTCAGAACAAGGATCATTCCGTCTTTTAGCTAAATCAGTAAGCATAAGCACATCTTAAGGAGGGCCGATCTCATGGAATAAAATCTTGTAAAAACTTGACTGTGATGCCAATGTTGTCTCGCACGCGGATGATGTGGGGGAATGTCGGGAATCTTTCCTGGTGTGATTAGTCAAATCGTGGAAAGGGCCTTGGGCAAAATTAGCACCTGGGCTACAAGTTATGACCTTAGCGTTAACCCAAGTAAAACTGAACTTATGCTTTTTACCACCAAACCCTAAATACCAACTTTAATAGTCCCGCGCCTAAACAACCAATATCTATCTCTATCTGCGAGTGCCAAATACTGTAAGTGGGGACGTCACCAAGAATGAAGAATAATTCTTTTGAGGTACACAGCCTCTTTCCATATGGTTCCCTGGTATAGTGGCCTGCCTTGAGTAAAGCTTATACAACATAACTAAATTGAACAAAAATTGTGTCTTTTCTTTTGAGTCTTTGCAAAAGAGAATACATACATTCAACTCTTTTCACCTAATCGTAGTCTTCCAAGCTGAAGTTCTGACAAGCCAATAGGCGGGCAGATTGCTCCTGATTAAAGTGACAAGCAGACCCAAGATAGCTATCATCGTTAACAGAAAATACCGCAATTATGATATCGATTCAACCACGTCTGTGCAACCTTTCGAGAACCACAGACAAATTTATTCTGAACTGTCCCGAGAAAGCTTCCTACTCCAGTCATTTGAATTCGGCATAAAAGTGTTTCACTTTTATTAGTTCCTAAAAAAAAAGCCATACATACGAATGTGGGAAGCTAGGTCTAGTATGCTAAACTACTTAACAAACTGTTAATTTTTAAGTTACATCTTTGACAAAAACTAATGCCTGACTGAATCTCAGACTGTCCTAATAGTGGAGGAAACTTTTCTGAGGGTCGGGCATCACCTAAAGCGACAGGCTCCAATCTAGTGAATACAAAATCACACAGTACTGTTGAGTTCCCGGCCAAGTTAAAGATAAAGTGGTTCTGAATTGGGCATGTTATTAGCTGACAAACAATTACTAGCAGTTTTCAACACACCTACGTTCTTAATTGATGGCGTTACATTCAAATTGGTTATGGAAGAGTGACCCGCAATTAATATTAAAAGTTCAAAGACCCTAACAACTACAAATAGACAAAAAACCAGGTGCAATTTGGGGTAATCGCCAAGCACTACATCATTGGAAACATGGCTAAAAGGCTAACATTTTGATGAATGACTTCTACGGACGCTGAAAAGACGAAAAATGTATAAAAAAGCGAATTATGAACCCTTAATGAACGTCGCTTCTACTGCATTGAAGTGCGTTGGACAGAGTGTCGAAGATCCATCTGTTCGTACTGGTCGTTTCACAAATGTAAATTGGCGAACAGATAAAGAGCCATACCACTTTCCAAAATAGAACCAGAGAAAGACATGTTTGACATCACTCTTAAAAGTCACAACGAACAGGTCAGGGTAGGGTAGAAGAAGCTGGTCCACCAGCAAGCATAACATTAAAAAAAGGATGGAAAATAGACTTCGATGCAGTGGTATTTATATACATCTACAGCTTAGACGTAGTATTGACTGGACCTGTGGAAAGCAAGGCAGTACAGATCATGATTGAAGTTACAAAAGCTTGCGACGGGCTATAAATCACCGTCCTCTAGCCTCAGTCAGTCTAATATTAACAGATCTCAGAAACTACATAATCATAAAATAAAATCGAAGTATCTAGCCATTATGAATGATACGAGACTCTTATTTAAAGATCACCTTAATTATGTACGTCAGAAAGGTATAATGGCAAGTGATGTGCTAGCACGAATCATGCCCAACATAGGCGGGTCAAGATATAGCCACAGGCTACTGTTAGCGAGAGCCATGGTCACAAAAAAAGCCAATTCCTCATAACATAAGTAAGTAAGTACTTTTAGCTGCACATTTCGCACTACTTCCACTACTTAAATGCTCTCAATGCCGAGAGGCACTGACTTACGGATTTGGAGTTTACCACATTAGAGTTAATCACTTTAAGTGCTGCTTGACTGTCCAAGTGTCCACGCAGAAGGTAATTTCCATTGCTGGTAGTTCCCTCGCTAAGACAGTTTGAGCTGCTTTCTTAACGTAGATCTCTGCCTGGAAAACGCGGCACTGATCCGTCAGTCGGTATGAATGGCTGATACTTAGTTCGTTTGAGTAGACTTCTGCTCCCGTTCGATTCTCTGTCTTTAGCCATCTGTGAAGATGGGTATACCTTTTATGAAAGTACTCGGGGAGAGCCAGTCCTGCCTGTCCGGTATCCCAAAAGTGCGAAAGATAGAAGCCGGTTTGGCACTCCCGAAATTCTAAAGAAAGACTTAAAATTTCATAATTTTAAGATTCAATTAAAGTGCAAGAACTTATAGCAAATGACTTTAATTTACGCAAAAACTTCAGTGAAACAATGATGCACTGTAATTGCATATTTTGGAGCGACGAGACTCACTTCCACTTGATTGGCCATGTAAATAAGCAAAATTGTCGCTACTGGGCTCCACGAACACGTAATCTGCGACTGCGACGAACGGAATCATCGGTCCTATTTTTTTTTTTTGAAAATTCCAGAGAAGCCATAAATGTGAACAGTGAAAATTATGAACGCATAAACATTGTCACACACGTGGTTTCAGCAAGATGGAACGACTCCGCATACTACCAGTACCTCCAGGAATTTGCTTCGTGAACATTTCTGAAGGAAAATATCCGCAGTACAATTCATGACATCCAACCAAGCCTACTGCAGCGCGTGCCACGAAACACGATGACCCGCTTTCAACAGTGTGTGCAACTAAATGGCCGGCATGTGGAGAACTTAATTAAAAAAAAAATAAAACCCGCATTCTTTTCGTTTATGACAAACTAAACAATAAAAAATACTTTTCATATTTTTAGTTTTATTCACTTTTGAAAACATAAATCCGCCAGCGGTCCCCCTGATGAAGATTTGGTGCTCGTAGAGCCTTGCTTTGTTTAAGGGTTTTAATAACTTCAGTAAGAAATAATGTAGTCTATATTAAGACCTTCGGTTGTCTACTTTGATCGTAAGAGTTCATTAGAGGCAAAAAGAGTAGAATTAGGCAAGACAAAGAAGATACATAATTTTAAAAATGTAGGTAGAACCGTGTGCTGCGAGATTTGGTCTGCCAGCAGGTAATTTTCCTCTTCTAATCCGATAACAGAAAGGGGCTGCTAGTCGGGCCACCATTTTATAGTAGAAGGGACAAATTACCGACAAGCTGAGTTGGCATTTGAACAGATAGATATCAAAAGCGCTTAGTTCTCTCTTAGGCCTCCAGATTCGAATACTACAACCGAAACAAATCCATATAGTTGAACAAAGCCAAAACAAGTCGATGGCAACCCATGACAAGAACTGCTAGCTATGGCGTAAATGTTAGATAGTCCAACTAGCCCAGAGTAGATTGTACAAAACCTCATTTCCTTTTATTAATAAAGCAATAAAGCAACTGAAGAAAATGTTTGCTCAATTTGCCTGGACGATCTTGGCATTCTCCGTCCCTAGTACTACCATAAAATCAAAGACATGCGTAAGCGTATAAAGGTGCACAAAGGGCTTGTTTTAGTTACGTAATAAACTGTTACTAAACCACTAAAGTGGATTCAAACTAACAGCTGTTTGCCAAAAACTTTATACTGTTAGATAAACTCTTTTGACTCATCAACATCGCTTATCATCGGCAGTAAGCAGCCAAAGAATCTCAACTGTGCTGTCTTCGTTGCTACCATGTGTGTTGTTATCGCACATTTGTCATAAATAAAAAATTTTATCGATTGGTGGAGGGATGGATATCTATTGTTTCTTATCGACAACAGGTTACTGCCAGTTAGACTGCTTGCCCTCGCACCGTTCTTATTAAATTTCAAGTGCATCGCGATAAAACATTAGGCGGTATTCCCCGCGCCAACTTCGATAAACAAAAAGGTCAACCGCCTTGTATGTACACCAAAAAATGTAAAAAGCACATAATGTAGTAGACAGGCACTTACCTCTCAGTTGTTGGCTCGGCGCATATAAGCGGTTGCTTGAGTTCGATAGCCTGGCCATTCTTCTCCTTGAGGTCTCCATTCTCCATGTAGTACTGGACCAGTTCCGGCAAAGTTGCAAATTTCTCGCCTGGAATAATAGAGAACGCGTTACATATGGAAGGTCACAGTGAGTCTGATGACAACCTACCTCCGTACAAATCGAAGAAATCACCATTGTTCTGAATTTTTATGTGGGTAACCTCTTGTCCACGCCTCACGGACAATGTAAACGCACCTGGATTCGATGAAGATAACCTGGCCAAAAACGAACCGTCAAATCCCTGCTCCTGAAGCAATGTCTCTGCTTCTATACCAGATATCGTTGGATGGAACCATCTGAAAGAAGGAATTTGCATTTTCTCATTCATCGTGGGCATTTCAGTTTTTTTTTTTATCGTTTCTCGTTTCAAGTCAATATATAGATGTGGGAATATATGTGTATATACCATGGGAACGTGTGGTGGAGATGGGCGAGAGCCGTGTAAAGTGAAGAGAACAAAATTCTTTCATCTAGCAAAAAGGGGGATACAACATTTTGGGGTGAAACGTCAAGCAACAAAAAAAGGCTGACCTAATTCTGTTGCACGAAACAAAGGCCATTGAAATGGCAAAATTATCACATTTTAATTGGTTCAGAGGTGAGGAAATTATACACTACACGGTTTGGGAATGATTTTGAAAATAATATACCTTCTGGATGTC
The DNA here is from genome assembly GCA_955612985.1 of Cheilosia scutellata. NCBI lineage: Eukaryota > Metazoa > Arthropoda > Insecta > Diptera > Syrphidae > Cheilosia > Cheilosia scutellata. The sequence goes on from OY015311.1 coordinate 68,257,798, forward strand.
ATTTTTTAAATGGATTTGTTGGTAGTAAATATCGATAAATTTCTTCACCCGACACAACTTTTTCCACTTCTGACTTTAGTGTATTTGACAACCGTGTTGTGTGGAAATTTGACAGTTTTTGTTTTTCGTGAACGAGTTCAACGGCGAATGTTGCAGAGTTCAGCGTTAAATGAGCGTGTTCAATGGATCAGAAGTACAGAGGGATGCGTTTGATTCGGAAATCACAGCGCTTTTAAAATGCATGTAGCGAATTGGTTTTATTTGATTTGCATTGCGAGAATAGCCGTGTTTTATTATGCCCGTGATCTGAACCGGATCAGATCAGCATAATAAAACAAACCAGGATCAGTTGGATTTTTTTGACATTTGACAGTGGCTTACAAATTTTATGCGAGAAACGGAGTGGTTTGATTGGTTATCGCGTTGTCCAAATTTTGTAAGCCACTTTATTTGTATTGTGTTCATAGAACTACCAACATACACGAATAAAATTATTCGCCTAGTAGTATACTATCATATTATCTATCTGAATCATGAAAAATGATCCAGATAGAAAGTTGGATCACGTGTAGTTGTTGCAAATTAGTGTTAATTTGTGATCTGGTTCAGATCACGGGCATAATAAAATACGGCTAATGATAAAAACGGCGGTCTTATTCGACTTTCCATAGAATTTTGTTGTACTTTAGATTTTACTATTTCCTTATCCGAAAAAATGTCATTCATTCCACTGAGACGACTGTGTAACTACAGCGTTCATGTGAATTATAATCTTCATCATGTAGCCACGCTTTTATGAATTCTAGTTATCTTGTTATCGCATAAAACGATATTGTTTATACAAGTTTATACAAACAACAAGCATGGTATTGTAAACAAACTATTTTGAGATTCATTACAGAAGAGTCAAGATATTGAAGGACCATTCACAAGGACCATTCTAGGTCGCGGCAGTTCGCGAATTTCAGCCATCAGTTTCTACGCGCAATGTCTAGTTTAAGGTTAAGTTCGAACGAATGTTTTATTCGCTAGTTTGTAGAACACGAATTGAATGATGTGGATTGAGAATAAACTTTGACAATTCGCACCAAGGGTGTTTTCGTTCGCGGAATAAAGTTTTGAATTCAAAATTTCGTTATTTAAACTGTTTATAAATTTGTTTTCTTAACGCATAAAAAAATGTGCAATTTTCTATTTATAAATGCATAAAAAGTGGTTTGTTCGCATTTCATAAATTCGTTCGTTCGCTCTTATGTGAATGGACAGATGTCGATCAATTAGCAGAACTTGCTACTCTACAAAGTAATCCCAAAAACCAAGTTGAAATTTAGCTGTTGTGGTTTGAAGTTTTTTTTTCTGAGGTCTTCACATGTGCTACAATCTATATTCTCATAGAAAATATGTACGTCCATTTTCACTGGTTAGATTATCTTTTTATTTTGTATTCCATCGCGCAGTCGTCATTTAAATGTCACTTGTAAATCCAGAAGCGTAGATACCTAACTATAGGTCTGTTTTTTTCCACATCTATCTTAGTGAAGTAAAGTAAAGTAGGATTTTTAACACGCAATTACAACAACTATATAGAGTCTCGAAAGTGTCAAACAGTTCGTAGTTGTTGTAATTGCGTGTTAAAAATCTTACTTTACTTTACTTCACTGAGATAGGTGTGGAAAAAAAAGACCTTATATTCAACGTTTTACTTAGCATTACAAAACGTTAGTGCTAATTTCTGTTGGAAAACAAAGCAACAAAAAATCAAAAGCATTGTGAATTTAGCTAATTTCATTTAACGATACATACTTTGCTGAACGTATTTTGATTTCAATTCATTAAGTCCAAGCACTGACCTCATCCACAACCTCTGAATGCGTTCGATATGATCCCCAAAGGGAAATTAAAAAATTCCCTTTCATGTTGACATGACATAACACAGCTGTGTGACATTTCGAAAAGATTTTTAACCAAACCAAAAGAAAATCGAAAATACCTACTTTTGTGAACAAGATTTAAAAACAATTAACAATGAAGAAACCCCAATTGAACCGCAACACAATTCTGGACAAATTGCATAGAGGCGTAGTGTATACCTGCTTAGGAGTGACGCTTTACGGAACATTCTTATTGGGTGTGCGTATTCATCGCTATTTCACCGTGATCCGGCCGGAACGAGAGCGCCAAGAACTTAAAATGATTGCAGAAGGCTCACATGAGAATATCAACATTGATAAGGCGCCCGAGTTGAAATATTAAGCAAGCAATATGTATAATTATAGTTGTTAGTAATAATAAAAAAAACAATTTGGAAACTACTTCCCGAAAGAAAGTCTCTGACCTATAATTGCAATTTCACAAAGTGGACTATTTATTTGCTATGATAGATGATGGTTAACGGTTTACAATAAATTCATAATCAAGTCTTCTAGTTTTTTATTATTTATTTTCGATTTGAGATCGTCTGGGGCCGGTTTTGTATTCAGCCAATACTCTGATGCGGCGATGTAGGCAGCCACTGCTGCACCCACTAGATATGCCTTTGTAGTTGAGCTTTGAAAGATAACACAGGTAGCAATACACAGGCCAAGGTAAGTCAGGAACCTGGTCATATTGACGTATTGCTCACGCTGCTGTGATGAATCGTCTGTGCACTTCCCTTCGATTAATGTGTAACCTTCCGCACAAGATTTACACATATCCGGCCCGTCTCCATCACATCCAACACAGGATCTGTCACACTCCAAACAACTGTAGAAGCCATCATTGTTTACACAGAACTGTTGCGCCGTGCAAGTGTTGCGAGACTCCAGGCACTCGTTCAAATCAGTACAACCGTTGTTGGGGTCCATTCTCCAGCCAGGCAAGCATTTAAGACAACCCTTGGGGCCTGCAGAAGTGCAGCCCTCTTGTGCGCAAGCATCATGACATTTTGAACACAGCAACTTGGATTCATCCTTGAAGGCAGCATAATATGATACAGCACATTCCCTACATTGTTCTCCTGTGTATCCCGGGTTACATGAACACTTTCCATTGCCTTTTCTGGTGCCTGCACCCTTGCATTTTCCATTCCGATGACATTCCTGGCACTTCTCACATTTTGCTCCAAAGTGGTCAGGCGGACAACAAACCTTCATTGTCTCGATACAAAGTACACCAAACAGATCATCCTTCCAGTGCTCTTCAATTGTGGCTGCGTACGTTTCGGCAATTTTATAGCATTGATCCTGCCCACGGACTACGTCGTTACACACATTATCCATTATAAATTGGAGCGTAGTTGCATCATCATGTCCACTGGGGGCTTTTTCCTTCGCACTTCGAAGTGAATTGTCGAATACGGTGCATGATTTGCAAGGCGGTAGTACTATAAGATTTTCAGCGTGTTGGCTTCCATTAGACGATGTCGAACGTACGGTTTCAATGAATAAAATCACGGACAATAGAATATAAAATTGACAACCTTTCATTTTGTGCAGTAATTGATGAACTTTTTTTTTCAAATATTTTTAATTTGTTTAGGACAAGGCGGAAGTTGTGCAGAATCAGAGCGAGATGAGGATGTTGTGCGAAAAATCAATAATCGCGTTCAGGCGGCGAGTTTTGTGCAGTTTGCATGGGAACGAGGTGGAAAAATGGTAGGCATGCGTCTCATTTTGGACTATAGTTTGTTTGAGAAGTGTCTTTTTTTTTTTAAATTCAATTAAAACAGTTATTAAATTAAAAATGTCTCCTTACTTGATTGAAATGTATGAATTTTTATTTATTCTAATCGCGTGAGTGAATAGTGTGCGTATATTTTTTGGGTATTTATGTTATTTTCTTAATTTTGCTTGTTTAATCTGTCAGGTGCGAGATGTTGCGCAGTAGAAAAACCGTAAGATGTAAGATAAGGTTCAAAATTGAAACCAGTAGTCCAGAATATAAACCACTGAGCCCAAGTCAATAAACTAAAATAATTTCTTATTTAGCTTATAAAAACGGATGATATATCGACCCACTAAATAGTGTCAGGAAATTAGCCGAGGATAGTATTATTTAAACCAATTTAAAAAGACTAAACCAAAAATCGAATATGTAACTTCCGATAATTATCATTTATATAATTATGAAGCTGAATTGACACACTGTAAAATAATGCCCCAAGTTATAGCTTTAAGTAAAACGAAAACGTTTTGCAATTTACGTGAATTCGAAAATTGATTCACACCACCCTTGCGCTTGCACATCTCTGCGATTCAAATTCATTTTGTTCCATTTCAATTCCATTTATTTTCTATCACAGCCACCTTCACTATGCACTGTCAAAAAATCCATCCTCCCTTTTAACAAAAAGTTCCACGCAAAAATGTCGGCTCTAAATTTGACTGTTAAAGTTCATCCCGTCGTATTATTCCAAGTTGTAGATGCATACGAGCGCAGAAATGCTGATTCCCATCGTGTAATTGGCACACTACTAGGTGAAAAACAATAAACTTTCAATTTCCTTTTTTTATTACTGAAACTCTTCCGTCCACGTAGGTTCGATCGACAAAGGCGTCGTTGAAGTAACAAATTGCTTCTGCGTACCCCACAAGGAGCACGATGATCAAGTGGAAGCGGAACTTAGCTACGCCATGGACTTGTACGACCTGAATCGCAAAGTTAACAACAACGAGAATGTTGTGGGTGAGTACATACACTATACATAACCTTAAAACGTTGGCTTATTTCTGACTGTTTTCATTCACTTTCGCAGGTTGGTGGGCCACTGGCAACGAGGTGACCAATCACAGTTCTGTAATTCACGAGTACTATGCCCGCGAGTGCAACAATCCAGTGCATCTTACCGTTGACACATCGCTTTCGGGTGGGCGAATGGGATTGAAGGCGTACGTCTGCATTCAGTTGGGAGTTCCAGGCGGCAAGACTGGATGTATGTTCACTCCAATCAACGTTGAGGTGACATGCTATGAGCCAGAGGTGTTTGGTTTGAAACTCCTTCAGAAGACAATCAGCGTTTCCAGCCCAAATCGGCCAAAGACAGTCTCACCCATGTTGGACTTGGCTCAAATCTCTGAAGCATCCACCAAGCTGCAGGGATTACTGGATTTGATCCTGAAGTATGTGGAGGATGTCATTGCACGCAAGCAGCTGCCAGACAATGCTGTTGGTCGTTCGTTGTTGGATTTGATTCATTCCGTACCAAACATGAGCCACGAACAGTTCACACAAATGTTCAACGCGAACATCAGGGATCTGTTGATGGTGGTCACTCTGTCGCAGTTGATCAAGACACAGTTGCAGCTCAATGAGAAGTTGACCTTTATGCCGACAAATTGAATATAAGTTTATGTAAGGACGTGGGTGCGCTTAATTGAGAAATACATTTGAAAGGTTCTTTAATAATATTTTCTGGTTTTATTGCTGCTATTGAACTGACACTTGCTTTCGATCGCGAAGGGATCAATTTGCTTTATTTATATTGAGTTCATTGGGAACGAAGTCATCTGCTGGGGTGTTCATATGAAAAAGATCATCAAACTGTCTAGGTTACCCTAGTCCTAGTGCAGTACTTAAAAACGTATCTACGAGTTTCATGGCTTGGACCTTATTCTTCTGATGGTGTTGCAGATTTGAATCGACATTAACTACAACAATTAACTACCGAACCCGTGGGAATCAGATCCTTGGCCAATTTTCACTAACAACTTGGTTTAAAGGCTATTCTAATTGCGTTTTCACAATTCTTGGTGCGTTTTTTGACAATGTTTGGAATGATATTATCGTTGGAACTTGGTGTCTTGAACATCTAACAAGGAGAGTTGCTTTAACGGACGTTTATTTGTGAAGCTGTTAAATATTTGTTTCAATAACCCAGTGGGTGTTATTATCTGGCAATGTCATTGAATTGTTGGTAGATCTTGGGGATTGAGTTTGAAAATGGTTTATTGGCCCCAACATTTTCTGCTGAACTGGGACAAACATGAGCTTCAACTGCTAAAATGGGGATTCTTCTATATCTACCCTATTTACTTAACTACTCAGAGAAAGCAAAACAACAAAAGCTGGACAATAAGTTCTCTGCGTGAAGGGAATAAATTCCGTGAAAAAAAATTAGCTTATACATTTAGGTGGGATTTTCGATGTTTCCGGGTGTCAGCTGTCTAACCGAGATCTGGGTACAACAAATTGTTAAAGGCCAAATCCACTTATATCTGATCGGAAAACCAGTGCAATCCAAACAAATGCTATCCACTACCCTGAATGATTTGAAAATATAAATTTAGAGATCTTGGCTGATGTTGGTTGGGTTTTGTATAAATAGGGTAGAACTCAGATTAGCATCAAACTTATAAGCGTGAATGTTGAACACTAGTACAAGCAGATGAATCCCAGAGGTCTTCAAATACGGATGAAATCACTAGATACTAGATGCAGATCGAATCAACGGTTTCATTGATAGTCAAAGGATTACAGGACTGGTGCGGAAAAAAGATGGTGGGCAATGAGCTCTTTATGGGCAGCTCTCACATCCCTTAAATAAATAAATAGGCGGCGCAACAGGCGGTAGACACCCAAGGCCTAGCTTCTCGCAACCATTCGTTTTGTGTGAGTTTCTATTTTTGGAACGAATGGAAGGGACCTACAATTTTATGCCGAGTCCGAACGGCTGAATTGAGATGCTTTTTCAGTACAGTCATACTCTCGGATGTTTGTCAGACGTTCGCGAGAGGTGGCGCAGTAGAAAAAACCTTAAGATGTAATCTGTGTTTTTCCGGGGATCGAACCTGGGATCCCTCGCACAGTAGTCCAGCACACTAACTACTGCGCTACTGCCCCACGAAGTGGATTACTAGCACTGAAATATCCGGTTTCGGTCCGCTGTCCTAGGGTACAACGTGGGCCCTGTAGGTTGGGGGCTGTGTTTGGATTTAACTACACAACCACGGTGAAATTTATGGCTAAGAGGCAACCAAAAGCCTCGAATAATAATGGATTTACTGTTGACGACCCTGCAAAATGGAAATAGGACAAAAGCGGTTGTAAAACTGTGACATTTATTATGGTGTCTGCTATAAAGCGCATTTTGCACCTGGATTTTTCATACGCGGCAGACTTATGACAACCTGCATCAAGGATACATTTGAGTGTGATTAGCGCCCAAGCCCCACAGACGAAAAAGATGATGCTACCAAAATAGTCTTCTTAAAATTGTTAAAATAGTCCTTGGTGATTTTAACACCAAAATACGCAAGAATGACATCTTTGGTAGTACGATAGGAAAGCATAATGTTGCTGAAAATTGCACATCCGCCAGATCTCGGTAACCAACGCGATCGTTAGCTACAAAGCGAGTGTAGTGCTCCGCGGTAGACCGCCACCAACCAGAACCACTTAGGTACATGTCTCGCCTACACTCCAACATTGAAAACAGGTGGCCCGCACGATGTTCAATACCTATTCAATTGCCCGCCGAGGCCCGCTACACTACCCCAGAAATGCTATGTACCCACCTAACTGAAGTGGCACATTTCCTCGGACTTAGAACCAGAAACGAATTGACGACAATACAACATCGGCTTCGCAGGAGGAAAACGAAAAAGCACGGAAATCGCGCGATCGAGAAAATAATGATGTGCCACCCCAGGAGCAATATTTAGAAGTGGCAAGAGGTAAATGAACGTGTCTATTCAACAAAACTGGAACAGGAACCTTAGAGATGAGCAAGAAAACCATGTAATAGAGTCACAGTCGCTGTTGAGGACATGGAAAGACCACATCTAGTTAGACTGTTAAACTGCGAAAACGGCCGAAATTCCGCTGTCAGACAGAACGAACCACCCAATCTGGGCGATGAAATCCAATATCTTTGTCCGGTTCACAAAAAAGGAGACCCTCTAATCTGCGCCAACTACAGAGGCATCAGTCTCCTTAACATCCTTAACAAGATTCTGTCTGCCGTACTCTGTGAACGACTGATTGGCCTCTATACCAGTGCGGATTTAGGCCCTGTAAGTCCACCGCATGACAGTACATAGGTACTTAGAAAAACGAGCTAAAGACAGCCACGTCTAATTCTGGCATCCGTCGTCTGGTTGCGCTGAATCTTGATGGAGAAAACCACTGTTCGGAAACACTGACGTGGGATAGAAGCGGTAAAAGTGGGTTTAGTCATGAACGAGTTCAAAACCATATATTCCTGCTATCATTAAAAATGGAAACACAACCTCGTCAAGTCAAGCTCTTAAACGAACACACAGTAATGCTGTAAAAACCAGCTGCTCAGTTAGATAAAATCTGTACAGTTGGTTTGCCATGAGTTAATTAGGGACTTTATCTTCTTTGGCTCCCCTAGAAACTCTTAAATGGCATCATCATCATCATCTTTGGCCTAAGGAGGCATAATTGGGTAGTAAGGCCTTGTTGAAAAACTATTCTTCGAGTGATTTTCGGTCCGGTTTACATTGACGGGATTTGAAGAAGGAGACGACAGGTAACTCTACGGCTGTGTCAAAGAGTTTTTGACTTCAATTAAAAGTGACAACTACAAAACTTCTGTTCTCCTTTCTCTATAATCTGCTGATTTCCGTACCCGTCAGTCCGAGTCGTTTTTTACATGTTTTTTTCGGGAGACAGTTTCTCTGCAATATACAAACCAGTGTCTTGAGTTGATTTCTACTTAGTTTAAGCCCCGGTGCACACTTGCGTTTTTTTGACGCGCAGTGCCGCAGCGTCAAAGCTTTTGCGTCTTACAGTACTCACAAATAAATTGAGTAGTGCTAGTGCACACCAAAGTGTGCAAGTGTGCACCGGGGCTAAGAGTTTTCCTAGATATTTCGTTGTCAAAATGTGGTAAAAGTGGTCAAAGTGCTTATCTCCAAAGTCTATTATACTGTTCTAGAATTGATACTTGTTGATTTCATTGTCTTGAGCCATGCTGCAATGGCTATCAAATCTTTACCTGTGACGGTTTTTATTCAATCCTAATATGACGCCAAACTCGACGCAAGGGTTGAACGAACTATAGTTAAAAATTCTCTCTAACAAGTCAACTCAATATACTACTTCTAGGGCACGCATTATTTATTATTTAATTTTATATATTAGCTGCGCCGGATCGCGTTATTCCTTAACGAACGGGGTGAAGTTTCTTTTTACCTCGTATCCAAAATTAACCGACTTTCTCAGCCCACGACTAGGGGACAAAGAAATACTGCGCGGTTGTGACGCTGGACGTTAAAAATGCCTTTAACTCGGCGAACTTGTCATGCATTAGGAGGTCGCTAGCCAGGATGTAAGCGCCGTTGTACCTGCTGAACATAGTTGCAAATTACTTTACCGATAGAAAGTTCAGGTATCAGGCTAACGCTGTCTCAAGGGGTTAAGGTGATCGGTTTTGCTGAAGATATCGCCGTGGTAACGGTGGCCAAACACATCTATGAGATAGAGTCCGCTACGGATGAAGGATAGTAGCCAGAATCAAAAAATGGCTGGAGTCTGCCGGCTTAGAACTAGCTGACCACAAGACCGAGGCTGTCTTGATATCCAGTCGAAAGTCTGTAAAATTTGCAAATTTCCGGATTGGGAACCAAACCATTAGGTCTAAGGAGTCTCTAATGTACCTATAAGAGTAATGCTCGACAACAGGCTAAACTTTAAAACATATCCAGTACGCCGCAAGCAGCGCTTTTCCGGATGCCTGCTAAACATCGGTGGTACTGGATATACCGGAAGGATTTTACTATCCAGAGTGGTCAGCTCTAAAAACAAAGGAAACAAGGAGAAAGATCTCGTCAGCATACAGGCTCTGTGCAATAAGAACAATAAGAGGATTTCGAACAACGAAGCGGCCTGCGTTATATCGCGAATGATCCCCATCGACGTTTTTCCCAACGAGATGCAAAAGGATCTACCTTAGACAAATAGCAAACCGGCAAGAGGTCGCTAATAGAAGGATCAAAGTAGAAGAGAGGGAAACATCGAAACAAACTATGGCAAGCAAGGGTTGATATCACGGCAAAAGGCCGTGACAAGACTAACCTACAGGGTAGTCTTGTTTGTGTGTCGCTAAAAAATGGGCGACTCTTGTAGCTGTGGCAAACACGATGACGCTCTCATTGTCTACCAAACGTTTGGTTTCTCTGTCAATTTAAATTTCTGCCGTGTCAAGCGCAGAAAAAAAGCCTTGCCAAATTTATACAAAACTTACTCATTGATGGTTTCGGGTGCTATACTTGATGCCTTGTCCTAAAAATTGTCCTCCAGTCCGCCCCAGATTAATTTACTGCTACTCCTTTATCACAAGATTAGTCTGCAGAACCTGCAAGAGAAAAAAAAAAACACTGTACCATAAAACCAGATAAAAGCAAGTCGCAAAAGCTATAGTTTGGTAAAATGTGATATGTTAACAAGAAAAGTGAATGACTTCCACATTAGTTGTCATACCATACCACACAGAGCTCAGTAGAAGAGCTCCCGCCAATCTTCAACGCACAAGAAAACACTTGATACACCCCAGGTTTCCCAAATTATGCAATCTTCCAGATAACATAATGCAATTCCATCGGCGGCACATCGGATAGAATTTCAAAAGTCGATGCAAAGTCGTCGCAGTAAACGATGCGGTGGCGGCGGCGGAAACAAAATTGTCATTCATTCGATACCCTTCAGAGTCAACGTCTCCTCTATTGTTAGTCTCCACTTTCTCTGTCTATAGGTATCGGGCTTAAGCAATAATTGCAGAGTATGGTGCTCCCGAAACAACTTCTTCCAGACGGACTATCATTATCATAGGTTCTCTTTATTATTCGTGATTTTCCTAAGCAAAGCACGTCTTCGCCTAGGAAGACCACACGCTTCTAATGCCTCTTTTGCTGTTCAACCAACCATCATCATCATTGATTTGCAATCGTTTTGATGCGCCGGATTCCATTGACCAAAGAAAATATTACCTCCCAACATGGGCTTACATATAATTGAGATTTATTGGCCATAGAAAAGGAACGATGCGATGCTTGAGGAGGGATGATAGAGCTATTGTATAGTCTCCGATATGTTGCATAACTGTGTTGCTAAGCAACGACCTTGACCAGAGTCAGACCGGCTATGCTTTGTGTTCCATCACTCCACAGCAGTGCAGTTGCTATTGTATGCGCAATGATGCCTATTGGCGGTCACGATTTGGATTAGAATCGCTTTGCGAACCCTTTGAAACAATGAGCGGCTATTACCCACTTGGGTGGGATTAGCATTAGAAGAGGGTGTTGTGGGTGTGAGTAATGCAATAAACATTTTAATTGATACTGATTCAATGCAGTGATGCCTTTTTGATAAAAATCTGTAATTCATCGTATGCAAGTTTACCACTGGCTATTGTTGGTTCAAGTTCCTGGATTGGTATCGGGGGCTTCCAAATGTGGAACATTCGGATTGTGAGTGGACTTTGTGAGCCAACACTCTTTGTATACTGTGTTCGTTGTACATTATCATAAAATGTGTTATGAGAACGGCAACAACTAAAGCGGCCCATACACATAACAAGTGTGTTGTCGAGTTCTGCAACTTTCATTTAGCAATTTCGCAAAAATTAATGCAAGGTGGTCCAAAAATAATAAGAGATCGAAAAAAATATTGTAGGTATGCAACAACTGAAATGTTGTCAAATTCTCTGTTGCATTCAATAAAACAGGTGGCCTAGTTCCCAAAGCTCAGTTGGCGCAAGTTTTGAGGCACTTTGACAATTGAAACGAACTAAGTGCAGGTTCACTTCCTGGCATTGGAATATATACGCAGAACTGACTATCAGAATTTAATTGTTTACCCCCAGTTTCACAGTGGGAGTTTAAACTACACTTTTAGTTCAACAAATAAGTCGGTTTCACTGTTTCGTTTAAACCTTGAACAGAGTTCATCCTGTAGTTTAATGCCGTTTTCGATTGGTCGTCCAGAACCGCCCGGAAGCAATCCGAACGCTTCTGAAATCGTTCGATTGGCACTCAACTGACAGATCTTCTACTGAAAAGAAGAGAAATTTGCTTCTGGATTTGAATTCAGAATCGCGGAGAGTTCTTGTTCTGGACGACGAAGCGAAAACGACATAAGTTAAACGACAGTATTCTGACGGTTTAAACCTCAGATCACTTGACACATTGACATTTTAATTTCAAAGCTGCCGATTGTCAAAAACACAAATATTTGACGTTGTTTTGCGTATTCTTTGAAAGAAAAGACAAGGAACGATTTTGGAAAAGTAGTATAAAAGCTAATACTGCCAAACTCTATTAATTAAATTTATAGTTGAACTTAAGTTCAGATTAGATAGACCGGACGAGTTGAACTTCAAATCTAAACTCTAGTTCAGGTTAAGTTGAACTTTAGTTTAAACTTCGACTGTATGAAACTAGGGGTTACAGAATTAATTCGCGGCCTGCAAGCGCCATTTAAAAATGGAAAGTAAAATAAGATATTTAGAACAAAATTTAAGATTATTATTGGTTACCTTTTGTAATGTTTTAATAATGAAAAAAATATACCTTTCCTAACAACCATTTTTTTTTAAACTAAAGCAAAACCTTTGGACAGAAGAGAGGACTTCAACCAAAGATGACCTTATGGATGTACACTGCCGTAGGGTGTCCAATTCTCACGTATGGATCACTAGTATGGTGGCCTGCGTTGAGCAAAGTCTATACAACCTCACGAAATTGAAAAGACTGCAAAGAACAGCCAGTATAGGTACCACGGGTCGGCCCCAACAGATGCCCTTATTGTCCTCCTGCATCTTCTACCCCTTGACCTACACATAAAATATACCGCATTATGCAGTGCTATAAGACTCAAGGAGTCGGGATGCTGGACTGCAAGGCCGTATGGCCATAGCAACATCCTGGATTCGCTACCAAACGGCATGGTCACGTCTCCAACAGACTACATAACACCCAACTTAAACTTCACGAAAGGCTTCCACGTTGGTTTCCCAACAAGGGATCAGTGGAAGAGGGACGAAGTAGTGAAGGGCTTCGACACGGTCATATACACCGACGGATCTAAGATGAGCTGTGGTGTAGGGGCCGGTGTCTACTCGGAATCACCTAAAATATCAATTTCAGTGCGCTTACCGGATTTTGCCAGCGTTTTCCAGGCGGAATTACTGGCCATCCGAGAAGCTTGCACGCAACTAGAGCGCGTGACACATAGTGACATAACAGGCAATGAGCGCGCGGATGAGTTGGCCAGGAAGAGCCCAGCACTACACGCCTCGCTCTAAACGAGGGTCCACATTCCGCTAGGAGCGGTAAAGGGACAAATACATTCGCATTTTATGCAGAAAGCCAATCTCCGATGGTCCGGGGTTGACAAACTGCGCCATATCAAGGAAGATATGGCCTACCTACAAGCGAAACAGAACAAATAACTAGCAGAACGCGCCCAGAATCACGGCAGCAATCACGGGGCATTGGCCAATTGGAGACCATGCGGCCAAGCTAGGTATCCCATACAACCCCCATTGCCGCAGTTGCGGTAATACAAATGAAAAAGAAACTCTCTCTCACTTCCTCTGCAATTGTCCAGCTCTAGCGAGAGCCAGACAGCGCGCACTGAACCAATCATTCTTTGACGACCTTAGCGACATCTCGGGCAAAGATAGATAGATAGATAGATAGACAACGGCACATCTTAGTGCTAATTGGGTTCAAGGTGAACCGCCACTGCTACCTACCTACCTACAACCATTCTGGTTTCCGTCACAATTCAGTCTTTTGATAAAATTGAAAAAAGTTTGCCGATTGAAAGTCAGTGCATGTTCCTTTTGAAAGTCGGGATTAAACCTTCGTAAACCTTCCCGCTAAGACAGCTCTATAGAAATAAGTCTGTTAGTAGGTGTACGCTCTGGAGGATGAGCCGACTAAACCAATTTTTTTAAGATTTTGGGAACATTTTTCGAAGAATAGTCATCGTATAGCGGGCTAAATGGGTAATTTAACGCCGTATTTTTGAAACTACATAATATGATCTTTTCAACCGAGATACCACACCAATCCTAGACTCGAAGTGGATGCATGTAGTAGCTATAGAATTTTTGGCAGCTTTTCCGCTTTCATCTGATATCTTAATTTTATTTTTCAAGCAGTATGCTTGGTAATATCTAACAGACTTGTTGAGTCTTTGGCAAGCAGTTGTTGACATTCATTTTGTATGGAAAATAAAACATATTAATCGTCTTTTCTTTTTCCGTTCAGTCAACCCGACCATTTTTGAACTTGCTAATTTCTTCATTCATTTCTTCAGCGAGTACGAATATATCGACAAGTAGCATTAATAAATGATACGACGAGTATAGCATAGTTCGAAACAGTTGAGTCTCTTAATGCGCTAAGGCCGTTGACGGATTTAATTTCGCGAACGTAAGACTTATAGGGCCATTTGCTGATACGACTTATAACGATTTAAGTTCTACTTACATAGGCATGTATACTTTTATAAGGCATAAACTGTCATATAAGAGTTTATGTGGAACTTAAATCTGTATATGTGTCGTATCAGCAAACGGCCCTTAATGTTCTCACTTTGACAATGTTTCTACTGCATGCGTATTGAATTGGTAGCTGTTCCAAATGTATTTATGTAATTATTTTCGGAGTTTCGGACACATTCTCTCGTGAACGCTTTGAATTGCTTCGAATTATTCATCGGTGTTTTCATTGATATAGAAGTATAACGCTCATAACGCTCTGACTAATCAGATCCCTACTTTATTGGAAAAGAAATAGGGCCTCAGCTATTTATCGTAACAGTATCCGGCATGCAGTCGATATTATACAGAGATCTAGTTGCTTTTAGCCTCATCGACAATACTTTATAAGCTATACTTATCTCTGACGTCTTTATTACGTTCCGAGCAAAGACGTCTATGTCTACAGACCCGTTTATGGGATCGGGGTTGTTTTACTATTTTGATAAAGTGTTATTGGTAATGTGTTGTTTTGGATACTCCTTTATTCAGGGGCGTAGCGAGGGTTCGAGCCCTGAGGGGGTGACTTTCATTGAAATGCCGACTTATTTCAGGAACTTGCCGACTGTATAGAAATCATGAAAATCGGCCCAGGGGTTATCGAGTTATATCTAACGTCATCGAATTTCACCCCATAAAATATGTTTTTTGTGTGGGAGGTCCCACGCCCCTTTGTCCAATTTTGACCAATTTTCACAGGAAATATCCCGGGCCAATACCTAAGATCACCTGTAAATTTAAGGTTAATCGGTGGTCTTCTGGATATAAGATTTTTATTGTTTTTTTTTTTTTTTTCGTATGGTTGGCGCCATACAAGAACATCCCTGAGCCAATACCTAAAGGACCATTCACATGAGAGCGACCAAGTATCTATAAACGAACGAATATGCGCAAGTTTTGACAGTTCGTTCATGAACACTTTTCTAGGTCGCGGCAGTTCGCGAATTTCAGCCATCAGCTGTATTAAGAAAACAAGTTTATAAACAGTTTAAATATCGAAATTTTGTTTTCCAAACTTTTTGCCGCGAACGAAAACACCCTTTCAGCGAATTCTCAAAATTCGCAATCCACATCAATAAGCCAAGTTCCATAAACTAGCGAATAACATAATCCTTCGAATTTAACCTCAAATTCGAAATGCCGAACGTTCTTTTTAAAATCGAATCTAAACTTTAAGGATTTCAGTCGGCAAATTCACCGATGCCGACCGTCCTTTTTAAAATCGAATCGAAACCAGCTAGATTTTAAAGAGTTCATGTGGAACCGTTGAAAATGCCGACTTTTAGGTATACATTTACAAGTTTAAAACATATACCTAATGAAAATCCGTACAATGCGATTAGATTTTAATTCGCTGAATCCGGCAATACATTTTTAGTTCAAACTGAAACACCCTGTATGGTTATCAGTTATCACCCACTCTTACCATGCGTCCATAAACGAACATTTGTGTGCTTCAAATATTGGCCAAGGCTCTTAGGAAAAATCAAGGTTAACAATCAAGACAAGTCAAACACGCCCATGCGTATTTTTTAACAAAAAAAAACTTCAAAAGTTTATGAACAGTTAATAAAACAGGTTTGCTAGCGCAACCTGTTATATAACGATACTCCGTCTTTTGGAATGCGTGATACGAGTTGATGAGGATATTGTGGACACATTTATGGTAATCGCCGTCGCATGGTTTTCTTGCATACGCACGGATTGTATCGTTTAATTAATCTGTTTATACGTCTGGTTTGTAATTGGACATCGCGATCGTTTGATTTAAAAATCCTTGAACTTGAGAGTTTAATTAGTATTTTTTCTCATTAAGTTTGATCAACACAACTATAAAAACCTGGTTTATTGCCATTGGTGCTGCATTAAGAAAATGGTTACTTGACACATTGGTTGGAAGGATTCATCCCAGCCCGTGAGACTTGCATAATGATGTCAATATCCAATTTGTCAGTATTGATTTAGATTGAAAGGAAACTTTTGAAATAATGAATAACTAAATTGTATGTGTTTTTTTTTCGAACGATTGCCAATTTCCGATAACCTCCAGTTTTTGTTTAAATTGAATGAACTCATGGGATACATCGTTAACGGATTATGTTCATTAGTCTTTATTTTTGTGGCATTGCCAAAATTTTATTGTATATTGTTGTTCTTGGTCTGATCGTTTTTCCGTTGAGAGATCCATTTGCAGATTAAGAACTTTAATACCTACTCAGTTTATGCTGCCTGAAAAGCGTTTACTGGTAACTGGAAGGAGTAACTTTTATCGTTGAAATTGGGAAGCGACTTCTGACAATTGATATCTGTTCGTAATTGAATGCTGAGTTTTTATGTGTGGCTTTTTTCCAAGCACTGTGCTTGGAATTAAAGCTGTTCAGGATTACACTTCTTTAAGTAGTTTGAAAATTTGAACTCTGACAGTTATTTTACAACACATGAGGAAATATCTCCTGCAAATAAATTTCTGGTTTTCCCCTGTCAGGAAGTGAACCTAGCATTTCGCCGTCAATTGAAAAAGCCTATCACCAATGAATGACCAATGAATAGTAGACCATCATTATTGTGAAATAGGACAGAAAGGACAACAAAACAACCACGGTGCAGTTTTCTTTTTGCTTTACAAAGTTATAGTCGTTCTTCTTTGTAGGGCCTTAAGTCACTTGGTGGGTTGGGTTTCTTAACAAGGATCTAAAATGCTAACCATCGTTCTAGCTACAAATGCAGATAATGATGTGCAAATTGGCTGTTGTTCATTACATCACTATACTTCTAAAGGGGGTCCCATAATTCACGCAAAATTTGAATTTTGCGTCATTTAATAGTACAGTGATGCCAACGAAATAAAGAGATAACAATGTGACAGCTGACAGTTTGGGGTTAGTAAAAATGAAGCGCTATACGAAAGAACAACGCATTGTTGAGCAATATTTCAAAAATAATGAAGATTTGTCAACTACAGTCCGCAATTTTCGAACAAAATATGGCCGTCATAGTGACAAAAAAATCAACTGTGAAGAAAATAATTGAAAAATTCAGGGAGACTGGATCAATTAGTGATCTTAAACACTCTGGGTGTCCTCCTGTCACAACTCACAAGTCGTTCAACAGAAAACATCGAAGCAGTTCGCGAGAGTATTGCTGACAGTCCAGGAACATCAATTCGGCACCGTAGTCAAGAATTTGGCATTTCGAGAAGCTCTCTACAGCGAATTCTCACAAAAGACATGAAACTTCATGCTTACAAAGTTCAACTGACTCAAGAACTGAAGACTACTAAAAATGCAGTGCGAAGAGAGTTCTGGATGCTGATGCTGATTTCTCGAACAAAATCATCTTCAGTGATGAAGCTCATTTTCATCTTGATGGCTAGAAAAAAGTTATGGCTCCTTAAACTCAAAATTTAGAAAATTTTTGTTACAATTTTTTACTTAAAATGCCTTTTTCTCAAAATTTTGACTTTATAAATTTTAATTTTTTTATGAAATTTTTATCCTTGAGAAATTACCTAAAAATTATGTTAAGCAACTTTTTTATGTACGATCAACAGAAGTTATAGTAAAAGCCACTTTTTGTCAGACAAAAATGGTAAAAAAGACTAGATCTGAGCTAACAACCATGGATTTTTTCTGCTGGGGTACCTACTTGCTATGAAAGAAAAAGAGAAATATTGAGTCTTTTTTACCATTTTTGTCTGACAAAAAGTGGCTTTTACTATAACTGCTGTTGATCGTACATAAAAAAGTTGCTTAACATAATTTTTAGGAAATTTCTCAAGGATAAAAATTTCATAAAAAAAATGAAAATTTTTAAGGTCAAAATTTTGAGAAAAAGGCATTTTAAGTAAAAAATTGTAACAAAAAATTTCAAAATTTTGAGTTTAAGGAGCCATAACTTTTTTCTATAGCTGCCCAGATGTAGCCGAAGTGCTTAAGACTTGTATGCGCTACTAAATTGTCTTTTCAAAATGCCCAAAACAACTTTCGTACCTATAATATTTTAGAAGTAATAGCGTTTTAAGTGGTAACACCTCCAAATTAGAGGTCACCTACTTTGATGGGCTATAACGGGAAATACGATGAAAATAGACCCCCCCCCCTGCCATACAATTTTTTGTTCGGCATAACTTCAGGAATCTTCCCTTAAAGGATTGTCCTTCTTAACTGGGTACCCTGTATTATAGACTTGGAGTAAATGTCACTACCTACGCGGACGACGTAGCATCAGTAGGTAAGTAATACCTGCACGTGCACAATAAACTCTTAGCGACTGGACAAAACAATGGAAGCTTCGTATTAACCCCCAAAAAAGGAAAAAAAATAATGTGTAAGCTTATGAAACGATGTCGCTAATGGCGTTAGGCAATAACGCCCAAATCAATTTGGAAATAACGCCCTAAGATAACTCGTACAATTTGTTGTTGCAACATTTTTCGTCATTTTGGGTGTTATTTCCCTTCCAGGGTTCGTTTTTTTGACAAGCAGTAAAACCCAAAATAGAAAGTCAAAATGCACTTACAGTGGAATAGGAATGGGGGGCATGCTGCCCCCTGCAACCCCCCTGCTTGGGTTTTCTGTTGGATTTTGGAGTAGGTGGGAGTTTGTACTGCAAAAAAAACCTTCAATATATCCAATTTCGCACATACTCCAAATCTGACGGTAACCCAAAGCAGGGGGTTGCAGGGGGGCAGCATGGCCCCTATGCGTTTTAAACTGCAGATTATGCTTGGGCTTTATTTCCATCTTGTTATTTACTTTTGGGCGCTATGCATTTTTTTGGGCGTTATTTCCAAATTGATTTGGGCGATATTTCCTTGGACGTTATTGCCTAACGCGCGCCGTCGCTAATAGCTAAACGTTCTTCGCGTTGAACACAATCCAACATTCTGCTGAGGGGGGGAACACATGGGCGTAAAAACAGAAAATACTTAAAGTCACAAAAAACACGTGTAACTTACTCCCGACCTACGAAACGTTCAAAAAGATGTATAATAAGGCCAGAGCCTAGATATTCCATAAAAAAAGCAGGAAATCTATTTCGATCTTCAAGGAAACATACTGGGCATAAAAACTATGTATAAATTGAAAATGCTTTCTATATAAAGAGGCTGCGGTGATGAAGAAATATCAAAGGATATCCTCAATTTTCTGTGCCGCTGGCGCTGCCAAAGCCTCCATAAATTATGGAACAATTATGGGGTTCAATTGGACATCAGCTTGGACAAGAAAGACATCATACGTATACACAACACACGCGGAAACCGTATGGGCAATGGGCATCACAATGGACCAGAATTGACCTGCGTGTGATGAGAAAGCACAACCTAAACAATGTAAAAATGGATCTTGGAGAAGTCACTCTTATAATAGCGGACAATGGATGGATGGTCAATGGGGTTATAAATATTCGAGGTTATTATAGTTGTCAATAAAATTTAAAGTGGCCAACGTATATGCCTACAAGAGGAAATCGAATTTGTGGTTTTGGCAAGACACAAATGGAATTCTGTTGCAAGCTTTACACTGTTAAATGTAATAATCATTTTAAAGGAATTAATTGACGCTCTGTCAGACCCCTTAATGCTGTCTAATTACATACATTCGAAATTAATCAGTAAACACCCAGTTAGTAGTAGCAACATAAAAATGTAGCCATCGGCATTTGGCAAGAAAACATTCAACTTCTCCCTTACAGCAATGCTATCATTGCCACACTACGGCTTGAGGAGACCCCAAAACAATTGATAAACCCGCCCACCCAACTTGACCCCTATACCTACCACCCATCATCCGACACGATTAGGAAATCTACCAGAACAATTGATGATATCGCAAGAAAAAATCACAAATTGCAGTTGGATCGCCTCAAGTTTTTTCCCATTCGTCGCGTCGTCATCAACTGCATCCACTATTATGCACTCCCCCACCCCCACTCAAAGCAGCAGCATTGCATTTCCTCATCTCTCCTATTCCTATATCCGAAAGAGGAGACAAACAAACGAAGAGAGCACGGTTATGCCCTTATGAGCTTGTTCCGCTGAATATGGGTATAAATACCTTTTGCAACTAGATTCCAAACATCAGAAACAGTTCTGCTCTTCAACTAGTTACCCAAGCTAACTTCAATACCTACACTCATTATCATCATGAAATTCCTTGTGAGATATAGATATTCAACTGACGGATAACATCTTAATTGTGTGCAAATTTATTATCATTACAGAGTGCCTTTGTTGTTGTTGTTCTTTTGATCGGCGCTGCTGTCTGTTCTCCTGCCACTCCCGAGGGTGAGAGTAAAAAGACTGAGAAGCGTGGCATCTATGGAGGCTTTGGATACGGTGGTGGACATTTAGGTTTTGGATACGGTGGCTATGGACATGGATATGGTGGACATGGCTTTGGACATGGATATGGCCATGGAATCGGTATTGGTTATCCAATTGTACATGGACATGCAGCCTACTTTGGACATGGATATGGCGGCTACCCCCATGGATTTGGCGGATATCATCATTTCCATTAAAGGAGCACCAGTGTTCAGTGTAGCTTAGAAACAGTATTTTATATAGATAGATAACTTTGTACAGTGTAAACTTTTTTGAAACAAAAGAAAGGATTGTTTTTTTTAACAAAAGTGTTTTCTAAGATTTTACCCTTTATAGAAAAGGGGAATGTGCTCATTGCGAAAAAAGGTCATAGAAATGGAGCCATAGATGATGACTTTTATAAAGTCAAAGATTCGTAACCAACATCTTTGGCTATTGGGAACCAGTTGGGTCGAAGAAGTTCCATTGAACGGATTCGTACCTATAATGAGTGCGTCATGAATTCAAGACGTGCCTATCAGCGCTGGAAAGGATGCGAATTTCAAGATGGACGAAACAATTGAAGGAAGTGCAAATAGAATTACATGGATCCGCAGATTCCTTGGAGGTTTGCCTATGCAGCAGGTATTTGAAAATGTAATCAACTGCGACTCGACGACACTCTACATCATCGGTTCCCAAGCGGCGGCAGCTGTAATTCCTAGCTTTTTTTTAACTCACTGATGGGTAGTTATCCAAAAGCTTCTGATGAGTTTTTTTATTTATTTCAGTAATTGGAATCGTTTCATGCGGTATTGCCTTGAAATTTCAAGAATCAAACACATATCCACATTCGGTGCATTTTTGGGGGCGACCTCACTTTGTTTCAGGAATTTTCTGTGTTCTTAGAACTTCAATCATGTAAAAACATAAAACTATGTTTGCTGATTTCCATAATAATATTTTGACAATATTCAATAGAAGTCGATCTTATCTTCGTTTGATTAAAATTCTCTGATTCAACATATTCGATTAAGCTCGTTTTTGGATCACATTATGGTTCACATTAATAATTGGGTTGGGGTAATAATTCTGAACGGAACAATTCTGTATTAGGTTGAAAGTGGCTGTGAGCTAGGAAACCCCAACACTCTTAGACCAGCATAGGTCCATTCCCATTGTGTCTGGAAAAATTTGTCTCTCCCTACTCGTGAACCATTTTCAGCTTTTTATACTCGTCTCCAAGATTTGATCAGAGGAAAGTATGCCTGATGAATGGAGCCTTAGCATCGCCAGCCCGATCCACAAGAAAGGAGATTCTCTAAACTGCGCCGACTATAGAGGCATATCTGCAGTACTCTGTGAGCGCCTAAAACCATTCGTCAATGAAGTGATTGGTCTCTACCAGTGTGGCTTTAGGCCCGCTAAGTCCACAATTGACCAAATACTCTTACTACGGCAGATCATGGAGAAAACCCAAGAAGTGAAAATCGATACTCACCATCTATTTATCGATTAAGGTCGCATTTATAGAGACGAGTTATATAGAGCCATGTCTAGGGCATCCATGCCAACTTTGTCAGATTGTGAGAATGACGATGGAGAACGCTCGCTGCTCTGTAACGATCGGAAACAAACTCACCGAGACCTTTGATGTCAAAAAAGTATTTAGAAAAAGTGACGCGCTGACTTTTCGACATCATACTTGAGAAAATTGTACGAAGCGGCAAAAATGGGTTTAGTAAAATAATATACATGCTGTCAACAAGAAGGGACACACATAGACACAACATCGACGAATCGGACAAAACGTCTCGATAGACAGCTATAAAGTTGAGGTGGTTAGGGACTTTGTCTACCTCGGCTCCGCTATAAACTCTGATAATGATACTACAGCAGAAATCTAACGAAGAGTTACACTTGCTAACCCCTGTTTCTTTGGCCTAAGAAGGCAACTGACTAGTAAGGCTTAGATTCCAACCCGGAGGGACAACGCAGTAGAGGAAGAGACCAAGAGGAAGGAGACCTGATGGGGTGCGCAACTGGAGGAGGTTAGCCAAAGATCGAGCTAACTAGAGAGGCGTGTTGGTTGAGGCCCAGGTCGACCCAGGACTGTAGCGTCATCTATGTAAGTAAGCAAGAGGCTTTTGATGTCTGTGTTTGTCAGAGCACCTAAGTCGTTGTAATGGAAGATTCCAAACCTTCCTTCTACGGGAGAGAGCTGGGCAGGAACACAGAAGGTGAGGAATTGTTTTCTCCTCCTCTTCATCCATACAGCTTATAGCTTATGTACAAGTCGAATCCAAAAAGGCTTAGCCTTACGGCGCGGCGTGTGCCTTAGGCAGTGCCCAGCCCAGTAATGACATTATAGTACCGATATGCAGTCTGTTGAGAGATATCAAATTCTTAAAGCGATTTAAATCCAGCTTAGACCAAATTTGTTTTGTCCCTACACATGTGCCACTGGTCCATATAGGATTTGCACTCTCGATAGCATTCAACTTAAATGTTTGTTTACAAGTAACGATTGGTATTCCTAAAGTGCCTTTATCTGGCAGGATGGGTTGGGTTGTTCCTATTCTGGCGAGTTCATCGGCCTCACAATTCCCAGGAATGTCGAACTGTTCGGCCATCTCCGTAAGAGACGAACGCCAGACGAGGGCTACTTGAAAAGTTATAGAGGCCGAATCCAAGGATTTAATAGCTCCTTTGGCTGTCCAAAAATATGCAAATATCTTTAATGGATATCAAGTAGTTCTTGAGCCAAGATAAAACTTCTTTTATCGCCATAATTTCCACAATAGTTTGGTAGGCAGAGTAGAGCAGAAGAAGACTGGACTACGTATAGATCCGAACTTAATCTGTATACTAGAGAAATTAGGAAAGCGAAATTTGAATCCTGGAACACGTTCTGCGAATCCATGGAGAGTACAAGTGAGGCTGCCAGACTACGTAAAGTATTATCCAAAGACCCCACGGTCCCAGGATATATTAAACGTGCTGATAACTCTTGGACAGAGACTAGTCAAGAAACACTACAACTCCTAATGGACACGCACTTTCCGGAGTCCAGTCAAATCACTAGGTATGAGAACAATCATACTCCTACTCCATCAGGTACTGAACCGGAAGTAGCCACGGAAAACATTATAACAGAGCACACAATCGCTTGGGCAGTCCACTCGTTCAACCCCTACAAATCAGCGGGACCAGACGACGTCATCCCAGCAATGATGCAACATGCTCTCAGTGTAATACTGCCATGGCTGAAAGTAATCTTCAAAAGCTGCATAAGGCTCTGCTACATACCGCAAAGCTGGAAAGAGGTAAAGGTGATATTTATTCCTAAAGCAGGAAAGCATATGCACTGCACCGCAAAAGATTTTAGGCCGATAAGCCTCTCCTCGTTTCTCTTAAAAACACTGGAGAGAATAATCGACTCATACATAAGGGATCTACTCAATGAACATAACCTATGTAGCACTCAACACGCCTACCTTAAAGGTAAGTCCGTGGAAACAGCTCTGCACGAAGTTGTGTCAATCATTGAAAAAGGCTTACACCATAAGGAATTCACTCTGGCAGCATTTTTGGACATTGAAGGAGCATTTAATAATGTTAAAACAGTGGCCATAAAAACAGCGCTCGAAGACCTGGGAGTGAAACAAGAGATTACAAACTGGATTTACGAAATGCTTAACAGTAGAGTAATTAACTCAGAAATCGGTGAGAGCAACATAAGGAGAATAGTGACCAGAGGTACTCCACAAGGGGGCGTCATATCTCCTCTCCTGTGGCTCCTAGTGGTCAATAAGATCCTTACAGCTCTAAAGATAAAAGGGACAAAAATTGTAGCTTACGCGGACGACATTGTAATCCTAATAAGTGGAAGATACCTACCCACTATTAGCGAACTAATGGAATCGGCTCTAAAGGAATTATCCTCGTGGGCAGGACCAAACGGCCTCGGAGTAAATCCAAGCAAAACCGAAACAGTCCTTTTTACTAGGAGAAGGAAAATTGAGAAATTCGATCTGCCGAAGTTGAACGGTATTCGCCTGAAACTTTCCTCAGAAGCTAAGTATCTAGGCATCATCCTGGACTCTAAACTTACCTGGAAACGCAACACAGAAGAAAGAGCAAAGAAAGCACTATGTGCTTTCTACGCATGCAAGAAAACCTTTGGTAAACGCTGGGGTATGCGCCCTTATATAATCCATTGGATGTATACGGCAATTATAAGACCCATACTTACCTATGGGTCCATTGTATGGTGGAAGGCAATAGAAAAGGTAACCTATCTCAATAACCTATCCAAGGTACAGAGATTGGCATGCATCGGAATAACGGGAGCAATGAGATCAACACCTCAAGCCGGGCTGGAGATGATTCTAAATCTTCCACCCCTAAATGAATACATTTGCAGCATGGCAGCCAAGGGAGCCCTCCGCCTAAAGGAGGCAAAAACCTGGAAGCACAGCTCCTATGGACACGCCTCCATAATTCAAAAATACCTGAGTACCGATCTGGCTAGAACAACGGACTACATGATTCCGTACCAGAGCTTCAACAAAAACTACTCTACCTACATACCCCAAAGACAGGATTGGATTACTAACACGCACGCAAGCGTACAAGAAATACAAATCTACACTGACGGGTCAAAAATGGAAGTAGGCACAGGAGCCGGAGTTTTCTGCGAATCCTTATGTATAAATGATTCGTATAAACTCCCAGATGAATGCAGCGTCTTCCAAGCTGAAATCGTCGCCATCGACAGGGCAGCAAGTACCATATCTACAAAGAATCTCGACCCTTCCAAGATTACAATCTTCGTAGACAGTCAGGCGGCCATTAAAGCACTAGACAGCGCAACTATTAAAGCAAAGACAGTCAGGGACTGTCAAAAAGCCCTAAACAAAATAGGCGAGAAACACAAAGTCACTCTCTGCTGGGTTCCCGGACATAGTGACATTGATGGAAATGAAAAAGCAGACGAGCTAGCAAGAACTGGGTCGGAGCTTGATGCTGTCAATATCATTGCATCAATAGACATCCCAATTAGCGTAGCAAAAAGAAATATCGACCAAAAATCAAGGGAAAAAATTAACACCACCTGGTCTAACAGACACGACTGTGTTATATCCCGTAGCCTTTGGCCAAAAATTGATGAAAAAAGAACACGATGTATTCTGAGAATGAATAAACGAGATATTCGAATCTTAACGGGTGTACTGACAGGCCATTGCACCATTGGTACCATGGCCACAAGACTGGGAATTAACGCACCAGACTACTGCAGGAGCTGTCAAGACGTAGAAGAAACGGAGACCATCAAACACCTGCTCTGCGAATGCCCAAACCTCCAAACTAGTCGACTCCGATATCTGGGAGACAGACTTTTCGGAGACCTAGAGGACATAGTGCAGGTACCATTGACGGACACAATCAGGTTTGTTAAAAGTACGGGATGGTTTACTTAGTAGACCATCACCGAAAAGGAACAACTCCAAGAAACCAGGTAAAGTGTTTATGCATGTTTTTTGTGTTGTCCAATAAAATGTAAATTTTAACCACGACCAAAAACTAAGGGATCACAATGGACCAAAAGGCCCCCGTGGTAGCACAGCACATAAAGCTGTGCACTTCCCTCTAACCTAACCTAACCTAACCTTGGTAGGCAGAGGCGAGCTTAAGATTAAGATTTTCGGAGAAAAGACCCCCACCAACTCCGTCTTTGGGCTTTGAGCCGTCTTCAGTGTAAAAGTGAATTAATTTATCTTCTGAAAAAGTTTCCTCATTCCAGATTGTTCTGGAACTTGGAGGGGGATAATGACGAGGAAGTTCTTGTCAAAATTTAAAGATGGGTTGGTGGAGTCAATTTTCTTCAGAATGGAAGCGTGGTCAATGTCTTTCCTTTACCAATGTGAGGTAGCTTTAAGGCGAATTGCTGCACTCGGTGATAAATATATCAATGGGTAATAGATAAAACATTATGTGTACCTAGTGCCGCAAAGGGGCGTGTGCGTAGTGCACCGCTTATGCACATGCAAGCTAAGCGCTGAGCCTTGTTTAGATAGTCGCGATAATAATAACTTTTGGTTTATTTAAACCGAATGCTCCATCGAAGAATTCTAGATTGTAAATTTATTTAAAGGAAATATTGCTTTTGGGTGAGTTTGGGTTAGGTTAACAAGTGGTCCCACTCACTTCTGGGAGTAGTAAAGGAAGCTTTTAATGATCTTCTCGAGAAGACGCACGATAAGTACCCGAGCCCCGAAGTACGACGTCAAGATTGTGTTCTCGCCTTTAATACCAGAATCGGAATGGAGGGCATCTTTGACTGTACTATCGATTATAAGCAAAATCTGCGCGAAATCATGTATAGATACTTGGTTTCAATAGGCAACGAAAAAAATTAGGGTAAAAAGATCTTCCCAAGTATACAAGACCCTGCAGTGTTGAAAATGCTGAGGTTTTAAAAAGAGCGGAGACAGGCAACATTTCGCTATCAGGCAGTATCAGTTCAAATGACCTAAGCCAAGGGAGGACAGCATTATCCAAACTTATCTGCAAAACTTGGTCGAATAAATGGAACCTCAGCATCGTGTGCCTCATCCACATGAAAGGAGATTGTCTTAATTGCGGTAACTATACATAGACTATACAGAGTAATACGTCTCCTGAAAGTCACGTATAAGGTAATGTCGGCTGTGAACTGTGTGAACGCCTGAAACCTTTCGCCAATAACCTGATTGTCCAATTCAGTGTTAGGCCAGTATAGCTAACCGTTAACCGAACCTTCACCTCCGGCAAGTCTTAGAAAAATCACAGGAATTCTCAATCGATATACCTACACCTCCTCCTCTTTATGGACTTGAAAGCCGCCTATGATAGCCTACGAGTATATAGGGACGAATTATACAAAGTCATGTGAAGTTTCAGTATTCCTACCAAACTCATTCGTTTGTGCTGAATGACGATGGAGAAATCTCGCAGCTCCGTCAAAATTTGAGAGAACCCCACCGAAACTTTTGATCTTACACAAGACCCTAATCATCCTGATTCAGCTATGTAGTACAATAGTGACAGAGAAAGTGAGGTGTATCCCCGTAGACATCTCCATTACCGCATCGGCTCCAAATATATCGTCTTTCCTGAGATTTAATTTCATTGCATATTTTCTTCCTCATATATATCATCAGGTCTATATAAAAAACCCAAGACCTAGAACCCGAAAGTTCTTATAAAGTTTTGGTTTCGCTTCTCGTTGCTTCCTTCCGTTTTGCACACACGAATTGCTTCGACAATATAATATATAAAATTCAATACGACGAAGGCTTATAAACCCGTTTAATCGCACTATTCGTACATTCCATAGTGCGAAAAAGAAGCATGATTCGTACAACCTATAATCTGCCTAATTACATGCCCATTTGCAAAAGTTAACATCTCTTTAAGAGGCCATCAAATGTCACCTCCCTGGCCACCACATCGACTGCATAACAATTGGCGATTCCTCCAGCGATTGGGAAACATTTCCACTTGATCACTCTCAATTAAAATGAGAGTGACACCGCGGTGAAAGCATTTTCATGACGAATTCTATTGTGTATGACAATTCAAATGACAGCGACCAGCCCCACCTCACGTCACGCCAAAAAGCTATTTGAAAAATGTAATTGCATTTCTATCGATGTCCGGAAAGTGTTTGTCGCGCATAGCATTGCAACAACTAATAGGCTCGCATATTTAGAGCCGATTATGACAACATACCCAATACCCATCATCGAGTAGCCACTAGCCACCTACCTAACCCATTTACACGCTGAATATTTATGGCCTGTTACATGCTCTCGATTACCTCTGCAGGGCAGACAAAATAAAAGCCGAAAAACTAAAGTAATTTCTCCATTTTTTTTACGAAAATAATCAAAATTATATCACAAACTCAAAAATCGAAGAGGCCAGTCCACAGGCCTTTGCGATTACTATGTCATGCGTGTAGATAAATCTCTCACTGAATAGACGTGCTTGGATTTTTGAAGGAATCTGCTGATTGACCACTGGCTGCACAAAACTGTTGCTCCACAAGAATTGTCAATTGAAGACATGTATTTAGTGGTCAGTGATCAGTGGTCACACATAACTCATGGACGAGGAGGGGTGAACGAACAGCACCTTCCTAGACCAATGGTCTATTATGGAGTCCGGTGGGAAAAGTGAAAATCGTTCAAATGAATAAATAATATTAATAAAATATTTTGACAAACATTTCATTTATTAATGATTAGAAATACCCTCACATGCAGAGAATGGTGATAGTTTGGGTTTTTGCTTTCGTCTGAGGAATTTCAATTTTGATAAGTACATACGTCTGTGGAGGCTATCAGTGGTTAAGCGTCACCATCAATTGTTAACTTGAACTTGCTGAAGAAAAATTCACTTAATTTGCTGTCAAATTTCAAATGACTGCTGTAGTCCGAAATATTTGTAATTTCAAGCGAAGATTTTGTTAACAAAAAGTTTTTGTTCTCTCAAACAACACCTGAATGATAAACTCGACAAATGTTCCTAATGCTGGGTTTCCACTTGTCGATTTGAAATTGACAATTGACGTATTCTGATGCCAATAAAAAAATTGACAAGTGGGAATAGCTGAATTGTCAAAAAAATGTCACTTTGTCTATAATTGACAGTGAAAATTAATTGGCATCAAGTTCATAAGTTTGTCAATCAACTGACAAACAATTTTTTTGCCAATATTTGACATAAGTGGAAATGAACTGACGCGACGGTGGTGTCGTTCAATGACATAAACGCGAGAGCTGTCAAACTTTGTTAATCAACCGACATGTGGATTAACAGATTAACAGATTGGGCAGGTGCTGTTCACCAATTTAAGCAAGAGTCGGTGTTACTCCTCGATTTCTCCCATTCAACCACTTATTTTCTCTTAACGCTTCAAATTGGGGGCTAATTTTATTGTGGCCATGACAGCTTGACATACAATTTTCTCCTGAAAGAGAATTCACGGTTCTTCTCAACAACAGAAACAGACTAATTTGCCATTCTTCTTAATTATTTCTGTGAGGGTCATCCTCGACTAAAATTTAAAACAAACTAAATCTAGAAAATGAATCCTCTTTTGTAAGAGGTATCGCATACAACTTTAAAATGAAACAAAACACAGCCTCGAATGAAGCGCAATCTGAGTATCCAACTTTCGACCACTTTATCTAACAGTTGGGACCACATAACAGCAATAACGCGGCGACCATTCTATTCATGGTCGAATGTCAAAACATATCTACGAAGCCTTATCTAATATACCCTAATCAATATCAATGGCTCAAATGAGGTAATTTTACTTTAATCTAGATGTCGAAAAAAGTTTTTATTACTACAATTTATTTTGGCATGTAGTAGCTAATCAATTAATTTAAACTAAACTACTCTAAAAATCTGACGCACGTGTCGCTGGCACTTGACACCCAGCAAAATAAATAGGTCTGATTGACGTTAACACTATTGGTCATTAGCCCGTTTGATATACCAGTGAGCTTGCACTTGCACTCATAATGTCAGCCTGTGTTCTATGAACTATTGATTTGTGCTGCACATGTATAAAGCTTCTATTACATAATGTCAAAAATAGTGTAAATTTTTAGACGATTTGAGTGTCGATATAGATAAAATCCACTTCAGTTTAACGTCAGCATGTAAAAAATTGACACGATTTTTGTCATGTGTAATAGAAACAAATTCTTTACACACAAAAGTGAATTTCCTTTTCAAGCTGAATCCAGCAAACGATTACGCTATACGAAAGAATAGGCCTGATGACAGATACATAGAACCAATAATGTGATTCGAGGTTGCAGACCCCATTTGCTTCCTGATCTTTTTTGCGGCACTTCAGACTTCAAAGCCTCAAGACTTATATGAATAAACTAGCGGCATTGTTCGCGTAGGCCTCAGGATTTGGTACACAGAGATTCCTTTACAGTCAGTTAGTTTTCTCTTTTGTATTTATAAAGTATTTATTGAATTTTGCGCCATTTAATACTAGTGATAAAATAAAAAAAAATTAATAGGTGGCGCAACCGGCGGGTTGCAAAAACCATTCGTTTTGTGTGAGTTTCTATTTTTGGGACAAATGGAAGGGACCTACAATTTTATGTAGAGTCCGAGCGGCTGAATTGAGAAGCTTTTGCAGGACAGTCTTACTCTCGGATCCGGATGTTTGTCAGACGTTCGCGAGAGGTGGCGCAGTAGAAAAAACCTTAAGATGTAATTTGTGTTTTTTCCGGGGATCGAACCTGGGATAGTGGGATCCCTCGCACAGTAGTTCAGCACACTAATGTCGTTTTCGATTGGTAATCCAGAACCAATCCAGAAAGCGTTCGATTGGCACTCAACTGACAGTTCTTCTACTGAAAAGAAGAGAAATTTGCTTCTGGATTACCAATCGAAAACGACATAACCGCTGCGCTACTGCGCCCAATACAGTGATGCCAACGGAAAAAAAGATAACAATGTGACAGATGACAGTAAGTCAGTTAGTAAGAATGGAGCGCTATACGAAAGAACAACGCATTTTCATTGTTGAGTAATATTTTAAAAATAATGAAGGTTTGTCAGCTACAGTCCGCAATTTTCGAACGATATCATCTTCAGTTATGAAGCTCATTTTCATCTTGATGGCTTCGTTAATCGTTAAAATCCACGAGTAATTGTTGAGAAATAAATGCATCCACAACGCGTTACTGTTTGGTGCGGATTTTGAGCTGGAGACATTATCGGACCATTCTTCTTCGAAAATTCGGCTGGCCAGGTAGTAACAATTAATGGTGTTTGTTATCGTGACTGATAACCCAGTTTTTAGTGCCTAAATTACAAGATATGGATGTGGCTACCATACAGCCAGAGAAACAATTCAATTACTGCATGAGTCATTTCCTAATGGTGTAATCGGCAGTTTTTGCGATCAGAATTGGCCATCCAAGAAAATTCACCCAATATCTACTCATCCAGATCTTGCGATTTTACGCCTTTGGGGTTTTTTAAAGTCAATGGTCTCTGCAAGCAAGCCCGCACGAACACCAACGCCTTGAAAGAGGAAATTTGGAGGTGTATTATTGCAGAATTACGCTTGAATATCCTTGGAGTACGTACGCTGGAGTTGGATGAAGCGATAAGCATATTCGACGACGACAGAAGTTGGGAAGCATACAAAAATTCAAATTGATACGACGAACGGTTGATAAGTTATGAAAAGTGTCCCCCTTAAAAGGGGTCATCGCCAATAACTCGGGCCTCAAGCTAAATTCCCAAAATCGGAGAAATCGATTTCCTTTATTTCTTATATAGAGTACAAAAACCGAGTTTGAAGTCGATCGGATGAAATATAAAAATGTTCCCATACAAACTTTGACTCCCCCTTTTATCCCTTTAACCCCCAGTTTCACAGTAAAAGTTTCAACTAAAGTTCAACTGAACCTAAACTTGAGTTTAAATTTGAATTTCAACTCGTCCAGTTTCACAATGTAATCTGAACTTCGGCTGCCGGAAATTACGCCAGATTTTTTTTTTGGAAAAAATGCCTGTAAATTTTCTATAGAAAGTCTGGTTTTTTTGCTAGGAAGAAAAGCCAGAATTTTCTGGCTATCTTTCCGAAATTTCAGGTCCTTTTTCCAAAAAGTTTTCTGTCGTTTTTTCCATTTGCAGAAATGGAGAGAGAACATATTTGGAAAAAATGCCAGAAACAATATTTTCTGAAAGAAAGGAAAAGGGTGCAGTTCCGAATATTACAAACAAAAAAACCTCGCACGCACTCCAAATCCTTCAGTGACCCCAAGCAGGGGTTATATCCACAATGCATAAACAGTAGGATTTGGAGTGGATGCGAGGTTTTTTGTATGTGAACTTCGATAATTTTCAAATAAATAACATTTTCTGAACTTTTTTCCAAAATTAGTTTGGAAATTAGACCAGAATACGAGTTGCCTATGTTTATTATCTGGCTTAATTTCCATTTTACTTTCTGGTGCTTTTTCCACATCTGTCTGGCATAATTTTCTAATTTCTGGTGTATTTTCCAAACAAAATTCTGATATTTTTTCCAAATTCGAAAACGAAAACATTTTCAGGCATTTTTTCAAAAAAAAAAAAATCGGGAGCCCTGAACCTCAGTTCAATTGAACTCAGTTTAACGAAATTTAATGAATAGAATTTGGCGGTATTGTACAGTACTTCGCTTTTATACGACTTTTCCAAAATCGTTCCTTGTGTTTTCTTTCAAAACAACGTCAAATATTTGTGTTTTTGACAATCGGCTGATCTGGGGTTTAAACGGCAGAATACTGTAGTTAAACTTAAACTATAGAATGAACTCTGTTCCAGGTTTACTGTGAAACTGAGGGTTCGAGTTTTTCGAAATTCAACGGCATTTTATGCAATACTTGGGAGTAGTTCTCAAACCAATAACGGCAATTCTGTATATTAACATTTATTCAAAAAAGGGCGTTGTGTGAAAAAATATTTTTTTGGCGCAAATCGGAATGATCTTCTAAGTGCTCAAGGGCCCAATCAGAAAATTGCCCATCAGTGATCGTTTAGTTCAAGAGCTCTTGGAAATGAAAGTCTTGTCCAAAGAGACAGGTATAGGTTTCAAGTTAGTAGAAAATAGTAGGGTGGATCGTGGATTGCAACGAAAATTTAATTTAAAAAAGCAAGAGAATTTTGTTTCCAAAATATTTCACTTTTGACACAACTCTTCGAACTTGGCCACACATAAAAACAAGTCACCATTGGAATGAAAGACATTTTGGAAGTCGAAGACAGCAGTTTTTTTTATTGCAATCACTCTTTCAATCTACCTGTCCCAATAGACATGGACATGGACACGACTTTCATTCCACTGATCATAGCCAGGCACTTTGGCAATTTCGTTGAAAGACAGAAGGAAAAAGGACCGTGCGTCGGCTTGGAATTTTCATCAGAAATTTAGTTCAGTTGGTACCAAGTTCATCTATTATTTGACAATGCAAAAATATACATAGACGTCAAATCACCCGAACGCTGTGGCCAATGTATTGGATATTTACGACAACAGTAAAATGAAGAACAATAGAACGAGGGCTGTGGCTGTGTTACAAAAAATTAGCTAGATGAAAAATCACTGTATTCAAAATTAAACAGCCAATAAAAATCTTAACTTGTTTATTTTAATTATGTTCAGTGAATTAGAACTTCAACAGTAAAACTCTCCAAGGCCTAGCATGACTGGGCTTACTCATTTGCATCCGCGCATTTCTGCAGTTGCTATAAAAAGCATCATCACAGACATTATCTCACACAATCATTTCCTTAGTATAGGTCATCATTTGCATGAGAAATGAGAGCAATTATTTCCAAGTGTATATCTGCCACGACTGTCGTTGCTTTTATTAGCTGACTCAACGAATGACGCAGCCTTAAACGCATAGCTAAATGCATTTTCGTATAATGTACATTTAACAAGTTGTTATATTTTTAACTTGAACTTGTCAGTTATTTTGGCGCCCCTTAGACACCCCACTGACCAGCTAGCCATCATCAGTAGCGGTTGATCGGTCAATCGGTGTCTTCAAGAAGCATAAGTAACCGCTCATGCTCGCATGTCTCCACGTGGCTAGAATTCTAATTAGGGATGAGTATGACGTGTGTGTGGTTCAATTTCGCATTGCCGCCGCGCCACCAGTGGTTGTGGTGGTGGGAGCACAACATTAAGCACTGAATAGAAAATTCACCTGCTGTGGGAGTGCGAATTAAAACGCACACATACGACACATCCGCTTTATAAATACACCAACAACTTAGGAAGTGTGCCCCATTCATTCAGAAAACGTCGCGAAATCGGTCTGTCTGTGCAACGCTTTAGGGTTCGTAAAAATGAAAGTAAAAGTATGCATAGCCATTTTGGCTTTGTTGGCATTAACGGTGCGTGAAAGTGATGGCTCTCCAAAAGCGGAACCAAAGGAAGCTGATAAAAAGTCAGCAGTAGTGAGTGTGAAAGACGAAAAGCCTGCAGGCGAAAGTCAAGCCAAGGACGAGAAACCAGGCAAACACAAGCGTGGAATACTTCATTATGGAGCATATGGTGGGGCATTAGGATGGCCCAGTAATTACGCGTCAGTCTATGGATATAATCTTCAGCTGCCCGCTTATGGACTACAAGCCTTGCGTGGATACCCGGCTGTACATGGATATCCAGCTGTACATGGATACCCAGCTGTTCATGGAATACCAACTGGTTACGGAGTTCCTGTTCTGCATGGAGTACAAGGTGTTCATGGAGTCCAGTCAGTCCACCATGGTGTGCAACATGGTATACACGCTCTTCATGGAGTTCAACCATCAGTACAAGCTGTTCATGGCGTACAATCAGTTCATGGTGTGCACGCTTTGCATGGAGTTCAACCATCAGTACAAGCTGTTCATGGCGTACAACCAGTTCATGGTGTGCACGCTTTGCATGGAGTTCAGCCGTCAGTGCAAGCAGGAGTACCAGCACTTCAAGATCCATGGCAATTCAAGACGCACACTCCAAGTCTGGGAGCACACGGAACGCCCTTCGTTTTGAAACCAGGCGGAGCGGTTGTGTCATCATTCAATGTGAACTATCCACACCATCATTATTTACAAGTACCAGCCAGCCCAGCGTACCCAGCTGTGACTGGTGTTGCTGCAGGTTTTCCTGTGGCTCCTGCTGTTCAATTTGCCCCTTCTCCTCCATCCATTGCAGCGATCCCGATTGCGCCAGCCACTCCAGCAATCCCCATTGCACCAGCTGCCCCAGCCCCTCCAACACCCCCACAAAATCCAACCATACCAGCCGCGCCAGCTATTCCCGCCATCCCTTCTCAGCCTAACTTCCCACCATTATTCCTTCAAGTCATCCCATCCAGACCATCCTCACAAGTTCCAATTGGTCCAGCTGTACCTCCATCACAATTCTTCCCCAACATTGGTGTTCTGCCACTGCAACCTTCTCAACCCGCGCAGCCAGCACGCCCGCTACGACCGTCTGGGGGAAGTGCTGAAGCTGCGCCACAAATTCCATCGGGATCCTCTCCATCGCAACCGCCTCTCCCACCACTTCCACCATCGCCTACTCAGCAGCCGTGGAGGCCGATCTTTAATCCACAACAGCCCCAGCAACCACAACAGCCACCAACAACGGCGGCAACAGTTCCCGACTTTAATCGACCGTCGATAACACTTCTGCCGCCCTTCGTTAGCCGACCACAAGGTGGTGAAGCCCTTTCGCCGGGACAAATTCCCATCAGCAATTCACAAGGTAAGTCTCAAATAGTAATTCAAAAGAAAAAAAGTTTCCATTTTGTCCTAAAGTCCTCAAATCTATGTGTAAAAAAGGTTATCGTTACGGTTTAGGTGAGCGCATCCAGCCCAGCCTACTCGAAGGCCTTACCGATGAGGAAATTCAACGCGCCATTGCGCAGGCAAACTACCAAATACAGTTGCAGCAAAACAGCAACCGAGGGTACGAATACTAGGAGGTCCTTTTAGCCGCCAAAGGGAACTTAGTGCTACGATCTATCATTACTGTAATATTTATTTAATTTTTTAAGGATAATAAAATAATAGGAAATATTGCCCATTTTTTGCTATGTATGGTTAGAAGTGAAGTTGTTTTGTGTTTTTGGTTTCGAAACTCTTTTCAGAACTGTTTCAGTGGTGCGCCAAGCAGAATGACGATTGTGTGACGTTTATAGTTCAGTTGAAAATAACTGACACCCGCTAAAGAGGTTATGACTGCTCTTATAGTGTTGTGTGATGTAATAGCGCGGGAATTAAGGACTGAGAAGATAGGAGATTCCGAAATAAGTACAGTATAGCCATTTCCTTACAGCATCCGTTAAGTGCCCGAAAAAAAGCACGAAAGCTTGAAAGCACGTCGGCTTAGGGTGGCGTGTCAATACTTTTTCTACTGTACTTCGTCTCATATATTTATTGACCAACAAACTAATAATCCGTTAAATAATTAGATTAGGTTGGGCCAACCTCCGTTTGTGAGGAGACCCGTCAAAAGACACTAGGCACCTTAGTGGGCCCGTTGCGATCCCTGGTAGAACCATAATTTAATAGATGGAAACACCTAAGCACTTTCCCGAAAGGTGCAGGGAAATAGGCCCCCGCGAACTAAGACCACTGAGGGATCTAGTGCCCATCTAGTGGGAAATAAAACCACTTTCGTTTTCGTGAAGTGGACTTAGTTCCCATGTAAGGTGGGAAATAAATTCCGAAAATTCTGAGTGGTTTTATTTCCCTTTCAATATACCCAATTTCCCGCATATACTGCTACTGTAAATCTGTAAATCAGTAAAACCAAGCAGGGGGGTTGCAGCCATACGTATTAAACTGTTGAATGTGTGCTAAATTCCCATAAGAAAGTGGACTTAGTTCCCGCGCGGGGACTTATTTCTCCTGAAAAAGCTTCTCAATTCAGCCGTTCGGACTCGGCATAAAATTGTAGGTCCCTTCCATTCGTCCCAAAAATAGAAACTCACACAAACGAATGGTTGCGAGAAGCTAGGCCTATAGGGTGTCTACCGCCTGTTGCGCCACCTGTTTATTTTTATTTATTTATTTAGTTCGCTTGTGGTCCGTTTCTGGCCACATTGTCTTCAACATGCTGTGGCCGGCTATGTTGGTGCTGCTTGAGTACCTATGTTTCTTTTGAAAATTTGCTTGAAGGTGCTTAAGGGAAGATTCACGTCAACTTTTTGATTTCTGAAAGACACACTGCAACTATCCGGCAGACTTATTGACATTTGCGGGTGTAGATTTGCAGAATATTTGCAGGTCCGTTGGTATAGATCGTCAGCTCATTTGGTTTTATTATTGCGATTCTGTGCCATTCTTCTCTTTCTGAATACGATATACTGTATCTGTATGGTACATCGAAGTCCAGCGAGGGCCTATTGTCATTGAAAAATTCGCCCATGATTATGCAGTGTCCTAAATTGCTTTTATGAAAAGAGCCTGGCTTTGTGAGCATAGGTGCACTATTTCTAGCTGTTGGTTTCATCTGTAAATCAAGAGGCTGTAAGTTGAGAAAGGTGTCCAAAGCCGCCGTGGGTGTTGATCGAAGTGCACTCGTAACGGCGATTTCGGTCCTTCTCCGAGCAGTTGCTTTCCACCATATAAGTGCTCTATACGTCTATATAGGTCTGACTGTTATACTTTATAACATATAGCCAGTTCAGCATCAGTTTCAAACCCCAGGTTTTGCCTGCTGTTCTTTTACATTTTAAATTTTCTAATTTCTTTTCTTCCTCCGTCATGTGCATTTTTCTCAAGTAGTACCGCACAGTATTGTGCTGCATTGTGATTCCCCCAATGGTAGAAAGGAATTTTCTATCCTTCTATAAGAGATTCTCGGTCCCGCCTTCTTGCTTCAAGCATAAGTGTGCAAGGAGGGATATTCAGAAAGATCACCTGGTTCTTAAACAGCTGTCAAACCTTGTCTTGGTAATTTCTCTGATTTATCATTGGTTGGAATGCCTTCAGGTTGTGAGACCTCACAGGGCGATACCTTGTGCTGTGTTCCCAGAACCTTGAATTTCGTGATAGCATATTTCACTAGCTTCGATTTTATTTCTGGAGAAGTTATTACTTTTATTAGCTGTCTGGCAAAGCCCTTACACCGCGAGGACATCTGCTTGGAAACACTACTATATGATCCGGAAGGCGCTCGCATTAAAATAGTTCCATCAGCTATTCGGAAAGGACGCCTGACCCTAATAGCCGGAGAGCTAGCTACGGAGATACTGTTGCAATTTATAGAGCAACGAAATCCCTCTAGTTTTTATTATTTTTTTTTTTTTTTTGAAATACATACACCAAACAGCAAATAAACCGGGCCACCCGCTACGTCTCTATATATAGTAATTGGCACAACTTACTTCATGTAAATTTTGGCACCAATGGAAAGGTCATTTAAATTCCGTTTGAATGATACAAAACTTTCCTTAACCCATTAAGTACCCATCGAAAATTTAGAACTTTTGTAAAAGTCTACTTTTTTGACTTTTTTCCTCGGGCAAAAAAAAAATGTTTTGATGCAAAAAGTTTCTTCAAACAATTCTAATAGTGACTGCAAAAAATGTTTTTCAAAAATCTCGTCGCTAATATTTTTTTATGATTTTTTGAATGGGATGATCTCAGAAAAATTTTGTATGAAAAGGAGGAAAAAGTGGCTAAAATAGTCATTTTTACCAATTTTCAAAAAATCATAAAAAATATTAGCGAAGAGATTTTTGAAAATTTTTTTTTAGCAAATTCGCCTTAAACAATAAACACTGATTGAAATATGGTGTAGGAGATGTACCATCTGCCTCATGTAGTTCAAAAGGATATCACTGTTAATGTCGGTATAACACTTTCATCGCGGTGATAGGTGAGTATTTAACAGAAAATAAAAAAAACAGCACCCCGTACGTCTTCCTCGCATCAATCGACCGAAGATAAAAAATTTATGTTTTGTGATACGATACAACTCGCGCAAAGGAAAAAGGAAAAGAATAGGGGTATTCATGCAACGTCGTAAACTCGTCGTAAACGTCGTAAGTTTACGGCGTGGTAAATGAACTGCCAAAATTTGTATGGAAAATAATTTACGACGAGATGGTAAACTTACTACGCGAATTTGTGTGGAAAACCGAGATGGTAAACTTACGACGAGGGTGTTGTGACATTTCACACTTGAAATAAGGGCGCGAAATCAGAAAAAAAATACTTTGCATGCATTTATAATACTTTTGATGCATTTATAAATAGAAATTGCACATTTTACTATTCCAAGTGTAGGATAATTAGTTAGTCCATCAAATTGTATTAAGAAAACAAGTTTTAAAAGATACTAAATAACGAAATTTACAATTCCAAACAAAGGGATATTTCGTTCGCGGCAAAAATATTGGTATTGTAAATTTCGTTATTTAGTATCTTTTAAAACTTGTTTTCTTAATACAATTTAATGGACTAACTAATTATCCTACACTTGGAATAGTAAAATGTGCAATTTCTATTTATAATTGTATCAAAAGAGGGGCGTTCATGAAACGTTTTTCGTAAACTTACCATTTTACGCAAATGGTAAACTTACGACGTTGCATGAATACCCTAATGTTTATTACGTACAGTGGAAAGAAATAATTTTAAAGATACCTTGACGGCTTGACAGCACAACCTGTCACGATTACTGCAGATCAGCTTACCAAATTAAATTTCGATGATTTACTGACTCGCAGTGACCACGTATACTGATTGGCACATTAGAAGGAATAACTACAA
The DNA here is from genome assembly GCA_955612985.1 of Cheilosia scutellata. Taxonomy (NCBI): domain Eukaryota; kingdom Metazoa; phylum Arthropoda; class Insecta; order Diptera; family Syrphidae; genus Cheilosia; species Cheilosia scutellata. Next base: position 68,297,955 of record OY015311.1, read on the forward strand.
AATCGCTTTTGAATCGTTATCCAATTTTATCGAAGATCATGTCTTGAAACGACCAAGAGGTCTCGGAGTATGACGACAATGAATTTAAACCACAGCCGGTCAAGGACAAAGTTTCTAAAAAATTTGGGAAGCAATTGAAATTTGTTTTCATGCATAATCAGAACTTTTATTGTCCCACTGACGTCACTGTCGATGAATCGACGTATCAATCATTAAAAATAACTATTGGCATCCATGAAATCGCTCTGAATCTAAGACAAAATATTATGGAACTTAATAGACAAATAGTCCACAGACTACAGATTTGATCTCAGGTGAATGTACAATTCCAGAAGAGTTGTCTGATCTTATCACGACACTACTATGTGGTGCGGATAGAAAAAGAAATGATTGACATCTGTCATTTGAAAAGGAAAACATTCGTAGAAACTAGTACGGTAAAGATACTCCACACGACACCATTGGGATTATATTCCAAAATGTGAGCGATACTTCTAATGATTCTCTAAAATTCACCACTGACAATCCTGAAGGATCTATAGACAAATCATGCAGTCAAAAGCAAAGGAGATCATTCAAAGCTATCCTACTATAGTTGCTTCCGTACCAAAAATGACTTCCAAAAGGCCAAAACTGACAGACGTTCTACTTCAAATCGACAATCCGATGTGGGAATCACTTCCGCCCAATTTGTTAACGATTAAAAAGATAAATCTGTTGTGGATGTTATCACATGCTTTTGAAGTTCCAAATCTGTGTAGGCATTAACATCTCCAACTTGAAAATCGGTGGTCATTGAAACAATGATTCAGGCTCAAAAAGCTGTAGTGAATGCGATCAACGCTACATTCAAATCAATTACGATTTGGATATCGCAAAAGTTGCTTTGCAGATGTAATTTACCGATCACCCGAAATTCGAAAATGTTTTCATTCATCTTGGCAGTTTTCATTATAATCATGGCTTACTTCAAAGCTGTTGGAAAATTCATTGACGATTGTGGGTTGTCCTATATATGATGGTGGAAAGCGAACTATTGGCCAATTGGTGAATGGTTTTATAAACCTAAAACATTTTAATCGATGCAAGCGGTTGCATCCTATTGTTGCACTTGCACTGGAAATCTTGCATTTCAAATCTTTTCTTGAGTGTGAAATATTAGAAGTTGACGACCATGTAGTATCGACTCTTACAAATCTTCAAAAAAATAAGATTTCGATGGATACACTTAAAAACGAAGCTCTCACAGAGTTACTCAGTAAATATTTGGCAGATCAGAAAGCGATACTGATGTAAGGCAGATATGGAAATACAGCAAAATTGTACATTATGTACATCAATCTCGTCAATTATTACCAAATCTTGACGAGGAACATTCGCACTGGAGACTTTGAACTTTTCAAGTACATACCTATATATTTTGCCTACCAATAACTGGGATGACATTGCCAGGATTTCACGCTTTAAAGGGCTGTGATTATAATCCGGTATTCTTTAAAAAAGAGAAAAACAGGCCGTTTGGTTTGCTCGAAAGAGCTTGGAGTTTCAAAAAGCTCTGTATTCATCGAAGGCAAACGATGCTGTATATCCAGTATTAGAGAAGTTTGTCTGCCGCATGTTGACCAACAAGGCGAACATTTGAACATTTTTAGAAAAACTTTCCAATTCAAAGACGTCAATGAGCCATTCAGCCGTAAATTCAAATTCGTCGGGCCGCTCTATTTTCACACAATATGTCGTTGATGTTCTGAAATGGAAGAGAAAACGGAAAGCGTTACTTGAAAGTTCAATAAGGGTTGGGGAGATTGTAGAATAGTGTCTTACTTCCGATGCAATCACTGTCTATCTAGACTCCACTTGCTAAATTTATAAATTCGAGTGTTGAACGTGTAGAAAATGCTTCGTCGAAATTGATTGCACTAATGAGTCTCAGAACATGAGATCCTCACTCAGAAGGAGGATGTCGTCAATAGTTGGCTCAACTTATGGTAGGGAATTTTATCCGGCAAGTAGGAATACAAAACGCCAACCCATCATTCCACGACGAGCTCAAGTTCGTTATATCAATATTTCTATAGCCAACAGTCTTGTTTTGACACCACATTGCCGCTGCCCAACAATGACTTTGAGACACTGTTTATACTATTGAAATGCATACTACTGGGCACAATGGTTGGCTGCTGTTGTTCCCGCATTGGACCTTTGGTACTGATGTTCGTCGTCGTCGTGTTGTTTGTTGTAGTTGGCGTGGGAGTTGTGCTGGTCGTAGGTAGAACTGCAGTTTTACCAACGTTTGTTAAGTTTATGAACCTGCTGCTTTAACCTGGAGTGACATTTGCTGTTGATAGTCCGCACTCAACTTATCCTTCTTTGCTGCAAAGTCTTGTGTTTGTACTCCAGATCAAATACCGCACACTTAGCGTTGTTCTTTGCAACCCAATACTTTTGGTGTTTCGAGTCTTGGAAATTGGTTTGCCAAGCTTCACAGATTCCAGATCTTATTTGTATAATATTGGGAATGTCGAAGCCTAGCAATAGATTCTCGTCATTTTCATTATATTTCTCCATGATTTATGAGGCACTTTCACAATTTAATATATAATATAATATAATATAATATAATATAATTAGCTATATAATACCACACCAAATGCAGAGCTCTATAAATTGCACACCTTCAATAGGTTAGGTTAGCTGCCAATGGCCCGGATCACATAATAATGATAGCATGGCACACTAACTAGAGGGATTTCCGACAATAGACTACAACCCGACAACACAACAGCCGTGCACGGTGCACCTACACATCTCTTCAAACCTAACCTAACCTAACCTATACCCTGTATGGGGGCTCATTTGAACCCGTTATTTATTTATTTATTTGTCAATAAAACCTCTTGTATCTTTTATCATTTATTAAAAAAAGGTAAAAAAAACTAATATACAATAACTGTAACTAGTTACATAAAGGGACAAGACTTAATTAAAAAAGTTCTGCTGGAAATTCCCCTGGAAGTTGTTTGCATCTTGGAATGGCGATGTGAAGCCAAACTGTTGTCCGCCAAAGGCAAAATTTGACCGTGGATCATTGGACGCACTGAACTGTTGTTCTCCATTTGATGAGAAAAATCCATTTTGTGGTCCCGCTGACTGCGGTTGTTGCTGCCCATCGTTGCCATTTGTCGTTGCTTCTAAAAAATATGAAAATAATAAAAATATTTAGCTTTCCCTTCTACCATTCACTTAAAGTTTCGATTAAACAGTTTAGTATCGTTAATAGAAAAAAAACCGCCAAATTTACAGGCACTTTAATGGTTGTTAGAAAAACTATTAAATGTCGCAATTATCCAACAGAAGTTGTGATTTATTAAGGCACGACATGAGCTGAGCACTTAAACCAGTTGCAGTTTCATTGAAATTTATCAAATCACATGTTGGCTGCACTCGTTTTTAAATTATGCACTGCGCAAGTTACCAATATTAGTACCCATGTTCCATACGCAGTTGTAAAGTAAAAGCTTACCGCCCTGTTGAGGAAAATCAAAGACATTGTTGTCGCTACCAGCAAATTGGCTTGGATCGAATTGGCCATTCTGTGGTGGCTGGAAGTTTGCAAAGCCATTTGGTGGAGGTTGTTGACTTTGGTCGACAGATGGTTGCTGCGCCTGTTGTTCGAATTGTTGCTGCAAGTTGTTGTCCAATGGGCCAAGCGGGAAATTGGATGGAAGACCGTTGCCATCTGGTCCATTTGGTGGTGGTCCGGATGGATCAAATGAAAAGTTTGGCGGCAATCCATTTCCTCCCTGGCCTGATGGTGATGTACCTGTTGGTCCTGGTCCAAATGAGAAGTTTGGTGGTGGACCTTGAGATCCATCTGCTTCTGTCTGTGCTGGAGGTGGTCCAGAGGGTCCTGGGCCGAATTGGGAAACATCGCCTCCGGGACCCGACTGTGGTGGCGGAGGTGGGCTGAATTCGGGGTTTGGTGATCCATTCTCTTGTGGCACTGATGGTCCTTGTGCGCCGTCAGCTCCTGGACTTGACGGTGCTGGGGGTGGCGCGGATGGTCCGGGCCCAAAGGAGATATCTTGAGACCCATCACCTGATGGGAGCGTTGGTGGAGCACCTGCTGCTGAGGGTGGATTTTGTAATTGCGCTGTATCACCTCCAGGGCCTGTTGGTCGTAGAGAAGATCCGAACTGGGGATTGGCTGCAGCACCTATTGGAGGAAATGCTTGTTGCTGTGGAAATTGTTGGAAAAATCCGTTTTGTATGCCAAATGGGAAATTTGTTGGTAAACCTGGTCCGCTCTGTGGTCCAGCCTGTGCTCCTATTTGAGGTGCAGGTCCAAATGGCAGCTGACGGAAGCCTTGCACGCCAAATGGGAAATTTGGTGGAAACACTGATCCTTGTAATGCAGAAGGCCCAAATCCGAAGGAAGGTATTCCCTGTGGCGGCGGTCCTTGTTGCGGCGGTGGTACTTGTTGTGGAGGTGGTCCTTGTTGCGGTGGCGGTGGTCCTTGTTGTGGTGGCGGTGGTATTTCTGGTGGTGGCGGTGGTCCTTCTGGAGTTGGTGGTCCTTCTGGTGGTGGAGGTCCTTCTGGTGGTGGTGGTCCTTCTGGTGGTGACCCTTGTTGTGGTGCCGTTGGTCCTTGTTGCGGTGGCGCTGCACCCTCTTGTGGCTGTGCTTCCTGTTGAGGAGCTTCACCTTCTTGTGGCGGTGCTCCTTGCGGTGGCGGAGGTCCCATCATCCCTTGCGCAGCTGTGCCATTCGGCATGAAATTTCTAGCCAATGCCTGCTGCAGTATCAGTTTCTTAAAGAGCACACCCAACAACAAGGTGCGTTTTCCGCGATCTCCTTGATTGCTGTCCGAGTCGAAACCTATCGGTGAGCTGCCACACCATGCCACCAGTAGTAAGGCGATAAAACCGTATTTTAGCCAAAACATTATACTTAAAATCTATTCCAGGTGCACTGCTTTACGCGTCGGATTCTTTTGCGAACTACCCGACTAGGTTAACACTCCGCAAGGAATCAGCGATTGAACTGTTACACTTTTCAGTCTTTGTTGGCAGCCACAAATTTGCAAACAAGTTTTCTGTGAGTTAGTCTTGCTGCACAGCGTATATTGGGGGATTGTGTGCCTTGTGGTCCAGATTACGTATAGTAAATATATAGATCGTGGTCGGGTGTAACTAAAGCGTTCCGAATGAATGGCGCTTTAAGCCAATGTAATGTGTGTACAGTGTGTGGCTTTGGGGGATATACTTTCCACTATCACTTCTCAACATTTGCTGTGCGGTGTCAGGTGAATTTTGATGATATTTGAGATATAGTTTCTGAATGTATGTTGAAAGTACCTACCTATATATGAGGAGGGATTTTGATGCAACAATGATGTGGAATGTTGTGAAAGCGATAGTCAATCGATGAAGTTCAACAAGGCGGAGATGTTGGGGTACAAAATCGGGCACTGTATAGTGAGAGTGGGAGCAAAATGATTTATTTATTTTAATATGTACTTATGTAAGTATTCGAAATTAAATGAAGAATGTAGCTTTAGAGGTAAGGAACTCGTTCATCCATATATATCCATATCTATACTACTTACAAAATGCAACGTCCATCTGTCCGTCCCTCCATAACTCGAGAACCATTCGTCCGATTTTCATGATTTTTTTTTTCTGGTTTATAGATGTGTGACCAAATTAGGCCGTAGGGTGGGTGAGAATCTCTCAGAAGTAAAGGGGTCGCGGGGAGTAAGGGGGGTCTCAAGAACCGTTAGCCGTATGAACTTGAAAGTTTGTATGTTAATAGATAAGTCAAAATTATTACATGTCTCATTCATCGTTTTCGAAAATTCGGCCTATAAGGGTTGAAAAACTTTTAAAACGAACTTTTCTATTTCGACCTTACTACGCCTAACTTGCCATTTATTATACCTACTCATAAATCTATGTATGTTAATTCAAGATATGCTTTTAATTGTTAGGCAGTTCTTCACCGAGTATTTTGAGCTAGCATTCATCTTTCTGGTCCATCGAGAGGGTGAGATATAATAAATTGAAAATACATCTTATTTGGCCAAGTGCGAAAAAAATTGCTTTCTGGATTGCAGTTGTGCTTAGTAGGGGTAGTTTTATACATATTGCGTTCTAAAAATAGAATGATTACTCGCACGACGGGCATTCAGAATGCACATTTTAAATGCTCATGAATGGCGTAGTTGAATTTGATGTAGGGAATGGATATAGTACATATATGGAATCATAAAAAATATTAGCGAAGAGATTTTTGAAAAAATGTTTTTGCAGTCACTATTAAAATTGTTTGAAGAAACTTTTTGCATCACAACATTTTTTTTTGGACCGAGGAAAAAAGTAAAAAAAAAATAGATTTTTACAAAAGTTCCAAATTTCCAATGGGTACTTAATGGGATAAGGAAAGTTTTGTATCATTCAAACGGAATTTAAATGACCTTTCCATTGATGCCAAAATTTACGTGAAGTAAGTTCAAATTTATGAGTAGAATTAACTTTATTCTGCGGCCACAAGGAAAAACCGCTAAAGTCGATTTTGATAATTTTTCAGGAGAGCACTTTTAAGATTCGACAAAAAAATTGAAATTACAAATGGCTCTGGTTAATCCGCGGAAAGTCTGATATTCCTGAAAGTTATATGTAAATAAAGATAATTTAAGTCTCTTTCGGTCTAAGGTTTTATAATATAAGTATTGATCATTCTTATTTCGAGCGTGGTAAGCAAAATAAACACTTAAGCTGTTATGGCCTAACACCACTTTAAAGTAAACAAATCTTAAGTCGAGTTTAGCTGACTTTAGCTGATATTACTTGATATTCCGACAACCAAACTCGACTTTAGACAATTTTTTTAACTATAAAATCAAAGAAAGGGAAGAAATATCACGCGGAAAAACAACCAAACTCAACTTTAGCTGTTATTACTTGTGATAAAACAAAAATGCGTTCCTCTTAAGTTGACTTAGGACTCGTTTTTGTGTAGTTAAGTTGTTTTGCCTTAAGGGCGTTGTAAAAATCTGACTTTAGTTGTTTTGTTTTCGGGACATTGTACCTTCAAATTTGAAGATGAAAATCTAAAAAAAAACGGCTTATAGATTTGGACATGCTTAATCTAATGGCATCAAAAACTCAATTTCGTCTAAACCCACACTCGGCTTTAGTTGTTTCTGTTTGTGGCCACAGTATTATCCATGCGGTAATACAACTTTTCAGGCTTGTTCAAATTTATCTACTGCTAGCTTACATATAAGAATGTGTATGACTTATGAGTATAGTCCGGTCTTTACTGAGTTCACTCTGAAGACAGTTTATTTAATGCAGCTCGCTGATGCTTCCAACTACTTTCTTTGTGCACGTTTCATCATTGCTGACAACATAGGAGGGACCAACGGTTTCTCTACATCTGTCAGGTCGATCGAATTCCAAAATAAAGTCCGTCCATCAGCTAAAACCCCAAAACAAATACAAGCAAACCAACCAAAAAAAAAAAAACGCCCGCAATTTACTTTCAATTTCTTGTTACCTTTTGCCTTGGATTCTGTGACTAACTCGCCAGTGTGATCATTAGATAAGAACCGCTTTTATGTAAGTTCATTTGAATGCTAAATTAAGCAATGTCCATCCATTAAAGTTTATTACAGTTACTATGCACATTTTTCTTGAAGAAACTCATAAGCATACTCAAAGACCAACAACATGATCGCTCCACCCGGACCCAATCGCATAATCTTTGGCACAATACCCTTATACAACGCCCTGAATCCCTCCTCTCGGTATACGGTTGATATAGATCCAAATGTGGACTTGTATTTAATTACGCCGGGCTGTGGCTGTGGGCCTTGAATTCGGCTCTTTGCCACATCGAAGGGGATATTAACGAAGCAGGCAATGGTGCCGGAAGTGAAGCCGATTGCCACTTTTCTTAGGAACTCCTTGGTTTGATCTTCATAGGCGGGAACGTAATTTCTTACACTGTGATAGAATCCAAAGTAAATCATATTGAAGGTGCCATTACGACCCATGGTGGCAGTGACTCCTTTGTTAAGACCACGAAAACCGAGACCGTCTTTTCGAATGATTTCCTTGGTTACAGCCCATGTGCCAGGGGCTTCTTTCATGCGGGAGTGATCGGCCTGTTGGGCTACTTTCACCACTTCGAAGGGATTCACGGCAATGGCTTCGATTAGGCCAGCTGTTAGACCGGCCAATGAGAAGGTCTAGAATGGTAATAAGAAAATGAGTGATTGCTTTACAATTTGTATAGGTGCGTGGGTATACTTACCAACGGTGTTGGAGTAGGTGATCCAAATAAGAACAACGGCTTGACTTGTTCGAAGCAAACAAATTTGATGGCTCTTTTGGGTGTTTCGGCTATAACCGGTGGCAGGATACCTTTCCAGAAAGACATTAGGCCTTCCTTTCTGTACATTTTGCCAAAGCAATCAAAGACACCTTTGTATTGGTTCTAAAAATAAGCCCAGCATTTCAAAGGAAATTGTAGTATAACTTAAGCCTTATTCGTCAAGCCGGGTTTTGTCAGCGTTTTGTTATGTATTGTTTTGTATGTCAAACACTCTTTTCTTGTTTATTATTATTTGGTCGAACTTCATGAACAAATATACGACTAAACGTTAGCCCACAAAAGGCAGCTCGGGCAGAATGAGGCATGGGAGAGGAACAAAAAGGTGATAGACTTGGAGTAGGGAACAAAAACACAGAACGCTGGGTGAGGTACTAACTCGGGCGAGTCATGAGTCATGAGTCATGACCATGAGAGCTAAACGCGGCATCATGGCCGTGGGTGAGGGCACAATCGACGCGGGCTAACGATTCACCATCTAGTGTCCATACCACAAACCACATAGAACTGGACCGCCAACTTCCGTGCACCTACCCGATTCTCCCCGGAATTAATTTCCCTGTCTATGAATACGTGTGAAATTACAAAATCAATGGCGGCTATGATTATTCCATGATATACCATGGGCCTAGGATTATTCAAGCATGCGTACGTTAATGGCGCTCCTTTGATTTTGTACGGGCAAAGTCCGTCCGTCCGTCCGTTATGTGGGAGGAGTCGACGGTCTATTCTATGAGGTCTATTCTATGAGGTTCACTATATTTGTCTCAAATATGGCAGTGCGACTCATTACTATGTACCTACTCTGTGTAGATCGAAATAAGTCTAAGAATTGTAACCAACGAATGAGAAAAAATTCGTCTCGCACGCAACCAATTTTAACAAATAATGTGTCAAAATAAAGAGATTTACGTATTTACCTACTTTAGGTATTCAAATATAAACATTTGAAGCAGTTGAATTTTAACTCCGCATTTGCTTACAAATGACGTCCCGTAAGAGACGACAGCCGAAAAGACAGATTCATATTATGTATGTACATAATATTGAAAAGAAAAAAAAAAACAACAGTAAAACACTTTCGAATGGGATCAATTTAACTTCACTTATGCAGTTTTCAATTGGGCAAGAAAAAACAATTTTTTCAGCGGTGGGATTCTGTAAAAAACGAAACGAAAGCTTTTCAAAAAACGAAAGAAATCATGCAAATGCGAAAATTTACTTAATGTAAAGGGTTAAGAACCAGAAACTGCAGGTAGGGTAATTTTCACAGTTCGACAAAAGAGGGTTGTTTTAATGTGCAAAACTTAATAATAGCTGACTGTCAAATGACTCCAATACAAAGAATGCATGAAAAATGTGATCCCATTTTATGTTCCATTGGGCAGGAAAAGTCTGAAATCTGAGAGCAAAATCTGAAAATCCCATCAGTGGTAATCGACATTGGACCTTTTCTATAAATACACATACATCAACTTTCTTCTATTCTCGAACACCGAGGACAGTTTTGCTTCCGGTCCATGATTCAATTACTATAGATTACGAATTGCGCATGTGCGCCATTTTGAACGTGACGTCATTTGAGCGTAGAATTTGTGTAGTTCGTTCAGTTCGGGTTGATTTTAGTAGTCGATTGCCTTAATTGCTCCAATTAATATTAAAGAAATAATTAAATATCAACATTTACTGAAATGGGTGTTTGTGCTGTGTTTGAATGCAACACCAATACAGAAAAAAAAACATTGGACACCAGCTTTCATAGCTTCTTAAAAGAAAAAACTCTGCAAGCAATGGGTACTCTTCTGTAGAAGAAAAGATGTACTAAACCCAAAAACTGTAAGAGTTTGTAATCTGCATTTCCTTAAAGAGGACTTAAAATGACTTAATGACTTAAAACAATTTGCATACCTACAAAATGAAAATAATATCATCTTTTTTCGGTTCCATAATAATTAACCAAGTCACAAACAAAACACCAGACCAAATATAAATTCGTCGACAGAAATGTCAAATCCCATGTGTCATAGTTTGTATAATGTATGTTGGATGTGAGAGTTCAGAGAGTCGAATCGTTTCAGTTACGCAATACCAAATTCCAAACGACTCGACATCGACACGACAAACGTCGCCAGTCGTTTGCGACAGAGTGTGTCATCTGTTATAGAAAGTTCGAAATACATAATTTACATAATACATAATTTGAATAAATCGTTATTTTGCGCAGTTGTAATGTTTCTACAATAGATGGCACTGTGTTCTATGTAAAAAATGGCGCGCAGAGATCACATTATCTCTCTTTCTATTTTCCAATAAAATGTAACGACTTCGCAATCATCTACGAGAACGCATTCGTTCAATATTTGCTGAGACAGCCCGGTCGTTCCACTAGTTTTGAGGCTTCTAATAAGTTTATTCACCGTGTTAGTGAATTTTTGTGACTTTTAAAAACCCAGAAATTGTGATTTGATGTCGAAAAAGAAAATGTAGATGTTCCTGAGATCTGCCACTTTAAAAATTTAGTGCTTTAGGGATTTAACATTTCTGATTGATAACATAAAACTAATTTAATATTAAAATGTCATTTTATGGTTACATTTATGTGTGCAGCTCAATTTAGTTTAAAAAATGCAGCCCATTAGTTTAAAAAATACGAATTCACCCAAATGACAGGTAAGATTGACAACACTGAACTCTTGCGTCTTTCCCCAACTAAATACCTATAGGGCTAGCTCAATGTCATTCGAGCTCAGTGTGTGTGAACGTGGTGCGCCCTAGGGTTCACGTAAAAATAAACTAGTTAAGACAAAACGATGCGCAATGTACATATTATTTTTGTTGTTCGTAAATACCTACTATTTCATTTCATTATCTCATATATAAAACAGAAGCTGACATTTTGAAACATTTTTCTTTTATGGCCAAAGTGAGCCTCTTTTTCCAAAAGAAAGGAAAAGGGGGACACTTTTATTTTTCATCCGATCGATCTGTGTACTCTATGTAGGAAATAAAGAAAATCCATTTCTCTGATTTTGGAAATTTTGGTCGGAGCCCGAGTTATTAGCGACCTACACATTCCCTACAGCATTTTATTTTCCTACAGAATTTAAATATCTTCCCTTGGTCGATAAGCAATATCTCTTCTATGCTATACTAGCTGTACCCGCCCGACTTTGTCCGTGCACAGAAATTGTATTGCTTATAGATCATAGATAATAATGTTCTTTCGTAAAATGCGAAAAATGAGAATAAATCGAATTTCTTTCTGCGTAAACCTGAAATACAGCAATACGAACCAAACAAAAAAGATTCATGAAAATCGGCCCAGCGGTTATCGAGTTATAACGTCATCGAGTTTCACCCCATAGATGATGTTTTTATATGGGCGATGCCACGCCTCTTTGTCCAATTTTGACCAATTTTCACAGAAACACTCCTGGGCCAATACCTAGGATTGTCTGTAAGTTTCAACTCAATCGATTCGGCGGTTTTCGAGATACATACATATAAGATTTTGAATGTTTTTTTTGTATGGGCGGTGCCACGCCCCTTTGTCCAATTTTGACCAAACTTCACACAAACCGTATATGGACAAATACCAAAGATGTGTGAAAGTTTCGTTAAAAACGGTAAATGCATTAAGGCGTGAATCGACGACAAACATTTTAGGGCTCAATTTTTATATAAATATATAAATATAGATTAAAGAAGTAGTTTCCCAGAAATTTGTTTCGCGTGCTCGGCTATTACACTCGCTGAGCATGTGTGTGATGCCTATCTAATCTACGCTGATCCGTATCTGAAAGTCTAGTCTTTTGGCATGCTTTCTAATAATACAGTGGCCGGGCAGAATTCCTATTGCCATTCTCATAGTCAAGGATCGGTGATGATGATTTTATAACTATTCAGTATTCGTGAAACACCCGCATTTATGAGCTATTCTTGAATTTGATCAGTATCGGATCATAGTATGTACAAAGAAAATAAAATTCAAGATTACCGCTTTAATTCAAATCAGAAGTTCGCCAACAAACCAGAAATTGATAAGCTGGGTGTTCAGGGTCATAACTTTCTCGGGCCAACGGCAAACTATATCATTATTTGACAACCAATCAGTAGCAAGTCAAAATACTATCAGTCAAAAGTCAAACAATCAAGAATTGGGAAAGTTCAAATTCATTTAAAGAAATGTCAATCTGAATTCATGTAAATAAATTCAATTAAGGGAACATGACAGTAAGCAACTTTAATTCAATTACGAATTATGTATGAACACAACTGTTGCGACGCTACTGTCACTTTCAAAATGTTTGGTTTCTTCAAACCGCACACGCTTATTGCTTGTGTCAATTGGTCCTTATACCTATCTGAAAAGCAATATACAAGTGTGATAAGATAATAAATATGCGTGCAATTAAATCAGTTATAAACCTCAAGATAAGCACCGTCTAAAGCATTTGTATCAAAAAATATACTCGAAACTGATTGCAAAGATTCTACGAGCCGAATAAAATAAAAATTAAAAATAATATTATAATGTAGTATCAAGGTCAATAGGGGCATGAGTCGAGTCGATCGAATCATTAACTAGACGCTGCACACGCAATGAAAACAAATTCTAAATTAAGCAGGCATATAACCCAAACCCATATACAACACACCATTGGCATGGAGTTTGTCCAGAGACAGAAACAAAAAAAAATTAGGTACGAATAAGTGACACTTGGTAATGTTACGTCATTTGTCATTGTCACTGTCTGGCTTAAGACTCAAACGAGGCTTGTGTTTTGTGAAAGTTATTTGGACTAACCTCTGAGAGCGTTTTCGTGTTTTGCAACTGCATGCGCGTTTTGACAACATCCAAAGGCTGCATGATGCAAACTTCGACAAATCCTGCTGATCCACCGGCTACCACTTGTAAAGCGGCCCGTTTCAAGGGCGGAATTTCCTTCTGCGGCTGGGCCATATTTAAAACTGAAACCGATTGTAATGTAAATAGTGATGTAAACAATCGCTGCGCAGCTAAATCAGCTGTAATCACTTACATGTGCGCGTTTTGTTCTAATCAAATGAGGAACCGATTTTGTGGGGGCATAGAACCGAACTGCCTACAACTGAATCGAAGACTACTTTGGAATGTTTTCATCGAGGGTGGAATTTAAAATTTGTGTCTGTCTGTTTCGGTGCTGCCGAAGTCGCGTACACTTACAATACAAACTTGAGGGAGTATTTTTGTTTTCTCTTTTCTCGGATACGACTACCTACGAGCTGTTAATGTTATCAAAAATAAACTTAATTTATGGATGTTATTAAAAAGTGGGAATAGGCAGCTAAAATGGAGCACATTACAAAAATTGGGCAACGACTTATGATGAAGTAAAGAAAAGGAGTATTCGTGCTTCATAATAAGGGTATTCACTTAATCTGATAAATTTATGCAGCTTGTAACTTAACTGAACTAAAGTGCAAGAAAGGGTGATGGAGCAGTACAGTTGACGCAGCAGGTCCGTATAGGTAAATCACCCTAGGACCACTTTTTATTCGATGGGACCTACGATTTTATGCCAAGTCCGAACGGCTGAATATATATATTATACTCTCGAGTGTTTGTCGGACGTTCGCAAGATGTGGCGGAATGGATGTAAGATCAAACTTGTGTTTTGCCGGGGATCTAACTTGAGATCCCTCGTTCAGTAGTGTGCTTAAAAACATTCACAGGACTTGCTATTTGAAGCATTTTATATAGTCACAGATTATAGAAATTCCCAAATTTGAGTTGGTAGTTTTCAATTTTGCAGTTGCATTTTGAGGTTAAGTTCGAGCATTTTTTATATTCGCTGGTTTGTGCAACGTCTTGTGCATAGGCGGAGTGTTGTGAGCCATAATTTCATAGTTTGGCAAAATAAGCTTTCAATTGCTAAATTTAAGAAAAATTACAGTCGAAAATCGTTTGTCTGGGATGGCTGGGAGCGAGCTCATCACAGAACTATGTTAACTATAACAATAACTAGTATTAATGTGGATACTAATTTAATTGGATTCGAAAAAGCATTTTATAAAGTAGGACTGGTTGATATGCTGAGTGAATGGAAATAGCCCGCCGTTGTGAAAATAAGCAGAATTTAAATATTGGAAGTAACATTATCTGCAAAATAATTCTTTGACCAGCTCATTAATCAATGTCGAGCAGCTACTTCTCCGTACGGAGTGGTCCATGCTTCGGTGATTTGGTCATGCTAAACTTATCACACCAAAAACATAAATGTAAAAAAATTAGCCAAGTAACTAGTTAGCCACGAAAAGTAATGAGATCTAAATGTACGCCAAGTTCTTAAGGTACTAGTACACGGCATGTAGCACGCCACATACGCTGTGTTCATGAAAATAGTAGTGGATCTCTCTAAAATAGTCAAAAGTAAATACATTTTGACCGAAAGTAACGGAATTTTCAAATTTGTATTCTCTTCTTTGCATTCTGAACAAAATGTTTGCTTATATTTTTCAACGGGAAAAGTACCGTTTCATTTGGTCAAAGTTTTGTGTAGAGCAGCACTACTATTTTCATGAACGCAACTGTACGTATGTAGCTCTGACGTAATTGAGACGTCAGCGTATGGTGCCAATGGCTACATGTCGTGTACTAGCTCCCTTTGTGACACTCACATAGGGTACACACTACACATATGTGTACACTACTGATTGTAGTGGCTCAAATCAATAATAACAGGTTTTCAAAAGTGGGCGGATACCACACCTCCTGAAGGCAGAATTTAATTTTTTTTTTCTTTCTCTACACTGCAAGTCCTACCGCTCTACCAAATTTCAATATTCTACGACAATCGGAAGTGGCCGATACAAATAATAACCAATTTTTAAAAGTGGGCGTATACCATGCCCCCTGCATGGAAAATCTTAAGATCTAGCATTTTGTCATATTTCACGATTCTAGGATGGCAGGAAGTGGTTCATAATTTTGATGATCATCATCTAAGTGAGTGAGTCAGTTACGATTTTTGTGATTTTTGAAGTCCTGTATGTTGAGAACCACTAATGCTATAGAGAAAAAATTTGGTGAGGTACCAAATTTGTTTAAAGAGCTTGGTAAATGTTTTGGTTCCGAAGTTAGAGGGGGTCGAAAACAGCATGACCTTGTTCCTGTAAAAAGGGCAAGTGCTTTTAACAGAGAACTTGGCTTTGATGTCCCCAACTAGGATCCCAAGCCGGGCTAAGGAATCCGTACCATTAGGCAGGCGTCCTCTAGGTAGACACGGTCATCCCGGTATGGTTAGATCATACGTCCATAATCTCTCCTCTACCCCTATGGGGTTTGATGATTTAGATGATTTAGAGCCGATGGCGGAGAATCGAGAGCTATGGAGGGTCCATCTGAGCAACCTACACCGACCCACTTAATTGATGAGCGGGCCAACGAAAATGGATGAATGAATGAAATCAGCTAATAAAAACTGTCGATATAGGATGCATTTTCCACAGCAGGCATCGGAAACATTACGCTGGCGCTGGATAATCTACATACAGTATAGACTATATCATGATCTACACTTCTACAGCAGAATAGTTTACGCGGTGAATTACTTAGCCTTTGTGGGCTATTCAACTTGGCAGAAAATGGAGATATTGAGCATGTTTCACCAATTCAGGCAAATGCCGAATTAGGAAAGAGACAAGAATATTCATCTTCGGCAGTTATTTTTGAACGGACGCTCGTAAAACTTATGTTTGAAACAAACTCAAGGGGACCTCCAATTTTTATTGTAAGTATATGTAGATACAGTGCTGCCAGAAACATTCCGGATTTTTTTGATATAATATTTTCCTTATAATTATATTTTAAAGGTATTATATTTTAAAGGTAATTAAGTTAGTTAGTTAGTTAATTAAGGTGTATTAAGTTGTATTAAGTTAAAAGATTTCTTCTTGATGTTAAAGAAAATATTACATATATAAAATAAAAATCCGGAATGTTTTTGCCATCACTGTACATTTTTCATATTCAAATGGCTGAATAGAGAAGATTAAAAAAAACACTTTAAATCTCGGATATTAGTCAAGTGTTTGTAAATTCATTCAAGTGGGAAAATTCATTCGACGTTGAACCTGCAGTCTCTCAGTCACTCACTTAGTGCTTCAACAAACTTACCACTGCACTCCTAACATACTAGGTCAAATTTCAAAGGAATCTTGGTCTAGCCAACGATTTTTTGATGAAAGATATAACGGCTATGATATAATATTAACATCCAACTTAAAATGTGGGCACAGTAGCGCAATGGTTAGTGTGCTGGACTACTGCGCGAGGGATCCCCGGAAAAACACAAATTACATCTTAAGGTTTTTTTCTACTGCGCCACCTCTCGCGAACGTCTGACAAGCATCCGAGAGTATGACTGACTTGAAAAGAGATTCTCAATTCAGCCGTTCGAACTCGGAATAAAATTGTAGGTCCCTTTCATTCGTCCCAAAAATAGAAACTCACACAAACGAATGGTTGCGAGAAGCTAGGCCTAGGGTGTCTCCCGTCTGTTGGCCACCTATTTATTTATATTTTTAACTTAAAATGGTTAGCAAAGGTAATTGGATACAATCGGAAAATTGATATGGTGCTAATTTAAAATATAAGCAATAATAAAAATCGCTTACCACTATTCAGACACAATAACGTATTAACACAAAACTTACCTGAAAAGAAAAGAAAACGTTAAAGAATATTTGTTATTAAATAATTCAAATTAATTAATAAATAAAAAGAAATAAAATATAGGCATTTTTGAGTAGAGGTAACTCAAATTTACAATACATACACTCCACCAAAATATTTATTTCATAAACATTTTTATGATTTGAAAAAAGCTTGATTAAACAAATTTAATTTGATTGTGTTCGATTTTGTTTTTGGTCCAGAATCTGAATGAAGCAGAAACCAGATTGATAGCTCAACATATTTAAGGAAGTATTGTCTCCATTAAGTATTCTATTTTTTTGTTTTTCTTTTTGAGTTAAAGGCAGTGTTGTGAGAAAGAAAATGCATTTTGGTCAAAAACGCTCCAGGCTTAGCAAAGAACGACACATACATACATATACCCTTCTCGAAGTCTTAAGGCCCCCCCCTTCAGTTTTATTATATGCATAGATTTGCGGATGTTATCCCCATTTTACATGAAAGATAATATGATTTCTCAATTGATCTGGCTTTTCAGATATTTATCATCAGCTAACAACGTACACGTTCATCTAGTAAAATTAAAGCACATTTTTTAAAGAACTAAAAAGTGCAATTGTTTATTGAAATGTTTTAAAATCGCCATGAACTTATCTATCTACATATCTGTCTATCCACATGTAGTTACATATTCCACGAAACACAAGTGCGAAAGATATGGAACAAAAAACATCTCCAGACCAGGGATGATAATGCTGAACCCAAAAAAAGTAGCAAATTGTCTGAAAAAACGAAGTAGATTTACAAAAAACGAAGCAGAAATTTGGCGAAATGCTCCAAATGATATAGTTAGGTCTTCAATGGGATAATGGGATTTATAGATGGATGTGTAATGTGACAGAAGCACATAAATGATATTCTATAGTAGTGCATTACCTACATGACACATTTTTTTCCTGATATTTATATTTCGTTGATTTTTTTCGTCGTTTTTGATATATTTAGACTCAAATTGATCAATATTGTCTATTTTAAATGATATTTTGAACCATAAATAAACGAAGTAGAAATTAGTTGCTACGTAGCAGATGAACAATAATTAAAAAATGAAGTAGATCTACTACATATGAAGTAAATTATCATCTCTGCTCCAGACCAGATTAAAGATAGAGCTTTTATTCAAAGCTTTAACAAGCTTTTGATTCATCTTTGGAATTATTTAAAAAGGCAATCGGATAAACAGAGTTCAGTGTCAGTCACACTGATTTTAAGATTACGAGTGGATGCCATATTGTTTAAGTTTGATTTTAAGCACATAGGTACTACAAGCTGAAACGTTTGCATAAAAATGCAGAACTAGAAGGATATTTTAGAAAAGATTTTTTTGATCGAGGGGTTGTCGAACGTCATCTGTCTAAAAGCAGCGTTAAACAATGGACCTAACTAGACAGAAATGTTGTATCAATTTTGTATGCATGCCATTTTTATTTATAAATTTCTTAACTTGTTTCATTTTTAAAAACATTTTATGTAATTTATTAATTAGAAAATACCTCTTCCAAACCAGGATAACGATTCCATATAAATCTAAAGATTTTTACAGTTAAGATCTCTACGATATGAACAAGAGAAGGAAAAAAATATGCACTTTTTGTAAACAATGTCGATCCGAATTCAGAGAAAGCAATGTAAAAAAAATATTTTGGAAAATGAAATCTTAAGCAAATTGTGCTTACAGTCTATTTCGCAATATTTCTTTCTATTCTTCTAATTCTTCCAGGCAATTCGCATTTCATTCGCCTTAAGTTTCTTTGAAGATATGACACGAATACGATGCGACCACATTGCACTATGCGCCCGAGGGTAATGCTTCCGCGTTGCTTTAGGTGCATAGGAGAAACGAAGAAGTGTGGATTAAATATGTCAAAAAGATCTTGCACTCTATCAAAAGATTAACACGCTTGTCATTAGCCAAAATGTGCATGGAACTGGTTCGTTTACAGATACTCTTGGTACCTATAGCCTATATTTGGAACGCGAACACACCGAACACAAGAACATTGACTAAAAACCATGACATAGGAAAAGGATAAAATGCTCACAGGCATAATAGGCCACGGTTGTAAGATTTTATCCCAAAGTCTTACAATTTCATTGGCCACTTTCCAATGACCGCTAGTCGTCTAGCACATAATATCCCTGATGAAGGAACGATGGTGCTATAGAGATCTAGCGACAGCGGCAAAGTGACATTAGAACCAATTTGAATTCGTATTATTTAAGTTGGAATTCCCATTTTACACCAAAAAGCAGTTCGTTTTGCGCTAGATTGAAACATTTCCCGGAAAAGGATATTTCACAAAATGTGCTAGAGCTCTACCGCAAATGGTGAAATGTCCGTTTTTTTATATGGAGTTTGGCATGCCGCTAGTCATCTAGTCATCATTGTCAGATGAAAGTGTTACAATCTCACAATGACTTTTCTGACAACGTTTGTCAGATATTTGAATATCAAAAATTTGTCTATCCGTTGTCAGACATTGTCAGACAACAGACAAGTTCAACTTTTTGTTAATTGGTTTTTGCAGTAAAGGGATAATGGAACAAAATATTGCACTTGCGACTATTTTAACTCTACATGTTGGAAGATTGAGAGGACGACAAAGACGACGTAGTGTTTGGATGAAGGAGTGGGTGCCCCGTTGTCAGCAGGAAGGATTCTACTTCAAATTGCAAGCTGAGGAGCCGGAACTTTATAGCAATTTTTTGCGAATGGACTCAACACAATTCGATGAAATTCCAGCTTTGTTGACTCCATACATAAAGCCACCAATATGCGCAAGAGCATTCAGTAAATCAAGAAGGTATTTCTGTATTTGTCGAGGTGGCTTTTTAATGGGGACCGGCGACCTTCTTATTACATGGCTTCTTTGGGTAGTTTATACTATGCACATCCAACAACCCCATTCACTCCGTACTTTCTTCCTGTACGATATTTTTTTTAAATTCCATTTTCCACTGTTGTTTGTATCAATATCTTCTGTGTCCATCGTTTAAAAGCAAACGTTTCGCTCCTAAACCACTGGTTATATTGTCTAAAGGAAAATGTAAGCAATTGTACTTCACACCGAACCAAAGTACCTATAGAAGGCGTATTTTTTTGGGAAGTGAGTATAACAAAACCAAAAGTGAGTATAACCGTTTTGCATGTAAAACCAAAAGTGAATATAACAAAACCAAAAGTGGGTATACCAGTTTTGCAAGTAAAAGTAAAAGTGAGCTAGCTATAGATTCTCAAAAAAATACGCCTAGAGTAATTCCAAGAAAAAGTACGTGGTCTGGACATTTATATGGGCCATAGTATCTCTGATTCGGAACTGGAGAGTAATCGAAGACTACACTAGGCGTATTTTTTTGGGAAGTGAATATAACAAAACCAAAAGTGAGTATAACAGTTTTGCATGTAAAACCAAAAGTGAGTATAACAAAACAAAAAGTGAGTATACCAGTTTTGCATTTAAAAGTAAAAGTGAGCTAGCTAGCCAAAAAAATACGCCTACTGTCATCATCAAACGACCATTAATATATTGTAAATAGAAGTTCTCTTACAAAATGTTATTTACCTATTGTAAGTCGATTCGTTTGGATAACTATCGTTTGGACGCTATCGTGTTTCAACAGACAGACAGATAGACGGACATGGCTAAGTCGTTTCAGAATGTGATTCTGATTCAGAATATATATATATATATTTATGGGGTCTCCGGTGACTCCTTCCTGGCGGTACAAATGTAATGGCAAAGTGAATATGCCTTCCTGTGGAGGGTATAAAAACAGGCACCAAATAGGAAATTCCTGATGTAGCAAGACGAATTAGCATCATGATATTAATACGTCGTCGCATTTTAATTATTCTTTTCCGAAGACGGTTACCTCGAATGTAATTTGAGCCACCGACGGAGGAGTATGCGTGCTGAGAATTATCCGCTCCGAAGCAGATACCTAGTTAGGCCGAGTATTTCTATGGATGGAAATCGTGTCACTATAACCGATTTGCAAAAGATAGATATGATTAGGCAAAAATGTCGCGCAACAGACAATATGTAATTTATTAATTTAATTATTTTTAACTTGAAACTGTCCAGTTCCTCCCAATCTCCCTTATTACAAAAATGTTGTTTAAATAAATGCATTTTGTCGATAACGCAGTTCAAAAAACCATTCCTAACATAGTCCAACTGAACGCGCCCGCAGAGAAGGCAAATTTTGTTGACATTTCATCTGTCATCTCAAACTCTCACCGAGCGATTTATCTGTCAAATTTTGTCAGTGAGCCACACAGAAGAAAAATTTAGTCCAAGAACTCAACGACGACATTCGACCTCTTTTGCGTAAAGAAAATTGAACAAAATTCCAATAAAAATTCGAGTAACATCCAACTCGATCCTATACAGACCATAAGTGCATCCTCAAAAACAATGCAAACCACAAAGTGAACTACCCAATTGGCCTCGCGCTCCCAGATCTCATTGCAAACACCAGCACCCGCAGAAGCACTACCAACAAGCAATCAACCAACATCAACCATAATCAAGAGGAGAAATTCTAAGGAAAAGTGATTCACAAAGACACAAAATTTCAATTTAATATGATAAAAGTGCTAAAAGACAATTAAAACAGCTCGCATAAGTTTGCCCAGTGCTCTGTCAAACATCCAAGATGATGTAAAGTAGTTGTGTGAAAATCGGAAATAACAGAAAAAAAGATTTTTCTTAGTTGTGCGGGGGGAAATGAAGTGTTGCAATGGGGTCACAAACCTTGGAGATACTTCGCCAAGGCGTGTGGGCCTCGCTAACTGGAGGCTGGTTCTATGATCCGCATCAGGATATATTCTGCAATACAGTGCATTTGTATCTGTGGTTGTTTTTGTTGTGCACCCCCTTTGTAGCGTATTTGGTGAGAAAGATTATTCCTCTTCTTTGTCCCGATGTGTAGAGTGACTAACGTATGTTTGATCTTTGCAGTATTTTCCCAAAACCCTGATAACATGGGGAACCTACTGCTTCACAACGACCCTAATTATAACCGTGTTAAAGATGGCCAATATGGCCTTACATAGATTGTACGACAAGGCGCAGGCAATGTCCGAATCCAATCTCAAGAATTCATTTTTCAAAGGCCCCAAGAGCATTGAACGGTAAGTGTCGAGGGGTGGTACGGTTGATAACAAACGGAAGTAAAACATTTTCTGTTTCTAGGGAAGAGGAATGCGGAATTGAAATGCAAGTCCTGGGCAACGATCTCCCATCGCGGACATCAGTGGACCAGGCAAACGCAGCTAGTGATGAGAACAGTATTCTGTCGATGGAGAACGTTAATAGCACCATTGGTAACTTGTATGCACATCCAATTTCTCTTTTACATTCGTGTTTATTTCCTACAGACCTCAAAGTAGATGTCCATAGGAAAAACAGTTCGGAGTCAATAGAGAGCATATCCTTTTATGCATCGTCTATACTGCCAGCAGCTACAAGTAGTCATCATGCGACCACCTACTACAAAGATCCATCGATATCCAAGTCCCATGCAATAGCGATCCAACCGCATCATACATGCTCCGCACGGGGAGCTGTGGCGAAGAGTAAATCTGAGCTAAACACGAAATACCTCGCCGTGTACCCAGAGCACGAGGACCAACCAAAAGCACAAGACTCATGTTCCTCGTCAAGTCACCATCGCAACAAAAGTGACGAGCACAAGCCCGTGTCGGTAGAAGACGGCGCTGTAGCCGGTGCCGTTGCCTCTGCCAGTCGCCGCAAGAGGGGGCAGAGTCGTTTGCAGCGGCAGAGCAGCTTGGACGCTGCCGCGGAATCAACGATTCTATCACGTATCGAAAGAATACCTCGCGAGTCGCAAAAAACAAACAGCAATCCCTGCCACAACCACAACTCAACCGCAATTAAATCATCGAGACTCCAAAGGCATCGAAGCTCTGAAACGCACGACGAACGCCAGAGGCATAACAGCCGGCATTTGTTCCTGCCCATCCACCACGAGCAGCAGCAGTCCTCCTGGGTGCTGGGCTCCTCGTCGGACATGTATCTGGAGGACAACTGCTACACAAAGTCCGACCTCGGCATTGAAAAAATTGATTCCCATACGAGGACCACCAACCGCAACAAAGTTGGCTACCTGATGATCCAGCATCCACACCCACTGCATGGTCTGCATCACCATCAGCCGACACCGATGCGGAAGGACTCCAATAGCACAATGTCTGCGTTGCAGTTGCCTGTGACGGCCCCTGGATCCATTAATCCAAAACAAAGCAGTATAAAGAAACGAAGACATTCCAACGCGACGTCCCTCTATAAGGCGTCACAGCTGAGCAGTGGCGGCATGGCACCGTCCACTTCAGCATCCACAGTGCGACGCATTAAAAGCGCGGCTCTAGAGATTTCTTGCCCACACCCCTCTGTATCGAATTTAACCCCGCATCCTAACAGTGTCGAAGCGATAGCGGGTCAGCAGATAAAGAACCCGCTTTCGGCGCTGTTGCCGCCGCCAAGTAAATGCCTCGTGCGGAACCCTCATCTCAATCTGTGTCCAAAGTTTGGCAGCTTTACCAACTCGAACGCCGCAATCATGGACCCGGTCTACCCCATTGTCGAGCAGGCGGATGAAAAAGCCTCACTGGACCTTGATAGCTTGGAGAAGATCGCCGTGGACGAGGAAGACAACGCGGATGAGGACGAAGGCGGCGAAGAGGAAGAAGACGAGGAGAACGGCGACGATGATGACGAAGACAGGAATCACGACGACGAACCTGCCGACAACAACGAACAAGAACACTGTGAGGATGACGAAGAAGAAGAAGAAGTTGCTGGGGCAATGGCCAATCCGCCCCCACAAAGACAACGCTGCTCGACGACTGAATCGGAATCTGAGGTAGAACAACCCCGTACCCACTCGACGGACTCTGAAACCGACAACAACGGTTCGCGTTCACCCCTGCTAACCAAGTCCATGACCAACAACAACAAACAGCCAAAGCCCCTCGTCAGTATTCGGCAGCACATCATCGACGTGAACCGCCACAAGAGCGGAGAAGGCGACTCCGGCTGCCCATCCAGTGATTGCGAGCAAGTCAGTGCCAGTTCCAAGGACATGCTGCTCTCGATCGATGTAAAAAATACTGCTCCAATGGAGCAAATCCAAGTGCTGGTCGATCAAATCGAAGCACAACACGAAGACGAGACGGCGGCGGCGTCAGTGGCGACAACCACGACGATGACAACACCGCCGGCCGGCAAGGAAATATCCAAGAACCTTGGTGCTATTCCAAAAGTTGTCAAATACAGGGAAATCAACGAAACCAGCATAGGCGCTGGCGGCAATGGTGTACCAGAGGTTGGAGACGACTCCAACCAGCAACAACTGCACAAGCGCAAGACAGCGAGTCGAACGTCATCGTCGACTTCTTCGAGAAGTCTTAGCGAAGAGAGCTTCTCCAATGACATCTACAAGACTTTCTACAAGGACCACTGGCTGATGTATGGACCCAGTGGCAGCGGACCATCGGGAAGCAATACGGCCTCATCCTCACACCACCACCACCATCATCATCACTATCCCTATTCCACAAACGATACTCAAGCGGGCATTGGTATACCCGGAGGCGGCGGCGACGGCGGCTACAACTTCGATGGCGAGTACATGCTGCCACTTTCTGCGCACTCTGTGAAGTACATGCGTGAGAAACTACGCTCGAAACAAAACTCAGATCCCGGTGGTAACTCCTCAATAGGGCAGCTAGAGGAATTCCCTCCGGTGGCGCTCATGCCAGCAAACCGCGCGACTGCAGTCTCCGCCACGCTCTCGATTCAGGGGTTGATCAGCGACTTCGATAGCTCCTCAGCAACTGCAGTGGATCACAACCGGGCGAGGTGTGGGACAGCGGCGATCCTTAACGTGGACGAAAGTTACTGTGATTACTGGCGACCGGCGTGCAGCCTCTCGACGGCAGTGGAAAAAGCGGCGCAGCCCAAACGCTTCTACAAATATCGACTGAACTTTCTTGGCGGCCATCGCGAGCTAAAGATCGAAATGGATCGCCTCCAACTGCTGGCCCTCTTTGACCGTGACCTCAACTGGTTTCATGTGATCTTGGCCGTTGTGCTGTCCACCAGTGTTTCGTTTTTTGGTGCCACCATCCTCCAGCTCGAGTACTACAGGGACTTGTGTGCATTTCTCTTCTGCGCTGTGATAGCGGGCAGCCAGTATTCCTTGGTGAAAAGTGTTCAGCCCGATGCTGCCTCACCGATTCACGGATTCAACAAGACTGTCGCCTACTCTCGAGCGATTTACTTCACCCTGTGCTCGGCTCTACTGCTTCTGCTGCACCACATGCTGCAGTGTGATGCAGAGACTGCAACCGCCACCATCATCCACCAGAGATTCAACTTCTTCGGCATTACATTCGTACCGGAGATGTTGCTGGGCACATTCCTCGACATCATGTGCATTGTGCTCTTGTGTTTCCCGATCATCTTCAGCCTCGGTCTCTTCCCGCAAATAAACACCTTCTGCATGTACTTCCTGGAGCAGTTCGACATGCATATTTTTGGAGGAAATGCCGACAGCAGTCTACTCGGAGCCTTTCTCTGCGTCATAAGGTCGATGTTGGGTGTTATGCTGCTCTACGGACCGCTGTATGCTGCTCTGGTCGAGGGCAAGGGCACACAATTCATCCTCTTCTCCATCTTCTGTGGAATGCTCATACCCCTTGGCTATCATCTTTCGCGATCTGCCAGCGATTTCAGTCACCTGTGGGCTCTGATCAAATCCAGTGTCGTCAGCACGTACCGCGACGATGAGGACGAACTCAGCGGCGGCAGCAATAAAGTCGCAAGCGAAAAAACCGCAGCAAGTGGAGAGCAGATTGAAATGTCATCAATGAAAGGGAAGAACCACGACGACAGTTCCGCCAAGAATCCATCGAACGAAGTCGACAGTCCCGCCACCGAGGAGGAAAAAACATCCACCGCAACGACGGCGAACCCCGATGTGTCCACCTTAGCTGGCTCTGAGTCCGACTCACCCGATCCTCTGCCAAAGAAACTCCAGCATACCGTGAACACTCGCCTAAAGAATGACATCGTTGTGACCACGCTGCTGGCGGTGATAATGTTTGGACTGCACTGCAGCACAGTGTTCACAGTGCTGCAGCCGGACCTCAATGTCGTGCTGTATTCAATTGCTGGCGTCCTCGGTCTGCTGCTGCACTATGTGATTCCGCAGATGCGCAAACATATGCCATGGTTGTGCTTTGCCCGTCCGATTCTGCGTCAGAAAGAGTTCGGCCAGTTCGAGGTGTCCGATGCCGCCAAGGTGATGTGGTTCGAGAAGCTGTACATCTACCTGTGCATGCTCGAGCGGAATGTTCTGTTTCCCTTGATAGCTATTTCGGCGCTGACCGCTGACTCGCAGGCGATCGCCAACAAGTTTGGCGTCGGCTGGGGCACGTTAATCATCATTGTGTGTTCCTTGAAATGTAAGTACAATTAGAATCGGCTTCCATCTGATTCCAACCTTATTTTGTGTTCCTTCTGCAGTTGTTCGGAACGCTTATTCGGACGCCACAAACCAGTACCTTATTGTTATATTCACGGTGCTCTTCTTTAAAGTTGACTTCATCTTTGCCAGCGAAACGTTTCTCGTTGACTACTTCTTTGTGTCGTTGGCCTTTCGCAAATGCTGTGATTTTTTACTAAAGGTGAGTGGCGTAGGGCTACCGCCGATGAATGTCCACCCATGAGACCTCCTCTCTTTGCAGCTCCAATTTATTGTAACGTACATAGCGCCCTGGCAAATAACGTGGGGGTCTGCATTTCATGCTTTTGCTCAGCCATTCAGTGTTCCTCACTCGGCGATGCTGTTCCTTCAGGCTGGAGTTAGTGCGATACTCTCAACACCGCTGAATCCGTTCCTCGGCAGTGCGATCTTCCTCACGTCTTATGTGCGGCCGATTAAGTTCTGGGAACGTGACTACAATACCCGCCGCATAGACCATTCCAATACTCGGCTAAGTTCACAGCTGGAACGTGACCTTGGCGCTGATGACAACAACTTAAACAGCATCTTCTATGAGCATTTAACGCGATCGCTGCAGCATTCACTGTGCGGTGACCTACTGATGGGTAGATGGGGAAACGTCAATCAGGGAGATTGCTTTGGTAAGTAGTCGGACAGCATTTGTGTTGTCTGTTTGCTAATTATCTATTCAGTTCTAGCGTCGGACTATTTGAATTGCTTGGTTCACATTATCGAACTGGGGAACGGACTTTGCACATTCCAAATGCGCGGTCTTGAGTTCCGCGGCACATACTGTCAGCAGCGAGAAGTGGAAGCCATCACCGAGGGTGTGGAGGACAACGATGGCTGCTGTTGCTGTGATCCCGGACATTTGCCACGAATGTTGAGCGCGAATGCTATGTTTTCCACACGTTGGCTAGCGTGGCAGGTAGTTGCCGCCCAGTATGTGCTCGAAGGGTATTCCATTTCGGACAATTTGGCCAGTGCGACGCTGCAGGTCTTCGAGTATCGAAAAGTCCTGATTACTTATTACATGAAGGTAATGCTTGTCGACGCATTCACTGCAGCTTGAGTAATGTAAAATTATTTTCAGAGCATAATCTACTACGTGTTGAAAAATCCCAAAGTGGATCGATGGCTGTCTGCGTCTGGTCCGATTCAAGACTCCCTCGCCGAGACACTGAATCGGCAGTTCGTTGACCTGGATCCAGTTTTCAACTGCAATCTGGATGAGGACTTTGATGTGCGGGCGTTGGGTATAACCCGATCGAGCTTTTGCTCGGTGTACCTCAGTTGGATTCAGTTTTGCTGGGATGAAAAGGAGGATGCGACCGCTCAGTCAAAGGATGCGCCCGCAAACAAAGAAACAATAAACGTAGAACCAAAGCACAAAAACGCCAACGAACAGTCACAACAACAACAACAACTGCCAAACCGATCTCCAACGATAGCCAGAGATTCATCCATTGTCTCTCTGTGTCTGGCGCTGGGACTTCTCGCCCGACGCTCGTTAGCGACCGCTAGTCATAGTCCTCTAGCGGGAGTTGAGTATTTTCTCCATGGTCTGCATGCCTTGTTTAAGGGTGATTTTCGGATAACGTCTGCACGAGATGAGTGGGTGTTTGCCGACATGGAACTGTTGCACGCCGTTGTGGCGCCAGCGGTGAAAATGGCCCTCAAACTGCAGCAAGACCACATCCTCAATCCTGACGAGTATCTAGACCCGCTTGCTTTGCATGAGGCGATTACGTCGTACTCCAAAGATTTGGTCATTTCTCACGAAGCAGACCCCGTCTGGCGGAGTGCAGTGTTGCGAGGAGCTCCGAACCTCCTTGCTCTGCGGCATGTCATGGAAGACGGCTCCGATGAGTACAGAATCATTCGGCTTACGAAGCGTTTTCTTAGCTTTCGAGTGATCAAACTCAATAGGGAGTGTGTTCGTGGCCTGTGGGCTGGACAGCAGCAGGAGTTGATCTACTTGAGAAACCGCAATCCCGAACGCGGCAGCATACAGAACGCAAAGCAAGCGTTGAGAAACATAATAAACTCGTCCTGTGATCAGCCTATTGGCTACCCCATCTACGTGTCGCCGCTGACCACCTCCTACGCCGACACCAATGACCAGCTATGCAGTGTGATTGGTGGTCCCATCACGCTGGACTCCATAAAGACGAACGTCATCGATTGGTGGCATCGAGTGAGAGAGCGTTGTCGCCAGGGCTGCAGTAGTGGGAGTGCGACTGTGGAAGCGACGGGTGATACATTCCCAGACATCCCATCGATGTGTTTCTATTCCGCTAACACAGTTACCAATCCCGGAGGAGGTAATATTACTTATGGAAGCCAAAACTTAGCCGGTCCGGCAACCCGAACCGGATTGGTGGGAATGCACAAGCCAACTAGCTCAACTCTGCTGGCCGGACTGCTGAATCGAGAGCGAGAGAATCAGGAGAGTGCGCCCGTAGTTCGTGAGCGAGAGCATCGTCTCGTCCGCAAGGGGCATGTACGCGCGATAAGGGGAGATCGCGAGAGGAGAGCAACACTCCCCATCACCAGTGTAATGGGCACAAGTGCTGCCGGCTCGAGAGAACTAAACGATTCGATGGGCGGCAGTAGTACTACTTCTGAGCTACGTCCAACTGACTTCTCAGAAAGCAGCCAGTACACGAAGATGTCGACGTCTTCGGGAAATCTAGGCTACCGCGACATTATCACAAGGCCAGGCGACTACCCGCGAAAGTCAAAGGGACCCATCAGCCTTACACGCACCGACATCAAATCCGATGACAGTATTACCTCCCCAATCGAACTCAACAAAAAGGTCATCATTGTCGATGGCATGGAGGTAAGTCAAGCGTTTATTTTCATTCACTCGCGAACAGATTTACTTATTGTGTTTACAGATCTACGACTGCCTTGATATGGGCCGTCGAATTGACGTGGTCTGGCCGAACGAGAGAATGCGCGCCAATGGAGGACGTCTTTCGTGGAACGATTGGTCTCCAAAGGAGGGCATGGTCGGCTATGTTGTTCACTACTGGTCGCCCAACCACGCCGATCAGCGATTTCGTTCACACGTCAATCGGACGCTGTATCTACTTGAGATCGGCGACCATTACGTACCTGTGGGCGAATGTGGCGTCAAGGAGTACAACCAAATCATCGACAGCAAAGAGAGTATTAGCCGCTCATCAACCCTTGCCAATGCCATCGAGCTAGATTCACGTGAAGCGATCTGCGGTCCTATGACAGCTGCCAACAGTGCCGAACCAATTGCAACGATCGATCAGGAGACAAGCATGAGCGAATCTATGACTGAACTCACAACTAGCGAAGTATGACAAGTAATGGTGTACTACTTCCCGCCGTCACCCGAGGAAGAGCGCTCCTGTTTCCCATACTGGTGGCGACAATTTTCAATTAACTAATTCATCACTCTCTATCTCCCCACTCTTTCTCCCTGTACTGTACATAGATGCGAAGGAAACTTGTAAAAACTTTAACTACCCTCTCTCCCACGCATATATATAAAATATATATTTACAAGTACTCCCACATATATATACATACATATATATACATTTGTAGATGGAACAGACTATTGTTTATAAAGATATCAATTGATTATGGTTATTATTAAAAATAATATATACATAAACACATATATTATGGATAAGCTCTCATGTTGCCTTAAACGATTAGACTGATTTTCTATATTTTATCGGATTCATTGTCATTTTAGAGAAATCAAAGCGAAACAAAACACAAACAACTGTAGCGTAGAAACAAATAAAAATAAACGAAAAAAAAAAACCAAACGCCGCGCATATAGAAAAGGAAGCACCACCACCATCTTCTTCTTCATAGAAAAAAAATTACACAAAAACTGAACAAAAATACTGTTTTAAATGTAAATAGAAAAATTTTACGTAATATCTCACTAATCCCCTAGTAAATCGTGTTTTTTTTTATTATTGTCAAACATACAATACATACCCACTCCCATCCCAACACACTCACACACTACTCAAAACTCAAATGCGATTGGAGCTGTTTCTTACTTCTTGTTCTATAATTCTTCTTAAAAACGTTCAACTTCTCTCTCTCTCTCTCTCTATCTATATACCAAAACACACTGATACTAAATAAAACTAATTGAATTATATAAGTTTTCACTGTTAAATAATTAATTATTCATTAAAAAAAAAAAATAAAAACAAAAAAAAAAAAATGCTGAATTATTATAATACAAAAAATAAGAGAAAGAGATACCTATACATAAATAAAAGAGAACAATTATTGTATTCTAGTGTATTTATTTTAAATTTAAAAAGAATAGACAAACAAAACGAATTAAAGTTATATTATGTATAGAAAAAAATAGTAAAATACTGCAAGTGTTATGTAAATAGAAAAAAATCAGCAAAATTTATTTAAGGATATTTCTCGTAAATGAATTCAATAAAAATTAATATAAACACAAAATAAAAAGCTAGAGTTTCAATGGGAAGAAGCCCTTCGGTGAAATCTGCGACCTAACCTCTTGGGATGGAGCGTTATTTTAAAAGAACATGTTCAAAAAAAAAATATTATGGTTGGACTAACCTACCAATCTGCATCCAGACAAATTTGGCCGAAATTAGACGCCAGAAGAACTAGAAAACCTTTTTGTATTAACAGCAACAAAATTAGCCCCGTTGTGGGAACATTAACCGGACGCTAGCATGCCCGGGTGGTTGGGTGTGTATGAATCGGGTAGGCGCTGATTGGCATCAACTTGGCGGTGCCCAGCTGTTGCAACTTTTTCATACACATCAATTGTGCTTATTTTACCTCCGCGTGGTAACCACCGGGTACTGGTCTCGCCCACCTGGGCTTGGCTTGCTAAACTTATAAGCGCGAGTGTTGAACACGAAGAAAATAGCAACACTATAATGCTCTGTCGGAATGACTGACTGAACGAGTCTCAGAGGTCTTACATGAGCCCCTCAGAAAGAGGACATACAGCGGATGAATCCACAAGATTGAATCAACGGTGTTGTCAACAGTCGAGATGGCCTGGTCCTCCAGGTTGGGGGTTGTTAGTTACGTTGTTACGTTAGTGAACGCCTTACAACTATCCGCATCAAGGCTAAGGGTCCTATTATCGTTCGCGAGTCGAATAAAAATGCAGGCGAATGTGACTGTTTGATATTGTGATTTGCGAATGTGAAAAATAATATTCGCCTTAATTGTCAAAAAGCTGGCGAATGTAAACTCACCGTATTGCGGTTCGCGAATTTAGTGAAAGTCGTTCGCCCCAAACATCAAAATCTGGCGAACAAAAATGTTGTGTGACTAGTAAAACGAATTTAGTTGATTGTGATAAATATACGGTTTTTGAGTTCTAAAATAAGTGAAAATAAGAGGAAATAATGAAAAAAGGTCGTGTAAGCCATTAGAGAATATAAAAGCATTGTTTTTAATAGTTTTATTGTTTTATTTTAAACGGAAATCGGTAGTCAAATTTTTGCGTCGAATGGACACGAACGCAGGCATTGGAATTAATTTTTTTTTACTGTAAAGGGCAGGAATCATTTTTATGTGCGGGATAATCGAATTTAGCAGAAGAATATTTGTGATTTCAAAGTTTGTAAAATTTTTTTTCATCCGTTCGGCCAGCCGTGGAGCATTAAAAATATCTTCTTGGTTTTCCGTGGTGTGTACGTAAAGCCATTATATCCCTGGCTATATTTTCTTTGCAAAATAAAACATTTCAATACATCTAAACATTGTTTTCCTTACATTTCCACAAATGTATCAGACTTTTTTATGAAATTGTTTCCATATTTTGTTTACTTTGACGTTTGTCATCCGGTTTCATCCGTTGTGCCTGAACTGGTTTCGAATCGAACATTTAAATTCGCTAACCATACCTAATACTAATAGGTAGGCGTTTTGTTCGCCAAGCAAGTCGACTTAGGCGAATTATTCGACTCGCGAACTGTAATAGGGCCCTAAATTCGCCAACATCAGCCTGAAGAAGAAGCCACAGAAGATAAAGACGATGCTACCAAAGAATGTTTCTATGAGCTCCTCGACAAAACATATGAGCAATGTCCTAATCACGACGTTAAAATCGTCTTAGGTGATTTTAACCCCAAAATAGGAAAGGAGGACATCTTTGGTAACACAATCGGAAAGCACAGCCTACACGACACCACGTCTGGAAACGGACTTAGACTAATTGACTTTGCTGCGGGACGTAATATTACTATAGCTAGCACACGGTTTCCTCACCTCAACATTCACAAAGGGACATGGCGGTCACCAGATCAACAAACCGTTAATCAAATTGACCATGTTGCGATCGACGCAAGGCACTCCTCCAGTATTCTAGATGTCCGAACTTTCCGAGCGGCCAACATAGACTCGGATCACTACCTTGTTGTAGGCAAGGTACGTATGCGGATATCCCAGACACCACAACAACGAGGAAATACTGTGAGGAGATTCAACGTTAAACAGCTACAAACGCAACAAACCGCCAGAACTTTTGCAGATCGCGTCTCCCTCAACCTCTCGAGAAGTCCTGTGCAGCCTTCATCAAGTGCTGAAGACCAGTAGCATCGATGCCAAGAAGCCGTCAAAAAAGCCGCGACTGATGTGCTAGGTTTCACCCGACCACCACCGCGAAACCCTTGGTTTGATGAATAGTGCCGGCAAGCACATGCAGCGAAGCAACTGGCCTACAAAGCGGCGCTGCAGAGAAGGACGAGAGCAGCTCGTAAGCCCTACGAGCAAAAAAAAGAGGGAGGAACACCGGCTTCTCCGGAGGAAAAAGAAAGAGCATGAGAAGCGAGCTCTCGAGAAAGTAGAGAGGTGTTACTGTAAGAATAATGTTCGGAAGTTTTACCAAAAGGTAAAAAGAACGTGTCACGGGAACAAGACCCGAACAGAGACCTGTAGAGACGAACAAGGAAACCTTGTAGTGGAGTCACAGTCGGTGCTGAGGACATGGAAAAACCATTTCTGCAGACTGTTAAGCGGCGAAGACGACACATATTCCGCTGTCAGGCAGAATGAACCATTCAAACTGGGCGATGAAAGCCAAGACAAGATGACTTGGTAGAGAGCATACACCAACTCGTTTCTAAAATTTGGTCAGAGGAAAGTATGCCTGATGAATGGAGCCTCAGCATTGTTTGCCCAATCCATAAGAAAGGAGACCCTCTAAACTGCGCCAACTATAGAGGCATCAGTCTCCTTAACATCGCTTACAAGATCCTGTCTGCCGTACTGTGTGAACGCCTGAAACCATTTGTCAACGAACTGATTGGACCCTATCAGTGCGGTTTTAGGGCCGGTAAGTCCACAACCGACCAAATATTCACACTACGGCAGATCCGGGAAAAAACCCAAGAAGTGCAAATCGATACTCACCATCTATTTATCGATTTTGGGGCCGCATATGACAGCATTTATAGAGACGAGCTATACAGAGCCATGTCTAGTTTTGGCATCCGGCTCGAAGAGTCTTCGATTCCAACCCGGAGGGACAATGCAGTAGAGGAAGACCTCGCCTTAGGTGGCGCGCACAAGTGGAAGGGGACCTCAACCAATTTGGAGTGCGCAACTGGAGGCGAAGATAGCCAAAGATCGTGCTAACTGGATAGGCGTGTTGGTTGAGGCCCAGGTCCACCCCGGACTGTAGCGCCATCTAAGTAAGTAAGCTGCATGGACGAGGAGGAAGAGGAAATCACAGTTCACCTCCTTTGCTCCTGTCCAGCTCTTGTCACCTTGCGTAGGGCTACTATATGGGCTTATTTGTTCATAGACCTGAGCGATCTGTCTCGAATCGATATTTGCTGCATCAGCAAGTTCGTTACAAAATCCAACTGGCTTCACTGAAGCATCAACACGCAATTGAAACAAAATACAAATCCGTCTTTCCCGAAGACAAATTGTCAACCCATTTCGACGTCAAGTTGTACAGCATCTGTACCAGCCACACGCCCTACAAGCGGACTGTCAGAAGTTACAAGCGGGGGTTAGAGTGTTTCGGTTCCCCTTCCTTTTTCCCGAAGATAAACCGCCACCAGGGTCCAGTACCACGAAACAACAAGTATTGTTAAACAATAGCAATTTATCGAAGCAATATGTTAAAATGCTCCCATTCCTCAATACTTGTTGTTTCGCGGTACAGGCCCCAGGAGATGCTAAATTCAAACATTTTTAACCAATTGATTTGACTGTTAGGCATAATTATGACCTAACGAAGTAAGATACACGCAGATACATCTTTTTAAAAGAGGTAGCAATAGAGTTCCCACCTGTAATGTCCGGCCCATAGTTTTTCTAAACTAACCTACCAACAAGCCACCTTATACTAGAGTCAGACGCAATCAGTGCAGTAATAACGAGAGTCGAAGCCGCTGAGCTGGAAAGCAAAGGAGACATCAACAAATACTGCTCCGTTATCATCCTGGGCGCAAAGAAACTCGTTTAATTAATTTAAAATTCAAAAACATTAGTTTACGTCTGTAGAAAAAAACGCTGTCTATTAATCAATGCAAACCAAAGTCAGACCTATTGCGAGAGTTGCCCGCTATCCCTCGGGCAACAAAAAGAAATGAACACAAGACTTCTCAGAAAAATAAAGAACACGAGAAGCGGTCGGAGGCTAAAAAGATCTTCCCAAGGATGCAAGCGAGCCCAAACTTCGAACAGAACACAGATTCGGCAGATTCACAGTCGGTGCTAAGGAATTGGAAAGAAATATTCTCTTCTGTAGACGGTGGAGAGCGACAATAATTCGCTACCAGGCAGTACGACCCGTTAAACATAGACGATGGTAGTCAAAATGCCCGTCCTCCCAACCAAAACGAGGTAATCACCCTTATTCCGAGTGGCGTTTTACTTTCACGACGTTTGTCGTTATTGGAGGCGTTTCATTTTGGAAGACTTATTCCCTAACTTCCACGACAGGGTGGCTAATCAGTGCTGACAGATAAATTGTTGTTGGTTGTGTCAGTGTTTTGTTGTTTATCTTTTTCGAAAAAAATTCTCAGTTTAATTATTTTCGGATTACATAATGTTTTTTTAGAATGTAAGGAAATCTTCATTGGTCGATATAAAATGTAAACTCGTGGAAAGTACCACATGGTCGCCGTCTGTGCAGGCGATATAATTTGCTGCGACTGCGAGATTCTTGACTGAGGGTAGCTACCAGAATGGTGTAGAAAAACATTTTAATTAGGGACGAGACGATCACAGCCTACATTTATAAAAAATGTTTTAAAGTGATGCTCACAAAAACTTTCTGCCAATCTTTTCCATTTCTTGATGGTGGTCTAGGCTGGGTCATCATTTAAGACTCCTTTTAAAATCCCTTTGCCAATTAATTAAATTCCGTTAAATTGTTTCTGGTTTGGTACTTATAACCCTTGAAAAGAATGTAATTAAATTGAATAAAATAACAATTCAAGAAGTTCAATTTTCAGTCGATTTTCATTACTTGGCGTTCACTAATTTGTTAACGACAGAAATCGTCGTTTTTCTTGTCGTTTTGTGGCGTTCAACGCCTTACAGAATGGCAGTGAAGTTTCTCACATGACGTTCGTCGTACGCCAATAGGTTCCACATGCCGTTCAGTGACAAATGGCGTTCAACGACTCAAAAACGCCACTCGTAATTCCAAATTCAAATTAGCGTTTCATAAATCGTTGTAAACGCTACTCGGAATAAGGGTGAATATAGCGATTTTCAATCTTAGTTCCAACAAGCCTGGAGCAGAAGGCCTTCTGGCCGAGCTGTACTAAGCACCTGGAGATGATTTGGTAAAGAGCATGCATGCACAAATTGGTCGGATGAATGTTTTAACGATGAAAGGAGATACTTTGAACTGCGCCTTAATTTCGCCCCATACGAATAAACCTTTCAGTGCAGTTTTGGGGCAGGAAAACTATCCACCAAATGGTCACATTCTCTTTCTGAGAGGCTCTTAAACTAGCCGACCTCATCCAGTCATTTCATGTACATTATTTTCAAATTTACTTAAATGGCAAACGTTGCGTTTACTATTTTCTTAGTGCAGAAAAGGCTTCAGACTATCGACTGCCAAACACACTTTTAACTACACTACTGCTCGGCTGACTTTGCTGCGCCAACTTAACTCAATACTACAAACATCTAAGCTACCAATAAATGTGAGTATAATACATACATTGGGAGACTTGATTGATGATTGTTCTTGAGGAACAGCAATAGTTCATTAATGAAAAAACATGATTCTTGATCAATTCACTTCCTAAGATAACAAACGGTTAGTAAGTGCATTACCAGATATACTCAGTTTTAATGCACCTTTACAGCGGGTTGTCGTTTCACTCGAGTGTCTCTTGTTATTGACTAAATTAGATTTTGAGACACATCAACACCAATTGCTTTGGTTAAGCCTAGTTTATTAAATCTATTTACAATGAATTGCGCGTCCACTTCTCTAAGTGGAATCTATCGGCGGCCAATAGGCTGAGAGTTCGGCCAGCTTCACCTCAAACAGAAGATCACAGTACTGCTGCAGGAGAACTGAAAATAAAACCAACTTTAGTCTAGATTTCCCTTCCATTCGATGCCACTTACAATTAGGATCCCTCTTCCATTCGTCCAGCAGTTTCTGTCTGCAATTGATCTCCTTAGTGACGAGTGCCCTTTTGAACTTTGTCACATTCTCGTTTAGGCTCGACCAACTCTTCACAATCGATGTTGGTGTGGCTTTCAACTTTGCCTTGAACTCCTTTAGCTTGGGACAGACATCTCCGTTTAGAAGGAACATACCAAAGTAGCTGCAATGAACAGTTGTTGAGAGAATGCAAAACCAATTTCATAGAGATATACTCACCAACACGCCTTCTCACTTAAAGGCATCTCGATTTCGGCGAGTGGGATCTCCCAGGCGGCCTTACCGAACGTCGCATCCACAAAGCAAAAGACTTTTCCTTCCTCTTCGTTGTATTTCGGCAGAGGATCTTCTTTAATCGAACGGATGTTGCATAACCTGGGGACGTATAGAAGCAGCCACTCAGATTCTATTGCTGTAACGCCTCTGATAAAGAGCTTCGTAGAATCGCCGTTTTTCGTTTCGTATGCCTCTTGGTATATCACCCACTCGGGCTGCTTCTTTCTGAGCACCGACGATGAATGCATGAAGACTGGCTCCTCCATATCCAGGCAGTTGTAGGCATATTTCATCTTCCGTTTCTGTTCTTTGTCGCTGATTTCATCGAGTGGAACCTTTCTTGCGACGCGATCGCCCATTCCAGCGAGTAGAATTTGACGCAGAAACTTCGCCTGCTTATCGGTGGGTGGAACCATTTCCGGATCCACGCAGAGATTGACGTTGGTCATGTTCAGATTGATCTCATTGGTGAGTTGTACTCGCAGCTTGCGCACTTCTGATATCGCCTTGTGGCGCAATCCGTTCTCGTTGCAAAAGGTCTGCAGTTCACCCTTGGATCCGGCATATTCCGCAGCCCCTACCGCTCGCAAGAGCACCATTGGATCACCGAGAAGTTCAAAGTTTCCAGTAGCAGCCCACGACTGTCGACGTCGTTGCCATTTATTCATAGCTATGCCGCTGTCTTTCTCCTTATCGGAACCTACTTCAATGAGCAGTTCCTGCACTGACAGAGCTGCCACTAGACACACCGTGTAGGGCAACATATTCTGTTGGTGGCTCAGAGCCAACATTTTTCCGAAACGAGGTGCAACTGGAAACCGCGAAATAACATGTCCAAGTCGAGTAACTGGAGCCACAGACTTTGGATCCTCGGGGTTTTCTTTCGGTCCTAAGGCGCCCAATACAATCAATCTCGTTTCTGCCGCCTGCAGTTGTTCTGCATCTGGAGGCGAGGGAAACGGGAAGTTGATCACTCTGTCGATGCCCATACAACGCATTTGCATCATCAAATCGTCCACGGGCTTCTTCTGGATGTCTGGTGTGCCAAACGCCTCAAACTCATCGTTGTAAACGGCACTGGAGTAAAGACGGTAGCAGTGTCCTGCGCTGGTACGCCCTGCACGACCAGCTCTCTGGTCGGCGGAAGCTTTGCTTGTGAATGTCACAACAAATGCACTAACTCCCGTGATCTTGTCGTAGAGGCGAGTCTTTTGCCGCCCGCAATCCACGACATACTTAATGTTCGGGATGGTCAGTGAGGTTTCGGCCACATTCGTGCTGACAATGCACAATCGGCAGCCTTCTGGTGGCGACTGGAATATCCTGCTCTGTTTTTCAGAGGAGAGCAGAGAGTACAATGGCAGAACCCAAAGCGGTTGCGAGGTTGTCGCGATGTTCTCGTCGTCATCATCCGACTCATCGATGTTTTCTTCATCGGAGTTTGCCAGATCCTCATGTTCGTTATCCAAAAGGTCAGCTTCAGTGTCGTCGCTTGGCAGTTTGTAGTCATCCAAGTTGATCTTGGGCAGGGCAATTTGGGAGAGGAACTTTTTCTTGGACTTCTTTACGTTTTTAATCGCCTTCTTCATGTCAAATTCATCGTCATCGATCTCCTCCTGTTCGGGAGCTGCTGCATCGTTTTCCACCTCCACCATAGGGGTTTTGTTATTGGGCTTGTAGGGAAACATCTTCCGCAGCTTCCTCACTAGATGATTCACCTCCTGCTGTCCAGTGACAAAGATCAAAATTCCACCTTCCGGCAGCTTTGAATGGATTTTCAGCGTCTTTTTGAAGGCCTCGTCCACGTAATTCTCTGCCGTGGTCTTTTGAAAGTGAATTGTTACTGGGAACTGACGAGCTTCCACTTTCAACAGTGGCGGAGGCATCCTAAAAAGCTTGGAATTCTCCAGGAAATCTTCGACTCTCAGCGTGGCCGACATGATTATCAACTTCAGAGGATTGCCCCTCTTCACTCTCAGCGGTACAATACGCGACAGTAGGCCGATTAGGATGTCAGTGTACGCGCTTCTCTCGTGAGCTTCGTCAAGAATTATAACAGAGTACTTGAGTAGCATAAAGTCAGATTCAATCTCTTTGAGGAGCACACCATCAGTCATGAATTTGACTTTTGTTTGATCGCTGACGTTGCCTTCGAAACGAATAAGGTAGGACACCTCTTTCTCGCTTAAGTTCATCTCCCGAGCAACACGCTTTGACATAGAAATCGCCGCCACACGCCGAGGTTCGGTGACTCCAATGAGTTTATGAGCAGCGTACCCAGATTCGTACAAAAACTGGGGAATTTGGGTGGTCTTTCCGGATCCTGTCTCACCAGCGACGATTATAATAGAGTTTTCATTTATTGTCTCCATTATTGTCTGTTCCTCAGCCAGAATAGGAAGTTTCAGGCGAGCTGCTTGAATTTCTGGATCACGATTTACGGGAACGTACACGGCCGGTTTTGATGACACTGGTAGTTTTTCCACCAATTTTGTTGGGTTTTCTTCCTGCTTTAGTGGTTCTTTGACAAGTTCAGGAACTGGAACTTCGTCCTGCTCTCCATCCGACGACTCATCATCCTCCGCCTCCAAGCCGACGATATTGTGATTCACCTTCTTTGCTTTTGACTCTCCATCACTGTCTGTCTCCTCTTCCACATCATTGTAACTCTTTAGCAGTTCCATGCGCTTACGTTTATTTATCCCAGCTATGCTACTAACCCTGCCTGCTCCGGCTTCCTGTAGCTTCTGCTCCTTCTTTCGCTTTTGCTTTGCCAACAGGGCATCCAAGTTACCCAAGTTCCTTACACCAATCGTTTGGATTTGACTAATGGATTGGTACAAGTTCAACTCCTCTTGGGGAATACGCACTTTTTCAAGTCCCTCAATGATCGATGCTCTCTAAAAATGAAAACAACGTTTTTTTTTTAATTCTTCATGTGATCGCACTGCAAATTTTACCTGTTCCTTTTTTCGCTTTTTGCTGACAATCGTCTCCAGTCGTTTTCTCTGCTTCTTGGTCAAGATTTTCGTATGATGCTCGACTTCAATCTTGGTTTTGGTTTTTCGCTTCTTCGAAGGCAACACCAAGGCATTTGCTTCATCATAGCCAGAACTTGTTGCAATCGAATCTCCGAGTTCAAGTTTAATCTGAAATAGCATCAAAGTGATTAGTGGTTTGCTGAAGACTGTGAATGATTTTCTACTTTTTTGATTTCGGAATTATCGACGACTGTCTTATGATTTTGACGAGCTCTAGCATTATGCACTTTTTTACCCATTTTTGTAGGAAATTCTAATATATAATTTTTATTTTAGGAGAACTTGGTTTGTTTTTAGTTACATATCGCACGTGTGATGCAGAATGACAGAAGCAGAGCAAACGAGTTTGACAACTGCGTGCGATGTTTTTTTCGGGCGAGTTCGTTAATCATAAGTGAAACATAACGCTGCACTACCGACAGAGATTCCTGGCAAACACAATAAAGCTGGAGTAAGTTCTTAGTAAAATTGGCATTTTAAAATTTGAATTGAAAAATTTATTACGAGTATCTATACCTACCTGATTGATCGGTGCGGCCCGTTTCCAGGAATTGTATTGCTTAGATTATGTTCTTGTCTAATAGGACAATCCATATAAAAGGTCCAAATGATTGTCGAAAAATAGTGTCGCATCCGTATTTCGATTTTCGAAGACAAATCTAACCGACAAGTTGTCTCGTTCAATTTTCAATAAAAATGCTTGATTGCTTTCTGAATTAAAAAAAACTCGACTAAACGTTTAATATATATTTTAAATTACAGTGAATTTCAATGTGTTTTTATTACATTTCGATTGCAATGCAATAATTATTATGTCCTTAAATTTGCATTTCATTTGCGGACATAAAATAATACTTCAATAATAAAACTCTGCGAATGCGACCACGTACCTACTGAGTAAATTGAAGAAAAAGAGAGAGAAATCCATTTCCCCTCTTACTTATTATTTTTTCGTAACTTTCTACTCGCCGAATTTCGACGTCTGTTCCTTTACTATTGTAGTAAAAATGGAAAAGGCTGTTAAAATGGCAGTGTTGGGGATGAAGTCTCTCTCAAACAGAAAAATTAACGAAAACGTTAGGGAACGCTTTTGTAGTAACTATGAAAAATGACAGATGCATTTTGTTTTTCCATAAATTGGATATGAGTATGAATCCAAGTATGTTAAAGTGTTTTTATAGACTGAACTACATGCATTCGAGAAGAGAAAAAAAGTTACATTATTTTCCCGTCTTCTGATACCGTTTTCATACCAATTTGTTTCTCATATCGCAGGAAATCAAAAGACAATGCAAATAGTCGTTTCAAATCAAATTTCAAATTAACTGCCGATTTTCAGGCGACTGACAGTTGTTTCAAATACTCATGTCGTTTTCCATTGGGCAAAAAGAAGCGTCCGGGAGCGTCCGGAATCAAGAAAATCACTTCTGAAACCGTTCCATTGGCGCAAAAAATACTCTTCTGTTGATTCTGAGGAGAGAATTTCGCTTCTTGATTTGAAGTCAGAATCCACTCGAGAAGCACTTACACAAGTGCATTTTATGTATTTTATACAAGCCAGTTGGCAGCAGCCATACAGTAATTTTTGACGTTTCACCAATACGTGAGTGTAGTCGAGCAGAAGCAGTTTTCTTGTTCCATTGGATGTCATAATGAGTGAATCCTCGAGTGAAACCAATGGAAAACGACATCAAAGAAATTTGTTGAGTAAAAACTAGTAAGATTCCCAATGGAGGGGTAATATCTTGCTCTCTCGATGCCACTCTTTTACGAATTTTTCAAGTTAGGGAACGACATTGAGTAAAAATGCGTAAAAATTCGTAAGATTTAAAAGTAAAGGAACGGACCTAGGCAAAAGGAAAAATGTAAACTAACAACTAAGTGACAGCTTAAGAGTAGAACTCTATTTATTTTCGTCTTCAACGATGTCGGAGGAAGAAGTTGTAATTGAATGTTCTCCTAGAACATATCAGTGCATTCAAGTCGGAATCCACTCAACAAGCACTTACACAACACAAGTGCGATTTATATATTTCATACAAGTCAGCTGGCAGCAGCCATACACAAATTTTTGACGTTTCATAAATGCGAGATTGTAGTCGCCCAGAAACAGTTTTCTTATTCCATAGGATTTCATAATGAGTGAATCCTCGAGTGAAACCAATGGAAAACGACATAAGAAAACCGGTCAGGTACTTATGCACAAAATCTGCGTTTTAAAGATGCCTGGATTGTCGTTGGCTCAATAATTGTTTGCACTTTTGCAGTATCGTCAGACATTCATTTTCCATCCAGCGGTGATTGGATTGAATTTATCCGACGGCCGTCTTTTATTCGGTCTATAGGGTTATTTACATTAGAGCGAACGAACGAATTGATAAAATGTTAGCAAACCCATTTTAATGCATTTTTTATAAAGATAAAATTGCACATTTTACTATTCCAAGTGCAGGGGGTTTCGGTTCGATTTGTAGTAGGTGCACAGCAGGGGGCATTACCTATGTATATGTATGTTTTGAACTGCAAATACTTTTTGGGCTTTATTTCCATCTGGGCGTTATGCTGTTTTGGGTGTTAAATCCTTGGGTGTTATTGCATAGCGCCTTTGAATTTAGCGTGCGATTTGCTTATTCTATTCCGTACTATACAGCGGTATGTTTTTGAGAAACGCTCTTTATATAGCTATTCTTATAAACTTCGACCACTGCACTATTCCTGATAGTTTAAACTTTGGAAATATTGTATATCGATCTTTAACTTACTACCAAACATTTTATTATAGCTGTTAACTTATTAAGGAAATAAATTAATGTCCCGTAAAAATTTGATACATATAGGCCCCTATTGTGAGTGTCAATAGTTGATCGTTGATCGACAACTGTCGATCGATAGACAAATGTGTTTGTCGATTGCGATTGATATTTGTCGATTTGACAGTCGCTTGAAGTCGATTACAAATGTCTGGTCGACGCTTTCTCTTGGAAGTGAAAAAAAATTTGTGCGTACGAATAGCTAAAATAAATCGACGCAATCGACAATTGTCGTGACGATCGTTGATCGACAATCACAATAAGGGCCATAGTCACTGATTTCCGAAAATCCAGAACTTGGCATGATCTATGTGGTTGCAGACCATTTTTCAAAAACCTTATGCTTCGAGAAAGGGTTCTCTACGAAGATCCCTACCAGAGAAGCATGGGTAAACAACTGACCACCAAACTGTAGATACCTATGCCAAACCCCTAGTTTATTCGAGGCAGAGCTCCACGCCAATCAAAAAAGCGCCAACCACCGTCAAAAAACTGTTATCAAAGATGTTTACATCCATATATTCGCAGACAGTCAAGGAGATATGAATCCCCTCAGCCCAACTATCAATAAGTCCAAATCGATTTTAACACAGTGTTTAACACCCTTCAAAGTATTAGCCTCGCGAATAGAATTAAACTATGGGGGGTTCCTGCCCATGAGGGCTTTGGGGATACGAAAAAGCCCACAAATTGGCTTTTGGAGATTCAGAAACCACTATACTCCCAATTTTTTAATTCTGCATATAATTTCAATGGGGCCAGGATAAGGAGATTGTGCTGACCACATTCATGACTGCAATCGGGTTTTAATTAAGCTAATCTTTTACAAGTTTTGTGGTATGTTTAGAAACCTTGCCATGTTGGAAGGTCCATTGCAATGGCATGAGGAAGAATTAAACTTTGAAGGATCTCTCGGTATGTGTAGGTAATGATCCAATATATGTACCTATACCGCAAATGTTGAAAATAGATCTAACTCCTTGACGACTAGAAAAACATCCCTAAACAATAATATTTCCTGCTTCGTGCTTTATTGTGTCCCTTATGAAACGAGAATTAGATCGCTGTCCTTTTGGCATACGTAGAATGTCCGAAAGTTTTCATTTCTTAAATAAATTACCAGTTACATTAAAATTCGAAGACCGATATAGTTAATTCAAAAAATAAAAATAAAAATTAAGCTAGAAAAATATAAGACGATTTTTGAATTCTCTACAGGCTCCGCGAAATAAGACCCCAGGAAATAAGGCCCCAGAAAAAAAATGAAATAAAGCCCCAAAAAATTATACGGGAAACAACAACAACGATTTTTAATAAAATTTTGGGTGTTATTTCCTTTTTTGGGCCTTATTTCCTAATGAAAATGAAATAAGACCCCAAACGAAAAACGAAAGCGTATGGGGGGCA
Organism: Cheilosia scutellata; assembly: GCA_955612985.1. NCBI lineage: Eukaryota > Metazoa > Arthropoda > Insecta > Diptera > Syrphidae > Cheilosia > Cheilosia scutellata. Next base: position 68,342,818 of record OY015311.1, read on the forward strand.
TCGTAAAAAACGCCTTATATTAAATGATGAACTAATCACATTCTTGAGTTCTAAAGATCGTCCTCTTCAACAAAGTTCAATAACCAGGTCAAAAAGAGTTAATATGGCAACAAAATGATAGGTATACACCTGCCTACCTACCTTATTGGAGGCGTTCAAATTTCTAGTTCAGTTACCTCCAGTTTACAGTGAAAGTTTAACCTGAACTTGTCTTGTCTTTTCTTCCAATGAACACTAAAAACAGAACGTCAAATATTTGTGTTTTTGACAATCGGTAGCTTTGAAATTGAAATGTCACCGTGTCAAGTGATCTGAGGTTTAAACGGCAGAATACTATCGTTTAACTTAAACTACAGAATGAACTCTGTTTAAGGTTTAAACGAAACTGTGAAACCGAATTAATTGTTGAACTGAAGGTTAAACCAAAAGCATAGTTTAAACTTCCACTGTGAAACTGAGGGTAATTCTGACAGCTAGCTGATGACGTGATGGGTCTGAGTTTTTATTGTCCTAGATTGGTCGCATGAACAGATTACTTTTCAGTTATCTTTTGTTAAGGGATAGCTACTAAATCTAGTCAAGTATTTATCCATTGAGTAGGTACTTATTTAACATTTTGACGTTAATGAGCAATGAGTCCAGTCAAATCTAATCGACTTAAAACGACTATATGTTTACTCTTGAATAATATTCCTATGATTAAAGCATTTTAGCCTGACAGATGTCAGTCTTGCTAATAATTTATTTGACGTAGGCTCATATTGTTTTCTTTCGTTTACTTTTTGTTGCATGATTTGGCAATTTGACGAGCACGAGCTAATTGTAAATAAACTTTTCCATGCAACCGTTATTTTACTACACAAAGTATAAATAAATGAATGCTTCCACTTAGGAGTTGATAAAATCCAGTCAACTATGTTTGAGAGCCTAAAAGCAGCAACAGAATTTCCATGGAATAAAAATATCCCAATAACGCCTGCTCTACTGTTGTGCACATAGTAATTTCCCAAAAACATGCAATCCACAAACGAAAATCCCCATTCGAACAGAGATAATTCGAAAAGAATCTCCAACCGATTCTCCACTCCTACCAACTGCCATCATCCAGCTCAATGAACCAAAAACAAAAAAACACATCCCTTTCGTCCTTCGAACAAATTGTGCCCTCTTCACTTTCAAACAGCTTCCACAGCCATTTCCGTTGCCCCTTCCTTTCCTCTGCATTAGCACCGTCCACCCCCGCCACAGTCCACAAGCCCACCACAACGCATACGCACCACCGACATTCATGTCTTTCTCTACAAAAATTCTCGAACAGCGAAAATTTCGAAGATTCGAACTTAATATCGGTCGGCGGAGTTTTTATTTAGATTTTAAGGTAGACATTAATCGGAACGTTTCAGTGTATCGCAGTATCGTGTACAGTTGAAGAACCAACAAAGTGCAAAACCAAACCGAAAAATCATCCAAAAAACAAGATAAAATCATTTTTTCCAAATCATATCCGTTAGACTCGGTTGTGGTTTTACCATGTAAAAGCCTAAATAGCTCAAGATTTTCATATCCATCTACGAACCAGTGAACTTTTTGAACGTAAATTTCGTTTCGTTTTTTTCATTTCGTACACATCCGCAGTGGGTATAGAGAGAGTACTAGGCAGCAAGATACTTTAATTTAGGGGTGTGCCTGGTAGTTTCGATTTTTTTCTCTCGACGCGAACACAACTCATCTCAAACGGGTCGTCGGAGTTTTTCTAAATTTGCAAATTTTCAAATCAAAAAAAGAAATATTCGTGAGTTTTAACAGTGGAATTAGTGCACAAAAGATAAAGAAAAACTGCAAGAAAAGAAAAAAACCAGCAAAATGTCGTCATCTGCGATATACTTTGTTACGTGCTTGATGGGCTTTGTGTTCGTAAGCAGTTTACAGGTAAGTTGAAGAAGTAGTTTTGCGTATTTTTTTTTTACAAATGTCAAGTGGGTCTAATTAGAATTCTAACAAGTCGGATGAATTATAAGTATTTAGGGGTTACAAGCTAAGAGGAAAAAAGTTGCATACTTAGAACAAAATATGAGGACGTTAGTACGCATGTATCTCAGGTTACAGCAGAGGGTTCGCACCTATTGTTTGTGTATTTGACAAATCAGTTTCAATTGTGGAAAAATGTATATAGAATCGGGTAGGAAAAAAAAAATATACCAGAACTAGTCAGTCGAAGGATATCGATCTCCGTACAAGAAAAGAAGAAGAAGAGGTAGCAGAAAATCGACACTTTAAGGAATTCCCCATACACAAAACGCCACCACCTATACATGCAGTCAGTGATTCACCGCACTCACTCACTTATACATTACACATTAGCAGCATTTTCTTGTTGAAAGGCAACCCCAACACACATTTATTCATCACCACCCTCACCCCCTCAGACCCGAGAGAGAGGTTACAACAGAGAACAAAAACGGGCCACCAGCAAAGCAACCATACTCTGTGTATACAGGTACACCAAACGCCACTCAGGCAATAGCAAAGCATAGCAAAAGCAAAGCAATAGAGTAGTATGTGGCAGTAGCAGCACCTTGTGCTGAGAAAAACCCTGCCAGCTATTTATTTTGGACCTATAGATACTTGGGCCGTACTAAGGACCGTTTTTGAAAACATTTCATTTAAATCCTACACACTGATGTGGTGGCTGCTATTTAGTTTAGGCCTCCCGTCCCCCCAGGCAAAACCCCCAACGAACGAAACGAAACGACACAGGACACACCATGAGAGAGCAGCCAACATTTTCCAAAAGGATACCTACCTAGAGAAGTTCATCGGATGGCTGCACGAGTAGCTTGTAGGCGAATGGTGTTTTTTTTTTACTTTGCTTTTTTTTTGTTTTTCTTTTTTCAATTTTCTGCTCTTCTCAGCGTATAGATACTCAATTAGTCGAGATAATTGAATTTCAGAGATATTTAATGGGATGTATGCTAATGACTGTAAATTCCATTACACTCGTTTGTAATGAATTTAATTGCATTTGCCTATTGCCTGGTGTATACGAGTATGAGTATCTCGTAAAATTTAGGGGAGTAGACGCCTCCTTTATGATAAAAGATACTTTTGCGACTAGGTGGCTTCGGCTTCGGCTTCGGCACTTCCACGCCACTTGATTCAACTTTTAAACAAATAGTTGTATGGCTCTGGTGTGGGGAGAGAGCTGAGGAAGGACACACACTTTAATTGGCAAGGATATTCCCATATTGCTTGTAGCCAATGTGCTTGCGCACTCTTGCATAACTTCGTTTGGTGAGTCACCCAAGTCACTACGGTACACAGAGCCAGGCCAGGATATTTCATTAGTCATACACAAAGCAGAGAAAGAAACCAACAGAAAAAAATAAATGTGCAGACTTTTTTCGAATTCCCTTCATCGTCATCCACACTCTCTCGTATATCGTCGTATCCGCTTTGTATTCTCCTTTCTCTTGGGAGGAATTTCTTTTCCAAAGTCTGTGTGAAAGGACTCTAGCACTGGCTCTGTGCAGAACAAAGGACGTTTAGACGGCATGCCTTTGTTTTTTTCGTTTACTATTATACCATACATCGATCAAAAAGTAAATGTCAAAACGAAGAGACAAAGGATTTTGGAGTATGCCGAGGGGTTAAACGGGTTTAAATGGAGAAGAAAATTCGTAAAGTTTCGAAAAAAAAACTTTTCAATTGGATTAAACCAAAGTCTTTGTGAGTGCAGGGAATTTTTTTTATTCAATTTGTTTTTTTTTTTCATTTTACAGATCAATGACCTAAGTCACAAAATTGGTATAATGAATCGAATCCTTTTTGTGTTGCCATAACGACGTTTTAGGTGCCAACAACAACAACAAAAAAAAAAATTCCCCATTTCGCCATGAACATGAATTTGTAATGGGCTCTATCGATTGCCTTGTATCTACGTCAAGCTTGTGTCCAAAACATTAAATATCTCGAGGTTAGGTACCTACTTAACTATCCTCAAGGAGTAAACGCTGCTGCTGATTACAATCTTTATTTATATCTTGAATTTCATGGTAATTTAGCTTGGAGGACGATTTGGTTTATAGCCAATAACGTACGAGTATACTGGTTAATGTATAACACCTGTCAAGAGGGCGGTCTAAAATTAATTTCCTGAGCATATTACATTGTTTCAAAGGACTATACAGTGTCCAATGTATACGCGAATGTATACAACAACGACAGCAATGACAGTGGAAAAAGAGATGCTACCTACCACACCCAATCTCACGTGGGCTATATATTGAGAAGAATACAAATTTAGGACACTTTTCGTGGCAGTACATGTGGTTGGGAATATTGTTAAAAAAAGCCTTTCTCATGGTTCACGTTTTTTCTTCTTCTTTTTTTTGAGCCTGACTATAAGGAGTAACTTTTTAGGGAGGCTGAGTTTTATTTTTTGTTGCTCTGAAAGGCTTCTGCTCGTGCCAATAGATGATAGATTGGTTTAGTTATTGGATGACTTTCGAGGAAGTTTTCAATTTACAAAAACGTGCGATATGTCATTTGCAAACGTGCCTGTAATCAGTCTCTGTGGATGTTTTCAATGTTTGCAATTCAGAAAATAATCGTTTAATGCATTAAGGCGTCTTTTGGGTAGGGCATGTGGGAGGCCGATGTCTATAGACGTCCACTGAACTTGTAAGAGATGACGTAAAAGCAGACAATGACAGTCGAAGTAAAAATAAAATGTAATAGGCTAATGACGCACTTTTCTATACAATATTGCACCACTCTGTCAATATGATGTACGAGTATTATAGCAAACACGTTACAGCCAGAGAAAATTATAAGGTCTTCTGCAATAGACAAGATAAATATGAAGACTATAATGGAATTTGATCAGACGTCATATATTTTGAAACTAGAACAACCCGTATAAAATCGACCAATTTGTCAATTGGTTGGACCGATTTGTCAATTGACCAAGTGACTACCACTTGTGCCAACTTGGCGATCTAAGTCTAAGTAGAACGCAGAAGACCAACCTTACAGGCTTCTTCGCCTTTTCATTACCACTTATTGCGATTCAGGCCTTTTTTTTAAGGGTATTCTGGAACATTCAGACTCGAACTCCGGTCAATTATATTGTTTGTTTCTGCGATGGCAGAAATTGCCTAAAACTCCGACAAGGCACTGCAATCTATGAACATCAATCCTGAAACATAGGTAGTTAGGAACTGTCGCACAATGCTTAAAGCATTATGTAGTCAACACCGACTGAGACTGTTCTGGGTAGCAGTACATTGCGGTATACAGTTGGAAACTAGCAAGTTGATGAGCTTGCAAGAAATGTCAAGCAATTGGTAGGAAGAGAGGATGTGGATACTAAACCGCACCTCCATGCATCAGAAAAGGCACTATTACAATGTGAATACCAAATGAAGCCGACTTGAGGTGGTCAAACCTCACCGTATACACAGTATCCAAAGCAATTCGTCTTCTTCACGATTGTAAAAGTTCGAGGGGAATTCTTAAACTAGGCACGAAATAAAAACTTTCTCTCTCATATTCCTTTTTAGTCTAACCGAAGCTAAGTGTGAAATACACTGTTCTAGACACATGTACGTATACAGAAGATAAAATCAATTCGGATTGTTCATTGCCAAACAATTGAGGGGTGACACTGTGATGTAGATTCCTAAAGAAAGGAAAACTAGTACGCACTGGATTTTCTTTCCGAAACAAGCAGAATATCGCCATTGCCTCGTGTCTTACAGTAAGTTCGAAAATGTACCCCATATATCTTATTCTCCTACATCCAGCGCAACAGATCCATAAGGAACTGTTCTCACGACTTTTCGCTTGAGTGAGTCTTGGTTTTGGGACTAATGGAAGGGATGAACGTTTTTTGCTGTATCCGACCTAAAAGACAGCTAGGTACACTTCGCCATGACTAAATACCTAGGGCCAACTCAATATATCGCCCTATTGTTCACCCCGACCTAGGGTTTTCATTGTCAGTGTATCGAACGCGCCCAGTGCGCACTAGGGACCTGATGGCACCATATAGCTCTCATAGTTATGCCTCTATGTCTTGAAAGGTGTAGAAGCTGTTATTCTAATCCTAGCCATATTATCCTAGGTTAACTTGTGCGAATGCGAAATTACCCTACGTATTCCCATTAGGTGTTTTTCTTTTTTAGTTCAGAGCTCAGCTCCGAACAGAGCTCGAGCATTATGAGCGCGCTCTGAACCGAGCGTGCTCGGAGTGTTCTGATCTGATTTGTTTATGAAACACACTTGAGCACATAGCTGTCATATGGTTGTTTATTAATACTTATTTATTAAATTTGGTTTACCTTCTGTGCCAGAACAACAAGTGTCGTCCACCAATTCAACTACTTTGTTTATCCAGTTTTTTTTTCTGTCAAATGTGACTGTAAAGTATAATCACCTTTTTACTCAGTGTGCTCAGTCAATTTATTCTGAACTCGTAGAGTGCGCTCTGAACGTGCTCTAAACATTCTCTGAGCGAAAAAAGAAACACAAAATCTGAGCTCTGATGTCTGTGAGCTAAAAGAGAAACACGAACTTTTTTTTTGACAGTTCACGCTCGCTCTGAACTAAAAAAGAAAAACGCCTATTGTTGATGTTGGGAGTACATATTTCATTTTGGCATTTAAAGTCGACATAGCTCTTATCAATTAGATGTAAGAGCTACGCACTTACATCTAATTGACATGTACCACAAATGGTAAGAGTTCGACCATAATAGTTTGACATTAAATTGACATGTCGTTTTAGTAATCTAGCGGTCTATGGAACACGGGCAATAATTGGGCGGATAGCTTACTCAGATGGGACCGAAAACCGATTTTTTAAAAATATATTTTCAAGGCCTAATAAAATGTATATCAAATTTCAGTACAATCTGTCAACTAGCTGTCAAGCCAGCTTTAAACTTGTGAAAATATGTAATAACTAAAAAAAAAACAGTTTCGTTCACATCAGAATAAATTCCTCATCAAAAAGAGCGCATTTCAACGTCGCGTTTTACCACCGAGTTGTAATAAACTGCAATACATAAACTGTCATACATAGCACGCTTTCAACGTCGCGTCGGGTTGTTGTAAAAAATATTAAAAATTATTTATTCAATCAGTATTGACGTGGTGCATTGGAAGCGATTTTGTTTGGTGTCATAAAATGGAAATATTAATTAAATGTTCGGGTGACCAAATAAAATATATAAAAATTATATGTATATTTAAAGGGGGAGATATGTAGAGACAATGTAAAAAAAAAAAAAACAATTTAATGACAACGGTAAGCATATAGTTTTTGTATTTATTTTGTTCAAACTTGGAATTTCTGAGAACACAAAACGCATAAGTATCATATAACCCAGTCCGCAGTCGCCTAATGATAGCTATCTCCTGTTTGACGTCGCGTCGTCTAACGACGGCGCGCGGTTCACAGACGGTTCTAAGACACTGGAAGGAGTGAGCGCCGGAGTCTTTTCAGAGGAATTGAATATGGGCCTCTCCTTCTGTCTTCATAAACTACCGTGTCTTCAAAGCCGAAATTACAGCTATTCGTCAAGCTACTGCATGGCTGTCTAAAGGAATATAGTCATATACATTGACAGCCAAGCTGCAATCAAATCCCTAATATCCAGCGAAATAAGATATAAGGCGATGGAAGATTGCCGCGTATCTTTTAACGCGATAGCTGGACAGTACAACCTCACCCTTTGCTGCGTTCCTGGTCACTGTGACATCACAGGGAACTGTGCAGCAGACGAACTAGCAAGGCGAGGCTCCTCTGGCGTGCACATAGTATAAGTCTGCACAACGTGTATGTACCACACTCCCACGCTAAACAAATAAGTCACGTGGACGTAGCAAGCAGAGCTGGGTTCAGATGGAAACATCTAGGATACTGCGATACTGCTAGACTCACCTGGCCAGTTCTAGACACAAAGCGATCCAAGGATCTTCTTCGACTTAAAAGGTCTAGCATCTCAAAAGTCGTTAATGTCATCTCCGGGCACTGCATATTAGGGCCAGTGTTGTTATAAAGATTTTTTCTAGATCTTACAAATTTCGGTTTCATATCTTAACTCATCTTAAATGTGAGTGAACAGTACCTAAATCGCAAAAACGCATCAAATTTTGAGATTATGGCATAAATTCATGAAACAATACCAACCAAGTAAACAGGTTCAATGTAGTCAAACCATTTTATATCGCGGCATGTCAAGGTTTTATTTTCTTCGAAAATAGGTTAATAAGTAGAGTGTTTCATAAGGTTATAAATGTAGTGCGAGTGCACATATTATATAATCTCCAGGTTAGTGAACTACAAGTTTGAACGCAATAATAAAAAATGAACAAATTTTGGAAAGACCAAAATTGGGTATGTATCTACCCTATTCTCTAGTCAAATTATTCTAATTTTAAAATTTACCTAATTATAAATACAACCCATAAAGTGAAGTGATGGCAATATTTTTAAATTTTCGTTCTTAAGAACTGAGTTTGAACGCCATATTATTTCAATGCAGAATTTCATTAAAATCGTTAATTTGTATTAACATCGTTTTTCCGACATTGAATCAGTTTGTGTTCATCTGCTAGGAGTGTTATAAAAAAATAAATAAATAGGTAGCGCAACAGGCGTGTAGACACCCTAGGCCTAGCTTCTCACAACCAATCGTTTTGTCGTACCGTGTAATGTACATAATATATTTCGACGCGGCATTTGGCAGACATTTTTTGAAGCCAAATTGAGACTTAGAAATTGTACAGAGAGAATTATTTACCATAATTCAGTAACTCGATGCTGTGCAAGTCTGCGACTTCGAGATTTGCATTATAGTTTTATAGTATCATGAAACAGCTTTGTATTTATTTTAAACATTTGTAGGCAAATAACGTTTTTAGAAATCATTTAGAAACACTTCTGTTTTTTTTTCAGTACCTACCTTAATCTTTTTGAAAAGTAACATTTCCCGCTTTGAACTTATTTTTGGATCGATATCCTTAACAATTTCCCCAAACTTTTAGCGTAATAAGCTCTACCGTACTAGGTCAAAAGCACAAGCCTGTCATTTTTAATGTACCTATTCAGCAAACTGACAAACTGTTTGGGAATTGCATTTAAAAATGCAACTGATTCAACTACATAATTGTAACAAAATGTTGAATTGTACTCTACGAATCTTCAACTTTTCACGGCTAATTTAAATCGGACTCCGCAGGCGTTAAAATTTAGAAAAATTCTGTTCAGAATCGCCGATTCCAGAGGGCCCTCGATATTACTTACATACGAGTATATACCTAACTTAATGACAAGAGCTAATTCAGAAAAGATTTTCAGAATTTAAATTTAAATTTAAAGTTAAAATCTTAACATATCTTATTGTAATTCTACAAATCTTAAAAAATGCTCTAAAAACGAGTGAATATCTTCTCATCTGGAAACCTCCTCAATATCTTAAAAAATAAGATAATTAAGATCATATAACAACAGTATATTAGGCAGACACGCGCAAAAGCTCGGTCTGCCCAGCAGAAGCTGCAGAGATGAAGAAGAGGATGAACGACCGAAACACTATTGGCGCGAATTGTCAAAGTTTATTCGCAACCCACAACATTAAACCGCGTTCCACAAACTAGCGAATAAAAAATTGTTGGTAAAAATTTATGACTGAAATTCGCGAACTCCGGCGATCAAGAAAAATGTTCATGTAAATGGACTGTCAAAACTTGCCACCAACTTGTTCGTCGGTCGCTCTCATGTGAATAATCATTTACATAAGAAATGTTGCCACAAATTCCCCACAGAAGAGGGCCGCTTTCCAATTAGCGAGAAACATTATTACTCCAGTTTCCAAAGTGTAAACAAATACTGCATAGTTCTAGGTGTATATTTTTTATGAATAAATAAAACCATTTCTCAATAGGTTTAAACAACTTCAATAGAATCGTGGTGATGGCTAACATCACATTTTCTGTTAAATTTTTAATCTAAACCGTAATATAGACTCTCATATCGCATTATAGGGAAATCAAAGAACTTCTAAGGATGACTTTTTCGGTGGGAAAAAAATCATTGAAAACATTAACCGGATACAATTTGGTAAAATAAACCCACAACAATGTGATGTGACACGTTTTCTTGCTTTTACCACCCACAACAACTTATTCCCACGTGTCACCAATTCCCATCGAAAGAACCTGCCTTACCTAGTACCTCTTTTGTGTGCAGCATTCACGGGACTTACGTTTTCATGGTTCGTGTGGGATTAAGATCTAGTTTCCTTATTATTCATTAATTTCGCATGACCCAGACATCTTGTGCACAGTTTTGTGTTCAACCCGCGTACTACTTCCACATCGTTGGCTTCGCCATTATTCTCCTGACATACTAATCTGCATTCTGTACAATGATATTGCAACCTAACTATACCATAAAACTGTATAACTCTGGTCAAGCGAATAAATAAATTTTGTGATAAATTTTATGGACATACGAGCAGTTAAATAAAAGGCACGAATTGGATATAAATTATCTGTGGCGGAGTTTGTTTGCTCATTTCTGGAACCACTTGTAATGATGTTTAACTTTTCCATTGGTATTTTCCTTTGGAGAATTTAATGTTGGAAGGAATGCGAGTAGGTACCATAAGCAACTCTTTGCAGGGGCGTAGCGAGGGTTCGAGCCGTGAAGGGGGGGGGGACACTCATTGAAATGCCGACTTATTTCAGGAACTTGCCGGCTGTATAGAAATCATGAAAATCGGCCCAGCGGTTATCGGGTTATATCTAACGTCAACGAGTTTCACTCCATAGAAGATGTTTTTTGTATGGGAGACGCCACGCCCCTTTGTCCAATTTTGACCAATCTTAACAGGAACACCCCTGGGCTAATACCTAAAGAACCATTCACATAAGACCGACCAACTACCTACGATCGAACGACTATTCGCAAGTTTTGACAGCCCGTTCACATGAACACTTTTATAGGTCGCGGCAGTTCGCGAATTCCAGCCATCAGTTTTTACCCTCAATAACTAGTTTGAGGTTAAGTTCGAACGAATGTTTTATTCCCTAGTTTGTGGAACGCTAATTAAATGATGTGGATTGCGAATAAACTTTGACAATTCGCGAAGAAGAAGGGTGTTTTCGTTCCCGGCAAAAAGTTTGTAATTCGAAATTTCGTTATTTAAACTGTTTATAAACTTATTTTCTTAATACATTTTGATGGGATAATTAATTATCCTCCTCTTGGCCCAAACACACGTTTGCCAGGAATTGTTAAAGTTCGCAATCCACATCAATAAGCCGCGAACTAGCGAGTAACACATTCCTTCGAATTTAACCTCAAATTAGAAATGCCAACCGTCCTTTTAAAATCGAATCTAAACTCGCTAAATTTTAAGGATTTCAGTCGGCAAATTCACCGATGCCGACCGTCCTTTTTGAAATCGAATGGAAACTCGCTAAATTTTAAGGATTTCAGTCGGCAAATTCACCGATGCCGATTGTCCTTTTTAAAATCGAAAGGAAACTCGCTAAATTTTAAGGATTTTAGTCGGCAAATTCACCGATTCACCGATCTTAAGGAGTTCAGCCGACTTTTGTATACATTCACAAGTTTAAAAACCTATACCTAATGGAAATCCAAATTAAGACTTAATTTTTGAAAATTGATCGTTGATTTGCTAACTCTTGAAAAGCGGGGGGGTTTTTTTTTTTCCTCTTTCTGGCATTCTGGGACAATAGTCCCAAGCAATAGCAAGGAATTAAACAACAATAGATTATGTACTTCTATGATTTACAGGTTCATGTTAGCACTTGTGTTGTAAAGCTACTACCTCTGCGTAATACATTTTGTTCAAATATTAAGGGCGTTTCTTATAATTTGTAACACACCAAATTCCGAGATCGGGACAATAACAAGTTGCCGCTATTATATTAAAAATATTTGCAGACTTTTAGGCTGCTTTGTCGTGGTAATTGATATGGTTTCGAACCGAACGCGATAGTTATGCAAGCTCACAATTTAAAAAAAATTATTTTAGAAATAATAGCTATTGTGAACTACCGAACTACTTAAATTTAAAGTTGAAAATAAAAATTGTTATTAAGGACTAGCTATTGTTTTATTAGGTCAAAAGTTAATTTTTTATTTTAAGGTCTAATTTTGTATTCGTATTTTTCGTACCTTATACTCCAGGTCCAGGCAAGGTTAGAGAGAATAGAAATGACTGCTCAAATTCTGAAGAATGAATTTAAAATGGGAGTTAAATTATGTACCTATGTAAGGGAAAATTCGTGATGTTTCTCAACATTGTCAATTCGATTGAGCTATAAATTCATTGTTCTGTTTCATCCAGAATCTGAGCAAATATATTCGAAAACAATTGTTCTGAGCATATACACTAGGGTGTGTCATATTTTTGAACTTTAGAATTTTAATGTCTAATAGTTTTCAAAAGTTGCATTGCTGAGTTAAAAGCAAAACTACATTTATAGTTTTTATTTTGGTTAGTACTTTTGGCTCCCTCAATGACCTTGAAATTTCGAAAAAAATGTTAGGCAACATGCTATTGGTGCGCTATTTTTTTAAATCTATATCCAAAACTAAAGTTAAGCCATGCTCAAATAATGTAAATGCATTAATTTTTATACTGTTTGTTAAATACCAACACATTTAAAATGTAAATATATTTAACAATCGTTCTGTACACCAGTAAACGTATTTCGAGTAATACAATCTTTTAATATAATATAAAAAAGACTGCCGTCTGCTTGATGGGTTTGTATTGACCCAAAGAACAAAATAGGGGGAAAAATTGGACAAAGAGGCTTGGTACCTTCCATAAAAAAAAACCGAACCAATTTAACTCAAATTTTCAGACCATCTGAAGTATTTATCCGGGAGTTATTTTTTCTGTGATGTTTGGTCAAAATTGGACCAAGGGGCATGGCACCTCCCATACAAAAAAAAAATATTGCAAACGCTTTTTCCGATATTTCCAAAAGTAATCGGTCGATTAAGCTAAAACTTACACAATATCGGTTAGGAAGTGAAAGGTGCACACTGCACATGGATCAAAAGTTTTCGAGTTTTCCGATAGATGACGCTGAACACCCAAATCTTAAAATTACATTATATCTTGATATTTGCGACAGCTTTAGCTTTGAAATTTGGTAAATAATAGTTTATTGCCTTTAGAAAGCATTAAAAAAACTATTGGTGGGATCGAGAAAAGGGGCGTAGCACTTCCAATAAAAAACTGCAAACGTTATTGCTCGACACTCATGGGAGCTGAAGTTTTAAATTTAAAACATTGATGTAGATTGACGTAATAAATAATAAATGCATTAAGCATAAAGCAATTTATGTTTAACGATTTCAATTATTATTTTTTTTACAAAAAATGACATTAAACATTATCTGAACAATAAAGCAACAAAGTACCTACTAAAAAACATTTTTTCCGAAACTTCAGCTGGTTTGAGGGAGCCAAAAGTTCATAGAAATCTTAAAATTTTGTTTATTTATTCTGAAGCCTAAGATCCCAATTCAATTTTTGCCAGGTATTAGATTAAACAATTAACAACTTTTTTTTTCGCCATATTATAAAGTGACACACTCTAATATACACAACACACCAACACTGTGTGGATTAGAAATGTAGCCTTGATTACGTTACGCGGAGTTTACGACGATTTAAGAAAACTCCAATTTTAATTTAGAATTACGAGTACGACGAAAGTCATGTGAGAAACTTGAATTGTTAATTTATTCAAATATGTAACTAAATTAAATCAGATTCTTTTCATCAATTTAATAGTTTGGTGAAATTGATGGAAAAAAATACTTCGTTGGCAAAAGGATTTTAAAAGTATAGTCTTAACGCCCAGATCGAGCAGAGCATCACCTTAAAGCTTTCATTGAGTGTGGGCTGTGCTAGGCCTAAATTAAAATGTTTTGCTACACCCTTCTGGTAGCAACCTTCAGCCAAAAATCGCACAGCAAGTTATATATCGCCGGAACTGACGGCGACCGTGTACTTTCCACGGTTTTTAAGATATAAACTGAACATTAATTTCGAAAAATATAAACTGACACCATCATTTATCTGTCTGTGCTGTGGATCAGCTGGTTTGGATCGTATGTGGAATATGAACTACTTAAGGACCATTCACATGAGAGCGAACAACATCGACGAACGAACGAATAATCGCAAATTTTGACAGTCCATTCACATGAACACTTTTCTAGGTCGCGGCAGTTCGCGAATTTCAGCCATCAGTTTCTACGCAATGTCTAGTTTGAGGTTAAGTTCGAACGAATGTTTTATTCGCTAGTTTGTGGAACGCGAATGGAATGATGTGGATTGCGAATATACTTACACAATTCGCGTCAAGGGTGTTTTCGTTCGCGGCAAAAAGTTTGGAATTCGAAATTTCGTTATTTAAACTGTTTCTAAACTTGTTTTTTAACACATTTTGATGGGATATTTAATTATCCTCTTCTTGGAATAATAAAATGTGCAATTTTCTGTTCATAAATGCTCAAAAAGTGGTTTGTTCGCATTTCATCAATTCGTTCGTTCGCTCTCATGTGAATGGTACTTTAAGGACTATTTACATAAGAGCGACCAGCTACTTACGAACGAACAAATATTACCAAGTTCTGACAGTCCCTTCACATGAACAATTTTATTGGTCGCCGCAGCACGCGAATTTCAGCCATCATTTTCTACTGAACATTTTTAATTTGAGGTTAAGCTTGAACGAATGTTTTATTCGTTCGTTTGTAGAAAGCGTTTTAATGTTGTGGATCGCGAATAAACTTTGACAATTCGCGCCAAGGCTGTTTTTGTTCGCGGCAAAAAGTTTGGAATTCGTAATTTCGTTGTTTAAACTGTTTTTAAACTTCTTTTCTTAATACATTTTGATGGGATAATTAATTATCCTACTCTTGGAATAGTAAAATGTGCAATTTTCTGTTCATAAATGCATCAGAAGTGGTTTGGTCGCATTTTATCTATTCGTTCGTTCGCTCTCATGTGAATGGTCCTTTACTGATGACGTCGTAGCCTGTAGTCGAAGTTATGGAATAAGTCTTGCAAAACGAACCGCCTCAAATAACAACAAAAGCAAATGTCCTGAAAGTAAAACGCCACTCGGAATAATAATATAAGGTAAGGGTAATTGAAAAGGCTCTTTCAAAAAAAAAAAAAAAACACTCGGGCGTATGTTCAACGCACTCTTTCACCACACACAATATGTCAAATAAAGCTGTCAAATATGATTGTCACACGGAAATGTTTGCATTTTTGTAAAAATAAAACTTTAGCTGGTAAATCTGACATCGAAAAACATTTGTGGTCTTTGAAACACAAAAAGGCATTAACGGTAGCATCAACCATCGCACACGTTGGCCCAATTTTTTGCTTCGACAACCGATAATAACATGCGTGCGAATGCGTGTGGGATACCACGTCATAAAGGCGAACCACAGAATTCAGTCCTCGCAAAAGAAAAAAATCTGAGGGCAAGTATGCTTCCAAAAATCGCAGACAGAATCGCAGTCAGCCGATGTTAGTCTGATGTCATGCAGTTCGCTAAATTTAGCAGAATTACTGCTTAACTTACTCTTTTCGAATAAAGTAATAAAAAGTAGATGAACTGGATATACTGAAATTATATTAGATTTTAGTGGAAAAAAACCGTTTATACTGGATTTTATCCAGCAAGAGTTGGTATCATTCGAGTAGAGAAGCACGAGTAAGAAATTACCTTAACCAAATTGAAAAGCTCAACTGGTGACGCTTGTTAGTTGAGGCCCTGATTCCTTTTAAATTGAAGCGCCGCGCCAGCCGCCCGCCCAAGAAGAATATTATGTATGTATGTATGTATGTATGTATTAGAGACATTAGCACAGGCCTCGGCCCTCATTGAAGCTAAGCTCTGGGCCTCCGGGTATCGTAGAATAGCGCCAATACAAATGGACAAACTAAACCCGTAAATAAGCTGATTGAATAATTACAGAGACGTAAATATTCAAGGTTCTTACATATTACCGTTTGAACTGAGTTTTGGAACTTTCTCCTGAGGGATCTTATCAAAGTAACGCTGGACCTTTGACGATGTTATGTATTATACCTGGTGGCACCCAGGTGTAACCCAATTGTCGTGGATCTGATTCCTATTGTGTTGGCGAAATACTCTTGAAGCCGAGGCGTTCGCGAACCGATGTGACGATGTTACACATTTTCGGTTAAGTTTCTAAACTTAAAATAAACATGTCTAACTAAATTACCTTTTCAGTAGCTTCGTGCAGATATTTGATAAAAATGCACTCTTCTTGAATCTGTAATTTTATAATGGTTACGTCTTGATCGTTCACCAACAGTTCGAACTTTGCACTGTTCTGCCAACTTGGCTCTTCTCTAATTCGTCCATTTTCGTAACTATCTTCAGTATACTAAAGGGCTGGCAAATATTATTAACTATCTAGTATTTATTAAATTGATTTGAATTGATGATTTTCTTTTTGTTTAATTTTTTTCTTATTTTTTTTTTTTTTGTTTTTTTCCCCGCCCAAGAAGAATATTATTGAAGAAGAATTTGATTGATTTATTAATTTATAGGATATTAATTTCCCTAGATCGGCGAACACTAAAAATTATTATAATTCAATGCCTTTGCTATCCATGTATGCATTTAATATAATAACAACAAAACGAAAAAGTACTGCAAATATAAGAGAAATTAACATGTAAACAATACTGGAATTTATTTGTACTAAAAATGTTACGTATACGTCCAAGTGACCAAGAATTTCGTTTCGATTCACTTTTATTCAATTTGTTTCAGCTGATTTATTGAATTTATCATTTTTTTGATACTATATCAAAGGGCACGGTATTGCCCCAGTCAAGTTCTGTTGTAAAGGCATACACCCATTTTACATGAACCAACTCAGGATGTTTTTGACTCCCCTATAATTTCGGAACCTATTAAAATTAAAACTTAAAATTAAAAACTTTAAACTTGAAACATTTACTAAGCTCAGTAAAATGGTTCATCTTACCAAATTTCAACCATCAATTGTGGTTCTCAAGATACAGGGCTTCAAAGATCAGAAACATCGGAAATGACTGTCTCACTCAATGCCAGATCATCAGAATTATGATGCACTATACGCCCACTTTTGAAAATCGGTTATTATTTACTTGTTGAAATTTGGTAGAGCGATATGACCTGCATTGTACAACAAGAAAAAAAATCTAAAATTCAAAATGTTTCAGTAGTGAAATCTAAAAACATAAATGTAAAAAAAGGGCTAAGTTCTCTTATATAGATAAAAAAAAGCAGGGCGTAACTAGTCAGCAACGAAAATTAATGAGATGTAAGTGTATACCAAGTTTCTTTTACCTTCTTGAGTATCGCAGAGAGTTTTTGAGCATTATCTGTTCTTGCAAAAATGTGCTTTTATGCTTTCGTTTGCAGGATTTTGTTCATTCATTTGCACTCCGTACAAAAGCGGCCTAAGACACACCCGCCTTAAGTAAGTTCATGTTAAATTTGGAATATGTATTTAGTTCCGTATTTCACATGAACGGGTTTATTTTCGAAGTATTTGTCCAACACTTTATAATGTCTTTATTAGCGCTTAAGGCCTTCGTACCACACCTTATCAAATGCTTCGGAAATGTACGTACGACAGAGAAAATTTCATTTCTTCAAGAGCTTCTCAAGTAGTTCAGTAATTTGATGTACTTATCGACAAATGTTTGCTTTTGAATCCGAACTTCTGGCAAGATGCAGGGCGGTTTTCCATTATAATTTGTTTTAGATACCTGAGAAACATCCTCCAAAAGACAAATACATAATTAGAAGACATGCGCCTATAAGACATTAATTCGATTGTTTGTCTAGTTTTATAAACAAACTTTTCGACTTTTTATACCCGGTACCACACTGTGGTGAGGGTATATTCACTTTGTCATTCCATTTGTAACGCCCATAAGGAGGCGTTGTAGGTATGACAAACTATATATATTATTGATCAGCATCACTTTCTTAGTCGATCTAGCGATGTCCGTCTGTCTGTCCGTCTGTCTGTCTGTCCGCACGATTACGGCCGTAATTTAAGAGCTATCGACTTGAAATTTGGTACGTAAGCTTTTATCCACCAGACTGAGGCTAAGTTCGAAGATGAGCAAGATCGGATGAAAACTACTACTACCTCCCATACAAAAGTATCAGATTTATATAGCTTTTTATGTTAAAAATTAAATTTAAATAGCTACAGTAAAGATAGCAAGTTTAAACTTTGCACATATTGTTTTAATAATATTTAAAAAAATTTGACAAAAAATGAGCTTGGTCGAATAAAAAGTACCCATACCTCCCATACAAATATGTATATAATTTTTTAATACTAAAATATTTTTTTTATTTTACAATAATATAGTACCGGGTATTTGAGCTTCGGCATAGTCGAAGATAATTGTCTTACTGGTTATTGACTAGGAATATGTTCCAATCCCATCGTCGCTTTTATAATGTGAAGACGTGAAGAAATTTAACGTGGTACACTTTTTGAGAAATTGCCTCATAATCAGGACGTAGCATATTTCTATCTCAAGCTCTTTATTTTTCGCCTAAGCTGGGTGACCGTAGAATTTCTTACTACATTACTTTCAAAAGTCAAACGCTGTCAAAAAAACGTATTGATTTCGCTTCGCCATTGAATGAATTAAAATGTTTCTTTGTCTAAATGCACAGAGCCACATTGTTGCTTAAAAAGCCTTCAGAGCGAGTAGTTAGGTTCCCGCTGTGGCTTTCTAGGTAGATCGTGGCTTGGTAGGGAACTACTTTTCGTATTTATTTCAAAGCACTAAGCAGCTATTTTTAGAAAGTCCAAAGAAACAACGATAAAAAATCAATTTCCTTGAAGACAACCCTTACCAAACTAAATATCAGCTGAACAACTATCAATTATAACTTAACAAAAAAGTACCTAATTATCAAAGTGAAGCCAATTTATGTTTTGTTCCAGTATTCAGTTGCTAACACCTTAATTAATCCCATTCCGCTTGCAACTTTCTAATCAGTTCGAAAAGTCAAAGTCACAGTTTTCTACAACTTCCATGGTAGTAGGGAAACTTGTTAGAAACAAATCCCTTTATGTTTCATGCGACACAGAAAACAACAGCACCTACAATAAGAAGGACGAACGAAATATTCCCTTCAGAGTTCAGACGACGACAACAACGTCGTCGTTCGGAATGTCGTCGTTGTTAATTCGAAACTCATTGTAGGCCAGCGTACAATTAAACCTCTTTGCGCGAGAAAACTTATCCTCAAAGTTACCTGCTATACCATTGAAATATGTTGTAGTTGCGCTGAATAGGATGTAAGGAGCGCAGTGAAAAAAAAAACTCCTCTCACCGTGTTCGCAGCTTATTACGTTCGCAGCGGAAAGTAGCGCTGATTAAAAACCGTTGCAAAGACTTACTTCAGATTTGTAATTACAAGCAATCCCCATCCGTGCTTGTTTTGGGGTGGTTTTAATATTGCTGACATATTAAGGAAACAACCCTTTGACCTACAAATCAAATCCTTTATCATCGTCATTTGGAAAACACGAAACGAAAAACCTACCCAGCTTCATGGTGCAACAATTTAATTTCAATCATCTTTCAGCATGAGTTGCCCCCCATCCCGCACATAGTAATAAAGGCATAAACGTGCAAGCAGGCTTAATATTTCCCATGAGGACTGGGATGGTATACAAAACATTTCACATAGTTCAACAACAGAGAGGGAGAGAGAGGGAAAGGGAGATATCTCAAGGATTTAATATGTGTAGCTTCAAGTACAATGTTTTCATCGAGTCACTGTGTGTGAGACAGTGCGGGATCTGTATCTGAGTCTATTGTTTCGCGCTTGGACAGAAAATGACGACACCCACTCCCCACCCACCAGCCTACACATCATTTGCATTTGCATTTGCATATACATTTTAATTTAACAAAACTCCTCGCGGTGATGTGTTATTATTATTATTTGATTTTTTTTTTGTTATTAGCATACAGGATTTGGGAACTCGCAAAAAATCACGATGAAAAGCGAACCCCATCCAATGCAGATAGAGCTGCAAAAGACTACACCATTCAAGCTGCACTATGTCCTACATTTCCAGATTTCATTCCCTCGCCTACATTGTTTGTGCGTGTCCTTTTCTCTCCCACCACCTACGCCTCCTATACTCCTTCTGTACATCGTCGGTCGTCGGTCGTCGGTCGTCGGTCGTCGTTCGTCGTTGGCTTGATCTCCTTATCTTCAATGCTCCAGTGATGTGTTTCATTCGTTTCATAATAATAACATATTCTTCTGCCACACACAAAGAATGTGTAATTATGTAGAAAATAGAACAGAAATGGTCCCATTGTATGTGTGTATCTATGTAGAAGAACAATGCAAAGATATTTTAATTATGTTAAGTTTCTGGTGGATGTATTTTTTTTTTTTTTTGCTTTTTTGGTATGTACGATGATGAAATTTTGAAGAGACCACTATTCCCAACTAACTGCTAATGGTGATGCTTTGTCATTGGATATTTTTTTTTTATGTTTGCTGAATGGAATTCCTGAGAAATCGTGGGATACAAAGGAATGTCCATCATAGAAGACGTTCCATTGTTTCAGCAACAAGAACAATCTTTGCATTTTAATACACTCTAGAGCGGATCAAAATTTTAGTTGATTTTATGTGCCTGTACGCACAACAGGAAAAAAAATAAAAATCACGTCCTTTATGACCTCGGATGGTACAGTGGGTTGCCAAATTAATAGGGACATTAATCCACATTTACCGGTTTTTTTGCGAGTAATCGGAATATTTTGGTCCAAATTTAATTTTAAACTGGTAATAGCAGCTACTTGTCTTTGGGAATGACTCGAATGAGTTAATAAAGTTCTTATTTCCGTTCTTTTTCTTGGAGTGATATCCATTCCTCGACTCATTCTGTTCCGAAAAAATGCCTAAAATCATTAAAAAAAAAGATTTTTTTTTTTAGAAAAGCTTTGCTTTAAACAAAATAAAGTGCATTACTTACGTTTCAATTAAAAGAAGTTAAAAAAATGTCCCCAATAAATTTTAAAAAAAAAAAAACTTTTTTATTTTTGTTCTGCCTTTGATTGCACTTCAAGAATAAAACCGGTTTTTCCCCCGAATAAAACCATTTTGAATATCCGCCGACAGTGAAAAATAACCGTTAAGCACATAGACTGAGAAATAAAAATCACGAGGTACGCTTAGAACCAAAACAAAAGCTCAAAAGAACACTGAAACAATGTCCCTATTAATTTGGCAACCCACTGTACATATAATTTTGTGGACAATTTTTATGTACATAATATATTTTATCGGGTGAATATTTAGAAATTACTTTGCATAATTATTGTCTGGGTTTTACGGACAAATTTCAGATTGAGTTGCAAGACATTTTAAATTATTGTATTGAAGGACTTTTGTGCAGGGATTCGGTGATTTTTAATGAGATTCGAACAATTTTTGTCTCAAGAGTTGCCATTATGTTAAGCATAGTAAGCTCAAATACTAACAACACAGTGGGACAATACTTTCCCGTCCAAGGGGTGACTCTATGTATAGCTTTTAAATTGTATTCAATAATTTATATATTTATTCACTTTAATTAAATTGAGAAGCCATGACTTAAGTTCATTTAAATATTTGTGATACAATCTTATGAGTCTTATGTCCGAAGGATGACGATTTTAAGATTACAAGATACAACTGGTAGGAATTTTAAGATCATGACTTGAACTTGACATCCGCATGTAGCTAAGTCTTTTAAAAAAGTTAAAAATATCTTGGCTTAGAGACTGGAAAAAAGGATAAATGAAGAAGGATGTTCTACCAGGAACTTATCTGCCAGATAAATTTCAACTTCAGGCTTCAAAGGTCTCGTCTCTGATAGTCTATTAGCCGTTCAACTGGCTGTTAAAGGATGATAAGCAAATTATTTATTTGAAGTTGCTGCAAAAACTATAGTTTCAGACCATTTTTTCGTGAACGAGCGTAGATTTCAGTCACAAGTGTCCTAACATGGATTAGGATTAGTGGCAATAAAATCCCCGTGATACTAGTTTATAAGATTCTTGTCTGATCATTTTATTTATTTGCTTGTACAGTGTTTATGTTACATATATCTTATTTGTGTCCATTTCAAAAATGGTTAAAACTAACCTAGACTGATGTAAAAACCCAATAAAAGACAAAATCCCCAGAAGAAGTTGAAACAAGTAAAAGTGTTATCATCGGCCTGGCCGATGCTTTGATACCCTCCACTGCATAAAAGGCAAGCAAAATGTTTGCCATGCGAGTTAGTATGTATTGTACATGCATGTGTCTAATGTGGGTTTTGTATGGGAGGTACCAGAACTACTTGACCGACATAGACAATTTTCAATACGAACCTGACGACGATAAAAAGAAGTCCTCTCACAAAATTGTATTCACCTATGTCGATTCCTTTGGACACTATCGTGTTTTCAACAGACAGAGAGACACATGGGTCTAATAGTGGTTTTGTATGGGAGGTACCAGAACTACTTGACCGACATAGCCCATTTTCAATACCAACCTAACGACGGTAAAAAGAAGTCCTCTAACAAAATTTCATTCGCCTAGGTCGGTTCGTTTGGAGGCTATCGTGTTTTCAACAGACGGACAGACGGACAGACAGACGGACATGGCTAAATCAATTCAGAATGTGATCCTGATTCAGAATGTATATATACTTTATGGGGTCTCCGGTGACTCCTTCTTGGCGTTACAAATGTAATGGCAAAGTGAATATACCTTCCTGTGGAGGGTATGAAAACATCAACGAAACGTCGGGAGAAGAATAAAATAGTTTTATTTTGATTCGGAAACCATCGACCAGTAAGCTCAAACATAACTATGTACTTTAATTTATAAAATACCTGGTCACCACTTAATAAGAAAAATGGATTTATTTGAGTTTTTAAAAGACGAATTTGATAAATATTACGAGTCCGTTTCTTCTTGAGTAAAGTTAATACTTCTTTCACGCTTGTGCTTTGAATTTTGACTACTCTTTTCTAACTTTAAATCACCAACAGTAGAATAGCACAATTAACTTAAAAATGTTTTGCGTCTAAACAAAAACAAAACAAATGACACGTGTATCGATACGGTACAAAACAGCAACCTTTATCTGTTGGATAGTGTTGCTGACGTAAATTGTGTTTCAAGCTTATTAATTAATTGTAATTATATTTTATTGTTATTAAGCAAGAAAATTACAAATGTCAACTTCTGTCAAATGTAAAATGCTATCAAATGTCAGCAGTTTTTGAAGTATGTTTTCTTTTTGATGAAAATAAAAAAAAAGCATTATAACGTGGTTGAAATAGGAGCGTTTTTCTGGGTGTTAATTTTAACGAACAAAGGGAAGTCGAAGAATGTAAACGATTCTTTTCAACACGGAAAACCCAAAGTAGAATCGAACGACTTGGTCGAAACAGGGTCAGATAACGATCCGAAGCTTTATCCGGAATCTTTGAAACTGGACTTTACCTACCTACGAACGAACGCATATTCGCGAGTTTTGACAGTTCATATGAACACTTTTCATGGTCGCAGCAGTTCTCGAACTTCAGCCATCAGTTTATACCAGCAATTTCAAATTTGAGGTTAAGTTCGAACGAATGTTTTTATTTGCTAGTGTGTTGAACGCGGTTTAATGATGTGGATTGCGAATAAACTTTGACAATTCGCGCCGAGGCCGATTTGGTTTTCGTTTAGAATTCGAAATTTCTTTATTTAAATTGTTTTTAAACCTGTTTTCTTAATACATTTCAATTCGTTCGTTCGCTCTCATGGTGAATGGTTCTTTAGTGGCTTTAGATTGGTTATGTTTATGTACTATGGAAGAGGGTCAGTAGTGCTTCAATAATGAAATTTATGTTGTGTCCAACACATGCTTTCATCAATTGTTGTATCGATATATTCATTTATAAACATATAAACAATTCGAGTTGCATGAGGCTTTTTCATTAAATGTTTCCCCAGACGTTGAAGAACAAGCACAATCAATTGGTGGCTCTTAGCCTAACCATATTCTCAACAAATTATTGATGGTTTCGTTTAGCTACCTGATTCAAAGTGCTCGTTGAGCCTTATCCATACGAAATGCCAAGATCCTACCGTGGCCCTACCCGCAAAAAGGAGGGAAAACAGAGGGTTGATGAACACTCAAAAAAAAATGGGACCCAAGACAGACCCTTGGAGTACACCAAAGATTTGTACCCGAGTGTTGCTACGAGTGTTCACTCTTTGTTTGAAATTACTCTAAATACGATGTGATATTTGTTTGGAATCGTACAGTCCTCCATAGTTGCGCTACCGATCTTGAACTGCTAATAACCTCAATGGTCTGCTCTTCAATGGCCAATATTTTCCTAGAACAGATTCCTTTAAAATATTTATTCCACTCGCGTATGGCCGCATGGATTTCAAGATAGGTTTGTTGAATTTACGAAGAAATCCCTCTATAGAGGCCTATGTCTACACTTGACACATTAAAAATCAAAAATCAAACCAACTTTTCCTCGAAAACATTTCTCCTTATTGGCACACTCAGTGTTGCGTGCTTAAATATTTCTTTTGATTCCAATAGACTTCTAAGAGCTTTATTGAGGTTGTTTGGGAAAGGGGGTTGACTTTTCAGACAAATTGCCGCAACACCGACCGTAAGTGGGTTATTATTTCCATGAACTGATGTATTTGATGTCTGTAACTTGATCTCCTCGATACAGAACCAAAAATCTGCTTATGATGAATTCTATCACATGCGGCTTTAAAGACTTGAAAGTGATGGTATTTTATAAGATTTGTGTCAACGTCAAAATCTGTTCGATCTGCCACATACTGGTATGCAATGATTAGTATATTGCAGACCGGTTTGTTGGCAAAGCAGAGTGAATTCTTCTTTCTTCTATATCACACTTAGGTCCTTGTGGATTCATTGTGACAACCACCCTTCGACGGGGATTTACAGTTAAAAGTGCTACATAATTGCTGCATAAACACGTTTATTCCTATACTCTAAAGCTATACGGATTTTGTTTCGATTGTGAAACTCTAGTTCGGCTTTAGCTGGAAGACCGTGAAGGCCTTCTTCTTTCTATAGGCAGTAGTTTCTTCTCATGGGTCGATCCTCTTGATCCGCTTCCGGTGTCCTATTTTTTATGCGTTGTAGTGTCTTAGCATAATGCACCTTGTGTCATCTTTTTCGTACCCCCTGTGGTGGCTCGTAGGTGAATGCACAATGAGAGGTTCTAACTCTAGCAATTTCTGTACACTCCGACTGCTGATGAGGCGCCCAAACGTAGAATTTTGTGTGTTCTACTTTTTGGAACGAGGGACCTACAAAATTGTAAATGCGGTTGAGTTGAGAAGCTTTCTCATTAATGAATCAAAACACAACCTAGAGTGAATATTCTAAGTAAATTATCCTTTTGATTGTATAGTTTTTTGTTTTGAAATTAAGGCTAACACAGAGTACCGTTCCATTCCTTGATTCGGAACACATACATCAAACGAGCGGTGATGAACACTCAATATTTGTGTTTCAAACATATCAATCAAAAATGAATTTCAAAATGCATTCTTCAAATGGATGCCACGAGGATTCAATTATAGGATGCACTCTATAAAGTTGTATTTGTTGAATAGCTAAACTTTTGTGCTTTCCGGAAATAGTACTCAACTCAGACGAGTTGTGTTTGCTTTATTGATTAATTCGTATTTGAGTAGAAATTGTTTGCCTATCAGTTTTGTATGGATCATGGGAATTGAATGGAGAAACTTTGTAAAGTACGAGCTAGTGTATAGCTATGAGTATAGTAAAGAGACTTCAAAAATATCTGCCAGGAGAGTTTTCGGTTGTGAAAAAATATTGAAAGAAGGAAATGCAACATACAACGATAGTATGATGTCTCATTCGGGATTCTTGGTTTGGAAAATGTGCAAGCTACTGGGGAATAATTTCGAATGGACGTTCTTCAGATATATGTAATTCTCAATTTAAATATTAAAAGGGTTATGTTTCCTTGACTTGGTAAATTTTAAATGATTGGCGAACATAAAAAGTGGAAACACTTATGTCATTTGTGTGAAGGATTTAGGTAAATGTGGGAAATGCTTTGGAGAACAGTGTCTAAAAAAATTAGTGTCAGATATATTTTATCATGCATGTGGCTTGCTACATATCGTATACTACCACCTTAAGTAGTAAAAAGGCACATTAACCAACAAAAATCGCATGACAATAAAAAAGTCACATAAACAGAAAATGTAGGCAAATGGACCTTTTTAACGTAGTAAATGACAGATAAGCCTTTTTTGCTTAGAAATATACCTAAGCATGGTAGATTGTGCGTTGCTGATTTTGAGCTATTTGTAGTTGGAAATGTCCCCTTTAAGCTTCACACAAAAATAAGGCAGTGTTTAACGATTCCAAATATGTCGCTAACTGAGTTTTTGAATTTTGGCGTTTCGGTCCTTTTTTCTTAGGACGGCAGTATAATTTCCATACAACTTTCGCAATTTTTAGTTTCCGTAAATTTAAAGTCGAGTCTAGAATTTGTTATTAGTTTAAAGGCAGAATATATTTTTTGTTGTGAAACGAAAATTGCGCGTAAGTCAAAAGTTTCTAATAGAGGGCTCTGAAGGTGCAGGGAAATAAGTCCCCGGGAACTAAGTCCACTGAGGGACCTAGTTCCTACCTAGTGCGGGAAATAAAACCACTTTCGTGAAGTGGACTTAGTTCCCATGTGAGGTACCTCAGTGGACTTAGTTCCCAGGAACTTATTTCCCTGCACCGGCTCTGAATACCCAAACCTTAGCCTTTAAATTTTAAAACAGACGCTTATTGCCTGTTGCATTTTATAAAATTAAAGCGGGATCGGACAAATGACGTGGGGCTTCCCATACACTCATTCGAACTAAAGTTGTAAAATTTGGACCATTTATGTGAATTGTCCTGATAGACAAAAACATATCACATATCCTGTTGGGCGGGGGCGGGCAGAGCTGGTAAATTACAAATAATCCAAAGTGATGTTCCTCGTTTTGTGGCTATAGAAATTTTATATTGAAAATGTATCAAATTGGACAAGAATGCGATGAGTTTGATGGCAAATATATAAATGGTCCTACTTGGTAAATTATTTGTGAACTTGGTTCAAAGGTTTGTCACCCAAAACAGCCTCATTTAGTGCCACACCAATACAGATAACATAGATCAAGTTTGAAACTTTCTAGGAATCCTTCTATTGTTTGTAACATTTTTGTAATTTGAACATTCGACAAATGTAAGCTCTAGTGTTTTATATTCACATGGACTAATGTCTAAATGTCAAGTAGACTTGTCGTATCAATCGTAAATCGCCATTGTTGGCAGGTTCGAATATATTATGTGTAAGTACATATACACATCTAAAACATTCATCTTGCTCGTGGTATAGGTTACAGTTTGCTGTAACCCAGTTCGCCGAAGGCATTTCATTCCGCATAAGTAAGTAGCTTTCTGCTATTGACATGCGGATATTCAGCTCTACATGTATGTACTCCAATCCCTCAAGCGTTACAGAAAATTAATCAAGGATTCAAATCGGCTTTTATTTTTTTCATTTTTATTTTTTTCCAATACTTTCTGTTACACTTCAATCCAACCACTACAATTCTGTGTTTTCTTCCCTCTTTGTGAACTAGGCTGCCTCACCCCGATGGGAACCACAAATTGCAGTACTCTGTGAAGCTGGACAAGTATTTCAACCACAATTCCTATCGGAAGAAGGTCGTTGGGTAACGGACTTAAGCAAGAAGACACCAAGCTCAACATGTCTCCGGGACAAAATGGATCTCTTGGATTACTGCAAAAAGGTTAGTATAAACGAGTATACGATATATGAACTAACGAACAACCCATGCCACAGAAGGCAGAACTGTGTATATGCACGCAGGATATATGCACACAGAGGATACATAAATAAGTATATCTACTGGAATATAAGTAGAATGTAAATATTTCCTCTCTCTCACATGTTGACTCCTAATGATGCGCGCTGCTATCCCAATATAGAATTTTAAATTAGCTCAGTTCAAGGCTGTTCCTTCTGCCTTATGCACATCTCGACGTTTTATTCTTTTTGCCTTCCATTCCTTGTTTTATCATTTATTTTTCTATGTCGTCCTATAATGATGAGAATGACGACGACGACGACGATGATGATGATGATGATGATGATGATGATGATGCTGCTGCTGCGGAAGAAGGATGCGATGATGTTGGCCCCGGAAAATACACTCTAGAATTATTTTTGTTCTTCCTATGTTGTAGCTGGGAGAGGAAAAACCATCAAAAAAGAACGGAACGAAAAGAAATTTGTTGAAAAGGACATTATTAGCAAGCGAATTGCCTAGCGGCGTATACTATATCTTTATATGTATCTATGCAAAATAATAATACAAAAAGAAAAACCTTAGTTTCATTGGTTTTGCGTGGTCTGTGCGAGGGCGCTCTGTGGGCTCTCTGTACGCCAGGCGGGCAAGGAGAACAAAAAATCAATACACGTGCATTGTATTACGCATGAAGAATTTAATTCATTGCACCAGTGATTAAGGATATAACCTTGGATGCAATCCTCGTTATAATGTGCATCATCACAAAGCGATGACATTTAATACGAGTGTAATGTCTCTGTATTGTATTATGCAACTAATTATAAATTCAATTGGTATAATGCACGATTTTTGTTTGTATTTTGAACAGGTCTATCCAAATCGTGATATCACCAATATTGTCGAGTCGTCGCACTATCAGAAAATCGGTGGATGGTGTCGCCAGGGAGCTATGAATTCTGCCAAATGCAAGGGAGTGCACCGATGGATTAAGCCATTCAGATGTTTGGGTAAGTTTTTAAATGCCTTTTCAAGAATTTATACAGACGATATGGTTTCGGTACAGCATGAACTAAATTCAATTCACTAAGTATTTTCAAAACCGATTAAAAGATTATTCGAAATAAAAATAGGATTCCTAGGAAGAAATGGTATATTCAACCATTCAAGACAAAATTTGTGGCAGTTGCTAATGAGGTGTTGTTTATTGTATCTATACAATAGACGATGGACCCCACGATGCTAAATGGGGATTTACTAGAGCTTCGTGGGGACCTATTGGTCATTGGATTTTGAAGATTAGATTGTAGCCAGCACCTCTCAGATGGTAGTTGGAATTAATCGAGCGCCCAACGTGTCTCTTATGACGAAGGTATATTAATCTGCCGGTTTGCATGGTGGAAGCGGCTTTACGGTTGGGTTAAAAATGGAGGGAAGAAATGTACTTGAGCGCGTATGTGACGCAAGCTCGTGGCGTCTTTTTGAATAATGGTTTGCCATTTTGAAAATTCGAGCGCGTCAGGGTTTCATTCAGACGCTGCAGCTTGGTGCCCCAGTCGCGGTCGTGGTGATCCATAATCTGACTATTATTTGAACGGATTTTCATAAATTTTAAATTGAATTTGACAAATAAAACGCACGCAAATATCATGCACATAAGGTTTGTTATTAATTTAGTTTATTTTCTTGGTTTATTTAAGGGTGGGCCATCTAATGTTTTCTTTTTAAAATCATAAGTTATTTTGAGAATTTGGCTGCTGTAGCCGAAAGTGGACTCAATTCACGAACATCAATTAGCCATCGATCTCAACTGCTCAACATTTTGCGCACTAGCCTGAGCCTGAGGAGAATTCTGCACAAATATCTCGGATTATTCGCTTACAATGTACAATTGACTCAGCAATTGAAGGCGCACGACCATCCGCTTCGTTATCGCTTCGCAGTTTGGGCCTTAGAGCAGCTCGAATTGGACAACGATTTTGGGCGAAAAATCATCTTTTCCTCGGCGGCTATGTTAACAAACAAAATTGCAGCATCTGGGGCTTGGAAAACTCGCACTTTATTGATTGTCGAGAAGCCAATGCATCCATAGAGAGTGACAGTTTGGTGCGGATTGTCGAGTGGTAGCATCATTCGAGTATTTTTCTTCGAAAATGAGGCTGGGAACAACGTTTCGGTCAAGCGACTTTTTTTCTTACTGAAATTGAAGACATGGATTTGGACGACCTCTGGTTCATGCAGGATGGCGCGCCATGCCACACAGCCCATGCCACGAACGATCTTTTGCGCACCAAATTCTCAAATCGTGTTGTCAGCCGTCTTAGCGATTAAAGTTGGCCGCCTCTGAGCTGCGATTTGACCCATTTGGACTGTTTTTTGTGGGTAACCGTGAAGGACCGATGTTATATGCCAACAATCCGGAAACGATTCAAGCACTTAAGGCCAATATCATCCAAGCAATCCGTGAGCTACAGCCTGAAACCATCAACAAGGCCTAGGAAAATTGGAGTGACAGAATGCGCTACCGCGAAGCCGAGTCAGCCACTTAAACGACGTTGTGTTCCATAATTAATGGAAATGTTTGCTTTTACTATAATGCCATAATATATGGACAAGATTTAATTTTGTCCATTTTAATGCATTTTTAAAAAGAAATTTGTATTTGGACCACCTTTTACAGTAACAGTATACGTCACCTCTATATCGATGGGCGCGTTCAGTACATTTTAACACATTTTAATTACAGGGGAGAATGTAAGAGAGTGAGAAATAGAGATACTGTGAAAGAGGAAGAGACGCGCAGTGGGGAATGCTTCACTGCAGCTTGAAGTATTTATCCTTGAAATATTGACGCTTTTTACAAGTTTGTGGCCATTCCACTCCCTTGCGTCACGCTCAAATGGTCAGTTTATTGAAATACACAATAGTTTTCAGCATGTAATTAACCCACCATACCTTTAAGTGGGTCGCGGGTGTAGGTTGCTCAAGTGGACCCTCCATACCTCTCGATCCTCCGCCATCGACTCCAAGTCATCAAGGGCAATCCCCATACGGGTAGAGGAGAGATTATGGACTTGATCTAACCATATCTCATCCTGGGTCTACCTAGACTCTAGAGGTATCAATATGTTTTTTTCTGATCGCTCGCACCGAAGTGGTGTGGCAGTGGAGTGGTGACCAAGTGACATAAGTGGTGTGGTGATTAAATGGCGGCGAAGTGGCATGATGAAAGTGATTTAACGCTCACTGAAGTGACGTGAAGTGAATTTATGGTCGTCTCGCAGGTTTTTAGTTTCCTGGTAAAGAAAAATACGCAGTTGTAGGGCCAAAATCCTCTACAAGGTATATGCGTCTACAATTCCATGTCATCACCACCCGCTTGCCAATCAAAAATTAAACTTGCTCAAGACAAGTGGCGCCAGAGTGGCGGCAAACCACCTGACAAATGCCACGCTTTGATGCGCGTGTCTACATTTGTGTACATAGGTTTTAGCGATGCCACCTGTCAATGGGGCACTACTCCACTGCTACGCTACAGCCACGCCACTGCCACACCACTTTGGTGCCTTGTCTTCTATCAGCTAGGTTCCAGAAATCGAGTAAAATCGAAATTGCAAATCGAGTGAATTCGTTTCCAGTGTTCTAATTTTCGAGCGATTCGGAAACTCAGAAATTTATTCGAAATCACAATTACACTTTGTCTCAATTCCGAAAATGTTGAAATCGAAATCGAATACAGTGAAATAGAACACAAAAATTCATTTCCGATTTCATTTCGAGTGAAAGTGAAATGTGGAACCTATAGCAGTATATGTTGACATGTAAGCAACGTTCGTCTTAAAATTTGATTAGACGTTAATTGCCCGTTCAAAGTATGTATTTAATAAAATGTTGGCGGTATCTTACAAAGGGGACTTATTACGTTTAACATAAAGGAAAATGACATTGCAGACATTATTTCTCGGCACTCATGGGGAATAAACTTGTAAAATTTTACGAAAAATCTTTTACTCGAAGGAGTGAGGATATTTTCATCCGATTTACATAGAGTCTAAGCTGCAGGGCTATAAAGCAGGGATAATCGAGATCTTTTACAGAATCTCCTTATACAGTCAAACTTCCATAACTCGATCTTCTTTAAGTCGAATTTATCTATTACTCGAAGTTTTATTGAGAACTCTGCGTTTTCAACTTTTCAACTTTTGGCCTCCAAGTTTCAATAACTCCAATTTATTTTCTTTCATTTTGAGAGTCCGACTTATGGAAGTTCCACTGTTTGTTGGAGATTCTTCAATTAATTTCGTCTGAGATGTTTTTATCAGATTTTACAACACAGCCGAGGTAAAAAAAAGTCTCTTACTACCTCCAAGTTACAGCTGTCGACTGTAACGTGTCTTGACATCATAGGTATCGGTGGTATTCTTTGCGACCTTAATGGAGCAGCGAGTATTCTGCATCGCCATTCTTCAATTCTTCATTGCCTGACGAATTTAGCAGGGACATTGCTCTATATAGCTTGTTTCTATAAATCCCTTTCATATGCGGCCTTAAAATCGATAAAGAGGTGATGTGTATCGATCTGGACTTTTCCAGGATTTAAGCGTTCACATAGTACGGCAGACAGGGTATTCTGCCCTATCGAGGTATCCGTCGGAACGGAAAATTCTCTGATTTCATACGAGTACGAATCGGCGGATTTTTGTTTCGGTGTATTCTTCCGAACAGCTTTTCGGAACTTCTTTTCGACAAAGTTCCACTGGCATTTCAGTGCGATCAAGCGCGTTTTTAACGATATTTTTAACAGCTTCATACGAATTTTCTTCCGATATGCTCCGACAGGAATTGGTTACGGAATTTGTTTACTACGATTTGCAGTGAAGTATTGATAAATTGAATGTAATTTCAGTCTCCGACGGAGTATGCGTTGCGGAAAAAAATCCGTTCCGATCGGATACCTCGATAGGGCTGTGTATGTGATGATAAGGATACTGATATAGGTTGGCGCAGCTTAGGGGACCGAACAAATGATGCTTAGGTTCCATTCATCAGGCACACTTTCTTCAGACTAAATCTTGGGAATGAGTTGGTATGTATGCAAATACTTCAGCAAGTCGTCCACCATACTGCCTTAAATAGCTCGTCAGGTATAAATTAGGCTGTTTGGTTCAGCAGCCTTATTAGACTTGTTTGAATTGCTATCCTCACTTCATTTTGGTCGGAGTATTTACTTCAAAGAGAAAGGAAAGCAACTCTGCTCCCTATGTATTCTATCCCCAGGAAGAGTTGGTTAAGAACAAAACTCCATAGTAGAGGAGAGAGGACTCCTCCCTGGAGAGTTCCCCGTTGCCCTTGTCTTCTGATGGAGCTACCTCGAAACAAAGCATTGATTACTCTGTTTTTGAGTATGTGCTCTACAATAACTTTGACGGATTCGTTTATCTTAATCCAATTGGTTTTAAAGTTGTTGGATGCTGCTTCTATATCAAGTAAGGCCACTAGGGTAAATTCCTTAATAGAGATGGATTTCTCGACGGAGGAGTATATAATAGAATGAAAATGAAAAGCTGCCTCAAAAGACTTTTGTTTTTGATAGGCATGTTGTGACTTTGATTTGATAATAATGTACGATTAGGTACTTTCTATTGAGCTTTTAATGAGAAGAACTAAAATTCTCTCTAGGGGTTAGTTGATCTTGATATTTCATAGCATTCCAGATATTAAATTTACTTTGAAATTAACTATAAACTCCTGAGAATCTGATGTGCGAATATGGTATTTATTAGTAGCAAGACTGAGTGAATATATTTTAAATTCAATTAGTTCTCTCCTGGCTCTGAAGTATATTACATATTATTGTAACAATACGATTTAAAATAAACTCGCGGATAAGACAAATAAAGAAAACACGAGACTATACGCGACCGTCCAATTAGAAATTATTTATTTTTCTGACCAACCGGTCTGAAGTTACTTGTATTTTATTAATTATGTTAGCTTTTCTGTGCCTGCAAATAGATGGAGCAACGTCTGAGGGGTCATGGTTGGTTGGTTGGTTGGTTGAAAGTGGCTGTCAGCTAAAAACGCCAACACACTTAGACCAGTATAGGTCCATTGTGATGCCACGAAGAAGGATCTGAGATCTCCCTACTAGTTGAACCATTTTGAGCTCTTTATAAAGCGTAAGGGGCTTCTGATGTCTATGCTTGTCAGATCGCCCAAGTCGTTGTAATGGAGGGCTCCTAAGTGGAGACGTTCATTGGTAGTGCCGGATTCTTACCGGCTAAAACCATCTCCCTTCCCGAACAGACCGATATTTGTCCCCCGCGGAACCGCCGGCCGTAAGGCATTACTTCGCGGGGGTCGGTATAAAGCCATATTAGACCACTCCATTATTTGAGCCTCAGATCGCTGAGTATTCGCAAGGCCACGTTGCTTACAATAGTCCAATTTTCGTCTTTAAGCAACATGTAATTTACGTTATTATCGGGAGTGGGCCATTCCCCAAATTGATGTCGTAAGGCAATCCTCTCGGTTTCAATGGGCAATGGAAAAACACGTGCTCCGCATTTTCAGAAACGGTCTCGCAATGTGGACAGTTTGGAATGGTTTCATGTCCGCGTTTAAAGAGATATTCTCTGTAACAGCCATGACCCGTCAAGAACTGGGTCAGATAGACATTTTTTTCGCCATGAGTTCGTTTAATCCATGCATCAATCACTGGTATGAGACGATGTGTCCATCTTCCCTTCAACGATTCGTTCCATTGTTGTTGCCAGGTTGCGATACTGCGATTTCTTTCGTACCTTCTTTTATCGTCGTCTAACCGGCCATTTCGAAGTCGCTCGGTTCTTAGCGTTTTCATTTCTTCAGCGAGTAAATCGATACGACGATACGACGAGTATAGCATCGTTTGAAACAGTTCTGAATGCACAGGTGACTCTAAGTGCGCTAAGACGGTAGACGGAAACTACTTCATGTCCTCCCACGCTAAACGTTATCGTTTCCCGAACTTACGTAATAAGCACTGCCTCCGTTTTATGATCTGCGAGTTGCAAACCTGCATTAGCTAGCAAATTACGTACAGTTGCAACTGTCTCGTTACAGTGTAGTTCGACCTCTTCTATAGTTTTTGCCACAATAACCACGGCGATATGTCTCTTGGAATCGGTAGGCGCAGAATTTCGTCATACATAACGTTCCACAGCAAGGGACCTAGGACCGATCCTTGTGGAACACCGCCAGTTGCTTCATACTCTTTTATTCCCTCATCAGAATCATAGAACAGGACTCTATTCGCAAAATAGCTCTTTACCATTTTACGGAGATATTCTGGTATTTCAGTCCGGTAAAGACAGCTTATGATACGTTCCCAATTCGCTGAATTAAAAGCGTTTTTTACATCCAATGTTATAACGTCGCAGTATTTTTTGGTGCCTCGTTTCCAGCGCCTGCCGTCTATGGAGCCTATTGTAAATGATCCGCTCAAGAATTTTACCAATTGTGTCTAGTAAACAAATAGGACGATAAGAGGATGGCTCGTTTGTATTCCTTCCCCTTTCCTTTCGGCAGTAGGACAAGTCTTTGACGCTTCCAAGGCTCAGGAAAGACGCCCTCCTGGAGACACGCGTTAAACATTTCGGAGAATAACTCGAGCCTTGCTTTGATTGCGATTTTTAGCGCTCTATTTGGAATGCCATCTAGTCTTGGAGCCTTCTTATCGCGTACCTTCTTGCAATAGGCTAAATTTGGTGAATTGTTTTTAAAATATAGACGTGTTTAATAACATTTAATGAATGATTATACTAATTTGGAATAGAGTTGGGCTCATAATGAAACTCTAGGAAGGGAGTACTCTGGATCAGCACTGTTGGCCTTTGCAAAGTGAAAATATAACAGGTAACATAACAGTCGGTGTACCAAATTTGTAATCCTGGTCGTATTGCGTATTCGCAGGTAGGTACTCCTACTCCAAGTTTCTCGATCACATAAGACTATCTTGTGTTACAAGTGGCAAAAACCTGCTGGCAACAAACGATGCCACTTGCTTTTTATCAAATAGTTTTCTGAATGGACTACCTTAGACATTATGCCATTCAAACACAACAGTAAACTGATATAAGTGGCACTTCACTTAGTTAGCGACATGTCAGTGTCATTCGTCCAAATTGCAGAATGACAGATTCTGAGAGATAGAAATAAATATTAAAGTGTTACCATATAATTGATGGTGTCAATCACTATAACAGATATAAAAGATGGCGGACCTTTGTCACAACAAAAATCTGTCTAAAATGACACAGCTATGGCACACGATGACGCAAAACCCTCAAAATTACAAAGGCACTAAAAGCCATTAAATGAAAACTTAATGCCAATGGTCAAACAAAAAGAAAAAAACACATTAATTAAAGTACCCCTCATTAGAGAGCAAAAAAATAAAAAGCACAAAATGGCCTATTTAAAAAGTTCCATCAGGAAAGGGTATCTCAATGATGAATAAAATAAACGATTCTCTTGTCAAAATTCATACAGAACGGCACTAAAAAAGACCAATCATAAAACAAAAGTAAGAAATTATGAACTATTTTCCTAAAGTGCCTACCACTTTTCTTGACACTTTAGTTCCAACATTCATTTCGTTAAAAAAAGACTAAGAACTGTGAAAGCAAAATTCTTTTCATTCGCTTTCTCCTTGTAATGAACACAATTGCAATCAAAGTCGTCCTTGATTGGTAAAGTGTCCATTTTGCGCTGGTATTTCAATTGTTTATGATTGCAATCAGACACAAAAACTGAAAACGTGTTCACGGTTTCTTAAGCTCTGAAAAGGTGGAAAGTAGACAACTTGAAAACTATAGGGCACTTGAGTAGGGAGGACATTTTTTCCTTCGTATAAGTTTATGAATGACTCGAAGGTGATGATGATGACGTGAGTCGAATTTAATTTCAGATTAACATAGTTTTCGATATTTAAGCATTTATGTAACATCCGCACTTAACATTGTAGGGGGATGAGAGTGTTTGGGTTCAATGGGAAATGTGGATTTTTATTACCATTGGGTTTATGTATACCGTCACATCATTACAGATATAGAAAATGCTAGCCACTGGTATACGTGTAGCTTACACTAACATACGAACTAACGGACTTATTGGTTTTAGCAGGATTGTATTTTTTGTACAAACTTAAAGAGGAAAAATCTTTTTCGAATATAAAGAAGAGGCATTAAACAAATCAACGCGAGGAGGCTTACTATGAGTATAACACACGAACCAAGACACTTTTCGAATTCTAAACCTAAAACGAAGTAGAACCAGAACTAAAAGCGACTCCGCATTTCAGGACTTTTTTAAATTTATATGGAAAAATGATTTAAAAAATAAAATGTTGTAATAGCAATAGCAATTAAATAATGAGCAACCCCAATAATTGACGTAGGGTAGGGCGGAGCTAGTTGGGCCACGGGGCAAGTTGGACCACGCGAATTACTCAGAACCAGAAAGTTATAAACGAACAAGATCATACACAAATGATGCTTGCACAATAACCAACACGTGTAAACCCGGTCTCAGCTGCATCATATCAGCAGGAGACGAAGCACATTTCAGTTTTAGCATGAAAAACTAAAAAAAATGCCGGTCTTTCTTTTATTATTTCAATGGTAATAAGGTGCAAGATATGCATTAAGGTAAGGTTTTATCATGAGATACGTTAATATATTTTAGTATTCAGTATACGAAATTCGACAGTTTTGAGTATTTCAGTTTCTGTGACCCAATATGTTCATCAAACTAGGTGTGGGGCATGTTGGACCTAGTGGAAAAACTTGCCCCGTTAAATAAATAAATACATGTGTTATCTGTATGACCGTTGTTATTTGTTCGAAAAAGTGAGAAAGCTGCCAGTTGAGGGGTACAGTGCCATACTTGTCGATAGTGAGCTTATACCAGTGTCCACCTGTTATACAGCATGAAGAATTTTTTGTTTTGAATTCTATTTATGTGTTTCTTATATTTGGAATAAGATACTATTACAAATTCTGAATTTTTTGCCTTTTATGAAGCTCATTCTTCCACCTTTCAAGCCGTGGTCCAACTTACCCCACTTACTGGCTTAGTGCATTTAGGACAATGTTATTCCCTTGTGGATGAATATTTTCAGATTTTTTCAAAGTCATTAAGAAGTACGAACTGCATTCTATCTTTTGATACCACTCTTGAAGGTATAGTATGGATAATCTGGTTATAACAAGACTTCAAAGTGGCGCAACTAGCCCCGCTCTACTCTATTGTTCAACAAACACAATTGCAAATGTTATGAAGTGCGAACCATGGATTTTATAAAAATTGACAATTGCGACAAGTGACAGGTGACAATTTGTAAATGGCAACTGAAAAATTGGCCCCGTTCCATTGACCGCTAGTCGTCTAACACATAATATCCCTGATGGAGGAACGCTGGCGCTAGACAATGATCTAGCGGCAGAGGCAAAGTGACATTAGAACCAATTTGAATTCGTTTTATTTCCTCTTCATGAGAGTCAAACAACAACATTTTCGGTGCCATGCAATAAAGTCTTATGCAAAAAGGTCCTGAATTTGCAATGAAGTCCAAAATGATTTTTTTCATTTTCAAAAGTGCAATAAAGCCCAAAATAAAATCCAAACAACTTTACATACAAAAAAATCTCGCACCCACTCGAAATCCTACAGTGACCTCAAGGGGGGGGGGGGGGGTGCAAGTATGCCCCCCATACATATCCCACTTTAAGAGCATTAACGGCCAATTTTCGGCCGTAAGCGATGAAGCGCATTTTCGGTTAAACTGCTTCGTCAATAAGCAAAATATGCGTTACTGAACACTCATGTATGAAACAGCAATTCAATATTTTGACACAAATGCCGCTAAATTTGCAATTTTTTCCAAAACTCTTTCGAGCATTTTTTCCATTTAAGAAAATTGAGAAAACGCTCAAAAAACTGTTTTGGGAAAAACGCCAAAAAACGTGAAATAAGGCGTTTTTTGGCGTTATTTCCATTTAACTTTTTGGCTTTTTTTTTCAAAAATATGGCGTAATTTCCTGGAATTCTGGTGAATTTTCTTTTTTATTTTTTGACGTTTTTGCCAAAAATATTACGCCGCAATTATTTTGGTCTTTTTTCCAAAATACTTTTAGGTGTAATTTCAGGGAGCCCCGAGATCGTGTGATTTAACGCCTCTCTCGCCTTTAATCATGTAGCGCCTTATGGTGCTACAGCTCCTTCACAAAATGTGCTAGAGCTCTAGTTCAAATGCTGAAGTTTTATTTATATGGTGGCATGCCGCTAGTCATCTAGCGGTAAATGGAACGCGGTCAAATTAGATTGTCAAATATCTATTGCATAAATAATTAGACAATTTTGTAGAATTGTTCCAAAATAACCGACAATTATTGTCAAGTTCGAAAGTTCAGAACTTTTACGTACCCAAAGACCTTAATACAAGTCGATCGGCATTGGCTTACCATTTTCTTTTGAAGCTGATCCGGACCAATGGTATTTTCAAATATTTTCTGACACAGAAAAGAAACCTAGATGAGCTGCTCCTGGGTTCTAGTTCAAGCTATTTAATCCGCTAAAAAATGACTTTTCTACAAAAAAGTTTTACAAGAAACAAGACTTGACACTCATTAACCCATTCTCTTGGTCACTTTTCACAGAAGGCCCCTTCCAATCTGATGCTCTACTGGTGCCCGAAGGCTGTCTCTTCGATCACATCCACAACGCATCACGTTGCTGGCCATTTGTCAGGTGGAACCAGACTGGAGCAGCTGCTTGCCAAGAACGAGGCATGCAAATGCGAAGCTTTGCAATGCTTTTGCCATGCGGCATTTCTCTATTTTCTGGAGTTGAATTCGTATGCTGTCCAAAACATTTCAAAGGTAAGTCAGAAGATTAATAAATCAGTGCCAACAGTTCACCATTTCTTTTTAGAAGAAATCCGAGTAAAGAAGACCGACCTACCAGTAGTTGTTCCTGAGGAAATCGTTCCAACCGAAGACGACGACTCCAACTATTCAAAGGACTCCGCTGACGACGATGATGACGAGATAATGAACGACGACGAGGATGATGACATGATCGCCGATGAAGCAGCTGAAACTGATGCCGTTGCCGATGAAGGAAACGCCGAATATGACTCCAATGAAGAGCTGGAAAACTACGAAGATTTGGACGATCAAAACGACGAAGCTTGGGACTCGAATGCTAACTCTAAGCCAAAGACTACAGAAACATCTAAAGTAGCCTCTTCGTCTGAAGCGTCAGCTCAAATTGTCATCGCCAAGCCAGCAGCTGATGCTATTCCACTTCCACCACAACAAGTATCGTCGACAAGTCAGCCAA
The DNA here is from genome assembly GCA_955612985.1 of Cheilosia scutellata. Lineage (NCBI taxonomy): Eukaryota > Metazoa > Arthropoda > Insecta > Diptera > Syrphidae > Cheilosia > Cheilosia scutellata. The sequence goes on from OY015311.1 coordinate 68,383,236, forward strand.
CAGCCGATCCCTACTTCACTCACTTTGACCCACACTATGAGCATCAGAGCTACAAAGTAAGTCAGAAAGTAAGTGATCCCTTTTCCATTTCAATTTCACGATATGACATATTCTAAAACAAGGAAGCCCAACAGCGCCTTGAAGAGAACCACCGCGAGAAGGTCACTCGTGTGATGAAAGATTGGTCCGACCTCGAGGAGAAGTACCAGGACATGCGATTGGCCGATCCCAAAGCGGCACAGAGCTTCAAGCAACGCATGACCGCTCGTTTCCAGGTTTGTACTTGTTTGTCTATTGGAGTTTGTTTTGTTGGTAGTCGGGCCACTGGTAGGTAGGGCCATGTTGTGTTACGTTACGTTGTCCTTTTCATATCTTGGTGTTGATGTGGACTCTATGGGAATGTAATTTTAGACTTCTGTTCAGGCACTCGAGGAAGAAGGCAACGCAGAAAAGCACCAACTAGCCGCCATGCATCAGCAGAGGGTGTTGGCGCACATTAACCAGAGGAAGCGCGAAGCCATGACTTGCTATACCCAGGCACTCACTGAGCAACCACCAAATGTAACACAATACTTTGTTTTCTTAAAGGATGCCAAGTAATCTCTCTGTCCTTAGGCTCACCATGTCGAAAAATGTCTGCAGAAGCTTTTGCGAGCTCTCCACAAGGACCGTGCTCATGCTTTGGCCCATTACCGTCATCTTTTGAACTCGGGCGGTCCAGGTGGTCTTGAAGCAGCTGCCTCAGAGAGGCCACGTACATTGGAACGTCTAATCGATATCGATCGGGCTGTTAATCAATCGATGACTATGCTCAAACGTTACCCAGACCTGTCGTCTAAAATCTCCCAACTGATGAACGACTACATTTTGGCGTTGAGAAGCAAAGACGATATTCCCGGATCTGCTTTGGGCATGAGCGAAGAAGCCGAAGCCGCTATCTTGGACAAATACCGCATCGAGGTCGAACGCAAAGTCTCCGAGAAGGAACGGCAACGATTGGCCGAGAAGCAGAGAAAAGAACAGCGTGCAGCCGAACGGGAGAAACTGCGAGAAGAGAAACTCCGGATGGAAGCCAAAAAAATTGATGAACTTGTAAAGACTCAAGCGGATCAAGAATTGCAAGCCAAGGAGGCCAAGGACACCATCACAGTTGTTGATCCAACAAAGATGTCACACAGCGAGAAGGAGACCACACCAGAGGAATACAGTGATGCCACAGCTAGGTAAGACAGACGATTGCGGGTTAGATTCTAGTTTAACAAACACTTTTAAAACTTTTACAGCACTAAAACACAAACTGTATTACCGACAGTCGATGATGAGGCTCTTCAGCGTGCCGTCGAAGATGTGGCAGCTGCTGTTGCCCATCAAGAGGCCGAACCACAGATGCAACATTTTATGACTCACGACTTGGGTCATAGGGAATCGGTTCGTAAAAAAGGAAACCCTTTTAAATTTGTCAAATGATGAAGGTTTTTTTTTCTTGCAGAGCTTCTCTCTTCGTAGAGAATTCCACACGCATTCCCCCAGGGAGGGCAGAAACGTGTACTTCACATTATCATTTGCTGGCATCGCATTAATGGCAGCCGTATTTGTCGGTGTCGCAGTGGCCAAATGGAGAACCTCACGCTCACCTCATGCGCAAGGTTTTATTGAAGTCGATCAGGTAAGTTTAAAAGAAATATAAAAAAAACGATGACTTACCTATTTTTTGAATGGTGTAGTGTTGAAAGTCTCCAATGAGTCGATTTTCTGCAATAAAAAGAGACGGAAATTAGGGTTTCTATTTATATTTGCCGCTCGAAATAAATGCAATACATATATATTTTGGTTATGATGTACCTCTTGTTACATCCCTGCTTGTAACAGAATATCAAATGTTACGCGGCATTTCTTGTGCATGATCCCTATGACATATTAAACAATATCCTGTTTGCCTTACAGTTTGACTGACGAGTCCGCAACTGATAAGCAAAGTTCCAAAAAACCAAAAGCAGTAATATTATGATTTTTAGTGTTTGACAGATTGACTACCGATTAGTAGATTACTGATCAAGGTATATAGATTACTGATCATCAAAAGATCGCTGCTCCAATGAGAGCTGTTCAATTCAAATAGCACATCTTTGCGGTTTCATCCTTCACGATGCGATCGCTTAACAAGCTGGAGTCAATTATTGAGTATTTTTAAAAAGCATCTCCAGTCTTGAATTACCATGTTTCTAAGGTGCCGAACGATCAGGAGAAGCTATACGGAAAAATAATTTTTGAGGCATTTTTGAAGCATAGAAATACAGCATTTTAGAGCAAGCTTCAGCTTTTGGTTTCTATTTCAGAGAACGGATGTATGTATTGAAAACTGTGCCACAATCAAAGATACCTAAGAAATTATTTTTCTTCCTTTGACGGGGCAGATCTGCTCCCATATCGCTTTATTCCTGAACGAGCAATACGTTTATGGCGGCGTTTCGGTCCCTGATCAGTAGATCCGTATACGTTACACATTCTGGAACTATTTTCTTTTATTTGTTTCCCAACAATGCCAACAAATTTTCAAATAAAAAATGGTCGCGGGCGTTACAAAACTTAACAATTTGGTAGCTGCAACTATGAATTTTTGTTAATAAATTTGTAAGATCTTAATCTTAATACTCACCATTAAAAATGCAACTTCCTGAATATGTGTTTCGTATTCATTTTTCTTTTAAAATTCTCTCTATAGAACCATCATGTATAGAACTATCCTTGCAAACTAAATATAAATTTACGAAAATACGAACTCGACTGACAGGAATATTAAATAAAATTTTAAGTTCACAAATTGTTACAGTGTGAGTGTAGATAGATCCGATTTGGCATGCGTAGTAATTGTTCTCCTAAGGTATGGAGTAAGACCACAACTCTGCAGATGGTTGTCAAACTTTCTTCCAGCTAAAATGATTCAACTGTCATTTTTTGCTAAAATATCGGAGTGCCTCAAAGATCCATACTTCCTCCAAATCCTTTTGCTTAGGTATCCAAAGCAGTGGTCTGCTTAGGTCAAAGATCATCAGAAGATCAACTTCGTCAAAGTTTAGTCACCTTTAGAGAAAAGTGGTATTTTAGCTCCAAGTAATTTCTGCCTCTCTGTATACAAAACAAAATTGTAGATCAAGTCACAAATTCACAATACTACCGAAGCATGCACCGCTCTATTCAGAGAAATAGTTGCCTGAGTATAAGGTATAAGCATTTATACGATCTCTGTGAGTTACCATATATAATAGAGAGGGTTTAGTGCACTGCGACCTTATGGTCTATTGTGCCCCCTGCTTATACCTTGGAATGGTTCATGCCAGAGCCCCATTGCATTACAGTTCCATTAAGAACCGTGTTTGAGGGTTTCTGCTCTGTCTTTAGCCTTGGCAAGAATATCAACTTTAGAGCACTTCATCCAGTCCAGTTTCTTTTATGAATCTGAGAATGAGTAGCGGGTCCATGGTTTATATATCCCTATCTGTTATCTAGTACTTGCACAGGTGTTTAATCCACCTGTGTGGCAGTGCCCCACAGGATTGTAGGATGTGGACTTGGGTTTTCTGTGTTCTCATCCCAGAATCTGCAGAGTCCTTCTTCTGATAAGCCCATTTTCCTCAGGTGCTCCCTTAGTCTACAGTGTCCTGTTGGAAGACCTGTGAGGATTCTTAGGTTGTCTTTGCTTAGACCAATACATGATGCTTTGAATCTTTTTAGGTTATAGTTCCCTAGAAGTTTCTTAGCTTGCCTCAGTCCCTGAAGGTTTTAAAAACTGCGGTTTTTTTATCTTTTTCAATCCTCCTGAACAATTCTCGTAGGGTGTGTTCCCCTATGCCGCATCAGAACGGTGAAAAGCTCCGCTGCTCTCTGTCTTGCCAGACAGTCCGCAACCTCGTTCCCAATAATGCCTGCATGACCAGGTATCCATCAAATGGTTACTCTGTTGTTCTTACCTAATTCATTAAGCCTGTGCAGGCATTCCCACACAAGCTTGGATTTTATGATATTGGCACCAAGTGCCTTGATGGCGATGGCGGCTTGACTATCTGACGTCACTGCTATATTACAGTTTCTGTATAGTTTTTCTTGAGAATGATCCGAACGCACCTATCTATAGCGCATATTTCAGCTTGGAAGATGCTGGTATATTTGCCCATGGATTCGTAGTGTTGAGTTCCTGGCCTAAACACCTCTGCACCAGTTCGCTCGTCGGTTCTCGATCCGTCTGTATACCATTTTACAGTATGGTTGCTTCGTTATAAAGTTCTTCTTAAAATTGAATTTCCTGATGCTATTATCATCCATCGCAGGATGCTTGGGTTGCATCCCCACGATTTTCCTGATAAACTCTTACATATTATAAGAGCGCGTGTTACCTTCTTTGAAATCTCTTCCGTGTGTTTACGCCAGATGAGTTTACAATCAAGGTGTAGTCCTAGGTATGACTTCATTGACTGGTATCAGTGACGTGCCTGATAGTCGTATTGCTTTCAGTCTCTGAAACTTTATTTTCCTTGTGAATGGTACTATAGTTGTTTTTGCTGGATTTATTGTTAGTCCTGCAGTATGGCACCATTCGTGGGTTACTCTCAATCTTCTCTGTATGATGTCACAGAGGGTGTCCTCAAACTTTCCCCTGGCAATCAATACTATGTCGACGGCATATGCCTGTAGCTGATGCTAAGGCTGGTTAATTTTTCCAGTAGCTCGTCTACAACTAGGCCTTACATTAATGGTGATAGTACCCCTCCTTGTGGACATTCTCTAGTTGTGTTTACTTTGATAGTTCCGGTTGACGTTTGAGTCTCCGCTGATTTAGTGCTCAGCAGCTCACACATCCACCTGGATATTGTACTGTTTACTCCTTTTATTTCCATGGATCGTCTGATGGCCTCGTGGGAGGTATTCTCAAACGCACCTTCGATATCATCGAAACGAAGGCACACAGTTACCATAGTTACCATAGCGATACACCGAAGCAATTTTTTTTAGGCAGCTTACATTCGTGATTTTATTCTTTGAAATATTATGTGATAAGTAAGAGTTGGAACAAAACCGAATTAAAGATATACAACTTAGCTTCGACTCCCAGTTAGGTGCTCCTGATAACAGAAATGCCTAGACTGACCAATGCTACAGGGACACTCAGCAGCTCTTCCATCTCATTAATATTTTTTGACATTAAAGGTTGAGATTGCTACTGAACGACCAGCAAGAGTTCTCCATCGTCATTCTGCATATACCCTGACGAATTTGGTTTTTGGTAGAGATGCCAAAACTGGATATAGATTTAGTTCGTTGACAAATGGTATCAGGCATTCACACGTTATAAAACAGACAGCATCTCGTATACGATGTTAATGAGACTATTAGCTCTATAGTTGGCGAAAGGGGTATCCTTTCTCGTGGACTGGATAAACGATATTGAAAATCCATTCATAAGGCATATTTTCTTCTGTATAATTTTTGGAGATGAGTTGATGTATCATGTATGCCTTCCACAAAGTTGTCTCTGGAATCTTGGCTTCCATCGTTTTGTCTGAAAGTGGAATTTGGGTCGCCTTCGCCGTTTAGCAGTCTACAGAAGTTGTTTTTCCATATCGTCAATATGGACTGCGACTCTTCTGCATGGTTTGCTTTCTCATCTCTAGTACGTTCTCTGTTCGGGTCACCGTATACAGAAATGATAGGCTTAAAACTGATAGTAACTTACAGCCACGTACAGACTCAAGTAATTTTTGCTGCATTTTTTACATTTGGCGTGTGAGTGTCTATGTCTTTTCAACAATGTTTGAAAGAGCTTCGAAAAGTGTACTGAAGATCCAAAATATTTCGGAAATATGAAAGCAAGTGCCTTATTTCCCAGTCCACTTTAAACAATTTGTTTGCGAAAGTTTTCTTTAAACGGGTTTGATATAAGCTCTTACACGACTTTGATTGAAACTAAGTAATTAAGATGGTTCGTAATAGCTAAAAATTTTAAACGCGTTAGCTTCAAGTTCCCATGTATATTAAAACTGTTACGTTACATTAAAAACTGTTTCCACATTTCTTATTTATTTCAGACCGCGGCATTGCCCGTCACACCAGAAGAAAAACATGTCGCGAACATGCAAATCAACGGCTACGAGAACCCAACATACAAATATTTCGAAGTTAAGGAATAAGCATGATTTAAGTAAAAAAAAAGTCGTCAGTTCTGATTTTTCATAAAAAAAAAACCAAAAAAGTTATATTTTCATTCTTTGTTGTTCTTGTTTAGGATTATGTGTATCAAAAAAAAGAGATATAAACTAAGAAGAAAAAAATAAGACACTAAAAACCACAAACCAACTCAAAACACACTCAATAATTATTAATTATTTTGTTCTTAAGTTTAAACAAAAAGTTATTCTCATTATAAGTTAAAGCAACTACCTAAGAGAAAACAATAATAGCATAATAATTTATTTAATTATTTTTTTAAAAAAAGTAAAAAGTAAAAATCCTTGCTGTGAATTTGAAAAAGAAAACCAAAAAAAAAAATCATTTAAACTAATTCCATTTATTTTTCTAGTCATACTAGTTTTAATTTTATTTATTTATTAATTTATTTATGTGATATATGATCTCGACATTTCACTTAATTTAAAGAAACAAAAACTCAAACTATTCAACTCTTAAAAAAAAAAATACCAACAAACTCTCCCGATTGTAATCAAAAAATGCAGAGCAAAAATATACGTTTCGGAAAAATGTGGAGAAAGCTAAAAAAAAAAGAAAAACAGAAATCAAGGATAATAAGTTAAAATTTAAATATAGATATTATAATTATGTAATGAAAAAAATGCTAGGATATAGGAAAAAAATACATAAAAAATAAAAATAAGTAATTTTCTTTATTGGTTTTTACATGTAATATATATATATATATAAAACTATAAAAGAAACTAAAAAAATGGATTTACTCGTCAGAATCACTATCTCCACCACACAACACTCCAGTGTGCGTTGTCCGACCCCCAAATGATTAAATGTGTGTATATTGTATGTGTATCCTTGTTGTTTTCCCATCCCAGTAATAATAAATCGATAATGCATTATTTTTTAAACTAATTAAACAAGCAAACATACACTTTTAATAAAACATAATTAAATGTAATTTTAATAATATCAATACTATTTTTACTTAATCACACTACTTTCGAAAATAATCACAAATTAAAAAAAAAAAACAATAATCCAATTGGGAATACATTTTTACACTTAAGAAACATTGGGCCTTACTAATAATCATTTTTAACATTCACTCTACATTTTTTGTAGGTCATAATAGACACATTTTTTTTTTCTAGAAAATTTCGCTATTGCAAGTTCGTCAATTTTAACTTTGACACTACGAGTAAAAATGGTAATTAGTAATACGCATTGTTTTTATTTTTTTAATTTTAATCGATTAAGGAACATTTAACACGAGTTAGCACGGTAAGAGTATGAGTGGTCAATTTGTTGGACATTTTAATATTAGCACCATTTCGAAAACTACTCAAACTCGTACCCAAAAAAAAAGGGACTTGGTTTTCAAATTAATACTCTTGCGCACTGACGCGGTAGACATCATATTTGGGCGAGTTGATATGGAGATGGGGTGGTAGTTGTAAAATATTTGTTTAAGAAAATGTTTATCTTTGTTGGACAAAAGGACATTTTTGACCTTACAAAAAGCATGGTTGAAAGTATTTTTAGGACACATTTGAGGTAATTTTCATATGAGACATAATAGACCGTTTTATTGTAGATCAATGATTTTGGAGATCTAGAGTCTGTTGCCAACTGTACATAGACGGCTGAATTTTAGCTTTATGTTGTTCATAAAGAACGAATAAAAAGAAAATCATTATTATACATCATGACTACACTAGATTTCTTGCACGATCACTTAAGATTGATCTTGCTTCAGCCAAGATTGCTGATCTTCACCGTTTCTATAGATTTGGAACGATCACTGACCCTCTGATATTGATCTTTCTGGTAAACGCATGGCCAAGTTTCGCAGTTAATAATAATTATTGCACTAGTATCTTGCACGATCACTGATCGACGATTATATCGTTGCTGGTCGTAAGCCTTCGTGATGTTACCAACACTCTCAAAAATCGGCAATATTATCGAGTAGAAATGACTTAAGTTCCCCAAAAAAACCGTTTTCGATAACCTCAATGCTGACGCGTTATCGCATCACAACTTGACGACAGATTCAACAGTCAAATGAAAGACTTGTGTCCTTGTTATAGGCTTCAGAATCGGATGGACTTGGGGGATTTTAAACATAGGGTCTAAATTCCAAATTTAGTAGTAAGAGATCTACTGAGTTCCTTGTCAAGACGAACGGGATATTTGGCCTATTGTCCACCACTATGAATAAAAGGTTGACCAGACTTCTTTTTAAAAATTTGGAGGTGGTTTAAGTCATCGCTAAGGTTACATTTTTTTCAAAATACTTCTTTCAAAATAGACGAACCTATAGTGCTTTAATAGCGTCTTATAAATAAATAGTTGGCGCAACAAGCCCATCTACAACTTAGAACCGTTCGTTTTACTTTTTTCCGAAGAATGGAAAAAGACGTCTGCCTGGTGGAACACTTCCACAACTTAAACGGTGGCAACCTTTAGATAACCTTGATCGACGGGTCGTCCGTCAACTTCCCTTTAACAGGGTAGCTTTAATAACTAACTCTATTTTTGTATGATTTATCACTAGAGATCTACGTCTTTCTATAGGGGCTCCAGAACTCGTTTGTCAATATGTAGTCGCTCATATTATACAGACGATTGCTGTTTTTGATATGTCTCCTGCTTACACAGCTCTCAAATATCAGGGGCCTGTACCACAAAACTACAAGTATTGTACAACAGGCGAATTTTAACAATTAAAAATGGTTTTTGTACCAGAAAACCTGTTGTTGTCGCCTGTTGTACAATACTTGTAGTTTTGTGGTACGGGCCCCAGGTGTTGAATAAGGTCACACTCCCATAAGCAAATGGCCACATTCAAGAATCTAGTCATCATAAGACGACTTGAATTGTCTGGATTCAAATTTACCTAAACACGAAAACTTTAATTGTCGGTATGTCACTTATTGAGAATTGTATTTTTTTGCTCCTGGGTTCTGAGTTTTTGATTGGTGCTCTACAGTCTACACGTCAGGGCAATCGAAATGTCAAACTGCGCTCTCCCATGCTCTCCGATGATCCAATACAAATATCAAAATCAAGTTCTCCGGACACATGTTGGCACAAATAGACGTAAACTTAAACTTATGTCGTTTTCGGTTGATCGTCCAGAACCGTCCGGAAGAACTCTCCGCGATTCTGAATCTTTTCTCTTCTTTTCAGGAGAAGAACTGTCAGTTGAGTGCCAAGCCAATCGAACGCTTTCAGAAGCGTTCGGATTACTTCCGGACGGTTGTAGACGACCAATCGAAAACGGCATTAGTAGTAGGTAAGTCGAGAAATTCTTGACTGGATTTGTCGGTATTGCGGACATAAACGTCAACTGAGAGAACTGTTCACGTGACCAGTTTAGCCCAATGAAAACTCAGCAACATGAAGTTAGAGAGCTGTCAGACTTACTAACAAGATTCTTGAATGCCCTCAATGATGTAGTTGGTAACCAACCTCTATAGCTTGTGTCTAAGCCAAGTAACTTTAATAAATTAACAAAACTACAAAAAAATTGGTCTAACTTTAGGCCCAAGCAAAGTTTTGTGTGGTACATAAAGCTTCGAGCGCATTCAAAACAAAGTAAAAATGTACCCACTTGGTTAGAATAACTGAGGCTACTTTTCCGACACAAAGGTGGCGCAATTTGCAAGTACAAGCTCCGTCAAAGAGCGTTACCTACATGTCGCTCTGGATCTCTCTCAGTGTAAGTCGAGATTGAAACGAAAGGCAATACCAGCATCGTGCCAAGTTGACATAAAATGTTACCCCATGAAACTCGCCCACATGCATAAAATATCACGTAACATTTGTGCTGTGTGACGTTAAAAACAAAATCCAAAATATAATAAAAGAAAAATATAAAATTCACAATAAAATTTATAAACAATAATAATAATAATAAAAAAAAAAACTAAGCAAACAAACAAAACAAAAAATACTTATATACAATACAGAATATTTATTGAATGCTTTTTAAAATAAACAAAACAAAAAATACCAAATAACATAAACAAAATCATTAAACAAACAAAATAATAATAAAAAAAACAACAAGTAATTATCTTATTCACATTATTTTTATATACCAAAATTAAACATAGAAAAAAAAACATAAAATAATAACAAAAAAAAAAAACAACACTAAAAACATATTTACAATGCTGCCCTCCAAGTTTTTTCAACAAACAAATAAAAAAACCAAAAAAAAATCAAACAAAACCTTTAGAATCTCTCATATATTTATATATATTTTATGTATAAATAAATATATATAGATATTACCTTTCCTAAGCCCTGAGCTAAATCACGAAACAAAATGAAATCATATTAGTTGCACCTAAAAAAACCAAACAAATAAGGTAACAAACATTAACCGTAGTCTGGCTACCCTCTATGAATATGAAAACAAAAAAAAAAATAAATATTGCTCGTTAACAATATCCCCGCCGCTAATACTCCTTAATCCCTGATAAGAACAAATTAAACAACAAAACTTACCCTTGTTTGCAAATTTCTATTTCATTTTGTTTTTAGTGGAGAATATTTGAAAATGTTCATTTGATTTTCTTCTTCTTTTTCAAAAATCTAAATAAATATTCAAAATCATAACAAACAATTTAATTAAACAAATAAATAATAATAAAAAGAAAAAAAAACAACAACAATGATTATATATGGAAAATATAATAAATAAATCATTGAAAAATCAATTCGTCCTCTTTTATGAAAATAAGCTTAAATAAATAATAAAAAAAAAAAAACAAAAAAAAAACGTTAAGAGTATAAGAGCGTTTATCATATAGTTTAGCACAATATATTTTATAAAGAGAAAATGAAAAAACAAGAAAAAAAATTAAAAACAAACCAAAAAAAAAATGTACTGTAATCATATGTTCTTTTTATATATATAATGATTATATATATATATATAAAATATATTTATCTGCTCGATCTATGCATTTTTCTTTTGTATATTTATGCAAAATGCATATAAATAAAAACAAATCACTATTCGTTTTCATATATATATTTCTTTACAAAAATTAAAAACAAAAACAAACAAATTGGATTTATATACAAGTATATAATCTAATAGAAAACACAACAACAACAACAACAACAAAATGATAATGATGATGATGACATATAAACTAATATAAGTAATTTCATTATATTTTGCAATTTATATTTAGAAGTTTAACAAGAAAAACAAAAAAAAAATTAAAACATTATTATAAAAAGGTAAACAAAAAAATGAAAACTCAACTCAAGAAAAATGTATTACACAATGGATGCGCATTGCTTTCTCAAAATACAAAAATAGTATATAAACAAAATTATTAATAATAATAATAAAAAAAAGAAAGGTAAATGAATTAAAGAAATCCATTATTTGTTTCTGATATTATTTTATATTTAAACACTCATAAACAATATTTGTGTATGTACATTCAAATAAATAAGTAAGCAAACCTGTGCTGATTAAAGAAATAAACAATAAAAACAAACAAAAAAAATCTCTACACATTATAGACAATTTATTTGTTTGAAGTAACGTGTTCCGGTTCCCTCCCACCAATGCAAGGCTTTCTATATACCACCTCCTCCGAATTGGAATCGAAGCACATTCGCTGTACATACTCTAGCCATATTGGACAACTGATATTCACTTTTCTCACCAGGCGCCCAATCGTCTCTTTCGTGATCGTGTAGAGCAGGGTTTCTCAACGTTTCCCAAATTTAGGTCACAGATGGTTATGATTGCGTTGGATCACGGTATCACTATCCAAAAACGAAGAGATACCGCCTGGATTGGACATTATTTGAAATGGTTGACAAGTTTTTCATTCATTCATTCTTTTATTTTCGATATCCCGATTATCCATTAAGTGGGTCGCGAGTGTAGGTTGCTCGAGTGGAACCTCAAACCCCACTCGACATTGAGTTGCTCAAGTATTCTGGTGTTTCTTACACGATCTCCAACAACAATATAACGGAGGAGTATCACTTAGGCAGCCTGTATTCGCGGTCTTATTCTTTCGATCATTACGCAAATGTCATGACCATAATATGTAAGAGTTAGAACAAACACCGAATTAAAGACGGACAACTTAGCTTTGTCATCAAGTTCAGTCCTTCTAATAACAGAATGACCAAGCTGTCTCAAAATTGACGCAGCCTGACCAATCCTCAGCATTGATCCTTCCATCACTCGTCAATAAGACCTCGAGATACTTAAACCGAGGCTCCACTAAAATGTAATCTATCTGGATAGACGAGTAGACGACCATCACTTCAGATTGGTGCAGGGAAATAAGTCCCCAGGAACTAAGTCCACTGAGGGACTCAGTTCCCACCTAGTGGGAAATAAAACCACTTTCGTCCTTACACATTCAACAGTTAAATACTTCAAACCCCCTTCTTGGGTCTACTGTCAGACTTGCAGTATATGTGCGAAATTGGTTATTCATTTTGCTGACCTGCAATTTTAATGAAATACCATTTGACATTTTTGCATCATAGATATTTACGCTGCGTTGTTTGCTCGCATTTGCGCAGTTGATTTATTCACGATGCATTTTGAAACGGTACGAATTGTATCATTGTGACAGCGACAGCTGTGGTTCGGCCGGCGGTATATGAAAAATAAATGGCGCCCTCTGCATGATACACTTTAATGTATTATTACGAAGAATAATTATCCAACTATGCTTCTTAAGAATATCATACTGTTTTTCGAAAAAAATAAGATTGGATTTGAAAATGTATTTTTGTCAGAGGAAAATCGGAATAAGAAGACTATAAGACTATTAAATTAATACGTCTTCTTATGTATGTAAAAATGGTGGCAAAAATGTAAGTAATTCATCAATTGAGAACGGCTAGACCGATTTGGCTAAAATTTTTTTGTCAGTTGTTCGTAATTGCCAAGAGAAGGTTCTTCTGAAAGAAAACCCTCCGGAAAAGTCGAAAAAATCGAAAATTGAGAAAGGCTGGGCCGATTTGGCTCAACTTTTTTTCAGTTGTTCGTAATTGCCACGAGAAGGTTTTTACGAAAGAAAATTTTAGGAAAACCCTCCGGAAAATTTTGTGTGCAATTATTCCGGAATGGCTTTTCGAATGGAAAAATGGAAAATTCTTAGGGGAAATTTCGAAAAATTTGAATTTTTTTTCGACGAAATTTTGCATTTTCTTTTATTCTGGCAACAATTCGGTCAAGATCTCAAATTGGGTTGGCTGTTGCATCCTCTGGTATTGCTGCCACTGCGGTCGAACTGACTCTTCTGAATCTTCTCACGGTTGACAAGCCAACGTGCACAATGACATAGAATTCGAAATTGATGCGAGAATGGAAAATCATCATTTGGGATGAATGCACGATGGCGCATAAACGAGCTTCGGAGGCAATTGACCGAACGATGAAGGATTTACGAGGTGATTCGAGACGATTTGGTGGGGCTATGATATTGCTCTCCGGAGATTTTCGTCAAACGCTTACCGTCATTCCGAAATCAACTGCTGCTTACTTAATACATGCCTGAAATCGTCGTCTTTGTGGCGGCATGACAAGAAGTTGAAATTGACCACGTACATGAGAGTCGCATAGCACAACGACCCATCTGCTGCTGTATACTCGAGACAACTGCTGACGCTTGGCAATGGCCAAATTCCCGTTGATGTTTCGACTGGATTGATATCGTTCACGGCAAATTTTTGCGAGTTCTCATCGTCGAAGGAGGAACTCATTACCAAAGTGTTCCCCGGAATTGCACAAAATTATAAATATCTCGATTGGATTAGTGAACGCGCAATACTAGCACTAGCAGCGAAGAATAAGGACGTCGATAGATTGAATTTCATTAGTCAACCAAAGTCAATCGCTAGAGAACTGCATTCGTACAAATCCATTGACAGCGTGACCGACGAGGATCAAGCAACCAACTTTCCGACGGAATTTTATAACTCGCTTGATGTGCCAGGAAATCCACCGCATAATTTACAGCTGAAGGTGGGATCGATCATAATCATGATTTGCGGAATCTGAATCATCCGAAATTGTGCAACGGTACGCAGATGTCAGTCGAGAAAGTGAAGAACAATGTGATTCAAGCGACGATCATCAAGTCGTTATCCCACAAATTCCGATTATTCCAACTGATCTTCCATTCCAATTCGAGCGGATTCAGTTCCCCGTTCGATTGGCTTTTGCGATGACAATCAATAAATCACTAGGCCAATCGTTGGAAGTCTGTGGGATTAATCTCGAATTTCCCTGTTTTGTTCGCGTGTTGGCAAACCGTCTTCGTTGTTTGTTCTTGCGCCGGAAAACAAATCGAAAAACATTGGTTATCACATCGCTCTCTACTGATTTCGATTCCATTCAAATAAATCACATTGAAATTTCAACTATCTGTGTTTTATTATCACTCTTGAGTTTATCTGAAGGCGGTAAATTGGGGCGAGACGAAGTTCGCCGGGTCGGCTAGTTGTACATATTTTTCTTCCCTTTTACTACACGAAAGTGGATCATTTTATATTATTTTCTTGCCACACTTAAAAATACCTAAATATCTGAAAAATTAAATGCAAAAAAAGGCCACCCCTTAAATTCAAAAACAAATGAAACACATCGTCTAAAAATGCATTACAAGTCATAATCCTCTATCTCGTTCTAATAAGCACCATACTCAAATAAAGCATTACCGAGTCAAATCTAAACCTTTCCTGACAGAAAACAAATCCATGATATTGATCAGTGACGACTTAAGCCCCTTTAACTTGTCCCCTCAAGTCCATCAATCTACTTATTGAGTTCCACTGATCGATGAGTAGTTGCCATTGTTTACGCTACTCGTGGGTGAAAAAAAAAACCAAATGATTTATTAATTTATTGACTAAATGCAGTCTATACGTAACGTATACTGTGAGTGACGAACTTCAAAAACGTGAACAAATATCGATTTCCTTTGGATTGGTATAAATTTCCACGTAAAAACAAATCCGCAATAAAATTAATTATCTCTGCGCGAGCATAAAGTTTTGAGTTATAAACTGATATACAAATTTATTGAACTTGAACATGGATTGGCTTATTATAGGTAGATAAAGATAAACTCAAAATAGAAATCGGTGTCATCGTGATCCGCAGCACGCTGCTGAAAGCTGAAGTACTGGAAATAAAATCACTTCTCTCCAAACACACTCGAGTTGAAAAGAATCAATACCTCTTCATTTCAGAAGAGGATGTAGTAAAAATGTTCAAATTCGATTCTGAGTAGCTGCCATAAAATGGTAGGTCCTCAAAAGTTGTATATGCCTATCAAGAGCTGTCATAAGGATTGAAAGCGCAAGTGACATTGATACAAGTGCAAGCTGATGTTGAGCAGAAAATACATTATACATATATGTTGCTGACGTGAAGGGCTACCCTTCTGATACTATCGTAACAGCCTGTCATTGATATTTTCCCCAACATTTTCTTAAAGGAATAATTACATTGCCGTTTTCCAATAATTGTCTGTTAACAGTTTGTAAAGGTTTGATATTGTATTGTAAGACTCTTACTTTCACGTTCAAGCTTGATATAGAATAGAGAAACGGAATGAAATAAGAAAAAAAGTAACCAAGTCTTGGAATCATTTCAAAAAGGAATTTTTAAGGCCATATTGGTAGGTACTTCTCAAAATATAGCCATGTTGCAAGTGGATACCGTATACAACCTAGTATAGTTACCGATAACACAAAAGGCAATGGCTGACTGAAATAGGTAATGTGGTGGCTGTTGCATTTTGACATTGCGATAGTTGGTTCATAAGTATACAACGTTTCAAATCACTATGGACTTTTTAGCGCATTTGAAACTTACTCTTACATTTTTTACTAGGAGAATAAAGTTGCTATTGGCCTTATTATCTACCAGGAGCTTAAAGTCGTTTTTTGATAGGAGTTGTCGGGCTACGCCCATGTTATTGTGGATGTGGTTACAGTGTTTGCTGACTTAAGCGCCGTAAGTTCGATCCTCAGTGGGAAACAGTACTAATCAGTCACCGAAAATAGAACTAAACATAGGTATAGGACACATAGACCAAATTTTTAGGACCATTGTGATACCCCATAAAGGGGGGGAGGGGAAAGTGCCCAGAAAGATTATGGGCCGGACATTTCAGGCGGGAACTCTATTGCTAGGAGGTCATAATGATGGCTCAAATAATCAACAGTTGGTTGAAAATGTTTGAATTTAGCATCTGCTGGTGGCGGTTTGTCTTTGGGTAGGGACCGAGGGTGACCGTAGCAGTCTATCCCTGTATATTGCCTCTGACAGTCCATCACTGAGAGAGACTGCCAGATATGGTTTGTTGAATCAATCCAGTTTTTTGATGAACCAAAAAAAGT
Organism: Cheilosia scutellata; assembly: GCA_955612985.1. NCBI lineage: Eukaryota > Metazoa > Arthropoda > Insecta > Diptera > Syrphidae > Cheilosia > Cheilosia scutellata. The sequence continues at coordinate 68,399,847 of OY015311.1, forward strand.
CAGTGGGGGGATTGTCTACTGAAAAGGGATGGAGGGCAACCGTAGCAGTCTGCCCGCGTTTATTTCCTTTGACGACCCGCTTACGAGACAAAGACTGGTGCTGATCATCAGAAGATCTTGATTGAAGCAAACCATCATACTGATTGGTACCGAAAAAAGGGTAGGAATTTGTCCTCAGGGAGAGCAACGACGAAGGGTGACCAAAATAGTCTAACCTCTATTGCCTCTGACGATGTTTAAAATGTCGAAACGTGGCGTTATGTCTTCGGGAAAAAGGAAGGTGACCGAAACAGTCTAAACTCAGCTTGTAACTTCTGACAGTCCGCTTGTAGGGAGTGTGACTGGTACAGATCTGCTCTACAACTTGACGTCGAAAGGGGTTGAGAGTTTGTCTTCGGGAAAGACGCATTGGTATTTTGTTTCAATAGGTAATTGCGTGTTGATGTTTCAGTGAAGCCAGTTGGACTTTGTAGCGAGGTATAGCTGATACAGCAGATATCGGTTCGAAACAGGTCGCTCAGGGCTTCGAAGAAATAAGCCCCTAATGTAGCCCTATACGCAAGGTGGCAAGAGCTGGACAGGAGCAAAGGAGGTTCCTTCTTGTCTATGCAGCTCCTCAATAAAGGTTATGCATAGAAAATATAAATCCGAAAGCTTCACAGACATATCGGACTATATAAACCCCTATAACGACTTTGCGCAGTGGCTCAGTGGTTAGTGTGCATGCTGGACTACTGTGCAAGGGCTCCCAGGTTCGATCCTCGGAAAAACACAAATTACATCTTAACCGACCTAGAGATAGCTGTGGGTGCAGATATTGACTGGGAGACACTGCAAACACAGGAATCTTCAAACTTTGCTGGATTCCGGGACATAGGTAGGTATATAGAATCACATAGTGATGACAGTTCAGTCAAAATAGCATTAAAGTTCCGTGGCGGTTTTTGTTTCCAAGGTTTTCTCTGTCGGATGTCAAACAAAATATGTAAAAATATGTTTTTTTTTTTTCATTCCACAGGAAGGTATACTCATACATATTAGAACATTTACATTTAGAACGCCAAAAAGTTGGGACACCCCATAAAGTATATATGTATTATATTTTGAATGAGGATCATATTATCGATTTAGCTATGTCTCTCTGCCTGTCTGTCTGTCTTTCTGTCTGTTGAAAAACATGATAGCGTCCAAGTCCAAACGAATCGACCTAGGAGAATGTATTGGTTGGTATTGAAACTATGTCGGTCAATAGTAGTTCTGGTACCTCCCATACAAAACCAATATTAGACAATATTACAATAATTGTGTATGTACTAACTTACATGTCGGAAGTAAAAGAGAAATCAGCACCTCTCGGATAGGATGGATCCCTAATAGATAGCAGAGCGAACTACTAGATCTAGCCTGCCATCCAAGTCTAGGAACGAAAATTTCTGTGTACCAAGCCGAGACGATAGCTCTGCTGCATGCGCTGAATCAATTACCAGGCGGCCAGGCTCAAGAAAAAGAATATTCTTATAGCAATGGATACAACGCTGATCAGGCATACGGAGTAGACGAACATAAAACACACCGACACACATGGATTGAAAAATAATAAAATGCGTACGTATAAATCTAGCGAAATTGATATGCGCCTTCAAGTTCCTCGTTCAGATCCAGAGCTTTTCACAGCACTTGGTAGATGACTGGTGAACAGATTCATTAAACATTTTGTAAAAACGCCGGCAAAGTTGATAGGAAGTGGAAAAACGTAGACAAGCTAAAATGATGTTCAGAATCTGAGTAAGTATACGTTCAAGCCGCGCCACTTTTTCATACCCTGACAAGGGAACACGCTTCCTTCATCTTCTAGAGTCCTTTCATTGCGTCACTTTCTCCAAATCTAGTACCTATAAATATATATAGTTAGCCATTGCTACGACTGTCTTAGTTATAAGTGGTTTATTGGATAATTATTATATCCCTCAACCAACACATTCGTGTGATTCTTTGAAAAGACTTCGGAACCGGTATAAGTCGCATCGCGTTAGCTAACACATCACATCCTCCCTTTTAAAAGTTGCTGAAGCTGACACGGGGAATCGAGCAAGGTACGGGAGGAATATACTACGGAAATTTACTTAGAGTACACAAAGGTATCCAATATCTGATTCGGGTGTTTCTCATTTATCAGAGAATTCTCAAATAGATTTAAAAACCCTTTTCGTAGCCTTTTTGGGGCGAATTGACAGAGGAATTATGGGGATATTTTTTGTTAGTTTTTGGTGCGTTTTGCCGGTCACTATCGGGTGAGCTTTACAATAATGTGGTTTCAAACTCATATTCGCCTACATTGTAACAACCAGTTATGAACCAATCGAACTTAATGGAAACCGAGTACAATTGGGTGACTGTGACTCACAACTCACAAGCCACGTCTTTTAAGACAACCATATACAATAAGAAACTGCGTACCTACTTTGTAACTGTAACACTATCTAAGTGCAAAATTAAATTAATTAAAAACTGACAATTTAATCAAATGTCAATACTGCTGCCATTTCCTCCATTTTTCTTTTTCAGACGCCAGTACAAATAGAATTGCAATTGCAGACCACTACACTATAGCTTACTATCTTATATTACCAACAAATAAAATTGTTGTCGCTATTTAATTTGTGTCCCGCATTTTTTTTTTTGCCACACATATATCAAATCAGTTCAGCAGCTCTCCCCACTTATACACTTGTCTCCGCGAACTAGGTACATTACACCACATTTAGGGCCCCCGCTCACCAGCCCACCACCAGCTCACCCCGAAATTGTCAGTTCACAGGAAAACCTAAATCAAACAAACCATCACCATATCTCGTCGACATTTTTCTTATTTAAACAACAACCAACGAAAATAAATAAATAATGTCATCGCCTTCGTCGGTCGTCTTCTTCCATCAATATAACGATCGAATTGATAAAATAAATTTTCGCTGCACAAATGCACATTGCACACATGATAGCGATAGATACACATTTATACCTTGACTCGCTACGGCGAATACTGAACGTGTATAGTATCTCGCTTGCTAAACAAATATTGACAGTTGACAGTTAACAAAAATAATCAAACAAAAAAAAAATAAGTAGAGCTTCGTTTTTGTCATTATAAAAATTAAATAACAACAATTGGCTGGGTTCCCCATTCCCGCCCAACCGCGCAACCACCTTCGATGTATTGAATTGTTATTTATAAAAAATATATATATGTATTTATATTTATAAGTGTAACTCTGTAAGGCCTCGGGGGTTTAAGATAACAAAAATTCTGCGCTGCGCTGGTGTGTCTATGATAACTTGTTGCGTACACTGTGTAGGGGTGCGCATGTAGCGGTGTATTTTGTTGCTGCTGATAACAAGATTGACTATAAGGTATTATATTTATTATCGACGACGTCCTTCCTATCACAGGTATCAATCGATTTTAATACCTTATGACTTTAATATTCACGATGTTAGGATCAGTTTGGTGGAACTGACGATAGTGGTCCGATATCATTAGCGTCGATCGCGGTTTTATTTTTTTATTAATGGTAGAAAACTATAACTTTACGGGTACGGGAAACAAAGCACGTCTGCAAAATATTTGATTAGAACAGAAACAAAAAAGAAACAGATTATCCGCGCGTACGTGGTATTAATGTGTAATTCGAGTCTTAAAAGCAAACGAACAAATCTTTGGAGAAGTTTCGCCAAAAAGGGTTTGTGCAAATAAAAATAAGGGAACCAGCAATGACGCACTACAACCCCAATTGTGGATATTACGATGAATACAGTGCTTATAATAGTTACAACAATACCGTGTACCCGCAGGAGTATCATATGCAAACGGATTATGAATATAAATATGAGTAAGTTCTTGGACAAGTTTGACATGGCCCAAATTGCATTTATTATCATCTTATTTTAATGGATTTGTATAAGTAAATTCAAATACACAGACAAGAACAATTATTCGCGCCATTAAAAAAGCCGTCGGTAAAACGTTTATCTTATGCCTAATGTCAGAATTCAGAGTAGTATGACAGCTGTCAGCTCGATTTTACCTACGCATTTCTTTGTTGTTAAATTCTAGTACGCGCTTAAATTAAGCTCCCATAAGACAAAATTAAGCAAAGCATTTAGCCGAGCAATACACAATTCGCCCTAAGCTTCAAACATTCTTTTCGGACTGTACATTCATCTTTCCATTCTCCAGTGTTTTTTTTAGCTCTCGCAATAAATGCGTGACAAATTTTCGTAAACTTTTGACAGAAAAATTTGATTTGTCAAAACATTTGTCTAACGTCTTATTCCACACAAAATATTAATCATCCATTAAGCAAACTCGGCGCCAGAATATTCGTATTTAGCTTCGCTTAATTTTAGCTCGAATTGCGTAATGGACTTTAGTGTTCAATGGGGTCGATTCTGGATAATTTCCGTTTCATTAAAAGCTCATCACAAAAATGCTTAAAATGTAAAAACAATGTTAGGTAAGTCAAGTTAGAATGTCAAAAAAAAATAGAAAATGATCGCAAATATCCGTTGAAAAGGAAAACCTCTAAATTGGCTTTACAAAAGTCGAGTTCGAGTTCAGTTTTAGATGTGTTTTCATTTGTTCCTTAAGGATCTTTCGGGCAGTCACATTAAATGAAGAATATCCGACGGAATTTATTTGTGTTTCGTATTTAGGCTGTGTTAGGATGTGAGGGACGTGCACAACTGCACATGGCTATTGGCGTTGTTAGCATTTTTTCTCGGATGTCGCTGCCAGCTTAGCTGGCGCCACGTTGTCTGGTTGCTTTGCCTTTGTCTAAGTCCATGATGGATGCTCGTTCCTGCAACCGCAGTACTTCTGACAAATTTCTTAGTTTGCGTATTTAAATCGTCAGCAATAACCTCTGGGTGCTGTCCTCGCACGTCAGCTACACTGTAGATATTTTGTGGGGGTTGATGCCAAACTAGTTGGTATAGAGAAGCTGTATAAATGCATACGAAGTCTGTGGGTCCTTTGTGACAATCTTGCCTATTTGACTTTCTTGTACCTACACAAGGCACATCTTCTATAATCTATACTACCTCGATGGTCGCTCTTGAAACAGTGCCCGTGTGGCCAAATTTAGCAAAAATGTTAAGTTTTTATGCTTATTGCGCGCGGATGCAGTAAATCATCCAAAAATAACAATCCTGGACTGACTTCAGCATTATGTTTATGTGTTGGCTGACCGAAACTCAATGGTCGCGACCTGTGTGTTGTCACAGGACTTCCGTAAGTTATATATATTCCTTGGGTTAGAAATTTTAACTGAAGAGTAGATTGGTCCTCACAATTACTACTTTTAACTCTAAAACTTTATAGCAATGTACTCAAATTTGGGCAGTGCCCATGGGCTGTTAGACAATCGGAAGACGATACTCTTTTCTCACTTCTGTCTCGTCGGCTTTAAGCAAACTTAGTATTTGAAGTGAGGAAAACTTAAAGCTGTTCCATCAGCTAACGATCTACTCCGAAAAATTAACCCTTTGGTGAAATGAAGAATGAATGAACTATTTTCTGAAGTGGTTGACCTATGCAGCCAAGTAACTAACGATTTCAACCTTGGAAAGCCTACATAGATAGATACGAGATTGTTTAAAAATTGGAGCATCAGGATGCGGTCCTAAAATATTCTCGTGGTGACCGTATGCCCGAGATCAGGGGTTGAATTCCCTAAAGCTTAGTACGTTGCTCGAGCTAAATTTTAGCTCCCATACAAAATTCTCTCCAAATTCTCTCTTCTCTAGCTAAGCTAAATTTAAGCGAATCCATTTAGCCGAGCGATACGCTGCTTCTAAAATCAAATTTTCATTTCAAACTGTACTTCAAATATCTGTCAAAATTTAGCGGGCCAATTAATGGTTCGGCACATTTTCTCAAGCTAAATTTTGGCAGATGATGTTCTTTTAAACGAACAGCTGCTTTCTGTGACACTAATATCCACACATAATTGAGATTATACTTCTCCGTTTGGAGAATTCTGACGTTATCAGAGTCTGGCTGGTGGCCACATTCAACTATGTGACTGGCAAGTGCTCTGAACTATAGCAAATCCCCTTGCAGAATTCCACTCTGCATCTCTAATAACTAATGCAATTAAATCATCTGCCTATCGAATAAAATTAAAGAATTGAAAATGTTGGCCGAGACTTGAGAGTAAAACTGGTTTTGCTGTCAAACTTTTTTCTAATATTCCTCGGAATATACTTGATTTGATTTTTTTTCGTTTCCATCAGAATAATATATTTTTTTTATCCTTTTTTGGCTCAGTACCTACAAACAAAAGTTTGGTAAACTATAAGGAAAAGTAAATTATTGAAATTTTCTGCTCAAAAGGCAGGACGAAGTATCCTAATATATTTTTCCCCGCACTCTTTATGTTGTTTGTTTTATATATATTATAGTAGCTCTTACGGCCGATTTCTTCACATTAGTACTAGTACCCTGTCTAGTCTGATACTCGGTACAACGAAAAGTTAGTACTTGTGTATTTCTTCACATTGCTAGTACCGGAGCTAAATTTATCAACCGTACTAACGACTAATACGTTTAAAACTGGTCTAGTATCAATTTAAGACTATGAAATGTCACATTCTATTGTTTTTTGACATTTTTATTGTTCATTGGGAGTCAAACATTTTGCGGTATATTTGCATACGCCGATATTGCCGAAAATCAGATTTATTCGCAGTGTATGGAGTCGCCAAACAGCGTGAGTTCGAGTACTCAGATTCACCGATTAATATATATCTTCCAAACTCGCCGGTAAATTGTTTAATCGTGTATAGATCCAGCCCACCGTCGATTGCACCCATTGTCCGTGGAAGATCAATATCTGAGACAATTCAGCCGTTCGGATTCACCATGGAATTGTCATCTTTACTAAAGTCAATTAAAAAAAAAAAAAGAAATAAATAGGTGGCGCAACAGGCGGTAGACACCCAAGGCCTAGCTTCTCGCAACCATTCGTTTTGTCCGATTCCGAACGGCTGAATTGAGAAGCTTTTTCAGGACAGTTTATACTCTCGGATGTTTGTCAGACGTTCGCGAGAGGTGGCGCAGTAGAAAAAACACTAAGATGTAATTTGTGTTTTTCCGGGGATCGAACCTGGGATCCCTCGCACAGCAGTCCAACACACTAACCACTGCGCTACTGCGCCCAACTAAAGTCAATTAGCCTTAAAAATATTCCATACATGGTATCCAAGTAGCTATGATGCTGCCAAAAAAGTCTTCCTCTTTATGGGCGGGAACTCATCAATGATGATTGAAACCTCTGCTGTAATATGATTTGTTGAAGAGTTTTTATGGAAACATGTCTTTGGTAACATCGTTTATTCCTCTCGGGGCATGGCCCCACAGGTACACGTTTTAATGCAGGATTGTCGAAGGATGCTCACTCATGTGTCGAAAGCCTATTGCCTACGACTGGCGATAATGACAGACAGACAGACGGACATGGCTAAATAGATTCAGAATTTTATCCTGATTCCTAATACATATACTTTATGGGGTCTTCGGTGTTTCATTCTTGGCGTTACAAAAATGTAAAGCCAAAGTGAATATACCTTCCTGAGGAGGGTATAAAAAAGAATAAAATTAATTGAAACGAAAACGTACGACGTATTTACTTTTTTCAAAAAAATAGACAAAAGCTGAAGTAATGAAATCAACCTAATTCAGGTACTAACGACGTTAGACTGCCGATTTTAAGGGTCCTGCTAATACCGAGTACTAACTAATACTCGGTACCAAATTCAGCTTAGTACTTCGTGAAGAAATGACTTGATACCTATTTGAGTATCAACTTTTGGTCTAATACCGGTACTGGCGCTAGTACTCTGTCAAGAAATCGGCCGTTATACTGATTGCACATGTCGTTGTTTTAGGTAGTCTGGTCCTGAGTGGCTGACAAGCTGAATCCGTTTGCCTTTGCCTCTTTCGCAGGGCTATTAAAATTATTTTAGTCAAACTGCAGGCTCTTGACATAGTCAAAGTCCCAATCCATGTTTATTCATTCTTGCTCGTATCTAAGCCGTCTGTGTAATATCTTCCGCGGTATGGCTCCGCGTTACCCTACAGCCTACACCATCTGCTGATATTTAAGATGTGAAGTGATCTTCGTATTTGTGACGATTCTGTAATCATGATGTTCTGTTCTTCTACTTTCGTTAAGTGGATCTAGTTTATGTATCACCGTCCTGATTATCTCTCGTCCCGGAATAAACTGGCTCCACAGGGAAGCCAACAACGTCTGTCTAGCTCTTCGCCCTTATCGTTCTCCCTCAATGGTTATACAAACGCCGGAAACTCAAACGATATTACTATGGAACTGCCCGCTTACCCGGGAAATTTTTTATTTGCACTGCTCAATATCTTTGCAGTGTAGTTTGTAGTTGAAAATAATGTCAGGTGACTGACTATCCAGGCAAACTTTTATTACTTGTAGCCGACAAGCCAGCTTAAAAAACACTAGACATAAGACGTGTCGGAAAGACGGGACTCCAAATAAACCTTTAAAACATTAAATACGATTTCAAATTCCATCTGGGAATCGTCTATGTAAGATACTTGCTGTATTGGATGGATAATAGATTATTTTTTGCATTCTATTCCAACCAAGAAATAGAGTTGCAACTTGCAAGTAGATATATATTTCTATCTGTTCAAGTTCTGAAATTCATCCGCACTCTAAACTTATGCTGTCAGTCTTACAGAGCAATACAATGTGACGAAACTTTTTAATTTGTGGAAAACGAGGTTTAGAGTGTGCAGCAACACATTTAGGGCCATTTTATTCACTTCAAGTTGAACACAACTTGGGGATTTTTATTCTCAACTTGAGAAATTGCTTTTATTCACTCGAAGTTGACTCACTCAACTTTGGATATTCCGAAGTTGAGAAAACCAAGAGTTGATTAACTTTGGATTCGCTCAACTCCCCGAAAAAGTAGAAGTTATGAAGCACTTGGGGTTTTATGTCAAACTTCCGATTTTTTTTTATTTTTTATTTCTATGTTTGGCAGTTCAGTTCTGAAAGTGACGAAAATAATTAATAATTCATTTTTAAAATTGAAATAATGTAGCGTGCAAACTATTTTTAGGAGAATTGGCCATCGTCTTCGAGCAGAGGGAAGATGATGAGGAGATAGATAATTTGGTACGTGAGTGTGAGAGGCGGTAATACAAGATGCTACAACGTGTTGGACTGGAAAAATGGGATGACCGTGATTTCATCTATCGTTTTCGTCTCTCAAAGCGGACGACAATGTCGATATATGTAAAATGTAATTATTCATATTAAGTTCATATGTTTTCATCGACAAACGAAAACAATTTGCCCAGCTGATGTACTGTCTAATAACACACTAATAATAACTTATACATTTACAAGAGCACGAAAAATCTGAGATCTGAAATTCAAATCTGATCTGCCCAATGGAAAATAACGTTAAAACACAATTGAAATTACGCGCGAAATGCAAATCTAAGGTTGAACTGACATATTGTGTGTCATCTGTCACAAATATCCCAGGGATATTTTACAAACTGCAGGTAGGCCAACTTTTGGATTTTAACTTCGGAGTTGCAAATTAAAGTAGTGAATAAAAGCAATTTTCAACTTGCCGTTCAACTCTCGATTTAAGATCAACTTCGAAGTTGGCTAACTTTGGAGTTTTCGGCAAGTTGAACAATAGTGAATAAAACGGCCCTTAGAGCTTCATTTAAGGGGGGTTATTCCCAAATGCGTGCCGGATCGTGTTAGAATAGAAGCGATACCGATAGCTCATGCCTCAATTTCGACGGTCTTCGTTTTTGCTTATTTTCAAAAGCGAACTGATATTTGCAGGGCTTTAATTTTTTTTTTTTTTTTTCATTCTGACTTCCATTTTCCCATTTTTTCCCCCCAAAAGTTTGACAGCTCTTTTATACACAAGAATTTGATTTTTACTTTTTATCCGCAAACAATCCGCCAGCAATTTGTCACCTATCGCTTTTGAATGAAGCCACTTTTGGAAATACAAAAATGCAAATCCGCCATGAAAAGTTATCCGCCGCGATTTTGGGAATAAGCCGCTAGGCTTCATCTCAATGCTTCTGCTTCTCCAATTCCAATCGTTCTTTATTCACAACACAACTGAAATTGATCACATTCTCATATTTTATTATTGTAAGCTTAAGGGCGGTCTTTAAACATTCGAAAAGTAGATAATCAGGATAGAGTGAACGTCCCTCCTTTTTGCCGGGAATTTTTCTGCAGGCGAAATAAGCGACGTCAAACTGTGTACCTTGCTGGCACTTAATCGGCCCTAGCGAGGTATCCGTCGGAACGGAAATTTCTCCGCAACGCATATTCCGTCGGAGACTCAAATTACATTCGAGGTATCCGACTTCGGAAAGAAAAATTAAAATGCGACAATGCATTGATATGACATGATGTTGTTTCGTGCTACATCAGGGATTTCCTATTAAGTGCTTGTTTTTTCGTTTGTTTTTGCCCTGGAAACAAAAATTAAAGCAACAAATACAACCAATTACTTTGCTAAAATGTTTTTTTCTTTATTGCTTTCATTTATCAACACTTCACTGCAATTCGTAAACAAATTCCGCAACTAATTCCTGTCGGAGCATATCGGAAGAAAATTCGTATGAAACTGTCAAAAATATGAATAAAAACGCACTTCATCGCACTGAAACGCAAAACGCCAGTGTGCGTTGCATATTTGTCGGAACAAAGTTCCGAAAAGCTGTTCCGACGTATACCTCGAAGCAAAAATCCTCCGATTCGTATGAAATCGGAGAAATTTCCGTTCCGACGGATACCTCGCTAGGGCCGAATGCTGACTGAACTCCCTTTTGCCTGGTATTGAGCTCCACATGTGTAGTCAGTTGACGTCAGGTAATGTGAAACTCCTCCGAAACATATTAACTGTCAATGACACATAGACACCCAGGGACCCAGCCTGATAAATCTTTGAGCCTCTTAGAACTTAACTAACCTGGGGTCGAATCGTGACGAAATTTGTTTCTGCTCCGTTCGTAAAATCGATTAATTCCGTTAAAGTAGGTATAGCTCGTTAACGGCACCATTTTAGGCATATTCTTAGCGCACATTTATCGTCCAAAAAAGAGCCCAATACGTTAGTCAATAATATTTATATTTTCGCGCATAACCTAGCTTAAAGCCGTTTCCCGTCACGTCATAAGCTCCAAAATAAATTTATAAAAACGGCGGAATCCGGACTAGAATAATCAGCGGCCTCTGCTATAGGTCTCTAATATATCAGCCTGTTTGAGTTCAATATTGACCATCGACCATCTTGATTCTTAGCTTACTGATGTCGACCGTAGGTACTCTATAATGTAAAATGGAATGGCAAGAACACAATGGCATATTGGCATCCATTGACCGACCGCAGTGTCCGATAGAATCTGAAATATACGAGTACTCTCCCCCCGTATCATTGTAGTCCCGTCGGTATTCATGACACGGACCCGCCTCTATTCACACCTTCGCTTCCCTCCTCTATGTATTCAGAAAGTCAATCTGCGTAAAATTGCGTAATTTCAACAAGCAGATGCTCTGTCAAGTTTCACCAGGTGAAACCCTAGCTAACCAGCAGTCCTATAACTCTTCAAGTGCGCAATACGACTATCAACATTCATATACCCACAATTAGAAATGTAGTTCCTTCTGTTCCTGATTCCTCAATACATAAATCGATGTTATTCAATTGTCATTGGATGGTTATTAACTACAAAGCGATTGCGTACAAAAAATGGGCCTGAAAACAGTCGTTCCGGCATGGGTCTGCTGAGATGTTCCATTATACTCATTAACAACTTCCATATGCGAATCGAATGCTGACAAAAGCTGTGCACACACATCTCGGGCCTCCTTTTACACCTTTACCTGTACCAGTATAGATCCTCATAGTAGGACATCGAAAAAAAAAACGCTCAACACAAACCAAACAGTGATTCCCATTGTGGTATTGTAGTTGCCATCAATGACTGGAAAACGTTCTCGGCATCTCCGCCAGTCTAAAGGTCAGGATTTCGATGCCATCTATACCGAGAGACAGCCAGACGATGCGACGACCTTTGTGTCGCATGTATGCGTATGTGTGCATTATTTCCTGTTACCGGATGTAACTTCCTAACAATCCTCAAAAATGAATTGCTGCCAGGGAAAAAAATGTATCTTTTGCACTCCCCTCTGCTATTTACCGGACAGCAATAGCAATTGAATCTTGACAAATGGCTTTCGCATTTCATTTTTCTCCATTTGTGTGTTGTTCCCTTCGATTGCAATTTGTTTCGTATAAATGTCCTGCAGTGCTATTTGGAAATGGGTATACCTATACATATCTATGAGATGCATTAGAGTACCACAGTGAGTAATTGCCTATTTAGAGATTTTTCTAAATTTCATTTATACCCCGACACCTTTCCATTGTGCGGTGAATGTACATAAGGTACACGAACGAGTGTATACGAGATTTCCATTGGGAGAGGAAATTAGCTTGGTAATTTGAAAAAAAAAAAAAAAAAATAATTGTCAATTCAAATTTGATCCTACAAAAAATGGGAAGAGATTTCGCTGCCTGGTTATTGAAACAGGTTTGAGTGGATTAGGCATTTCAGACAGAGTGGCATAGGTACTTGTGCTGAATGATCAATTATTTCGAGTAAAAATAGTATAAAAGGATACACAAGGGGTTTTTATCCTTTTATCAAAGAAAAGGACTGCAATTTGTCAATTAAGACGGACAAACTGCTTTCAACTTAAGGGAATATTTTTAAAATACTTATTTGTTTTTTTAAGACTGAAGCAATGATGACATGTATTGAAATGATTTAAAGTTCGGCTTTTATACTCCAAATATGTTCATAGAGTTGTTCATGAGTCGAAAGTTAAAAAAAATTGTGTTTTTTTTTTTACTTTAGAATGGGAAAAAACATAAAACTTTAGAATGGGAAAAAACAAAAGGTTTAGAATGATGTACCTACTTAGAAAGTACCTTGAGATATGGTGCACTTTATCCATACCCTGGAGGACATGTATAACTGACTTATGGGCTGACGTGCAAACTATTCCTCATACCTTCCTTGTTCCTGCCCAGCTCTCTTGCGTAGAAGGAAGCTTCAGGCTTCATTTGGGAGCCTTCCATTATAACGACTTAGGTGATCTGACAAAATGGTTCAACTAGTAGGGGATCTTATATGATCTGTTTTTCGTTGTATCACAATGGACGACGACAGAAAAGAGTCCTATTTTTGAGAAGAACTTCTTGTGAATACCATACCACGGTAGGGAAGTTGACTTTGATGCTGAAATTTATATTAAGACCTACTGTCCACGTAGCTGCGCTTCATAAACGCTTTCGTCATTTGCAGCTTTTTGTACGCTTGTTAGCAGCTGGGAATATGAAGAAACATCTGACGATTGGCAAACCGGGGTAATAGTGACCATTTTTAAGGAAGGAAGTTAAAAGGGATTGCTCCTATAATTGCTCTTTGCCAAGGTGTTAGGCACGCATTAAAAAACTGGGTTCGAGCACAACCCACATAGAACTAGACCGCCAACTTCCGTGCACCGACCCGATTCTCCCCGGAATTAATTCCCCTGTCTCTGAATACGTGTGAAATGTCGAAATCAATGGCGGCAATGATTATTCCATGATATACCATTGGCCTAGGACTATTCAAGTATGCGTGCGTTAATGGAGCTCCTTTGATTTTGTGCAGCACCAATATATGAAAAATCCTGGGCCCACAGGCAGCTTGTATGCAAAGTCCGTTTTGTGGACGCAGTCGACGGTCTATTCTATGTGGTTTGTGGGCTCGAGTCTGGGTTGACGGATGAACAATGCAGCTCTTGTCCGGGCAGAAGCACAATCTATATGAGTCTCAAAATGACACTTGGAAAGGTTTGGGCGATCGAATCCCTCGAGGTAAACTCTGAAGTGCACTACTGGAATATGGATTAAAGGTTTATGTACGGACCTAAAGAAGAAGATCACGTATACAAGGTGGCGAGATGAGATTTCTTCTATTTATTCCCCTGCAATACTAGCGAAGATCGTATAAAGGTACACGTGTTATTCTATTATATGTATACAGTACAGGTTAGACCAAGACTCAAATATTGGTCTCATATATAGTTACGGTGCTCATTTCAGTTACCCTGCATGACAACATACAGAGACGAAGTGAATTTCGGCTAGAAAATGCGTTATTATATGGCTTCCTCAACGTCGGTCTGGAGCAGGATAGTGTGCGCAGGGTGGGGTCTGCGACAAAACGAAATACAATATCTTCATCAGATATATATCAGGCGCTCCCGCACCATGCCGCGATAGAGACTTTCACAGCAATTGAGGAACTAATGGAATTGGTTGGTCTTAAAGCTATAACGAAGACCAAACTTATGGTCTATGTCAATAACAAACCCGAAAACATCCGCCGTCGCAACGCAAGCCTTGGAAATGTAGGTATTAAGCGGCGGTACAGTCCAGAGTAGATCTGGGGACTCAACCGAAGTGCCTTTTCAGTTTGCGTTGTCTTAGGTTGGATTAGAGAAAGGTGTGAGTATTTTTTTTTTTACTTGGTGAGCATAAGACCTATTGTAGGTAATTACCTTCAAACAAATCCAAAATGGAATAGCGTACCTACTTATTACCTTTCTGATCAGTTAGTGTTATTGCCAAATTGGAGCAAATACGATATTTCTGTTTCGGCCAGTTCCGACAGGTTTTCGAAGAACCCAGTTCCTAGATATCGGAATCGTCGGTACTGACAGACGGAACAGTGGCATAAATAAATCCGGGACGTCTCTGTTTCTTCCTCGTCTTCGCAGCTTCTCTATAGATCAAGTAGATAAGTAGTTGCGGTGCGTTTAATGAGCATGCCTAGCGGAAGAAAATGAAGTTCCATTTACAGTTCCACTCCTTCAGCTCCTGTGTTACTAAACGTAGTGAGTCTTTCTACTTTTATGAGCATACTCATACTCTTAACCGAGCCGAGTTATCTCGCTTTCGATGTTAGATTGAGTGTGATTTCATTTAACTTTGGTAAAATGAAATCCGGTATTTTCATTTTACTTGTGGATAGATGATAGAATCAGCTCTATGTCTTAAGGGGGTTATTTCCATGAGGATAATTCTGTGAGAGTCAGACTTCGTAAGTTGGTTGATAGTAGGCTCGAATTTGACTATGTCGGCCGCTATTTTTATTTGTTTACCTACTTTTTTTGATTCTAAGAAGAAGATTTTCAATGATGAGAAACCAAAGTAGGGAACCCCTTTATATACTCCTCGTCTTGTCTTCCCTTACTGGACTGTCTCTGGCTTGGAGTCGAAGACATTGCCACTTTTTTCTACCTTCATAATAATTGGATAAACACACCAGTTGACCAGTATACTGCTAAGAAAATCTTCGCGGCTGCTCCGTAGACAGTTAGTATGTACTATGAAATATCGGACTGATTCTCACAAACGCGTGTACTTCATCTGTACTTTCGTAGAGAATGTTTGGCTTCCAGGTCAATGATTACAAAATGCTTGCCCCTCTTATATCTAGCCTTTCGTATGCATACATATTCAATCTATCCACACTTTTTTTTGCAAAAGACGCTAGCTTCGGAAATGCATCTTACTACAGTACCACGATCTTATCGATCTTGTCTTACATTTTTTGACAAATGAACCAAATATTTTTGGTCTTTTCTTCTGCTGCCGGGTTTGAAATCTGAAGAGCAGGAGCCTAACAAACCCCACAAACAAGAATACATACTTGTATTATAAATGAATATCTATGGGAGTAGACAAGTGTTACACATAAAAGACTAACGCTTATATTATCAGCACTTGTAGACAAATTCAAAGCTCACTTGTTATAGTTGTAGCGTTGTGGTTTAGACCCCCGAACTGCGGTTCGCCTCTGTTTTTAAGTTCACTCTGTTTCGTTTTGATTTAAATTAGATTGATCACAGTTTTCGTCCAAAGAAAGTTTGATCACGTCGTAAACCTTTGTATACAATGATAAGGGTCCATTATCTTGAGCATAGATACGTCACAAAACTACACGTTAACAAGCTTTACAAGAGATTGTTGAACTTGTATTGAAGTGGTGATAGGATCAACAAATTGTAAATTTTTGTTACAGAAATGTGTTACACTTGTATAGCAATTCATTTGTACCATTCATTTCTGATAACGTGAAGTTGTAGGCCCCATGTATTTGTAGTGTACGTGTACCACCTTTTTTTTGGTTGCGCCAATGGATGTGGCAATCCTCTAAAGATGCGGTAGCCTGTGCTACCAACATGTACATTTCGATGCCAAGAGTGCGCCTAAACGTACTAATCCACACCCTACGTCCTTCAACCACTGTCTCCGCTGCACTGCCTCGCATGCTAAATCCTCTGCGTCCGCCATTTCGGCTCTTCTAAGTCTTTCAAGACTCCTTAACTCTTTGTGTACACTCATTATAAAGGAGAATACTGCATACCTCCAGCCAGGCATCTTCTGACCTCAACATATGGCTTATTAGACTTTGGGGATTTGGTAAGTTCGCTCTTCGCCCTGCAAAGTTCGCTCTTCCCCCTGGAACATTGCGTGTTCCGTATCTTCTTCTTCGTCTGGGCATTCCGGACAAAACGACGAGATATCGTTACCAAATCTGTGGAGGTATTTCCGATAGCCGCCGTGCCCCGATAACAACTGCGTAAGGTTTGGTAGTTGCAGTCCACAATTTGTTCTTTTTGTCCAGACTTCGATGGTGGGGATCAGTTTGTGGGTTCATCTGCCTTTTGCTGTATTATCCCACCTGGCTTGCCATAGTGCCATCGATGTTTCCCTCTCTTCTACTTTGACCCTTCTAGTAGGGACTTCTTGCCGATTGGTTATTTGCCTAAGTAGATCCGTGCGTTTTAAAGTTTAGCCTGTTGTAGGTGCATTAGAGGATCCTTAGACTTAATGGTTTGGTTCCCAAAATCCCAACCCGAAAATTTGGAAATTCCATAGACTTTCGGCTGGTTATCAAGACAGCTTCGGTCTTATTTTTTTGTTTCTGGCATTTGCTTCACCCGTAGCGGACACTATCTCGCGGATGTGTTTGGCCACCGATACCACGGCGATATCATCAGCAAAACCGATCATTAATTCCTTAAGGTAGCGTTAGTCGCAGGACTCCGTCATAGATTATATTCCACAATAGAGGTCCAAGAACAGAGCCTTGTGGTACTCCCGCGGTAACGTTGTAGTACTTAACTCCATTGTCAGTCTGATACCTTGACTTTCTATCGGTAGAGTAAGTTGCAACTATGTTCCCCAGGTACACCGGCGCTTCCATTCTGGCCAGCCATCTTCTAATGCATGACCAGGTCGCCGAGTTAAAATCCTTTTTAACGTCCAGCGTCACAACCTCTCCACCTTTTCCCCAGTATTGCTTCAGCTGCTGTATCTATTACCGCGATTATGGCATATGGCATAGTCTGACAAAGCTCATTTATCTGCTGCCACCTCGAGTAGTCTGCCGTATATGATAAGTTCTAAGATTTTTCCCGTTTTATCAAGCAAACATATTGGCCTGTACGTGTAGATACCGCTGACGCTTATTTATGGTTTGCATTTACTCGCTTCGGGCTCCTGCGAGTCTACCGTCTTAGGTGGGGTGGTTTTTGAAATAATCCAAATACTGGAATTTCGACACTTATCCTACGACCATAGTTCCATGGATATGCCGTCTGATGCACTGACACCGCAACTTCAAATTTAAAGTCAACTTTCCTTGCTTTCTGGTTTGGGATGTAGTCGAATTTTCACGGATGGCTCCAAAACTAGTCAAGGGTCCGGTGCTGGTGTCTTCGTTGAAATCGACAAGATTAGATTTCACTACTCGTTAGGTAAGCATGCCTCTGTTTTTCAAGCGGAGATCTATGCTATCCGAATGGCTGGCGAATATATTGTTAGGAATATGTAACGGGGTCGGAGTATCTGTGTCTGTAGCACCAGCCAGGCTTAGCTTAAGGTCTTGCTCAACCCTTTTACCCGTTCCAAAATAGTTCGGGAATGCAAGAACTCTTAAAACCCAGTCGCAATGCTGAACTCTTTGACTCTTGTCTGTGTCCCAGGCCCAGGTCACACTTGGGATTGCTGTAAATGAGATATCCGATGAGTATGCTGAGTAGGGATCAGAGGATAATTTTTCGGAAACAGAACCAGTGCTGCTTCTTCCTGCATCCTCGGTCAGGGCCTCCATGAACGATTAGGTTTCTAACGAACGCAATAACTGTTTATGGCAAGGTTCTCCAGGATGTGGGCCGACTAATTGCATGCTCCCGAAAGTCAGTAAGAAAGTCTGCGGCAGCGGCACTCCTGCTGTTTCTCAGCAGAAAAGACTATACTTATTGGCGTTCTTACGGGACAAATAAAAATTTCCAAACTAATTACCAAGCACCACCATCTGAAAGCGCTTCGAGGCATGCCACCAAGTGCTTACACTTGAACCAAATAACATTTTAAAGCCCAACACTTTCCTAAGTAACCCCCATTGTTGTCTATCATTCGTCGCACTATATATGCACGTAGAAAGGATTTTCTTTTTTTTTTTTGTTTTTTGTTATTATTGAACAAATATCAATTTTCGCTTTTCATGATTTTTATGTGCGGATGTCACGATATCCACTTACAAAAAATTTACTTTATAAGACCCCAAAATTGTCCCGCTATGAGTGCCGAACCACATGCATGCGGCGCATTCTAGATCCGGCTGTTCGTTTTTTGTTCAATTTTTTCCATATCTTCCACTCGTTAGAAAAGAAGAAGATACCAAGAACGATATAACAACAAAAAAAAAGAACGCTCCTTGACATGCCAGTGCCATTTGCAAAAGTTCTCATCATTTGAAGTGCACGCTGTGCTTGTGCACCGTCATTTCCCGCGCCGTTACGGATTAAAAGCCACCGGCAATTTTTTTTTTCGATATAGCCCCTGACTTTATATATATTTTTTTTCCAGCAAGACCCCTTAATGATAATTGGTCGGGTGAGAGAGTCACTCCGACTAGTATAGTAGCGCGATACTTGTAGAGGCAATAAAAATAATAAACATGAGATATACAACGTTTATGTACCTGCTGCGGTCTTCCTTGTTTGGCCGTACCACGAGGAGTTGAACACGGAAATTCCCTCCACCTCGTTCGAGAAAAACACATGTGAGAGCTGAACAGAGTGTTTTCGACTCGTATATAACAAAAACACAAAAACACAGCTTAAGAGTATTTCTATAATTGACATCCTATTTTTGCAAACAGTTATTAGGGTACCTGTATGTGTATCGCACAGATCCTTCCGTCGTCCGTGGTCCGTCGGTCGTTTAAGACGAAACAAAAAGTGGGAAAACATTTTCGTAAATTCCATTATGGAAACAGTATTAGGTGAGGATTATCCGAGGGTATGATTCGAAACCAATTACAAGCGATCGATGCTTTTGTGAACGCGTTTTGTGGATGATCCACCTTTGCTGGTGTTTATGTGCGTGCAACTGATCCTTAAGCAAATTGGAAAGAATGCCAAAGGTGACAGAGTGGAAATAATGTTTTTCTTTTTTTTTTCCTTTTGAATGAATGCGGCCGGCCGGTGGGAGCGTATATTTTGCCGCACAGGCTTTGACACATTGAATGCAACAAATTGCATTTTGACAGAAGAACCAATTCTGCTGAATAAGTAGTTTTGACAAGTTTTGTTTGGCGAGTTGATGTTTATTCAGGAGTTGTAATTCGGGATTATTGTATTATTTCGCAACCAAGCGGAGCTCGTAAACGCGCCTAATATATGAATGACAGTGCAAGGACCACCGTAACCTGTCAAAAAATCAAAGGAAAATTGGGAATGGGAATAACAGAGAACCGGAATCAGATGAATTGTCGATGGAAATGCATATAACAAAGAATGACGAATTGTCGGTTCGAATTTATAATTGAATGTCCTTCGTTATGACATAGACAACAATTGTTGCTATAGTACAAAACTAAAAAATAATGCCTATTAGTAGATATCTTTTTCGCAATTTTGCGGTTTCCATTCAAATGCAATGAAATCTATTGCCGCCTTCGCACGCACAGTCAAAAATGCAAGGGAGAAGCAGGCTGAGATTCCTACAAGGCTGCAGAGAGTTTAAAAAAACTCAGCCAAACTGTCAAGAGCAATATGCACTGACACCAATATGAGCTATCGTAATAGGGCAGCCCAAGTCTAACTGCTAGGTTCCACATTTCACTTTCACTCGAAATGAAATTGGAAATTAATTTTTGTGTTCTACATTTCACTATATTCGATTTCGATTTCAAAATTTTCGGAATGGAGACAAAGTGAAATTGTGATTTCGAAAAAAATTCGGAGTTTCCGAATCTCTCGAAATGCAGAACACTGAAAACGAATTCACTCGATTTGCAATTTCAATTTCACTCGATTTCTGGAACCTAGCTGTAAGCTATCATTTTAGTTAAACTGAGAAAACTCATTTGGGCCAGATGATGGAAAATGAAAACGATCGAACGATATCGTTTCGACAATAGCAGTCTCTATTGTCACAGATATGATAGAGTCAGGTTTAGTGAAAGCAAAGCTGTTTTCGTTTCTTATTTTACAGAATCCCACCCCAGGACTCAATGGACACCCATTTTCCAAATTTCCCTGCTGCGTGGGCACTCTCCTAAGAAGAGGTGTCACCAGAAACATGTAAGATTTTCGTCAAAATGAACTAGGACTTGAATTTGAATTTGGTCAGATTTGGGAGCTGCGACGTGAAATTCGGTCTTCCCATCAACGGCTTGTTTTGCTGCTCCCAATTTTAGTATGCAGGCTTAGCGTATACAAATTGGCCGTTTCTGAGGATAGAGCAAGTCTAACGAGTTCGTCGGCATCAAAAATCCCTATAATGTCCGATGTCCCTATTACCACGAGAATGCACTTCAGCGATGAGGAGCTTACAGTATCAGCACTCGCCACATCAGGGAGATCCGAGCAAAGGCAGGACAATAGCAAAGGAAATGATCCAAAGTATAGTCGCTCTCTTCACAAGCGTCGCAGATAGTGGCATCACTTAAGCCTAGCTCACTAAGATGCTTATCAAAAGTGAGGTGTTACGTAATAACGCCAATAAGTTGCAGTCTTTTCTGCTGTGAGACAGCAGGCGTGCCGGCAGGCTTTCATACTGACTTTCGGGAGCAGCGTTTAGTCGGCCCATATCCTGGAGAACCTCGCCATAAACAATTGTGTTCGTTAGAAACCCAAGAATGCGTCTTCTAAATTATACGCCAGTAAAATCGCATGAAGTTGGAAACCCTTGTTTGCTTCTTTAAATGGTTGTCTGAAACTTAAATGTTATATTCTCACAAGATGTGTGTACTAAATATTTCGGGTTTGCGCAATGATTTCCGTTGGCCGATATAATAAGTGACATCCAGATTATAACGCAGGCCACCGCCGTGGTCTTTCCATGTCCCTCTCGTCATCCGGTTTGCCAATTTATTCTGCCGCAGCAAAATAAATGTCCTTCGTAATGGCAGTTTAACCGCCTGTACAAGGGCGTCTGCTCGGGATTTTTGGCCTTGACTTGCACCTGCATCTTGCATATACGCTGCAACATGAATCATGATAGAAAATAAATATTGCTCGTCAGATCCGAATGTCCCCTATTTTTTTGAACCTATAGTTTTTGAACCGCATGAAAAGTGGATTCATACATTTTCCATGGCCCACTTATCCATTAAGTGGGTCGTGGGTGTAGGTTGCTCAAGTGGACCCTCCATAGTACTCGATTCTCCGCCATTGACTTGAAATCATCATGGGCAATCCCCATAAGGGTAGAGGATAGATTATGGTCTAGATCTAACCATCTCATCCTGGGTCTACCTAGAGGACGTCGTGGGAACCTGTTCGGGGACATTCGTTTAACACGACAAAGCCACCAAAGCATGGACCGCTCCGGCCGGAGAAGTAGCCTGGTATTCTGGTGTTTCTAATGCGATCTACGGGTCACACCAGCAATACAACGAACAAATCTCATTTCGGCAGCTGGTAAATGCGATTTTATTCGTTCGGTCATTTTACCCAAACCTCATGACCTCAGATCTCCCAATTTAAAAAGCCAAGACTGCGCTGTAACATCCAGTCCATATAAGTAATGAAAAGGAGATGAGATAAGACGCGCCCCTGGCGAAGTCCATTGCCCACGGTGAAAGGTATTGATTTAACGCCGTTTAGCCGAACACAGCTTTTACAGTTTGTGTAAATAGATTGAATGGCTCTCAAAAGAGAACCGTCAATTCCATACTCCTGTAATACACTCCAGAGTTTACCTCGAGGTACTCCGTCGTATGCTTTCTCCAAATCTACGAAGCTTGCGTAAACAGGTGTAGATTACTCTCAAGCCTTCTCAGGTACCATTCTGAGAGTGAATAACCCTGATTGTGCTTCTGCCCGGACGAAAACCGCACTGCTCATCTCCTAATCGTGACTCGACCGGAGCTCTGCAACGCGTTTCCATCACCTTCACAAAGACTTAAAAGTGATATACTCCTCTAATTGGAGCAATCCCTTATATACCCTTTCTTGGAAAGTGGCATAATCACCCCAATCTACCAATCGGTGGGAGTTTTGCCCCATTTCCAGCCCATTTTAATGACACGACGGAGCCATTTAACTCCCTCTTCGCCTCGAGCATTTCTGCAGATTTGTCAGTTCCTAGCGATTTGGTCGCAAAAGTGACTTCTTCTATCGTGGGACTATTTTCCGCCCTGCTTAGGGCGATGGATCTGTCATCCTCAATGCCCTGAATTGGATTGAGCAATTCAGAAAAGTGCTCGCTTCAGCTGCGGAAGATGTCCTCCTCATTCGAAAGAAGTGTACCATCTTTGGATTTGAGTTGAGTCCTTCAATAATCTTCCACTTCCTTCCTTTAAGATGGCGGATAGTCTGCCAGAACACCTTGCTTGAAGATCTGTGATCATGACCACGGTCTAGTTTCTCACCGAATTCCTTCCAATATTGTTCTTTGGCTGCTTTAACAGTCACTTTGCAAGTTTTTCGTGCCTCAATGTACCGGTTTCGAGAAGGTGAGTCCGCCAAGTGAATCCACACCTTGAATGCCTTCTTCTTCTCTCTGATGGCTTCTTGAACTCGAGATAGGGCTTTGCTACTCAGTTGCTAAAAAAAAAAGCAATAGTTATTCTTCGTTTAATCTCAGCGCTGGTCTGAGTTCATATAGCGGAGCCTATAGGTATAGACAAAGTCCATAACCAGCTCAAAGTTATATCTGTCTATGGTGACGTTCCGTCCGAAACGTCGATATTGTGTGTCCCTTCTTGTTGACAGCATGTAGGTACTTTGTTTTGCCCTCATTCGCCACTAAACCCATTTTTGCCGCTTCTGTGCTAATACTTGTAAACGCACCAGTGACAGCTCGCTGCGTTCTGTCAATTTATCATATCAATGTTTTCAGCGTATGAGCAAGTAGTTGCACAGACTTTTGAAATACGATGCCCCTGGTGTTGGCTTGCAAGTTTCGTATAATTTTCTCAACTATAAAATGTTTAAAAGGTCACATGACACCGCATCACCTTGTCCTAAATCCTTTTTTGACAACAATGGTCTCGGTGAGATTGTTTCCGACCTTTATGGAGCAGTGAGCGAAAATCAATTCTGTCTCTAAAGCGAAACCCAAACTTTTAGACAGGATCAGAAAAACTGAAAGACTCTCCATTATCGGTAGGTATGTGTTTGTGTATTCCTGACAATTTTCGTTGGAACAGCCATAGGTATACGTAGTCGCCAAGAACGAGGCGGCAGCGGTATTTGGCAACTCACATAATGCCGACTCCACCTTGAAGACAAAAACTGGATGTGTATCCTCGTGTGTATCTGACAATCTTTAAAAAAATATCCTCGACAGGTCGTATAGGTTTTTACTAAATTGTAAAAAGCGTAATTTTTTGTAGGTCGATAGTCTGTCCTAAAATCGTATTCAGTGAAAAAAAAAAAAAAATAAATGCAACTCATTTCAGAAGTTCGCCAACTGCTGACCAAATTGACACATCACTCATTTACGGTCTTATGAATGGTTTCGCTCAAGTATAATAAGTATAGTTAGACATTATTGTATATATGAATTATCGTATCTCATAAATAACTATCAAACAGTTGGAGTTTAAACAAATCCAATTGCTTACACGAAATTGTGTCTTATCAATTAGGGCTCTTGAAAAAGCTTGTATATTTTTAAATTCTAAGTATTTTGTCAACATAAAACGTTTTTTAATTAATCTTCTCGAGAGATAAAATCTAAACTAAAACAATTGCTTCTATAGGTGTACAAATATGGGGACCCACTTGAAGCAACCCTACTTATGCTATATATGTAGGTATAATATTGTGTAATAAATCAAATGTTTTCTTAAATCTTATCGCACTTGAAACAAATGTAAATAAAGCTGGGGTATATGTGGCTATTGTTTTTTTTTGTCGATCCAATGCATCATTGGCCTGGTTTAGATCGATAAACAGTGTTGTTTGCTCTATAATACTGTATTTGTTTCTTCGTCGTTTTGAGGACACAAATGAAGTCTTGCCCAGATTTGACCACGCTCTTGCTATATTTGGTCGACAAGAACTTGAAATGTAAGCCTATGGACTGTACTGTGCAGTTTTCCAACCCCCCCCCAGACAAAACCATCATTTTTATGGTGACGCTCTAAAGCACTCAACTTAAACGCTACTGTCATTACTATTCAAAAGAGAATAGTTCAAGAATTTAGACGCCTTTCCAAATATGTTAACTTCCACTTCAATCTGCCATCTCTCAAAACAGTAGCCAGATATCATATCATACTTCAGTAGCTGATTGTTCTAATTTCTTTTCTATACAAGAACATTTCAAAATTCTGTGTTTCGCACTTAAACCGGTCGTGTACGTACACATATTTCATTGCTGACATTGCATACTGTCGTTTCGTTAGTGTTAATCATCACATCACCTGTACAATCTAATCAATCCTCGAACGCAGGAACAAGATTTCGTTCACCTGCCAGAGAACACATTTCGTATAGAGCGGAGAGCTCCAGTGGAATATTTTTATCGGATTTGTTTAACAAGAAATCAATTGATCAATCAGTAATAGTATTCAATTGAACAATATTGAAAAGCCAACAGATTAGGAGGGAGGAGGGAGCACACAAAAATGCCAGCGCATTTTAATTAGTGTTGGCTACTTAGATTTGGGGAAAAGAGAAGAAATTAATCTGAAATGGAGATATGTTTGGACAATGCAATCTGTTCGTTAGCTCGATACGGAACAGTGTTGTAGAGATAATTAAGATAAAGTTTAGGGGTCTAGCAATGGAATGCTGATTTGCCAGTCCCATGAGTAAGTTTCCGATTCTAGCATGAAAGTCATTTGTTTTTATTGTTTCAATTTTGATTGTGAGGCCAACCTGCTTCAAATTGTCGAAGAAGTACCTTCGAAGGTGTTTCCACCTGTACCGAGAAATAGCATGACATTCACAGAAAAGGTGATCGAGTAATATACTCTCTGACATGTAAGTCCTCGCAATACCTGCAAGTGTCCGCATTTCTTAAACGTAATCTCCTAGCGTGTTTCCTTAGAAGACAGTGCTCGGAGAGTATCCCTATTGCTATTCGTAGCTTTGATCTGCTGAGTTTTTAAAGTTTTACAGATTTTTTCCGATCTAACCTAGGCCGCAAGGCTTTTGAGACCCTGTGGCTTTCTATATAAGACCATCTTAGGTCTGATGGTCTTATGCCCTCAATAGTTTCAGTTTGTAGAAGCTCTGCTCCGTTTTTGGCCAGAATGTCGGCCATTTCATCGCCCTCCATTTTACAATGTCCGGGTACCCAACATAATCTGACATGGTTCTGTGCGTATAATGTTCTGAGCATTGTGCGGCAGCTCCGGATTAATTCAGATTAAACGCGTAACGAAAACTGAAACATGCAGTGCTCTAAATTACATTGCGTTCCTGCGTGAGGAGAGCGTTCAATTGTGACTTTCACTTTTTGTTGTGTTCTTCTTTCCTATTTCTAATATGTATTGAATGAAAAGTTGAAATGTTCAACTTTTCCAAACGGGATATAACAAATTTAAGAGCGTAACGAATATTGAAACAAGCTAAATTCGTAAAAATTGGGACATTCATTTGCGTTTTACCTTTCATAAAGCTACTGTGGTCTTATAGCAATTAAGCAATACTCGAAGTGTTATTTTATTTCCATTTTAATTTTATTATATCTACAAGAAACATTTTGAGTTATGTAGCGCACGGTTAGGATGAAGGTTGAATAAAGACTAATTTACACAAACAACAGAGAATAGACCACCAGATTCGTGCAAACATGAGAGCGGCATTATCTTGGCTCTTGAGGATCTCAAGCCCAGTTCAAGTCCCATGCCCAGTATTCCTGTGATTATTTTTAAAATGTGTGTTCTCAAGCAAATTGCAATTCCCTTCTTAAAATGTTCAATGTCCTCTGGAATTTTTCTTGAAAAAAATGCTATTGTTGCTCTCACATTGAATCAACAATCAATAAGCAACAAATCTTTCTTTATACGCTATAGCAATTGTCAATGAGCAATACACAACTTTATTTTAACCGGGTTGGTGATGATATCTCCTTTTCCAAAATCCCCTGTGCTGGAATCCCTTACTCCAAAAGACCCTGCGAGAAAATCCCCACGGGACAAAATCTCCCTGTTTTAAATTTGGTGTTATTAATTCTGTCGCGCGACAGAGTGAGATACGTATGCAACCCCCCTGCTTGGGTTTACTGTCAGATATGCGGTATATGTGCGAAATTGGGTACATGCAAAGTTTATATTATGTTGTTTGCTTAATTTTACTGCCAAAATTACGAGTTTAAAAAACGGATAGATTCTAAACGAACAGGGGATTTTAACGAGGGATTTAATAAGTATGTATGTAAATGGGAAATTTTGGCATAGGGGATTTTGTCCCGGAAGATTTTGGAAAAAGAGATAAAAAAATGAGAGATTATGTCCAATAAGGGATTTTGGAAAAGGAGATATCGTAGGGATCCCATTTTAACCTATTCTCACATTGAAGCAACATTGTTGCAAGAAATTTGTATATTCTTACAAGGACGCTAAAGGAACGTTCAGCCCTATATCTACGGTGGTAGATATGGTGCAAAATAAACGCAGAGCAACACAATCATTTGGGAAAATCGTATCCAAGTTCTGCGAAAAAATTGCATTCAGGAAACTCAATGGCGACTGATCTGCTTCAAAGTTGGCTTCATAGATATTTTTCAGATAGATTCTTTATTAACTCTTCTTTCAAGTCTTCAAATACGTGGGATTTGTAAAGGGTTTTCCAATGAGAGGTGTTATTGTGAATGGCCCGCTATTTCGGTAGCTGTCACTTTTAAAGTCTTAATTCTTTAACATTTGACAAGTAGAAACTACGCCATTACTAAAAATGGAACGATACACGCTTCAACAACGCATTGAAATTATTAAAATTAACTACAAAAATGGTGAAAATCTTGCAGTCACAGTTCGCAAAACTAAAGCACTTATGGTCGTCGTGAAGTACCTTGTCGGACCGCAATACAGAAATTGGTGAAAAAATTCGAACTGTTGGGAAAAGTTAGTGATGTGAAGAATAAAACCCGTGCACGTCGCTCAAGAACAACTGAGAATATTGCTGCTGTAGCCCAAAGTGTTGAAGAAAACCCAGGTTTGTCCATTCCTCGTCGTTCTTTGGAATTGGGCATTCCACAAACGTCATTACACCGTATTTTGCATAAAGACTTGGGTCTTAAGGCTTATAAAGTTCAGTTAACACAAGAACTCAAGCCGGCCGATCATCAACAACGTCGTGTCTTTGCTGGTTGGGTCCTTGAAATGCATGAAAATGATCCGGAATTCCATCGAAAAATCATCTTGACTGATGAGGCCCATTTCCACCTCGGTGGCTAAATTTCATGAAAAGGATATGGTCCTGTAAGCGCGCTCGTGGTGGCCATTTGGCTGATGTTGTTTTTCATTATTAACGGCATACCTTCCTCTTTATTATGAAATAAACATCCGATCATTTATCTCAAAAAATGGCATTTTTTTTTTTGAATACCAAAATAACACAAGCGACAATACTTGTTCCGGCACTTTGAATCTCATTTTGTTTGTTGAAAATTGCCACAAAAAGGAAGGTTGCATTGGCATTCAGATTCTTGATTGTACCGAACCAACGAGGAATTCCAGCAATAATCGAATCAACGATCTCGAGAAACGTGTTTCTTCTAAAATTTGTTTTTTCATCTATGTAATTCCGTTGCTTCGTTGTCTTGATTTCTTTCGAAGTGGCTGTTTAATATTGTCTCTTTCGGTGCCATGGAAACGATAATGAGATATCTCCTAATGCAATCACAACTGTTTTGCATTCGTATAAAATGATATCCCATTGGTTGCGAATCACAAGCAAATCGGAGATCAAACTTTGAAGATTTTGAATTTCTTCGTCAATTTACTTCTTTGGCTTGAAGAATGACAGTTCTTTCTTTGTTAGAATTCAAAATCTTGCAAGACAAGACAGGTTACACTCAAGACAGGATACACTCAAATTTCTCCGCTTTAGAACGCCGTATACATCTCTTTCAGCTTCAGCATTCAATGTGAAGTGTCTTTCGTAATCTATCGTTTGAGATAATTGGCAAAAGTTTACACAGCCTTAATAAATTATAGCCGACCATCTTGTGTCTGAGAGTTTGTGAAGGGATCCGCCGTCCCGGTATATTTTCGTTCAGAATTTCGCAACGTTGTGCATTGCTGCTAAAAATGTTAAAACAGTTTTGAACAACTCCGAAAAAAGTGATTGCGTCTGTACAACATTCTCCAGAATCGACACTACATAAATTGAGACTGTAAGCTGCACAGGGTGAATAAACGACATTCGGATGTTGAAAATAAATCCTATACCGTAAACAGGGGTTACTTTGCACCGATTTTTTGAGTCATTTCGAAAAATCTCTAAAATATCATTAAAAATAGAAACAAATCTTTATTATTTTTTATGGCTCTTATAGGTATCCTAAAGGAATGTATTTAGTTTGGAATACTGATTTGAAAATCCATCTTCAACGTACTTTCACTTTGTTGGAAAGTGGCGCAAAGTTGTCAAAGGGAGGGGGTTACTTTGCTCCGTGCAAAAGTTTCTATGGATTATGCTTGTTTTTGAAGAGGTGGAGCAAAGATATTCACACATCTTATTAATATTGCTCCAAAGATAATTTCTGTGAAAAAATGTATTAAAAATATTGCATATTTTTTTATAATAAAAAAAAAAACAAAATTGCATTTATTATTCTTAAAAAAAAATACAAAAAAAGGCACAATTTGACTATCCTTCTTTAAAACTCCACGGTTGACTAAAAAGTAAACGTAGACACGCAGTTAGACATAATTTTAAACGCATACATACGTTGTTTTGTATTGCAATTACTTCGGTGAGCAATACTCAACGTGTCTGAGCATGACACATATATTAAACTCTTTAAGACATCGGCGCAAAGTTATACCCGCTGGCGCAAATTAACCCCGGTTTACGGTACTTAAAAAATAAAAAAGTTGGTTCAAAATAAATTCTTGTTTCGAATTTCCACGCCCATTATAAAAGCCGGGCCCGGAGGAATCAATCGCGTTTCACTTTTCGTTACGCTACATACCAGCTTACCCTATAACACGCCTTCCAAAGATTAATTTTACATTTTCAACTGAATCTTCCAAATTTGCTCCCATTGAAATACATAATAAGTAGAATAGTTTAAATAGATACAAGTCGACTGACAATCAAAAATATGAATATGCTGATTAGAAAAAAATAAGAACAAATTTTGTAAATATGAGCTGACGTCGAAATAGGTTGGTATGATAAGTTGTTATTTGGTCTCTATCCTATGATTGTATTTTTGTACTTTTCTATTTTCTGCTTTAAAACTTATGAAATATACTAGCGGGCCCGGCAAACGTTGTTTTGCCTTTTTGTACATTTCCATTGTCCGTCAATTGTTCTGCCATTTTATTATTTGTTGTGGCCATTTTATTATTTGAAATTTTATTTATGATTTTTTTTTTAGTGTTTATTATTTGAAATTTTATTCATGAGCTTATTCGCGGCAAAAAGTTTGGAATTCGAAATATCGTTATTGAATCTCTATTTAAACATGTTTTCTCAATACATTTTGATGGATTAATTAGTTATCCTAGTAAAATAGTAAAATGTGAAATTTTCGGTTTATAAATGCATCAAATGTGATTTGTTCGCATTTCATCAATTCATTCGTTCGCTCTCATGTGAATTGTCCTTTATAGGATTATGGATCTGCCCGAAATGAAAGTCTGAGTGGGGCTTAAGTGTGGCTGCCATTTACGACCAAAACAGTAGATATATAAGATAATAATAGTTAGGACAGTTTGAGCTCTTATACAATAAAGCAGGACTAACGGGTTTCCGAACCATATCGAGGGACTGAGACATCTCTGTTCTATCATTTGCTATCTCTTTCTCGACGAGATTGCTTCCAGTTGTTTAGACCAAGCGCTCTCTCATCAACGATGAGTTGGTCTGGAATTCGAAGATCGTCTTAACAGTAACATTATTGCCGAAGGTCGTCGGCGTGTTTTGACTACATGCACATCAAATCGCGGTCAAGTCTTCACTTTCTACACTACCCACGGTGGCCATGGTGTAGTGGTTATAGAGTCATTGCTTCTGACTCGAGCGGCGATTGTTCGAACCCTGGCGGTGAACAGCAATACTCTGCCACCGACCATAAAAAAGAGAAACAAATAGTATCAGAGTTTCTTCACCCCAAAAAAAGGGTTTCTACTTGTATAGGTAATAGGTACAATGGACCGAGATTGGTCTGAGTGCTCCAAGATTTGTAATCCCCTTTTATAAATTTAAATAAATTAAAGTCTTCTCGTTGATTTGCCTTCCTCTCGTACAATTTTGCATTTGTCATTTCCAAGATCGCAGAAAGTTGCTCTACATCTACATGTTTTGTTCTTTCGCATTAGTTTTGGTAAATTGCTTTCATCTATATTCGCCATTTTATTAGAATACATACATCGCCTGGGATTTTTAGATAACTTCGCAGGTGAACAAAATCTTCTTCTGCGGGAACTCAAAGGGAATGAAATACGAATCTATTCTTTGCTGGGTGGAGTTGATGTTAACTCCAATGTAGACTGACTCCTTAATTACCTCCAAGAGGCCCAAGAACAATATTAAAGAAGTCAGCAGCATTGTGCAACTGATTGTTGATTTATGGTGCATATTTGAAATAGATTGGAAGAGCTCCTTGTCACATTCGCACATTACGTCGCTATTTCTCAGAAGTTTGGCCATCAGGGTCCCAAATTCGTCTCCATTCGCCTTTTTAAGTCACTGCAAAGGTAGAGCCGTTGATATTTTCCCGGATTTTACCAAGAGTGAATATTTGGTAGGTAGATATTCGATGTCCTATATATGTCGACAGAAGGGTTTGATACAGTACACCTACTATATGTGATTCGAAAACAATGCCTTCAAATCGTGCACAGGATTTCGACAAAAAGATACGATACCATCAACTCACGGCGCTATACAAAGGAGCTACTAATCGAATTAAGGCAAAATCCCGCTCGCATGACATGAGTCAGTATCATCTATTTGCGGTCTAATGCGTAGCCTAATAGTAATAAAGAAATTCACAAATAAACTCCAATGTCACTGCGATAGAACCAACAAGAACCAGACTACAAGAAAAGTTTGTAATTTCTAATTCGTTTCAAAACGTCTACCCTATATGGAACATTGATCCTGAGCATTGTTTGCAATAACAAAAGACTAAGGACCGAGTGTTAATCGATCGATAGATCGAACTCACTCTAAGGAAATATACCTAAGTTTCGAAAAGGCTATGGAGCAAATATTTAGTGACGACACATCGCAGATCTAGAAGGGAAGATTTTCAAAACCCTTTGCACCTCTAAGGTAGTATCAAGGAAAATATGCCCATAGAAGTCGCTACCCTGCATCCCACAGCATACCACGTCTGAATAAGGGCTTTCAACATACCTACCATTCCCAATCGAAACGCTAAATCGTGCAATGTAGAGTAAGTGCGGCAAATGTGGCCCACCCTTAACATTTTTTAGAGTAAAACCATGAATTTAAGTCGAATTGATTTTTGTTTTTTTTAAACAGTTTTACAAAACATTTGTACTTCAGTCTTTATTATCTAAAATAATAAAAAAAAACGTAACAGAAAGATATTAACAAAAACGTAAAGGAACTCAATTTTTCAATTTTAAAAGAAGTGCGGGTAATATGGCCCACCCTGTGTTAAATATGGCCCAGGGTGGCTATCTACTATTAGCCCATGGTGGGCCATATTTAACACTATCGTTTTCAAGAAAATTGAGTTTGGTTTACTAGAATTATTTCTTCTTTGACCCTGGTCTATTGTTGTTTTGTGCTCTTGTTGGAGCTAGAAGCCATTTTATCTGTCAAACGTTCAATTAATATCAGGTGTCAAATATGGCCTACTGGGTTACATGGGTAGGCCATATTAAACACACCGTGATTTTTTCACTCATTTTTATTTTTAATACAACTGATAAACTTTTTTTAACTTCTGATGCCACACAAAATAAGAAAAGATTTAACATTATTCACTCTTAGAAAAAGATTATCGAATTTAAGCAAAATTCAATGCGAAAAAAATTAACAAAACTTCCCAAAAAATTACATCGAAAACGAAAAAAAGCTATTATGGTCTGTTGCGAATAGCAACATGAAAGACCACATCAAACAACAAAGTCATCGTCATACGATGCCACCAGACACCGTCTCATGTCAACAATAAAGAACACAATATTATGTTGTAGCTTTGACCCATCAACCCAAAAGCAAAGCTGCAGTTCCGACCCATTGCCATTAACCCAAATCAACACAATATTAAGTTGCAGTTCCGACCCACTGCCACTAACCCAAATTCAATATGACACTAAGTTGCAGACCGAAACCGATCACTACGAGCGCATGTCATAATCAGAACAACGGATCGAGTTGCATCGTGGCCCACTGCCATCACTTTGGGAACCATATGCAGCGCCCAACCAAACAATTAAATAATCAATTTGTCGCCCACTTGACACAATTGTTTCATTTATAAGGGCCAAACATAGAAGGCAGGCGACAGAAGAAGTTAGATACCAGATGGCAAGTTTGTACTCAATAATTGCTATCGTCGGCGCTATTGGCGGCGGCGCATTCATAGTGAATGAAATATGGAAGGCGCTGACATGGTATAAGGTGCTTAATACCATTAAACTATACAACGTATGGGACTGGTGGTGACTGGTGATAAGGAGAAGCTGTATAAAAGGGCGGACGCAGAAACATAGCAGCACAGTCCACTTTTAACCGAAGACGCAGCGGAACAACCTTTAATTAACAGTTGTCTTAAATAATTAAATATTATAACGTAGTAAACAACATTTGTAGTTTTATTTACTTGTACGAACTCCGCTCAATTCCGTTAAAGCAAGTTGCCGTGGCGCATCATTTGGTCCTTCGAGCCGGATCCTTTCGGCAAGGATTGTGTATCGTGAACTATAAGTTAACAGTGTTGTGATCCAAAATCGGATCTCCTGCGTCAAGGATTGTGTTTGTGTATCGTGAAATAAAAGGTGTTGTGATCCAACATCGGGAAAGACAATCCCTGTGAACAATTTAATCAAAGTGAGACCTGAACATCAGAAGCAGCCATTTGACAACCACTGAAGAGGAAGCAGCTATTTTGACCACCGGCAGATACTGTGAAACCAAAGAGAAAATCAGGTGCGTTGGAACTTTTATTTTCTTTATTATATTAGAAAGCAAAGTAGAAAACTATTAAGGTCTCTAAATCAGGTAGAATAGGAAAATGAGTAAAACAAAATTGACTACGGCCTGCGGAACGGTCACAAATTTCTTAAGGGAAGTGAAAGGTGAATATGACAAATATGTCGAGACTAAGGTCACTCCTCAATCAAGGTTCGCTCTTCAAGCACGATTGGAGGAGCTGGAGGACATATTTGCCAGTGCCAAACGGCACCATATGCTCATTGTTGCATCCACTGAGTCAAGTGAAGTTAAGACTTCCTATTTGGAACAAGAAATCTTCGGGACACTGAAAGAATTGTATTTTCAGTATATGGCTACATTAAAGGAGGCCCTTGATACCCTCAATGCGTCCAAGGAAACAGCGGGTCCCACCATTTCTAGCGATTTCAAGCTTCCAGCTATCAAAATACCATGTTTTGGTGGCAATTATGAGAGCTGGCCAGAATTCAGCAATTTATTTAAGAGCATCGTACATGATAATAACACATTATCGAAGGTGCAAAAACTGCACTACTTAAAGGCAAATGTCAGCGACGAAGCCGCACGGCTGCTGCAGCATTTGGTCATCAATGAGAAGAATTATGATTCTGCTTGGACAATTCTGACTACGCGATACGAGCACAAACGCTTGCTAGTCAATTGTCAACTGAGACTCTTCTGCAACCAAGCGAAGTTACACAACGAAGATGTGAAGGGTATTAAGGCGTTATTGGACACCACTAATGAATGCGTCCAATCTTTAAGGAATTTAGAAATACCCGTGCATCAATGGGATGCTATAATTATACATCTAATGATACAGAAACTACCGTCGCAAACTCAGGGTCTTTGGGAAGAGCATCTTGGATCTTCCAAAGCACTACCTGATTTCGCGGATTTCACAGAGTTTCTTACAAACAGATACAGAACTCTGGAAGCCATTGGTCAGATTGCCAAAACTGGGCAAGGACCAAGCGCAAAGAAAATTTCCTTGCATACAAGGGAAAATGATTACTATTCGTGTGCCCTGTGTAACGGGTCCCACTCGATGCGTCGATGCAGCAAATTCTTGGCAGCCGATCCAAAAAAACGACAAGAAATTAC
This sequence comes from Cheilosia scutellata, assembly GCA_955612985.1. Classification (NCBI taxonomy): domain Eukaryota; kingdom Metazoa; phylum Arthropoda; class Insecta; order Diptera; family Syrphidae; genus Cheilosia; species Cheilosia scutellata. The sequence goes on from OY015311.1 coordinate 68,434,958, forward strand.
ACGTCAACATCATTTGTGTTTTAATTGCCTGGCAAGAGGGCATGATAGAAATAGTTGTCCCAGTCATTTCAAATGTGCTGAATGCCAAGGACAGCATCATACTTTATTACACATCCAAGCAAACAATGCCAGAGGGTCCAATACGTCATACCAGCCTAATAGGAATGGCCAACAAATGCAGAGACCAAGGGATCCTCAACCTTCGACATCACAGAACTGCAACGCATACGTGATGGAAGAAATTCAAATGACCACAGGAGGAAGACCGGAGAAGAAACAACCAACAGTTCTCTTGGCAACGATGCTGGTAAACGCGATGGATCAGTCAGGTAAATTAATCACACTGCGCGCGTTACTGGATCCTGGATCTGAAGCGTCGTACATAACCGAATCTGCAATTCAATTGTTGAAATTAAGGAAGACAAAACAAATAACCGAGATTGGAGGAATCGGCGGAGTGAATAGTTGTTGCTCAAAGGCGAGCGCTTTGGTTAGTCTACATTCGTTAATGAACCATGATTTTGACATTACTATTCAGGTTTTAGTATTGCCTAGATTAACAGCATGGCTTCCAAGCAAGAAAATGGATAAGTCAGAGTGGCCACATATATCCGGACTTGCACTAGCTGACCCCCAGTTTAATCAACCAAACAAAATTGACATATTGTTAGGAAGTGATGTATACCCAGAAATTTCGCTCCAAGGTTTAATTAAAGGAAAATGTGGTACACCCATGGCACAACAAACGGTATTTGGATGGGTACTGATCGGCCCAGTTTTTGAAGGCAACCGTGTTACGAATGCATTCTGTACACAGACAGAAAACGTGGAAGGGATCCTGCAAGGATTTTGGGAAATTGAACAGGACCCACAAAATTTGGTGTTTACCCGCGAGGAAGAAGACTGTGAGTCCCATTTCTGCGAAACACATGAACGCTTGCTAGACGGAAGATATAAGGTCTCACTGCCATTCAAGGAAGGACGTCGTCCACAAATGGGGAGATCATACAACTCAGCCTTAGCCAGATTTTTGCAACTTGAAAAACGTTTCAAAACAAATCCAGATTTCGCCCACAAATATAAACAGGGTATGGAAGAGTATTTTGAATTGGACCAGATCGAAGAAGTCCCTAACGTCCAATTGATTAACGCGCATCAACATTACTATTTACCACACCATGCTGTGATGAAGGAATCAAGTACAACGACAAAACTGCGCATTGTTTTCGATGCATCCTGTCCTACATCGGACGGATCATCGCTCAACGATCATTTGCTGACTGGTCCGAAGCAGCAAGACAACATCATTGATCACATACTACGTTTTCGCAAGCATCGAGTTGCGTTTGTGGCTGACATCAATAAAATGTATAGACAGATTTGGATAGCTAACCAAGACGCTATGTACCAATTAATCTTATGGAGAAGAAGAGAAGATCAAGAAGTAAAAACATTTCGTCTAAAGACAGTGACTTTTGGCACTGCAGCCGCGCCGTTCTTGGCAATAAGAACACTACGTCAACTGGCAGCAGACGAAGGGAACGATTTTCCATTGGCAGCAACCATTGCCGAAAATAATTTCTATGTGGATGACGTTATACACGGAGCAGATTCCATCCCCGAAGCAAATCGTATGAGAGAAGAATTGATGAGAATGATGTCGCGAGGAGGTTTTCCTCTACGCAAATGGGCCAGCAATTCCAACGAATTCTTAGAAGCCATTCCAGCTGAGTTCCGTGAATTAGAGTTGCCATTATCTTTCAACGAAAAGGACTGCATTAAAACTCTAGGGATCCAGTGGCACCCAGCACGGGATATTTTCACGTTCAAATTAAATCGGATTGAACACAAATCATGTACAAAACGTACAATTTTGTCAGACATAGCACGCATATATGATCCAATGGGTTGGATTTCACCTTGCATCATAAAAGCAAAAATGCTCATGCAAGAAATGTGGAAACAGCAAGTCGATTGGGATGACGAAGTCGATGCAGAGATTAAAGCAAAATGGGAAAGGTTTAGTACGGAACTTCGGGAGCTAGAGAACTTACAAATTCCACGATGGATCCACACAATTAAACAATCAGAGGTACAACTACATGGATTCAGTGACGCCTCCGAAAAGGGCTACGCCGCAGCAATCTATTTACGCACAAAGACCCACGGCATAGTAACAACAAGCCTCATAATCTCAAAAACGAAGGTGGCACCAGTTAAAAGGGAAACTTTGCCACGGCTGGAATTATGTGGCGCACTACTTCTAGCAAAACTAATGAGTCATGTGGTAAAGATGATTCAGTTGGAACAATTGCAAATATTTACCTGGACGGACTCACAGATTGTATTGGCATGGATAACACATGCACCTCATAAGCGTGAGACATTTGTCGCAAATAGAGTAGCAGAGATTCAACGTCTTACGAACGTACAGAATTGGAAGTATGTTCCATCAAAGGAAAACCCAGCTGACATCGCATCCAGGGGAGTTTTTCCGAGTCAACTAATGGAATGCCGGCAGTGGTGGGATGGACCATCATTCCTGGAAAATTTCAGTGCTCAAACGCACATCGACCAAGAAATTAGAGACACTGATCTGGGCACCAAAAAGACATTATTAAAACAGAGAACCGAAACTTCATATGTGAGTCATCTTAACAAATGCAATGCTAACCGAAATATATTTTCAGTCTGCATGTACATCCAAGGGACAAAAGATATAGCGTTAATGGATAGATTTTCATCACTCCAACGTTTACTTAGGGTAACCGCATATTGCTTTCGATTCAACAACAATTGCAAAAAGGGGATCCCGAAACTCTCCGGCAAGCTGACAATTAAGGAACTGGAAGGGGCAATGCTTCGAATCATCAAAATCGTGCAAAGGGAACATTTTGAGGAAGAAGTGAAACACTTAACGGACCAGAACACCCTGAATAAGAAGAGCACGTTAAAACGACTAAGTCCCTTTCTCGACGAGAATGGGGTGTTGCGAGTAGGTGGCCGGTTAGATAATGCAGACTTACCATATGATCAACGGCATCCAATTTTGTTACCCGCAACAAATCCGCTTACCACACTACTAATCAGAGATGCACACATGCGAACCATGCATGGAGGACAACAACAAATGATGGCCTATCTTCGGACAAGATTTTGGATTCAAAGAATGAAGACTGGAGTGAAGAAATGCATTCACGCTTGTATTACGTGCTTCAGAAACAAACCAACCATTGAGCAGCAACAAATGGGCCAATTACCCAGTGCGCGAGTGCAATTGGCTCGGCCATTTTACAACTCCGGTGTGGACTTCGCGGGGCCGATACAGGTCAAGGCATGGAAGGGACGATGTAACAAACTACTGAAAGCATACATCTCAATATTTATCTGTTTGTGTACCAAGGCTATTCACATTGAACTGGTAAGTGACTATAGCGCAGCTGCATTTCTAGCAGCATTCAAACGATTTGTAGCACGAAGAGGAATCTGTGCAAATATGTATAGCGATTGCGGAACCAACTTCGTAGGAGCTAAGAATATGATGACCGCCGAACTGAAGCAATTGACCAAGCAATGGAATACCGAAATTAACGATCAATTAATTGCGAATGGCACCACCTGGCATTTTAACCCGCCGTCAGCACCACACTTTGGAGGATTGTGGGAAGCAGGGGTAAAATCAATAAAGTTCCACTTGCATCGGATCATGGGGAATTATACGTTGACATTTGAAGAAATGTGCACGACGTTGACACAAATTGAAGCGTGTCTCAATTCACGACCATTATGTCCACTATCAGAGGACTGCGAGGACTTGCAGGTTCTAACTCCCGGACATTTCCTTATCGGATCGGCTCTAAACACAACGCCAGAGAAGGATTTCACTGAGTTTAAGGAAAACTCATTGACGCGGTGGCAGTTAATGCAGAAAATAATGCAAGATTTCTGGAAAATATGGAAAACTGAATATCTAGCACGACTACAGCAACGACCGAAGTGGCTGAACCCCTCAACGAATCTAAAAATCGGCGAATTGGTATTAATTAAGGACGATCAATCGCCTCCAACATTATGGCCTTTGGGACGAATCACCGAAACAAAACCTGGAGCGGATGGACTAATACGCGTAGTTACAGTGAAAACAGCCAAGGGGACCTATGTCCGACCAATCGCCAAGGTATGCAAACTACCAATCGAACCATGAAATATCACAGTACTCCTATACTATTTAGAGATTTTAAGTTAGTATATACACATAAGTCTTTCCTACAAAATATGTTCCAACACAATCCAACGCACTTGCATTTTTTTATCTTTTCATGATCATCATCACCCTCGCGCCGCGGGGGGCAGGATGTTGCGAATAGCAACATGAAAGACCACATCAAACAACAAAGTCATCGTCATACGATGCCACCAGACACCGTCTCATGTCAACAATAAAGAACACAATATTATGTTGTAGCTTTGACCCATCAACCCAAAAGCAAAGCTGCAGTTCCGACCCATTGCCATTAACCCAAATCAACACAATATTAAGTTGCAGTTCCGACCCACTGCCACTAACCCAAATTCAATATGACACTAAGTTGCAGACCGAAACCGATCACTACGAGCGCATGTCATAATCAGAACAACGGATCGAGTTGCATCGTGGCCCACTGCCATCACTTTGGGAACCATATGCAGCGCCCAAACAAACAATTAAATAATCAATTTGTCGCCCACTTGACACAATTGTTTCATTTATAAGGGCCAAACATAGAAGGCAGGCGACAGAAGAAGTTAGATACCAGATGGCAAGTTTGTACTCAATAATTGCTATCGTCGGCGCTATTGGCGGCGGCGCATTCATAGTGAATGAAATATGGAAGGCGCTGACATGGTATAAGGTGCTTAATACCATTAAACTATACAACGTATGGGACTGGTGGTGACTGGTGATAAGGAGAAGCTGTATAAAAGGGCGGACGCAGAAACATAGCAGCACAGTCCACTTTTAACCGAAGACGCAGCGGAACAACCTTTAATTAACAGTTGTCTTAAATAATTAAATATTATAACGTAGTAAACAACATTTGTAGTTTTATTTACTTGTACGAACTCCGCTCAATTCCGTTAAAGCAAGTTGCCGTGGCGCATCATGGTCTATATTTTACAGATCCGTCGAGCTACGCCTACCATAATCGACAGAGACAAAACCGGTCTTAACTTGTTTGAAATGTATTAGTTTTTATCTACCTGCGCTTTTTGATTCAGGATATATAATGGTGGGCCATATTACCCACCTGGGCCACATTTGCCGCACTTACTCTACGTCAATTTGCCCCCTAAACCCTATGGTATCTAAATCTAACATCTTCTTTTCGCCTTTGTAGGGACATCGATTTTTACAGTGTCTACCTATATCCAGAGGTGTACATACAAATTGGTCACAAATTCGACTCGTGCTACCGACTAGATTCAGCCTCGTTGCGTAATACACACGACTCGTCCCTACACTACCTACGATTAGCTTGCATGCATTATATGTATTATACATAATTACTGTTTATTACCTTCCGTTAGACCTTCAATAAGTCTCGCTCAAGTGCAGACACAAAAAATAGTAATAATAACACGAACCACTAACTATTCGATGGCACTTATGTCTATGTGTGCAATGTTCAAATAACAAACGTCGTCGTCCTTTGGAGGGCATAAATAATGAGCGCCCCCTCTCCCCTATACATATCACAGTGTTCTTGCTCTAAGGATTTATTCATTTTCGCCACTGAACACAGTAAAAAAGAAACAATACAGAAAAGTAGATCCAATAATGGATTCAGCGCATAGCCTACATCTGCCCGTTGGATAGATATACCCTAAATAACAATGAAGTCGTCCTTAGCACTGAGGCAACAAAAAAAGGATTCACTCTCTAGCAATAATAATAATAATAAACCAGGAGCCTATAATGCCACGAAAAACAACAAAAGAACCAACTACCAAAAAAAAAAAAAAACCCAACACATAAAGTATACAAAACCGGGATACACCATACACATTCCCAAATAAGGGGCGTGCCCACATCGCTCTGAAGTACGCCGCAAGTACCTTCTTATGTAACAGAAAGCCTCAGACTCTCCAACCAACCCTTGTCCTTGTTGCCGTACTCTCGTATCTACTCACTGTGTATTCTGTTTCGACTCAAAAGGACTCTTCAAACTATCCGCACTCAAGTTCATGCGCCTGCCTACGAATACACTCACACTAAACCTCTTCACACACCACTCCAGCGACGAGCAATGTGATTGGTTCAGCGGACCATCGTCATCATCGCATCTTCCCTTGTAATCCCCGAGTACCTAAACAGGCCTCAAACAATGGCCGGGGGAGAACGTACAAGTAGAAGCCTCGCTCTATCAAGAGCACATTGTTGGTTGGTTGGCTGGATTCATGGTTTCATGTGTGTGCGTGTGTTTGTCTGGCTGCCGTATCCTTGTTCGCTTAGAGAGGCCAACCACTCGTTAGAATACTGCACCATAAGTGGCTTCGTTGTCGGGGTTGAGTCGAGAACATGAAGATGATAGTGATGGCGTATCGTACTCAAAAATAAATAATGTTAATGTTTTCTCCTGCTTGGTTGTTTTTTTTTTGTGCGACGACGCATCAGTGTATGTGTGTGTGTGTTTGTTAAGAGGAGGACATTCGAGAGGCCGCTAGAAGGACATGAGAAGCCACTTATCGTGTGCTGGGCTGTTTTAGTTCTTGATGACACTTCAGTTCAGTTAAAAGCGGAAAAATATTTATCTCCTCGTCGATCCTCGTCGTCGGAAGTTCATTATTGAGAGCATTTTATATACACGCAATAAATTTCGTTGGCTAACTCGCGCGTGACCGTGTGTACCGTACCTATCGGTTTTGTGAAATACGACTAGTGCTTGAATTTTTATAAACAAACCTATTGGGCAAAAAGTGAATGTGGATTATAACGAACGACATTTCGGTTGAGATTTGAAGACTTTTTCCAAACACCAAAGTGGCTGAGAAACGTAAGCGGTCTTCGTCGACTTCGCGGTCGCCGATTGAAACGGTGGGAAAGGACGAACTGCGAATACCCTCGTTTGGACATACCATGGGTAGCCTGATGCATCATCATCCTGCGGCGGCGGCAGCAGCAGCAGCAGCCCCGTTTCTAACATGGTCTCCAATATTGTTACCTCCGTGGGGACACGCTCTCTTGCCAGCAGCATTTTATCCGGCGGCGCTGAGGAATGCCTTACCAGGGTAAGAAGACATGTCTAATTGCAGAATCGTCTACCAAATTGAGGTTATTGTGTCCGAAAAGTGTATTTTTTGTGTAACTGCAGATATATTAAGAGGCTTTCAATAAAACGTTATTGACTAACAAATGAACTGACACCTACCAGAATGAAGTCGCGTCGCTCTGTCAACATTGAATTACAAACTAAACGATGAGCGAACGCAAAAATGCCCAAACTACTCCCTTTTTTTGGGTGTATACATATATTCAATTTTGACAACGCAATGCGACGGACTAAATTCTGACACAGCAGTTAAATTTAAACCTCATTTGGCTGGAATATTCAACAGGATTATGATGGAGATTGACTTTGATTTGCGTAGGTGTCCTTATTGCCAGGGGATTGCCACTTGTTTTTGGAATTCGACGGATATGTTATAGAAAAAAGAAAATACCGCTGGTAGATCGCTCACATTATGAAAATTGTAGCCTTGCGATAGTTTTGACAACCATAATGACCTATTTACTGACGGCTTTTCTTCGACTATAAGCCTTTTGGAGGTTTATTGTTTATCGTTGTTCGAAAAGTGGCACGATTAGGAACCAGAATGCAAATCGTGCGAAAGTTTTTTACTTGTAACTTGTAAGTTCTATTTGCAAAACGGAACCGTAAGTAAGCAGTAAGGACTTATGAATTAATCGAGCCCTCGGAACAAAATCTCTCCTATGTTTGTAGCCTACTTTATACACGATTGATTTCGGCCAATTAGACGACAGATAAAGCATGTCAAACTTGTTGCCAAGTGATCCAAATTCCCCTATTGTACCTACCTATCTAGTGATGGTAGGTTAAATGTTAGTTCAAATTGTTTAAAGGAACGTTCATCATTTATTTCAAGCCTCCTTGAGCTATGGCTCAATTAAGATCAATTCTCTTTATTTAAGGTAGTTCCTTTAGTGCAAACTTTAGTTAAAAGCGGTGAGGTTTATATCGTAAACTTTATTTAATATGGCGAGCAATCCTGACAATTCTCGCAGTCAAAATGAGGTCATGAATGAATGGAAAAAATTTCCTTGCGATTTGATTCAAAGTTTTGAATAGTAGATCAACCATTTTATGGTGTTTCTGAGAAGACAACCACCGTCAATATCAACACTAAAAAATTAAATTAGCTGGATCTGGAAGAGCTAAAATTTCGTTCGCATTAAAATTTGCTTATCTAATTTGAATTTTTTGTTTGAACATATTCTACAAAAAGTATTGTACGTATTACAAGAAAAAGATATACCTACATATCTACTAGTGCCCACTGTCTGAAGTATGTATAGTATCTCGCATGATAGATTTTTGGGTGAACAAACTTCAACCTTTGTCGAAAAAAAATGGCGGCTATTTGAAAATGGACGGAAGACGAGTAAAATTTCGCAGTAATTAAGCTTTGTTATGGCTTCAAATTTTAAATATTTCGATGATCCATTTTTATGGGTTAAAAGTGAATTGTAGGGTTCATTGCCTCGACTCTGAAACAGTGTGTTTCGAAAATACACAAGAAAATATGCGTCCGTAGCAAAAAGACACAAATAAAGCAGTCACCTGCGATAGCTAGTGAGTCACCACTCACCATACTTCACCAGTCAATCAAAGATTTTGTAAAATTGGTATTTTTTTGCAAATGCGATGAGACAACGCTGTTTCACTCAATGTTGGTTATCTGTTGTTATGGTTTATGAAATTAAATGTAATGACAACATTTTGAAATTTAAACAAATTTTACCAAAATTTCGACCATCACCATTCACCATCACAATTTTTAATCTTCAGCATAAATTTATTGTATACTGAAGTTGCCAATTTTTTCTAAGAAGAATTATTGCCACGAGTCTGGCAGTCGGGAGAATTTGCAATTGCAGATCAGTTTGTTAGTTGTGCCAAGCATCTGCAAGAGTTCAAAAATATGCAAAATCTTAGTCATAGAAACAATTTCAATTTTTGATATTTTGTCAGTAGGTACTAACTAGAAGTCAGATCAAAATTCAGATTTCGCAAAATTATTCATAACTTTGATCTTATCTTATCTGATAATGATACTTTGAGCTAAAATTTAACTGCTAGACTTGTTAAAAAGTTGCACAAGACAGACTTAATCAGGACCTGCAGCTGCTTTTAAATACTACCGGATGCGATGATCTGATAGAAAATCGTTGAAGCATTTGGAGGTGTAGCAATCCTAGTAAGAAAATTAATTGAGCATTTGCTTTTACGCATTGTGGGAACTCTATATCGATCTAAAATATCTGCGAATGGAGTTGCAATTAATCAAAAAGAGGAACATCAAAGTCGAATGCACTTATATTTGCATGGAGATAAAATTTAAGCTGGTAAAAAAATCGCCTTCTTCTTCTTTTCCGTGGACTTCTGTTGGCAGTAAGACTTTAACTCCTGCTGTAGCTAGAGGTCGGTAACAAAAATGTTCTTCCAAATATCTCTCTCTGCTCGCAGCTCGATAACAAATTCAGGGACTGCGTTTCGGTCATAAGAGTTGTACCTATATTGTTCTTGGCCTACCAATTCGCCTTACACCCTGAGAATTCCATTCTAAGCACTGCACTGCTTCGTTATGCTGTCATCTGTTTTCCTGTAACTATGGCCAATTCAGAGCCGTTTTCTATCTGTTTGATATTGTCATCACATTAGTTCGTCCAATCTAATGCCACATTTCTTTGTTTGAAATCGTTTGTGGCCACCGGATTTTTTGGATATAACCACATTATAGTGAAAACAAAATCTTCCAAAAGCCAGTTAGATTCAATTTTCAGTTTTAACTTATTCAATATTTTCCAATATATCCACACCGGATATAGGATTCCGAATGCACTATGAGCTTTTTTATTTTATACTGCTGACGTCCAGTCTGCTTTCAAGTCAAAATAGATGGATGGATTTTTTTATTTAGCTTTCGCAATACCAATATAATTGCACAGATAGCTATAAACTATGCGTGAACTCCTCTATGTAGAGCACATACCTGTCTCAAAATAATCTACTATTGTTAGTTTCGGCTAGTGTGCTTTATTTTTGTCTTTCTGACGTTAGTTCCCAAGCTATTCACCTCCCAAATACTTTTGCAGCGAATGACACAATTGACTAAGGGCAACTAAGGCAGCAGATATCATCAGCGTAGGCCCTAATGGCTTAGCTTATTATATAGATTCCATTGGACACCAAGTCAATAGGTCTAACATTTTTTTTTTTTTTCTGTAAATATTGTTCACTATAAATGTTGAATTTTCGATTGGAGTAGGTTTTAATAGCAGGCATAGATATTGGGGTTCCTTGAGAGGTAATGAGTGTCTACATATTTTGTCTAGTCTGTCTCATATTCCAACCTATTTCTCTCTAATTTTCGTCGTCGTTCTTCCGTCCTTGATTTATCCTTTTAATAATGTGCCTAACGATGTTGTCTGGTTCTTTAAGTTAGTTGAGCTCCGATATTTTATGACGACTTAAAAAAAATTAAAAATGATCTGAAGACTCGAGAAATCGACAAACTTTGTAAGTTTGCATTACAAAATGCATTACGGTTGTCAACATGTCTGTTCTATTCAATATTAATTGGTGGTCTAATGCTCTTCGTTTAGTTGGCGCAAATGGTAGTCGCTTGGACGTGCAGGTTCACTGGGAGAACAATAAAAAGTCTTCCCAAAGAGGAATACATATATGTAAGTATATGTACTCAGAACTATGACTGTCAGAATTCAACAGCTTAGACAAATTACTTAAAATAAGTGCTGTAATTTGAAATATAGCTATAATTCCAACCGAGATGCGTTGGTTTATAAAGTGTCTGTTCTTTCAGCAAATTAAAATCGTTTTCGGTCTCAATTAAATAACTACTAGAACTAGGGTCCAAAATATTTATTAATTAGCATTAAAGGTAATGCTTTATGTCAAGAAGCTGTTGAAGCTTCTATTGTCACTCAATTTTCAGAACAAATCTTAAGCGCTGTAGATAACAGATGTTTCAAAATTAATTCTGGAAAGTTGCTTCCAACACCTTGAAAGTTATTCAGAGAAGAAACAATCCTTTCAAAGACTTTCAAATATGTATCTAGTCGCTCATCGGAATAACCTAATAAATTCTTAAAAGTCGAAACAATAAATTGAATAACAAATTAAACGTTTTTGAAAAGAACTCAAAACCCTTTTGGAATATAGATTTTCAAATATTCAACCAATACTTTGTTAAATGACCTACACAAAGCTCTGAATTTTACGAGGAACCAAGAGACCTCGCTTAATTTATAAGACAGCGATACAAATTTTTCAATAAATACGAGTAAACACTCTTTTTGGCAAAAAAAGTTTTATTTTGCAACCCAGTCTTTTTTTAGCTAAATACATTCTTCATCCAATGTTTCTCCAATATTTGAATGGCCTCCAAATACACAATAGGTATATGATCTCTCGAGGCACTCAAAATATGATTTGTTGGTTCGTTCGACCCAAATCTCTTAGCGCCGAGCCATTTCTTCATGCTTGGAAACGGGAAATTGTTGCAGGGAGCTAAATCTTAAATGTGCTAGATGAGGGCGCAGTTTTTAACCTATTTCATGCAGTTTACCATTGCGAAAGCGGACTTGTGCATTGTCCTTGTTGAAGAGAACTTTTATCCTCCCCAAGTGCCATCGTTAAATCTATTCCAAAAGCTCTTAAAAAATAATTAAAAATTTCCCTGACGATGAAAAATTGCTAAAGTCGTTCCAATAATAAAACCTAGTAAGCCTCATTAATAAATTGGCAGCTATAAGCCAATAGCCTCAGTAAAATCTATATGAAAGGTAATAGCTAAAGGAAAAAAATCACTTGTCAGACAACGAATTATATCCTAATGAACAATTTAATTTAAGACCTCACTAGTCCTACCTATACCTCACAGTTAAACAAAAATTGTCAGTAGACAAATCAACTGGAATGATTCTTCTCCATGTTTAGAGAGCCTTAAAGCTTGAGGTGACGGACTTATATTTAAAATTTTAAATTAAAATGTTTCTCCTTAAATGTATATTAGATATTGTTTATAGTTTCTTGTCATATCAATGTTTCAAGTTGCAATTTGCTAGTCGTGTCTCAAACACTATACTCTTAAATTGAAGTGATCCCCAAGGTTCATGCCGAATTCCCAATATGGCGTTGAGGGATTTTGTACAAAAAAAACCGTCCATATAACCAAAAAAAAGGGTATCTGCTTGGTAGTAGGTACAATGGACTGAAATTTATTTGAGTCATCAAGGATTTGGAAACCCCTTTGTGTACTAAAGACAAAAACCAAAGCTATCTTTGGCGACGATTGAGCTCGCTCTCAATATTGAATTCCAAGAAAATGCGTCTATAATATTAAAGGAATATTTATTGCAGTAAATGAAAACTTTAGCTGAATTAAAAAAAACTACAAGCTATATTTTTTACAAACAAGGAACATTTTTTTTATCATAGGGGTTACAGATGAATGGCACCAACAATTGTTTGGAACCTGCCGTCAAATAGTTACGAATATACTTTTCCACCAAATTGACGTTTGGTGGTAATATTACAAACATATCCTAAAATCGGAGTCCCACATCTAAATTTATCTCAATTCGACCAACGAAACACTTTCAAAATTATGTGCATAGGTCCTAATTTTGCAATCCTAAAAATCCATTAAAACAAACCCATTTAAAGAATACCACATTCATCCATTTAAATCTCCGTCCTAAGCCCAAACTGCAAAATTACAACATCCGGAAGCATTTAATGAAATTCCCTCTCGATCCGATTAAAACCAAAAAAAAAACTCTTCGTAAATCCGTGAAAAGCCTTAAAAATCCTCATCCTCACTCCGCAAAAGAAAATAAAAAAAAAAATTAACTTCTTTCAATTTCGTTTGTTTATGCAAATCATCGGATCATCTCAATGTTTGTCAGTACAGGGATAAGACCAATATTTGCAACATGACTTGACAGTTGACACACATACACCAACATTGTGACGAGAGTTTTCCCGCTCATCAGCAGCAAGTGCGAATAATCCCCTTAAAATGTGACCTCAGTAATACATCATACCTTTTCGGAATACACAAAAAATAGCACTCATGGGAAAATCCTTGTCCGTGCAATTTTACCTGCACAAGGTACAACCAATATCACGGATAAATTCAAAACACATGTTTTAGATTGCTGTGGGTTTTCCGGTCAAATTTCCATCCATATGGATGCATGCCTCTCGTGCTGTCTGTTGGAAATTTTAGAATTCCCCAGTTTTAGAGTTTAGTACACACAAGTTGCCTTGTGTTTCAGGATAATCGCGGCGAAAACGCTGTATTTATATCTTTTGATATTGAGGCTTCTGGGAAGCAGCCTATGCACACAGAGCGCTGGCTATATTATATGCTCACGCACTATAATCGAAGAGGTCCGAAGTAGTTTTTATTATTTTCAATGGGAATTCCCTCCGCAAGTAACACATCTGGTTGCTGGTGGTAGGTTGTTACCTTCTCTGATCCTTTTATCAATGAACATCAATATAGTACTTACTACATGCAGCAACATTATCGATATCCTGCTAAATGCTATAGTTGCCATGGAGTTTAATTGTTCTCTGTATGTCCATTCAATTGCAGCCTCTTCGATACCAAAGTTCCCTCATCGCAGAGGTCATCAGGATTTCACATATCGGACATATTGAACTTAGATGGTGCCGACTTGAAGGTGAATGGCGGCGGTGCCGCTGTAGTACCACCAACAGAACCGTCCGCGGCAGCACTTGTTAATAACAACAATAATAGCACGAGCAATAACAATGTGAATCAAAACTCGACGGACGGCAGCGGGGATTCAACAGATACTCCAAGCAATAACAACAACAACAACACCAGTAATAGCAATAACAATGATAGCGTAAATGTGAATGGAAGCAGTCACGGTTCAGCGGTGGCGGCTGCTGCGGCAGCCGCACACTTGATTGGTGCTAGCGGTCATAATGTTGGACAATACCTGCCGCCGAATGGAAGTTTTGCAGAGGAAATGACACCTTATCATCTGACGCATCCGATATTGCATCCAGGACGGCCGTGGATGAAGGAGAGTGATATTTATGGTGAGTTCAGTTTTTTTTTAATAAATTTTACAATTCCGTTCGATCTACCCGTAATTAGAAGAAGGTTAGTAATCAGAACCATGAGAAAAAGTGAACAATTGAACAGTTGACTTGAGATAAATGTCATTTGGATTTGAAAATTAAATAGCCATCGCGAATTGGTGTCAAGTCGGCAGGTAAATGCAAAGGCCAGTTTTTTAGGCCCTACGAACAAATTCCCAACTGGAACGAACTCCCACTAGCCAAAACGAACTAAGTCCCAGAAAATTTGAGATTCAGTTCATATGAACTATAATTCCCATTATTTTTAGGAACTAAGACTTTTTATGAACTAAATCCCAAATGAACTTACTCCCAATGATGAACTAAGTCCCAAAAACCTTGCACTTACTCCTAATCCAACAGTGACCCCAAACAGGGGGGTGGGACTTTCTTCGTAGGGCCGGTTTTTATTAGCCGCTGGTAGTGCGCTTTCATTGCCAAGAGTTTCCGTAGAACGTGAGTAGAAGAGATAACGAAAGTCATAATAGGTTTTCAGAAGGAAAAACATATGGATGGCGTAGTTCTACATACTAAATTGCGCCACTTGCACTTTTATCGAATTTAGGTATATAAGAAAATACAATGGACCCTCCCTAGAAAAATTCATCTTAGACCTTTACCTTAAATTTATTGTAAATCACAATAGTTGATTTTATATGGAAAATATCGCCATTGTGAATTCGTTAAACTTAAGCTGGTTATCGGACCCGCGCAATAGTTTATCCATTATTTGGTAGGCGGTGATTTATTGTGTCAATTGTTTTGAAGTATATAGCAATATTGTGTTGAAAAATAATTACTGACAAAAATGATTGAAAAAACTTTCAATATTTAGAAGAGTACTTTAAATCGGTTGTATATATTTGACGCTTAGTTTTGACGAAAGTCAGGAAAGATTTAAAAACTGACGATAAGTTATTTATTTTTCTTCGAAGAAGGTGGCAATTCAGTTTAATTTAGCTGCCGGTTTTAGGTTATAGTAATCAGGGGCCGAAGCATCCGTTACGTGACGGAATTGTTTTTTTTTTTTTAAATTCGACATATTCGTAGCAACGTCTGGAGGTTCACGGATTCGGTGTCTTGAATTTTTTACGCACTTAAACGAAAAACGTCAGAGCAAACTTTCAACTATATAGGTATAGGTTACAGACTAGGAATGGCTCGAATAATTATTTGTCAAACGAATCATTGGCGGATTAAAAGTCAATTTTGACCCTTTAACAGAACAGAAAAATGTAGACTGATCCGAAAGAATGCATTCAGCTAAATTTTTCTGAATTTTTCTCTGAATTTTACTTCAAGTTTGCTCCTAAATTTTTTGAGTGCAACGTGTAAGTTCGTCAAAAACTCAAAATATCGTTTCATGTGTTCGTTTTCTTAAAAGACTCAATCGACTTATCCAGGAAGTCCATTTCACATGCGAAAGAAAATGGATTTCCGCCGCGTATAATGCTAGTTCAAGGATAACACGATTCGATCCATCTGGCGCCTTACATTCGTATAGAGTACCGAATTTTTAGTGTTTATTATGCTAAACCTTCTAGACTTTGTCTAATATTTATAAACAGATTCAATCAAGGTCTCAGTTACTGTTTATTGCTCAATGATTAGGTACCTACTAATTTACTTGCCTGATGTTTGGTCAATCTGCAATGTTGAGTATAATTTGTGCGGAAAAGAACTGACTTCATCTTATTTGAGTTATATTATGGTTTATGACCAGTTTCACAGGTAAAAATATATATTCGTCTTCATTATTATTAGCTGACTTACCTACAAAGAAACAGAAAATAATTTTTTTATAATTTTACATACATTTCTAAATATTATAAAAACGTATAAACTAAAAACATCAGGAATGAGCTGGGCTTCCCGCTACTTATTCAGTTGGTCTAATTGACAACTTTTTAGACAGTCGTCGTCAAAACGATTCGTCTCTAATAGTAAAGGACCATTCACATGAGAGCGAACGAATTTATGAAATCCGAACAAATCACTTTTTATGTATTTATAAACATCAGAAAATTGCACATTTAATTATTCCAAGAGGAGGATACATAATTAATTATCCCATCAAAATGTATTAAGAAAACAAGTTTATAAACAGTTTAAATAACGAAATTTGAAAGTCCAAACTTTTTGCTGCGAACGAAAACACCCTTGGCGCGAATTGTCAAAGTTTAATCGCTATCCACATCATTAAACCGCGTTCCACAAACTAGCGAATAAAACATTTGTTCGAACTTAACCTCAAATTACAAAAATTACAAAATAGAAATCACTGGTAGAAACTGATGGCTGAAATTCGCGAACTGAAGCGACCAACTGCGGTGTTAATGTGAACGAACTGTCAAAACTTGTGAATATTCGTTAGTTCGTTATAGATATGTAAAAAATTTCATAGAATATGTTAACCAAGAGGATTTAATCGAATAGGTATAGTCTATTAAAATTTGGAAATGGCATTGCTTAGAGCTTAGAGACGAACATCGTCATTATGTGTCATTTTTAATGTGAAACTTTTATAATTTGTTGGTCAGTCAATTTTGTTGAATATATTAGAGTTAGGTATATAAGTACAAAAAAGGCGAATTTCCAAGAAAATTGGAACACTTCTCAACTGTCAACACTTAGCAAGATTTTCCAGAAAATGTGACCAAAGCCTTGTATTTCATTTCATTTATTACATATTTGGCTGGATCAGATTTATTAAGTTTTTTTTACAAAACAAGGACGTCAGTTGCGAATATGTCAGAGTAGTTTTGTCATTCTGTTTTTTGACACCGTTGATTCAATCTACTTCTTTATAAAAGGTAAAAAGGTGGAAAGGTAAAATAAGTAGGTACAATTGATGTGTATGCGACAGTTGCGACCAAACAAATATGACAGATGATGCACATGCAGCATGGAGGTGCGCGAGGAAGAGCGTTGAGGCAGGAGAAAAAATCTACTAAATAGAAATAATAGTAGGTATACAGTCTTCTTACCAAAGGCGATAGAAGAGTCTCGCAATCGAAACAATCTCTAACAGTTTTATGTAAGAAAACCCAGTTACTGGCTGCTGGCTTTAGGACTGGAAGGCAGGCTTTTCCAAATATCGAAGTGACTCTAGTTACCGAAGCACAGGCAATAGTACATTTTTTTAAGAAGCATTTCCATCTAGCAGCTGCTAAACATGTAGAGAGAGTGATAGGGCGGGAAAAAGAGGACCCACATCCAGTCAATGAAGAAGAACCACTTTCACCACCCAAGATAGAAGATAGTATAGCACTTATCCGCGGATTCGCTACCGTGACAGAAGTACCTAGTCTGCTTTGCTACGCGCTCAATATAGGATGAACAAAAATGTTTCCCATACAAACAGACCCCCTTTTCCCGTCGTTAATAACTTGTGCCCCAAATAAAATTTCCAAAATCTAGGAAATTAATTTTCTTTGTTTCTTCTATAGATTACAAAATGTTTCCCTTAAAGACTTTGACCCTCTTTCCACCACTCGGAGCTCGAATTTCCCCAAATCGCTTCTTGGTAGTAGATATGCTTTGTCCATTAAAGATATTGGTTTTAAGGTTTATAGCTTCTAACTTTTGGGCTGCGCATTGATAAGCAATCAGCCAGGACAAAGTGTTTTATATAAATTTGTTTAGCTATAAAAAAAAGCAAGCTAGTTCTGGTGGTAAGCGGAGCTCTTCAAATGCAAATGCTATGCCTATCATTACTTAAAACCAAGCAATCCATTTTTGGAGCCGTACAAGCCTGTGTAACCTGTGCGGGACGTTCAGGTTATCTACAATTTTAAAAACGCAGTTTCTATATTTCCATACTTCTATAGCTTTTTAGGCAGATACAAAATTACACACATCCTACAAATGCCAAAAATTAGGACTAATAAAGTCGTTTTTTCACCACCAAAAGGGTTACAAAAATCACTACCTAACCTAGTTCAACACATTTCCCTACTAAAAACAGTTAATCCTTGCAAAGAAGACCGAAAAACAACGCCACGTAAAAAAAAATGTGAAAAAATAACATCTGCCTCGACCAACAAATCGATACGCAAACCAAACAAATTTTTGCTGTATAACTTTTTAACTTACAATTAATGAGATGAATAGGCAAAGGAGGTTAACATGGAAAATTGTTTCGGTACACACCCTTAATTCACATACACACGAGACACGATACCTTTAGTCGTCAATCAGTTTAGCATTATATTATCCCGCATGGGTTGTTTCCGTTTACACCTATAATGTCCTTAAAATGCTCTCTACAGCCACTTTTCCAATTCAATTCGATTCCTTGATGAATGAGCTCGTCCTATAGAGCACTACGTGTTTTTATATCCTGATTTGTCACTCGTTCTTTTTGTTTAGATATTGTGTGTGTGCATCGGCAACCCTCCTCAACACAGGACACACACAATACAATAACAATGTTTCAACAATGACACAATATGAATTCCGGACGAACCCCTAGTGTAAACCTCAAATAGAGGTGTGATCTAATATGCCATCCTTCCGGTCTGTATGACCGACCGACCGACGACGGTTTTGTTGTTCGTAGGGTGTTGTTCTATTGCAGTAAAGGTCTCACTGGTGGTATGTGCGCGACAATTGTCAATATAGAACAAGGGAAATGTCGGGCAATTTAAATTGTCCCCTAATGTGAGAGAGTGACTCTAGATATAGCATACTGCAGGCCAACAGTTTTGGCAGTTATTTGGGTGGACAAAATGTTAAGCCTATGATTTAAATATGTACGTATCTTTTTGTATTTTTCTTAGCAGATTTTATTTGAGTGGGAACGCACTTCATAGTGATATGATGAAGCAACAAGAAGACTATTAGAAACAAGCAATCGATATTCCTGTAGGTACTTAACCCTACTTCTCAAGAACTTGTCTGGCGTTTGAATTGCAATTGACAGCAACTCAAATTAGCAACTTCAATTTGGAGGAGGAATATTTTGAGACACTTTGGGTTCCTCTTTGTTTGAGTGTTTTTATCTAATAAAAAGTGGTTCAAACTGTCCCTCTTGTGGTACTCCATTTATTCTTATTAATGTGTAAAAATTGTATAAATTCACTTGCCCTCTGTAGCGTCATGGGCTTTAGATACAGCATATCATTTTGAGCATTCATTTTAAGTCCATTCAATTCGTAGAAGAAACCACACATACGAATTTTTTGTGGGAAGCTACGCCTAGGGTGTCATACAAACAACGGCCAATCAATTTTTTATTTAGCTACAACTACCCAAACACCTTATTAACATCATCATCTCTCTCTCGTCCCTTCCAGGTATACAACAAACCGCCAGTCCAGACAGCACCTCACCAGTCACGTCCGAGGTCTCGTACACCTACATCGGTTCCAACTGCCAAACATCGCCAGCCCTCTCGTCCGACTACAAAACCTACAGCCGATCAGCGGACGAGTCAACCGACCAATTGCAAAACCTCTCCAATCCGAATGCGACTATCAACAAAAACAGCGATGACAGCATCATTGAAGACGGCATCGACGAAGAGATCATCGACGATGAAAACGATCAAGACTCCTCCGGTGCCGCTGGCCAAGATCCCTCAATCCCGCACAAGAAACGCAAACGACGAGTCCTCTTCACCAAAGCGCAAACCTACGAATTGGAGAGACGATTCCGTCAGCAAAAGTACCTAACCGCTCCCGAGCGAGAGCACTTAGCCAGCCTGATTCGACTGACGCCGACCCAAGTGAAAATTTGGTTCCAAAATCACCGCTACAAGACGAAACGAGCCCAAAACGAGAAAGGCGTCTATGATCTCAACGGCGCCATGCACCCCCATCCGCATCATCCATCGACGTTGCCATCGCCACGACGAGTCGCCGTTCCTGTGCTCGTTCGCAATGGAAAATCCTGCTTGGACGGCAAACCCCAGGAATGTGTAACATCGTCAATGCAATCCGCCCATCATCATCTCGTTCTCTCTACCAATGGGGCCTACCCGCATGGTCTGTTGCCACCGACACATCACAATCGTGGATGGTGGCCTTAATGGTACTAGTGGATGTCATTCGCTTGGCACACCAACAAAACACGGGACACAAGTAGTGCGACTCGAATATTGGACAATAAAGTTTTTGGTTTTTTTTTTCTTAGAAATTGATTTGTGAATTGGTGCAATAAAAGACTCAACATTTTCTCCCAAAATCAAAACAAAAAAAAAAATTAAATAATTGAACAAAAAAATATAAAAAAGCAAAAAAAATGCACTACAAATAAAAAAACGAACGCCGCCGGTTGGCGTTAAATATGAAAATATGTAGAAAATACGAGTATATAAATATATTTATTAATTTTAATTGTTCGTCTGTAAATAAGACTTGAAATTTTGACAAACAACTTTCGTACAGCATGTGTAAATATTTTTCTCTGTGTAATTATGTACAAAAATTGAGAGGATGGTGATTTTATTTTATTTTATTTTCTTCTCTGTAAAATTGTAAAAAACAAAAATTTATGAAAAACCACCAATTTATTAAATTAGCACAATGAATATTAATTAGTTTTTAAATTGTGTACAGTTTTAAAGAAACGAAAAATAATAAAATGGAATATAGATAATTTATTAAAAAAAAAAATTAAGCCAAGGTGTTTTTCAATGTTTTTATTCAGGTTTAGGTACATTAGATGGAATATGAAATAGAAGTCGAACTTGCAATATGTGTTGGAATTAAACAGTTGTGGTCTCTATGTTTGGTGCTAATAACTCGTAAGGTATCCTTTTCTTCTATTTATTGTGGTTTTGTAAACAAAATTACTTAGTAAGTATCAGTAGGTACAGTACCTGCGTGCGAATTAAAGAAATGGATGCTACAAATTGACCTGAGTGTGTACTGTAAAATGAGGAGTAGGTACTCTTTCTTGTCAAACCTAACCTAACCTTTACAGCAAACCAGTGTTCTATGGGTATGACGTATGAGTAAGGCTAGACAAGCTGAAACAGTGGCGGATTTACACATATGCCGCCAGTAAGCTACTCAAAGAGGAAGTCACTTTTGTGATCAATTCGCTAAAGCTATGGCAAATCTGCCGGAGTGGATGAAATCCGGCCAGAAATGCTCAAGACCTTAGCTGAAGAGGGAGTTAAATGACTGTCGTGTCAATGAAATTACCTGGTTGGCAGATTTGGGGTGATTGTGCCCCTTTTCAAAAAAGGGGATAAAAGGGATTGCTCCACCTATAAGGGTATATCACTTCTAAGTCTTTGCTAAGGTGCTGGAAACGCAGTGCAGAGCTGTGGTCGAGTCACGATTAATAGATAAACTGCGATTTACGTCCGGGCAGAATCACAACTGACCAGTTGGTACTTGAGAAGGCTTGGAAGTATGCTACACCTGTTTACGCATGCTTCGTAGATTTGGAGAAAGCATACGACCGAGTTCCTCGAGGTAAACCCTGAAGTGTATTACAGGAGTATGGAATTCACAATTCTCTCTTGAGAGCCATTCAATCTCTTTACACAAACTGTAAAAGCTGTGTTCGGATAAACGGTGTTAAATCAATACCTTTCACCGTGGGCGTTGGACTTCGCCAGGGGTGCGCATTGTCACCTCTCCTTTTCATTACTTATATGGACTGGATGTTACAGCGCAGTCTTGGCGAAGAACGTTTCGAATTGGGACATCTGAGAATAGGTCATCTGCTTTTCGCTGATGCCTTGGTCATTCTTTGGTCCTCTTAGACTGAACTTCAATGCGCACTCAATCGGTTTGTAGCCGTTTGTGTTGAAGCTGAGATGAAAATAAACGTGAACAAATCTGAAGTGATGGCCATCTCCAGAGCGCCTGTTCAATGCACTCTGCATGTTAGTGGAGTCTCTCAGGTGGAGAAGTTTAAGTACCTCGGGGCTTTAATCACGAGTGATGGATGGTGTATGTTCCAAATCTGACCTATGGTCATGATGAGGTTTGGGTAATGACCGAAAGAATAAGATCATGGTCACAAGCTGCCGAAATGAGATTCCTCCGTTGTATTGCTGGTGTGAGCCGTATAGAGATCGTATTCGAAAACCAGAATAGTGATGAACTGAATATCGAGCAGTTACTTCTCCGGACGAAACTGTCCATGCTTCACGACGTGCTATGGAATCCGTACCATCAGGCAGGCGTCCTCTAGGTAGATCCAGGATGAGATGGATATATCAAGTTCATAATCTCTGAGTATCGGGAGGATCCACTTAATGGATAAGCGGGCCAATGAAAATGAATGAATGCATGAAGTTATTTTCACTCAAAATAAATATCATGTTTGGGGTTGTGGCTTAAGGCTAACCTTGTAACTTCGGCTTTATGGCTCAGGTGTCTCAGTTTAGTGGACGTCAAGTTGAATGCGAAAGATTGGGGTTTTGAGTCTCAGCACAGTTAAAGGCAAATTCTACGGCAAAGCATGAGTGGCTTGGCGATTGGAGCTTGGAAGTTTCAGTATAGTTGAATGTTGAAGTCAAATTACCTATTGTGACTCGGTAAATTGAAATATATTTTTTTTAATTTGTTGTACAGAAATTAATAATTTTGATATCTGAATGCCGCCACAAAATGTCGCCAAATATATGAAACAAGTAAAATATTTGTGAAAAACTAAGAGATGTGAATAAAATCATGCCTTAAAAATTGTTAAAACATTGTATAATGTTGTATAATTGTAAATTTATTCAAAACACCCGAAGTAGCCAATTATCCAACAAGTTTTTTTTAAATTCTGTTATTAGTTGCCTCTTAGGATTAACGAATATCATATCTCATATCTGGCTCTAATTTTGTCCATACACAAGCATTTGACAATTATGCAGGATTGCGGTGAGTTTTTGGTTGGGAAGAGATTTTGGTCCAAGAGAAGGAATTTTTTTTTTCTGTCCTTGTGAAAGACGAGTCAAATTTTGTTTTTTTTTTTTTAAGTGGCGGCTATAATTAAGAAAAATCGTTGGAAATTGTTTTTCGATTTTGAGAGCTCCTTGCGATCATTATGAAACTTTCCTTCGGATTCAGTGCATAGATATAGCTTTTTCTCCAGATCAAAAGTATATGGTTGTATTTGGAATGAATTCCTGGAATATGAAACTCCACAGTATTCACAGTGTGTCCCCGGTATACGTATTCTCCCAATATTTTTGCCAGTTTTTAATGTAGTTTCTTCTGCCATCATTATTGCACTTGATCATTCTGTACCTACCTATAGGACCTGCAGATATGAGAAAAATTGACAAACAATTTCGCAAGACCTCAATGTTTTTGAAGGTACGTCGGATATTAACATTATAGAGTCACGGTCGCGACCTATTATATCCGGTTATTATACGGTTCCCGGAAAAACACAAATTACATCTTAAGGTTTTTTACACTGCGCCACCTCTCGCGAACATCTGACAAACATCCGAGAGTATAACTGTCCTGAAAAAGCTTCTTAATTCAGACTCGACGTAAAATTGTATGGGTCCCTTCCCTGGACAAAATCTTGCAGTGGGGAAAAGACAACTTGGTTGTATTTAATGCAAACAAGACACAGCTCACAACATTTTCTAGGAAAAATGCAGCAACAGTTCCTCAGATCCAAATGGATGACCATCCAATCCATCCCAAGGACTCAATGCACCTTCTAGGAGTCACAGTCAATTCAGGAATCACATTGCAGGACCACATTTCCTATATCGCAAGATCGGCGTCCGCTAAGTTGAGCTACCTATTTAGTACAAAGAGGTACTTTAGCCCCAAGCAACTTCTCCTCTTCTCTAACATAGCTCAGGTTACACCAGGCCTGGAATATTGTTCCCATATATGGAGCTCTGCCCCAAAACATTCACTTAACCTACTTGACAGCATACAGAAACGAGCAGTTCGACTTATTGGAGATGCTACACTCACATCGAATCTTCAACCGTTGGTGCACAGAAGAAAACTCGCTGACCTATGCTTGTTCTATAGGTACTTCCATGGTAGATGTTCCGAGGAACTCAAAGACATTATCCCTCGAAATGCAACTTTTGGGCGCCCCACAAGACAGGGGGCGACAGACAAGCAAACTCTGGAACTCGCTTCCTGGGGATATATTTCCAGAAGTATACAATTTGCAGCAATTTAAGTGCAGAACTAACATTCATCTGCAAGCATCTCGGGCGCTGTTGAAGCGTTATAGGATCGCCTTTCCCGAGAGAAGTATTTAAAAAAAAAAATTGGTTGTTCAATGATGGCCGTTTTTCGTCGGCATAGGTAAGAGGTATAGTTGTGTTGATGATTCCTACATATCAGTTTCTTATTGTTTTGAAGTCTATAGCCCTGAGACCATTATATTTTGTTTGACAGACAACCTAGATACACCAATCCCCAACCTAGCTAAACAAAAACGTTGAACCCCCAATCAAGTGACGTAGGTACCCACGCACAATTTGACATTATGCCATTAATTGGTGACTAAAGTTCAAGTGTGCAGTCGTAATTTTTAACCAGTTTTCAATTAACAAAAAATAACCACAAAATGATTTATCCACCTCAAAAGTATGAGTAGGTTTATGCTCTTGAACTGATACTAATCAAGCTTTCAAATTGTCTTATCAAAGACCGATAAAGTGAAAGAGCGTAAACGACAGAGAGAGACAAACCACAAACAACCGCCAAAACACACTTCATCATCTGTTTATTAATTCTTAGCTTCTTGGTCGTAAAACCACCAAAATTTACGAGAAAAAAATAAAACCGCATTTATTTATCATAGATTGCGGCCCCCCGAAAAATTTGATATACGACCGGTTGGGCTGTGTACACGGCAGCAATAAACCTTAATTCCCCAACAACATTCTATTGCTATTGTTGGAGCATTATTATGATTATTGGCCCCCGGACCGTTGCGGCTAAAAAGGGTGAAATGACTGACAGTCGATGACTTTTGTGTGTCGTACCTACTTGCTGCTGCTGCTGCTGCTCCTGCTGCTGGTGCTGCTGTTTTGAAGTTTATCTTCAATTTGTTGTGCTATCAAAACCAATGTATCTACAAATAGCTATTACACCTCTACAACAATCGTTATCTGGTCAAATATCATGTGCGGGTCTATGTGTGCTCTGGTCGTTTATTTATTTAGTTGCTGTGCTCCATAAACGTTTTTTTTTTTCGTTCGTTCGTCTTCCCTTGTGTGTGGAGAGGCTCCCAAAGCAAGTCGCCCTGTAATCAGTATGGGTACAGATAACAATACAAAGTGGGCATAGCATAATTGTTCGATGGGAGGAGTCGTGGTTGAAGCCGATTCGTTGGGAATATAGGGCATAGCTAGTTTAAATTCAATTAGAAGAAGATGCAGTACCGGACGAGGGTAGATTTATACAGCATGGCAATTTATGGAAGCCCCGCGAGATTTTTAAGCAGGGAAAAGGTTTTGCTGAAAATTCAATTCAGCAGTTGAACATCAACAGTGAAAAGATTGGTAAGGTCAGTGAAATTAGAGGGAATCAAGCTGAAGTATCAGAGATAACAGAAAAATGTAATATCATCCTACAATAAGTAGAATAGATACGTTATTCCTTACAGTTACGCAGTACGAACCCATAGGTATCTACGTGGCAGTGGATTGAAGAGATGAACTGGCTGTTACCACTTGGTATAGATGACCTTTTAAGAACCTATCGACTTCTGTGGTGGATCGTGCGCAATCTTGAACAAATTGAACAACATGTTATGGCAAATGGATTCAACTCTCGATGAATATTTTACGTTTGTGTTTGCAGCCAAAATAAATTCCAGAAGGACCGTTTTCTTCGTTCTATTTCGGGAAATTGACTACCTATACTGGTTGCCGTCAATTTTAGGGGTTTTAAATTTGGTTCTCCATAGACTCGGTAAATCGAGATGATTCGAGCGACTGCGACAAAATGTGATTCCAATAAACCTACTCCGTTTAGAGTTTATAACTTTTTAGATCATACGGGTGCTCGGCTCGTTGCTCTGGCTTGGTTAATACAATCTTTTAGCTGTTCCCTGCGAATTATAAATTGCCATAATGCAGATAAACTGTTAAATTAATTTAAAAAAAAAACCGTAAGAAACCGTTTACCAACTCACCTTCCTTGCATTAACTATTGGCTTAAATAATGTAATGAAAGTGTCATTCTTTGTCGCAAATTATTGACCTTAACCTTCAACGTTCTAGGAACCTCAGCTTTGAAGGTCTTAATTTTGTCTGTTGAATAAATAAAATAAATAGATGGGGCAACTGGTCCTAGGCCTAGTTTCTCACAACCATTTGTTTGTGTGAGTTTCTATTTTTTGAGACGAATGGATGGGACCTACAATTTTATACCGAGTCCGAACGATTGAATTGAGAAGCGTTTCCACAACATATATATATGTACTCTCAGATGTTTGTCAGTTCGACTTATTGGAGACCCTCATCGACCCTCACATCGAATCTACAACCGTTGGTGCTTGTTCTATAGGTAAAGAATTATAAAAGACCAAGCTAAGCTTAAGACTTAGCTAAGCTAAGATGAGAAAATAAAATCAAATATGTAAATACATAAACATAATATAATTTAATGCAACTTAATTTACAGTCCTTCAAGTTTGTGTTGTTGTTATTCTTTTATAATTGTTTTTTTTTTTTTTTGTGCTTTGCATTTATTTTTTAATACATATTAATATCGCAGTAGCGCAATGGTTAGTGTGCTGGACTACTGTGCGAGGGATCCCAGGTTCGATCCCCGGAAAAACACAAATTACATCTTAAGGTTTTCTACTGCGCCACCTCTCGCGAACGTCTGACAAACATCCGAGAGTATGACTGTCCTGAAAAAGCTTCTCAATTCAGCCGTTCGGACTCGGCATAAAATTGTAGGTCCCTTCCATTCGTTCCAAAAATAGAAACTCACACAAAAACGAATGGTTGCGAGAAGCTAGGCATTGGGTGTCTACCGCCTGTTGCGCCACCTAGCTATTTTTTTTTTTTTTTAATAATCTTCACCATTTCTTAGGCCCTAGTTATAGCTATCATTGAAATGCATCATTGGAACAAATCAGTGGAAATGGTGGTTTCATTTGTTTGACAAGTCGGTTATAGCAATCATTGAAAAATTCCTGTCAGTGGAAGTACCTGTCAGTGACTTTTCAACAAACAAGTCTAGCTTTTGAGGTTAGAGTTGATCATTGAAAGCAAAACTGACAGCTGAGAATAGAATGAGAATCGAACACTTCAGTGAAACGATTGGGTTCCAAATAAGAGAAACGAGAATCAGCTGTTCATTGAAATCGATTTCGATCAGTGAAATAATAAAATTGGATTTAAAGAAAAGTTTTAATCAGAATTAAGTAACTTCTTTCGTAAGAAAATTCCACAATTTATTAGCTTTATTTTGATATCAACTAAAGCAAATATTGTTTGATTAATCGTCTTCAAATCGGAAATCAAAATTTTCAATGATGCATTTCAATGATAGCTATAACTAGGGCCTTAATATTAGAATAAGAATTAATTTTTAAAAATATTTAAATTGTTAATAGTTATTAGTTTTCACAATTTGTGTTGGCCTCGACTCCAGTAATGCGTTTCGCCCCGATGTGGTGGTCGTCTACTGATGAGCCCACCCACCACATCGGGGCGAAACGCATTACTGGAGTCGAGGCCAACACAAATTGTGATGACAATCGTACACTCCAACGTTATTCAATTCATAAATATGTTTATGATTAAAAGTAGTTATTAGTTTTATTTTGTGTATTAAATAAATACTTAGTTTAATAATTATTTTTTTTTTGTTTAATGTTAGAAATTAAGCCATGATTTATTATTAAAATTTGAAATTTTAGTTTTTGAAAAGTTATGCTTAAATTTCATTGAATAACCCATAGATGGCGGGGGAGAAAAAACGCTCGTTTTAACTATTGAACAACTACCGGCCAATGTATCTACAAGGATGGGGTGGGTCCTATGGCCAAGGAGTCCCATATCACCAACATTCGGGACTCCACATTTAGATGATTTCCCTCTCGCCTTAGACCAGGATTATGTAGCAACATTAATTTTTTTTTAATTTAGAGTTAAAATCATTTGTTTCTGATAGCATAGCTACACTGCCCTAAAAGTGGCAATGTAAATTATATTGATTGCTATATGTTTCCCCAGTCAGCATACAAATTTGCAGAAATCGCATAGATTGAAGAAATAAGAAAAATAAATCACGCATATTTTGAGCATATTTGAGCATATACCCTAGAACCTCAGCGTTCCAAAAATTATCGTTTCTATGGTTGGGCTTTAGAGCAGCTCGAGATTGACGACAATATTGTGCTCAAAATATCATTGCTTCAGATGAGGCACAAGCTCAACCAATAATCATTTTTTTATGGCCGGAAATTGAGAATTTTGATTTGGGCGAGGTATGGTTCCAGCAAAATGGAGCTACGTCCCACACAAGCCGTCCAACAGTCAATGTTATTGTATACTAAACCTAAAGTTCAATAATCGTGCAATGAGCCGTTTTGGTAATGTTGCTTGACCGACACAGAACTGCGACCTGACGCCGCTGTACTATTTTTTTTTGTGGAGTGCCAGTAAAGATCAATGCTATCATATGCCAAAAATCCAGAGACGATTCCAGAACGCAACACGGGAAATCAGTGCCTTTTCGTTCACTGAGCAGGATTGAAAAAAGGGGCATGGCAACTCCTATAGAACAAAACATTTAAAACCATAAAAACCAGAACTCACCGATACCTTCGATGTCAAAAAAGGATTTAGGCAAGGCGATGCGCTGTCATGTGACTGCTTCAACATCGTTCTTGAAAGAATAGCGCAAAACTCAAACGCTAACACCAGAGACACTATCTTTTAAAAGTCCGTCCACCTACTCACCTACGCCGACGACGCGACGTCGACATAATCGGCAGAACGCAGCGTGATGTCACTGGCGCGTTCGTGGACATTGAGACGGAAGCGGCGAATACGGGTTTGGCGGTCAATGAGGGAAAGACAAAGTATATGCTGTCATCAAGAAAGGACACCCAACACCGATGTCTTGAACAGAATGTCACTATAGATAGATATAGCTTTGAGGTGGTAAAGGACTTTGTCTACCTAGGCTCCGCATGAACTCAGACAATGAGACCAGCGCTGAGATTAAGCGAAGAATAACTCTTGCCAATCGCTGTTTCTTTGGGCTAAGAAAGCAATTGAGTAGCAAAG
This sequence comes from Cheilosia scutellata, assembly GCA_955612985.1. NCBI lineage: Eukaryota > Metazoa > Arthropoda > Insecta > Diptera > Syrphidae > Cheilosia > Cheilosia scutellata. The sequence continues at coordinate 68,464,577 of OY015311.1, forward strand.
CCCTCTCTCGAACAACTAATGTGACCCTAAGACCTTAATCATCCCAGTGCTACTTTATGGTGCAGAGGCATGGACTCTATCAAAAGCTGATGAGCTTACTCTTGGTTGCTTTGAGAGGAAAATTCTTCGAGTAATTTTCGGTCCCGTCTGCATAGACGCTGAATGGAGGAGAAGATACAACGACGAATTGTACGGGCTGTACAGCGACATCGACCTAGCCAGAAGAGTGAAGGTCCAACGACTGCGGTGGCTGGGTCATGTAGTGCGAATGGACGTGAATGCTCCGGCCCGGAAGATCTTCGAATCCACACCCGCAATAGAGGAAGACCGCGACTCAGGTGGCGCACGCAAGTGGAAGGGGATCTTAACCAACTTAGCGTGCGAAACTGGAGACAGCTGCCCAAAGATCGTGCTGGTTGGATACGCTTGTTGATTGAGGCCCAGGACCACCCCGGACTGTAGCGCCACCTTAAGTAAAGTAAGCAAGCTAAAAACTTATAGGAGCTGAAGTTGTAAAATTTCGGAACATTGATAGACGAGGTACATCCAAAGGCGACTGGTTAAAAATAGTACTTAAGCTACTATGTGGCTAACCTGTCATGCCAACGTGATTGCATTTCCCGTCAAAGTCTAATAGGAGATAGTAATTGGTAAATATTGACTCACTTCCTGTCCTCTATAAGCCGTATACAAGTATTCCCCAAATTCTCCTCCTTTCAATTAATTATTGCCATTGCAACAAATTGATCTCAACCCCTAACGCGCATCATTTCCAGTAAAACCCCTTCCTTTTGACACCGATTAAGCAATATCATGCTTAATTTCATTTCTCGTCTTGCATCCGCATTCTTGTCCTCTCTTTTTATTCATTTAAGTGAAAACAGCATAATACACTCTTGATTTGCTGACTGCAGTGATTCGGGCCGAGGCTTAAAAAAACCAACAAAAAATACCCTCGAGGAAGAAAAAAATTGATTTTGAAAGATTTATTGCGCCTTCGGAGCTCATCATGATGACCAAACTCTCTACACAAACAACGAAGCTAATCGTCTTTGCGCAGTAAAATAGTTATTCTTTCTTCAGTCCTCGTCCTCGCCTCCCCCTCACAGAAAATATAGTTCTCCGAGACAGATAGATACAATGTAACTTCCCATAAGAGCCCTTTATTGTATGCCATTAGATACAATAGAAGGGGATGTCATTGATTGACTTTTATTCAGTACTTCTAGCCTACATATAGTCGCCGGTCGACATTCTATGCCCTGTCCATCCCAAGTAGAGAGACACACATCGGAAAAGTCAGTAAAAGTAAAACTCCCGTATTATTGTTACATTTGTTAGGATTTTCTTTTTATTTCCACTTCCTTTTGCTATTGTTAATTGTATGTTCATTTTTTTTTTTTTTTTATGAAAATTCCAATACCGGAAAATCATCAAACTATGAAGAGAGAAATTATTTTATTCCTGTTCGTCTTTGGGTTTTTTGTTGATTGTCGGTCCGTCCGTCGGTCAGCTCGATCCGGAAATAGTAAATAAATTTTGTATATGGAAAAAATTGATAATAAAAAATCAATTGTCCGGCAACTTTAGCTGGTTGGATTGCCTGGATAGGAAGAGAGGAAGTCCCAGTCTGGGACATAATTTAGTGTGTGGATCCGACATGATGCTGGTGAAAGGCGAACAAAGCACTTAATCCGTTGAGAAATGTCCTTGAAAAGGTTTTAATTACGAGGGTAGCGAGTCATTTGAGTTATGACATCGGATTGAAAGTGAAATGGATAGAGTGTGTAGCTGCAAATGGTTTGACGTCATTTGAGTTCAGTATTAGATGGTATCAGAATTTTAACACTTGATACTGTGAATTGTTCCCTGTTTTCGTTGAGGGTAGATCAGTAAGACCGCCCCTCTCATTGAAATTATAAGCATTAGATTCTTTAAACTGTGTTGCTGAACTAATTGGCCAATACCAATGTATGGTAAATACGCAACTGACAAAATGTTCACACACTACGCCAGAGCTTGGAGCAAACCCAAAAAGTTTAGATCGATGCCCATCCACCACCTGTTTATCGAAATTAAGGCCGCATTTTAAGAGACAAGTTATAGAGGCATGTGTAGTTTTGACATCCCTCCCAAGTTCGTCAGCTTATGCAGAACGACGATGGAGAACACTCCCTGCCTACATTAAGTTCGGAGACTAGCGGCCGCTAGTCATCCAGCGGTTAATGGAACGCGGCCATTGACATCAATGGCAAAACTAAGACAACTGCCACTAGCGCGTTTGCAAATATTGGGATCGAAGCGAAAAAATGGACTTAGTTGTGAATGACGGCAAATCCAAGTATGTCCTAGAAGGGCACACAACATCAACGGATCGAACATCATAATAGACAACTATTATAACTTTTGAGGTAGTTAGGAACTAAATCTACCTTGGCTCTGCTATCAGAAATGAAGCGAAGAAAATGTTCTTTGGCCTAAGAGGGCAACTGAGTAGTAAGGCCTTGTTAAGACCAACTTCGGAAGAGGAGTAGTTTAACAGCTAACTCTATGATCTGGTCAGAAATGTGCTAATCGTCAGCGGAGGTTAATAAAGGCTAATGGTCATTGATGATCCGCTTTAAAAATCCAGAAGAGTCAACGCTACTGAGAAAGACGTCACTTAAGGTATCGCGACGCGAGGCAAAAACTAACTTGGAACCCACAATCAAAGGCAGTGGACTTAGTACCTGGCTAACTGGAGAGACTTATTAGTTGAGGCACTGGTTCACCCCAAATTGTAGTACCACATGAATGAGAAGATTAATAATTAAACATTTTTATTTTGTTTAAATACTTGTCTTGAGAAAGACGAAGCGATAACGCCTTCAAAGCGCCCCTAGATGCTTAGTGTTAGTCAATGTCTTCTAAAAAGTGTCCCATAATTGACGCAAATTGAATGAATTTTAGGCCATTTAATGGCACAGTGATGCCAACGGAAAAAAAGATAACAATGTGACAGCTGACAGTTCGGGGTTAGTAAAAATGGAGCGCTATACGAAAGAAACAACATTTTCATTATTGAGCAATATTTAAAAAAAAATGAAGGTTTGTCAGCTACATACAGTCCTAAATTTTCGAACTAAATATGGCCGTCATAGTGATTTAAAACCATCTGTGAAGAGAATAATTGAAAAATTCAGGGAGACTGGATCAATTAGTGATCTTAAACACTCTGGGTGCGTCCTGTCACAAGTCGTTCAACAGAAAACATCGAACCAGGGGGTCAATTCTCAAAAATTCTCGCATACGTTTATCTGTCAAAATATCCAATTTCATGCGAAAGACTGAAATTTGCAATTCTCCAATTCCGCATACGAGAATTTCTCTTCGAATGTTACTCGTCTGCTTTTTCTAGGCGGATTTGCTTCTCGCATACGGAATTGTGAATTTGACAATTTGATTTTTAAATTTCTGTGTGAAATAATTTATTGCGAAGAAGCAAAAATAATTAGAATGGAAGGAAAACAAAAGAAGAAGGTTCTTCAGCAGTTACATAAACCGTTTGATCTAAATTGGTCAATCATATGTGTAGCCAAGAAATCGATGAATTCCTGTGCCAAGCGCTTGTTTAACCGAAATAATTTCATACATTTTGTGTCGAAAAGTTCAAAATAGTCTTTGGGTTCTCAGATATCTCGGTCTATTTGAAGTTGCTCCAACTGTTCCATTGCCAACTGAACAAATGCTAATCTTATTTCGCCCAATGTAGCCATTGTTAAAACACAATTAATTATTAACTGAAATTAGAACCAATCACACACAATCGCAAAATGTTTTTTTTTTTTCGTTATTGTTAATCGCATGTATCAAAACCCACATCCGCAATATTTCTTACCCAATTTGAATTGAATTTTTTTTTTCATGCCATTCTTTGCACAAAAAGTAGGTACATTTCGACGTAAAATTCTACCTCATGCGAGAGGTGAATACAATTTTCGCAGAGGTGGAAAAAACTTTGAGAATACCATTTTTTTTCGTATGCGAAAATTTCAGGCGGATTTGCTCATATACGAGTTGCGTTATGCGGAATTTGAGAATTGGGGTCCAGTTCGCGAGAATCTCTCTGCAGCGTATTCTCATGAAAGACTTAAAATTTCATGCTTACAAAGTTCAATTGACTCAAGAACTGAAGACTATTGACCATGCAGCGCGAAACTATTTCGTTGAACGGTTCAGAAAACCCACGAGTAATTGTTGAGAAACAAATGCATTCACAACGCGTGACTGTTTGGTTCGGATTTTGGGCTGGAGGCATTATCGGACCATTCGTCTTCGAAAATGCGGCTGGTGGTCAGGCAGTAACAATTAATGGTGTTCGTTATCCTGACAAGATAACCCAGTTTTAGTGCCTAAATTACAGGATATGGATGATGTGTAACATGTGGTTTAAATCGCCCGTTTTTGCGATCAGAATCGGACTTTTTTTTTGGGTTTTTTGAAGTCAAAGGTCTGTGCAAACAAGCCCGCGAATACCAACGCCTTGAAAGAGGAAATTGGGAGATGTATTAATGAAATTTAGCCACATTTATGCGAAACGGCCATAGAAAATTTCAATAAAAGAGTTCGTAGGGTACTTGCCAGCAAAGCCGTGGCGGTCATTTATCCGATTTGCTATTCCATACAATAATCCCGACCTGGTATACTCTATGAATCAATAAAAAATTTAAGTTTTCTAATTAAAAATCTGTATTTTCTATCAAAACTACATTTTTCATGAATTATGGGACACCCTTTACTTGTAGTTGGCAACGCGAAAAATTACTGATTTTTTCTCTTGTCAAAAGTTAAGCGTTTCAGGGCTGTTTGCTGATATTACTCATAACGATTTAAATTCAACTTAAATTCGTATGGGGTACTTTTTGTATGGCATAAACTGTCACATAAGAGTTCATGTGGATTTTAAATCTTTATGTATCGTATCAGAAAACGGCCCTTAGTGACCTTCTTAAAAACCGTCATAGTCACACCCAAGACGCAGTCTGAATTGCAAAATAACAAATTAAAAAAAATATTATGGGCTTTGATTTTCTAGGCTTGGATGTCGACCCAAATTTCTCGAAGTAATTAATATAAACGAAATGTCAGAACACACTCTCTGTGACGCCACGTATAAAACTACACGCCCTGGTGGTGGTGTTGTAGTGAAAATAGGTCCTTGTTTGCCGTAGGGTCGAAGATAGTAAGTTCTTTGGTGACTTCCTTATGTACATATATGGATTTCTCTGATGGTCCTCCGACTTTAGGGCAAGGTTTAGTTGTTTAGCTTTTTCTAAAGTTATTGATGCTGCTACAAGCTATTTTTTATTGATTGCAATTTCATTGCAATTAAAGGTTAGCTCCTAGACTGAATTTCATGGTAAACAACTTTCTACTGTTGTGCGGTTCAACTAAATGGTAAAGGAATATTTTCTGGAAAATCTAACAAAGGGGAATGCACAATATACGAACGATCTATCACCAACCGACGGTCCAACAGTGTGCCAATTAAAATATTACAGTCCCGCAAATTCATGTCGGATTTTGAACAGAGATATAGACATTTGCATATAGCTCAGTTGGCAAAGCGTTTGTGCTTACACTGTACAGCCAGACAATGCGTTTTCTGCTCCAATTTTGTACTGTTTGTAAGGTTTAAGAATCATACGGAAAAGAATCGGCTAGCCAACCCTTTGTTCAAATTTAGTGTATCAATCCATTGAACCGAACACACGAGTACCTAACCTATACATATAGCCAAATTTATTTCCGACCAAAAAAAAAACAATTCTCTGTCAAATTATCGCAAATGGAAGCAAATCAATTTTTTTGTTGATTTGAACTTAAATAAATCACAAAGTGTAACAATTTGCAAACTGACTTCTGACGACAACAAAACAGCACTAAAAATCCTTAGTGCGGAAGATTGAATCACCCCCCGATAGAGGATCTCGAATACAAGGGAAACGATTTATCCTTTATCCCATTCCGTAATTCAATTGACAAGAATAAAAACCAATCACCCCCCTCTTGGCATAATAAAAAAAAAACCCCGGTCCGATACGACCATTACTTAACTTAATGAAAATTTCCAACTTAAAAAAAGAAAACGGTATTCAACAGCGGAAGCAGGACACTCACATCGCACGCAAGATTTTAAAATCAACGATTTTAAATCGCCCGCATTATCCAATTATTCGAGAGGAAGAAACCCCGAGTTCCGGTATTCGTTTTCGGATTGGTTCGGGCAAAGGGGTTGTAATGACAACAATTCCATCTCAGGATAAATGGCAAACGGAAGCTGAGGAAATTAGTGCGCACTTGAAAAACCCCAGATTGGTTCTGTGGGTGCGGCGCATAACGTGTATTTTAAAATTTTCGAAAAATTTGTTAAAATTGCTAATTTATTGGGCGGAAGGGTTGACGGGTTGTTGTGCACACGATGACATCGGTTAGGCAAACGACTATGTCATTGCTCGCTCTCTCTCTCTCTCTCTTTTGCTGTGTGACAGTTTGGTTATTTGTGTATGGACACAAAAGAAGCTGAAGTTCTTGTAGACGTTTCCGGGACTTAATGGCCTGAATCCTTTGCCATGGAAATATAGTAGAGCAGAGAATTTTTTTTATAAGGGAATATTGTTATTTTTCCATTTCCATGCTTTAACCACGAAGTGAAATTTGTGAATTCTTGTCGCGCACTAAATCAATTTTGTACGCGGAGTTTCGGCTCGTTATCGGTTTGGTCGATACAAATGGCATCAAGTTTGAAAAAAGATATTAGGAAAACTATTTGAATTGAAGTTGAAGGTCTTTAATCTTGAGATACCTTTCGGAAAAGTAGAATTAGCATTTTGGTAATTCATGGCATCCACGACAAATCGAGTAAGTAATCTCTTACCATATAGCTACCACTTCCATTAAAAATGTAAGGACATCCTTCAAACGAGCCCAGATTTTGTCAAAGTACAGACTACAAATTTTCTGGGTAAGGCTGCGGTTCCGGTGGCAGCGAATGTAAGCGAATATCACTCGCGCGAATTCACAAAGTTCGCTGAAATCATTTAAAAGTACGCATTTCCTATGTTGTGGTTCGAGTGCTCAAAATTTACTCGCGCGAACTTTGCGAAACTAAGCGAGTAAAATGTGCGATAGTTTCATTTCTATTTTACTCGCGCGAGCAAAGCGAATTCAAGATATGTTTTTAAGTAAGATTTGTGCTTTGCTTACTTGTGTACTGATTTGTATGCATCTTAGTTGCGTACTGATTTTCTATACTCAAAATATAGTGAAATGTATCTGGAGTCATTCTATAACATTCAACATATACATAAGGTATTAAAAAATGTTCGGTTCTCACTTTTAAATGGGAAAAATCCCTATAGTTTTTAATTATACAATACAAACACGACATTGAGTAGAGTTTCAGACCAAAAAGACAAACAAGCATAGAATCATTAATGTCATTAATTGTCCAATAATTATCTAGAGATAAATTCAATTGCGAATAAAACACGAACATTGTTAGAAGCGGAGCTCTTGATCTTTTATTATATTATATGTATATGTACTAAATTCCTTTGTTCATAAGTACATAGATACCTACTTGCAAGAGTTTTTAAACCCAACCAAAGGAAAACCTCTACCTCTAACCTCTTCTAATTACAAAAGAAACAACGCTTTTTAATGTATTTGTACTTCAAGAAGCTATTTTCTATTAAAAATGGTGCTTCACAAAACGACAACGACATTTTAAAACTTTCTCAGAGTTACTTAGCAGTACTTCCTGCAGATAAATGTTTCGTTCCCACTAAATTCGCTTACTTCGCTTGAGTAAACTCGCTTGCACCGGAAACACTCTGTTCGCGCGAAGTTTGCGAGTTTTATTCGCTTACATTCGCTAAGTTCGCGCGAGTAAAATTCGCTTTCACCGGAACCGCAGCCTAATTGAATTGGACAATGAATTAAAAAACATTTTTGTTTTGATCAGGGTTACATTTCGAATAAAAACGTTCAATAGCTTTCGCTTGAACGAACGTTTTGCTTTATGTAACTTCGAAAACGAGGTGGCTGGGTCATGTTTCATGTAGACAGTAGAGCAAATGGACGCGAACGCTTCGGCCGGAAAATCTTCGAATCCACACCCGAGGGGCTGCGCGGCGGCGCAGTAGAGGAAGTCCGCGATTCAGGTGGCACACGCAAGTGGAATGGACCTTAACCAACTTAGCGTGCGAAACAGGAGACAGCTGGCCAAAGATCGTGCTGGCTGGAGACTCTTGTTGGTTAAGACCCAGATCTACCCAGGACTGTAGCGCCACATTAAATAACTTAGAAGACGAAACGAATTTTCGTTTGCGCGAAAACAAAAAAAAGCGAAAGCTATTTCATTGACGGTTTCGTTTCTTTTTACTTCATGTAGTTCCAAAAACGAAATACATTTTCGTTTAGTGCAAAAGCTTTTCTATTGACGTTTTTTACTTAGTTTTTTTTTTTTAATATTACAACAGGCACATTTTGGGGTTTTATACGTCCCTAGAGCAGTCAGTAATGGACAAATCTAATTGTTACCAACGAAATGGAACAAATTTGATATTGCTATGGAAATATGTAGAAGCAAAAGGTGCAAAAATATATAGTTAGGTACTGCTGCCAAAATCCAAAGTTACTCTGTGAACTGTGAATATGGTCCTAAAAGTATGCAATTATTTTAACTATATTTTTTAAACGTTTGCGAAGAGGAAAACAAAATGAAAATGAAAGTTTTCGCTTTCGCATGATTTCTTTCATACCGCATTCTAAAGCCATCCGCACATGCCTCGTATCGTCATCGTAGCGTACACGACGCAATATACCTACGAGAGGCATATACGATTTGTTGTCGCACACTTGTTGTAAACGGAGAACCGCACATGGCTCGTCCGCTACGCGTAATCGTCGCAGCATGCATGGTAGCGGTAGGTCAGTGTTGGGACTTGAGGGTAGGCAAAAGGTGGTATATTGGGAAACCAAAAAGTGGTAGAAAGTGGTAGATTTTTAAAACATGCCATAAATGCAGCTATCATGCTATCATTACCCAAAATATGATGAAAAATTGTTTCCAAACATTCAGAACAAATTGTCTTGAGCTCTATAAAGGTCACCTCACAAAGCATCACAGATTTTTTTCCAAAGTTCAGTACCAGTATACCAATTTTTCAGTGCACAAAAATTTAAAATTATTCAACCACTCGGTTTGTATTATGTGGATGATGGAAAATAAGTCTTATATTGCGTGGGTATTTGTTATTATATGCGTTATTGTTCCATGTTTTCCCCATCTGAAAAAGTGGTAGATTTGGATTTGTAGGTGGTAGAATTTTGGGTTGAGCAAAAAGTGGTAGAAATACCACTTAAGTGGTAGAAGTCCCATCACTGCGGTAGGTACATGACGACTGTAGTCAAGCAGTGTCTGTCGCTTGATCGTCGTGACGACTGGTTATACGAATTTTATTAAAACCAGTAAGACAATTATTATCTTCGACATTATCTTCGACTATGCCGAAGCTCAAATACCCGGTACTATATTATTGTAAAATAAAAAAAATATTTTAGTATTAAAAAATTATATATTTATAGGAGGTATGGGTACTTTTTATTCGACCAAGTTCATTTTTTGTCAAAAATTTTTAAATATTATTAAAACAATATATGCAAAGTTTAAACTTGCTATCTTTACTGTAGAGCTATTTAAATTTAATTTTTAACATAAAAAGCTATACAAATCTCATATTTTTGTATGGGAGGTACCTACACTCAGAGAAAAAAATAGTTACTTTTGTAACTATTGCCATAGTCACTCTATGAAATCCAATGAAATTTGTCGAATGACTATTTATGCACAAAAATAAATTGAAAATAGTTACAAAATAGTTAAAAAATAGTTAAAAATCAATCATTTTATTTAGTGACTATACAAGATAGTTAATTGTGACTATTTTGATATTAAAGCATAGTTATTGAACAGTTTCTTCAAAATAAGAATTAACAATCAATTCTGACTATTCTATAATAACTTCCTACTATGAAATAGTAGTATTTATTTAATTTAATTCACAACGACTACCACATAGTTAAAAATAACTATGTGTAGTAACAACATTAGTTGCAAATGACTATGTCGAAGTAGTTTCGCTTGCGCGTGGAGTTCTTTGTTACATGACGATCATTCTGTGCTGAGTGTCCTTTTGGAAAAGTTGTTTGCAAAAAATAAGTGGTAAATAATTTACAAAAAACAAATGGAATAACAAACACGATTCTAATTATATTTGTGAAACTTTAAATCTAGAAGTGCTCGACGCCTGTGGAGAAAAAGTTCAAGTTCAATTTGTCGACAGTGAAGGAGATGAAATACGTTTAAAAAACCAAAGTGAAAATATTTTCCAGACAAATGATAGGTACCTGTGAGACAATCGAGGACGGCAAGCTGTATTCTATTTTACAGAATTGGGATCTGGAAATTCTCTATTAACATTTTTTTGGTAAGTTTTTATCATAGCAAGCTCCTACATTTTTGTGTGGGACAGAAGTAAAGCTTTGCCACCATTTTGTATAAGGCAATACCGAAATATTTTTTCAATTGTAGTCGTTTTTTTCTAATACAAAATGGCCAATGAGCTTAACTTTTCAATGTGAAGCTAGCTTTGGCTTTATTTCACGCCGCCGAAGCGATTGTGTTTTTATGTTGTTCTAAAACAATATTTTTTTTAAAGATCTGAGCCTCGATTTTAATATTTTAAAATTTTTAGACAACGACGATCTAAGATAAATTGTGGGAAGTGACAAGAAATCGGACGGATTGTACGTCCGATTGCGGGGAAATCTGTTAATCTGAAAAAATCTGAGGTAACTCTGTTAACTTAATTTATGTTACATTTGTTTTACTTTACCAGGGATTTCTAGTGCATTCGGCAGCTAGCGCTACTACAGTGGAGGGAAACATAAGAAGTGGTTCTTCCGCAAACATAAGGCCATCATCGCCCTCAAGTTCCTGAAGTTTGAGCTCAACATGTGCCACAGATTGTGTAAGTAAATGTTTTTTTGGTTTTGTATCAAATAAGATAAATTTAACTTGGGGCTAACCTTTAATTTTTAAGAAATTAATTCCCCACCACTTCACCTTCATTTTGTAACGAACAAAAAGTTAATAAGACTTAAATATTTCTAATTGTTTGTTTATATTATTTGTAAATTTTTGTTTTAAATTCTTATATAAGGTATAATAAAATGTCAATTGCAATTTTTTGAGAAAAATTTTGTTGTTGTTGATTTTTTGAAGAATTTTCAGGAAACTAATTATTCTTCTTGTATACGCGGCAAGTAAAAAACTATCAGGTAAGCATTTATAAAACGTGAGACAGGTACCTACTGAAGATGGCCATATTAATAGTCATTCAACGACTATTCGATAAAGTGAAATTTAACTATGCACAATAGGTATATGTTGCTGCTTAAATAGTTATAGTGATTATTAAAAAGTTGATTCTGAAAAAAATATCAAATGAAAATCAAAAGAATCACAAATTACTATTATTATTAATAACATTGACTATTGAATAGTTGATTTTACTATTGAATAGCTAAATTTGACTATTGAATAGTTAGTTTTGAAAAAAACATCAACTGACAATAAAATAGTTAAAAATAACTATTGTAACTAGTAATATTAACCATTAAGAAGTTAATTTTACAAAAGTTATTAAATGACAATGAAAATAGTCATAAATAACTATTTTTTAACTATTTAAAATAGTGTTCCCGATTTTTACTATGAAAATAGTTAAAAAATAGTCAAAAATAACTATTTTTTTCTCTGAGTGTAGTAGTTTTCATCCGATCTTGCTCATCTTCGAACTTACAGCTAGGTTCCACATTTCACTTTCACTCGAAATGAAATCGAAATCGATCGGAAATGAATTTTTGTGTTCTACATTTCACTTTATTCGATTTCGGTTTAGAAATTTTCGGAATTGAGAAAAAGTGAAATTGTTGTGTTCCACAAATCGATTTTGACGATTCCCAAGTGATTTCAAATCGATCTTGGCCATTCGATGTGAAATAGTGGAAACGAAAAGACGCGATCAAAAATGTAAGTAAAAAATGAAATTTAAAACAAACTTGATAGGCTTATTTCACAAAAAATATATTTAAAACAGGGGTAAACATAAAAATACTGCGCAGGAGGGAATATTTATTCATTTTATGGAGCGGCAAAAACGCTAAACTGGGGCTAGCTGCAAAGTGGCAGGAATTGAATATTGTTGAAGGTGTTGTTCAACAATTTCCAACAACATTAGAAATACACATTTAGACGCTAGTATGAAATGAACCTCTATTAAACGACTAATAATTGACAAAATTAAACTTTCGTTTTTAGCTTTTATAACTTGCGCAGCATCTGCAATTTCCAAGGGATTTGATATATCTCTCAGCCTTCGTCTTTTTATTTCTCCTGTGCAGCAACTAGCACAGCACTCATTATAAGATCCGTTTATAATAAAATTATAATACAAATAATCTTTTAAGCCACACAAACAACACAATTTTATTAACAAAAAATTTTCCAAAATAAAAACACTTTTACGATGTCCCAAATGACAGATGTTAGCTGTTTGCAATTTCACGAAAAGCGATTTCGAAAAAAATTCGGAGTTACCGAATCGGTCGGAATGCAGAACACTGAAAACGAATTCACTCGATTTGCAATTTCGATTTCGATTTCATTTCACTCGATTTCTGGAACCTAGCTGTTAGCCTCAGTTTGGTGGATAAAAGCTTACGTACCAAATTTCAAGTCGATAGCTCTTAAATTACGGCCGTAATCGTGCGGACAGACAGACGGACAGACAGACGCACATCGCTAGATCGACTAAGAAAGTTATGCTGATCAATAATATATATAGTTTGTCGTACCTACAACGCCTCCTTATGGGCGTTACAAATGGAATGACAAAGTGAATATACCCTCACCACAGTGTGGTACCGGGTATAAAAATGACAGGCGAAATTAGAAAGTTCGTTCAATTAATAGAAAACTGAGAGTATTCAAATAAAAATATTACTGAAAGAGCATGGACCGGAATAGCTCAGCGATGAATTGGTCAGGTAAGTAGATCCTACATACATTTTGACGATTTTAAATTGCGTTGTGTGCAGTTTAACAGCCGTACCGCAACGTCAAGGTAAATACATGACGTGACGATTACGATACGATCCGTGTGCGGATGGCCTAAATGTATGCAAGAAACGACTTTGCTTTCGCTCTACAAAAGCCTCCTCCTGGTTTTCAAAATACTTAGAATTTTTCTGTAAGCATAGTTTAGGTGGGCGCAGTAGCGCAGTGGTTAGTGTGCTGGACTACTGTGCGAGGGATCCCAGGTTCGATCCCCGGAAAAACAGAAATTACATCTTAAGGTTTTTTCTACTGCGCCACCTCTCGCGAACGTCTGACAAACATCCGAGAGTATGAATGTCCTGAAAAAGCTTCTCAATTCAGCCGTTCGGACTCGGCATAAAATTGTAGGTCCCTTCCATTCGTTCCAAAAATAGAAACTCACACAAAACGAATGGTTGCGAGAAGCTAGGCCTTGGGTGTCTACCGCCTGTTGCGCCGCCTATTTATTTATTTTTTTTTTATAGTTTAGGTTAGGTTAGTGGGTTGGCAGACAACTTATAACTCCCACTCACTGGAAACCTAAGAAAAACCTACGTATTGGCACACCAACCCGATGTACTTATAAATTTAAGAAGGCCATTAATGGACCTGGCGGAAAAGTAGCTAACAAGAATTTTATTTCTTACGTGGCAGAGCGCTGGGCAGTGGCAAAGAAACTGTGTGGTGTTCTCATGTACCTCCTTATCACCGCATCCTCTGCACAGGTCATCTCTATTTTTTTGGTATGTTATTTCAGCGTATTATGTCCGGTGATAATACCCACAATCGAGGACAAGGCGGATTTCTTGTTCAATTGTACGATTTTCTCAGTTTTCTGCTTTTTATAGATTGGCCACATTTTTCGAGTTATGCCAGGACCTTACTCCATCTTTCAATTGTCGCCATTAGTATTTTGTCTGTCTGTCTGAGGTTACCTGATGGGGGGGGGGGGGGGTCATTACTGTGGTGTCGGCCTGGTTTAGTTCAAGGACCCATTTCTTGCCAGCTCATCAACTTTTTCATTTCAGACACACCTCTGTGCTGCACGCCAAGAACCCATAACTCTTCGCGACAGCGACTTACAAGCTTCGATTTTAACTTAAGAGAGACTGCAGAATTCTTTTATTGCCGCTTGACTGTCAATGAAAAAGGTAATATCTGCATGAGGTATTGCAATCATTGCAACCTGATGTTTAGCAGTTGTTGCCACTGCCAGTACCTCATTTTGGAATACGCTGCTGCAGTCAGGAAGACTGATTCAACTGAATAGTTCGGAGTAGAAACCCGCGCCAACGCCGACCTCCATCTTTGACCTATCCGTAGGTATGGTTGATCCGATAGATATCGGTTGATCGTCATACCATTCGTCCCTGCTGGGAAAACACGTGGTAAATGGTCTTGTGAAATCTATAGCCGGGAAGTAAAGTAGTCCGTGCATACATTATTGCCCGTGTATTTGTTCAGAATTTGTGCATGACCCGTCAGGCTGTGTTTTCAGCTTAGTCGAAGGGCGCTGTTTGCTGTACGAAAACGTCTAGGGGTTTAAGATTGAGTATAGCCTCTAGCCCCGCGCTGTGGGGCTGGTTCTCATTGCCCTCGTGGTGCCAATACGGGATATTCATTGAATTTTTGTCATGTTTCTAAGGTTATTGGCCTTTGACATTGCTTTCTGCGTAAGCATAGCATCTTTCATTATCCATATAGGCCCTGTGATATAAATCCTTGAAAGTGGCATCACTGAATCTTCGAAAAATTCGAAGAAATGAACTTCTTCCTCTCTTAGCTGTCTATATCGAACCGTCTCTTCCTTTCTTCTTCTTTCTTTGTTCTATAATCAACTGTTTTCTTAATGCAAGTGGCTTATCGTTGAGAGGCGGTAGCCATAGTGTAGTGGTAAGGGTCATTGCGTATGAACCGAGGGGCGTAGGTACGAGCACCACCGAACGTAAAGGGTTTTCTGCTTGGTAGTACAATGGACCGGAATTGGTCTGAGTGATTCAGGATTTGGATTCCCTTTTTTAAATACAAAAAAATAACCCCGATCGTGGGGAGGTGATCCAAGTACGGAAATGTCTTCACCAAAACCTCCGGCGATAAATGTTGTATGTATAGTATATTCTTCATTGTTGCTAGACTTACTGTATCCAAAGTAGATATCTGGCCCATTCTAAAATGTTTCTTCCACACGTATTTATAACTAACTCCTTTGATTTTCGTTTAATTCCTTGAACAGAGTCAATTCATTTCAGCAGTCATTCCGCACAGGATTTGGTATTTATAAAAAATTTTTAAATTGCACACAGTTTAGTTCGTAGGTCTTACAGAACTTCGGATAGCCTTTTTTGTAGACCGATGTCCTACCAAAACATCACCCCCGAATATGAAAAGTTTCGCTGGGAAACCCTCAGAGGCGTCCACTTTGGTTCTGTTTTTTTTACCGACTGGATGGTTTTTTAACTTATTTTAGATAGCGCCTACAGCTCGGGGTGAACTACGGCCTATCACTTATAGAGTAAGAGCCCAGTCAGCTTTGGCTGCTTGTTCGAAGAGCCTGTCGTTCAGTCTTAGAGCCATCAGCGAACTTAGATTGCCCTTTTTATAAAACCTCCAGATGTTGTTTCAATCGCTAGACTCATCTATCTTATTTAACTGGGAGACGGCGTATGCCCTTTTTTTCTATGCAGTTTTATACTGCCAACTTTTGACCGATTGGACCCGAAACAATAACTACTTCTGCCGTGTCCATAGATCTAGTTATCGAACTGTCAAGCTTTATTATAGGCTTTAAACCGATTTCACAAATCACTTCAAACGCACTTTTGAATACAAAATCAATGCTTACAAGCTTTTAGTTAATCCCGGCCTTACAAAATATATCACCCCTGACCTCTGGCAGAGACAATATTGTTTTCCTTCTCTCTTAGCACATCCTGCACTTGGGATGGGGTGATAAAACTGAGATTATTTAAACGTATATACGTATACGAGGGTGTTTATGGGTTTCACTCTTTTGCCAAATCCTCCCTTCTGATGTGTTTGCTTGCCTTGTTAGCAGCGATTTAATAGAGTTCATAGTCAATATGTTCCTGCCGGGCCAATTCAGATCTCATTAGAAGATTGAAATGTTATGCGGATATAAATGTATTTTACCACCAACTGAGCTAGCTGGAGAATGGGGCGGCAACAGCAGCATACGTTTGCTTTCACACGCTGCGCCGTTGGTGCGGTGGTGTGGTGGTGTTTGGCTTGCAACCATATATACCAAGGTAATCAAATTCGACAACCACCAATGTTATTAACTACTTAGCCTGAATTTTATTCATCACCAAGCATATAGAGTCAATTGTCGTTGTCGAGCGCCATCAATCAAGTTGAGTTTAATTTTAAAAACATCGCGTATATCCTTTCGCCCCGACTCTGATTAATGCGGGACGGTGTGTGTCCGTCTATGTGTGTAGGTACTTTCATTGCGTCGTTGTATTTTTAATATGTGGACTTTTATTCATGAGGGGATTAGTTTAGTCAGTCAGGCTGGAAATGAAAAGCGAAAGGCGAATGTCCTACGAGAGGACACGAAAGAAAGGAGATTTGATTTTTAATTTTGTGCGGTTTGGTGTGTAGATTAAGTAATTTTAAGTCTCGTTTAACAACTGTGTATGGTTTTTATTGAGCTTAGTTGCATCGGGGGTAGGGTTATTGAAAGGAGAGGTTAGGTTTTGGTTTTCCGATTGTTTTATATGCATATCTGGATAAATTAATGAAACAGCTATCAATCTTAATTAGGATCAACGGGAAAAATGTATAATTTGCAACTTAGGGGTAGAATTATGTCTGAGATGTTGAAAGGGATTTTTGTCCTGGCTTAGTGCTTTAATATAAAATAAAGTATGGTTAGCACAGGTGTTGCTACCCTATCGTATAGGCTGTATGGTAATTTCGTCTCATGGTTCGTCAAGAAGGCTGGTTGGGTCTATGCTATAGGTGTGATACCAGATTCAGAAAACAGTGATGTAAGCTGGTGAAGAAAGAAAATGCAAGCACATCGCTGCGTGCCTCATACATATCAATAGGTTCGATTTGTTATTAACTCTAGAAATATTGAAACTACATTAGAAACGTTTCTGTATTCCACAGGACACCTTTGTCTTCCACCAATAAACTGCACAGAGGTCACAAAAAGTGGGGCAAAGTTGGAAACGTTTTCGTTAAACAGTACAACTGCTAATGTATCAGACTACTTTATTTTCCATTATTGTAAACTATTTATTTTTATGTTTTTACTTAACAAATGTATTATTTTTTTTAATTTTTCAACATTTCAATAAAAAGAAAACACAAATTTAAAAATGGGAACAATTTAAGACAAAAGCATTTGACATTCTTCCGTAATAGAAAAATAATGCTTCCAAGACTTTGAATTCGGCAATAAAAAAGCCGAAATGGCGTCCGCTCCCACTAAATTATCACAATTTCACCCAGGTGGGGACCTTCAGTACCTTGATTTACCTATTATTCTGTAAATGGTCCTGCAAATCGTTCCTTTCGTGTATCCTCTAATAGCATTTCTCAAGTTTCCGTATACTATTTTAAAAGGACATTGTCGCTCAAGTTGAAAGAACAGCCTTTCAGGTTGTGAAAATTGAAGTTCCAGTGTTGCCATTCCAGTTAATGGTCAGGTCCTCACTGAACAAACCCCTCAAAAATAAATTACCTACTCTCCATCGTTTCATGCACATCAAGTCGAAGTCACATCATTACCCGATTTTTACACATCTGCCCCAACCCCAAATGCACCTCACTATCTCAGGCTATGCAAAAAGTTAACACATCATTTGGTCAAGATCGTCCCAATGCCTTACAAAAGAAAACGACAATGTTCTATAAAACCAACAAAAAGAAAAAAAAAAAAAAAACAAGAAGTAAAGAAGCTCATTCAATTTATGATTTATGCTTTCATGCTCTACTTGGTGTACATGGGGTGTTGGTCCTGGATCGAGTATCTATCGGATGAGCACTGGAGGAACAATATGCTATGCACATTCGTGTTGACAATTGTGTATCTATTTATGACCAGTATTCCGCATAATAGCATAAGTGTGTGCTCATCTAAGTGGAAACTATAGATA
This sequence comes from Cheilosia scutellata, assembly GCA_955612985.1. Classification (NCBI taxonomy): domain Eukaryota; kingdom Metazoa; phylum Arthropoda; class Insecta; order Diptera; family Syrphidae; genus Cheilosia; species Cheilosia scutellata. The sequence goes on from OY015311.1 coordinate 68,482,907, forward strand.
AAAAAGATACACGGCAACGGAACTATGCCATATAGAAGAGAGAGAGAAAGTAATATGCGAAATGATTTATAGGAATACTTAAGTAAAAACAATATGTCAGCGAAAAAGTATGAGAGTGCAGTAAGATAGTGTGGTCAAAGGAAATTGAGTTCGCTTGACCATTGGTGGGCAATGACAGGACACTATGTGTGTAAGTGCATAGTCATGTTTAAATGACATCAGCCTGAAGCGTTTAGATTCGTTTCGTGGTTTATAAGGAGAAAGGACACAAGCGGACACAGCGTTTTCAGTTTTTACTTCCTCCTGATATTCGTTTTGACGTGGAAATGTGATAGAATGAAAGTGGAGTATAATTGCGAATTTTGTTGACGTCCTACTAATATCACTGAAAACGCAAGCAAAACTAGACACAGAGCAGCTAAAAGATTAGGTAACTGAAATCTGATTCATTCAAAATTCAAGATTTCAAGATTTAACAGCATCCAAAGACGACACCTTGGTGGTCCTGCTGGAAACGTATATGCCCGCAAATCAGATACCCGCCAGTACCCTTTTGGAATTATCCTCTTCAGTATAGGGACTATAGAATATAGGTAAGGTAAGCCCGTCGTAAAGGGAGACTTAAATCCAAAAAAGTTTAAACAAAAGTTTGAAAACAATGCAATGAACAAAACAAGACCAAAAGATCATAATACCGCAGGTGATATGCCAGTTTAAATGGTAAAGCCAACCTCTTCGAAGGTCGGTCCAATTATGGCTAAGAAGTAAATGGGTTAGGGAGAATGCCCCCATATAAAAGAAGAGCAAAATAATGCCTTCAAGGCAAAAAGCTCAAAAGCCTGTGTAAAAAGAAATGGCAGAAAAGAGTTGCACCTATTGAAAGACCAAATGTTAGGTTATGTAGAGTGTAGAGTGTGGGTTCATCCCAATAGACAAGGCACAATAGCGGGCCCATCGCCACCCCTGTGGAGCCTTCGCGGTCAGAACCTAGACCAATTCTCCCAAACTCTTAATTTCACTATAGAAGCCACCGTTGTTATATATTATGATCTTAATTATCTTATTTTTTAAGATATTTAGCTTCCAGATGAGAAGATTTTCACTCACTTTTAGATCATTTTTTAAGATTTGTAGAATTTCAGTAAGATAAGTTAAAATGTTAACTTTAAATTTAAAATTTGATTCCAAGAAACTCTTCCCACATCAGCTTTTACCATCCTTCATATTTTGTGTTGAAGATACCAATTTTCTGCTTCTTGTAATTTATTTCATTGTTCAGATAGCTCATTGTCATTACAACCTCAATTTAATTTGTGTACCTAGCAGTGCCGAATTTATATTTTTTACTAGCTGACCCGGCAAACGTTGTTCTGCCTAAAATAGTTACATATTTTACATATTTCAAGATCTAGTTTGATATTTTTGTTTTAATAAAAAATGAAGGCGGATAGCTTCACTGGTTCAGCGGCCATTCTGAGAACGCCGGCTACTGTTACCATTGCCTCTTCTTGGCATCGTAACAAATATCGAACTGTAAATGATCATCACTTTGTATAAATCGCACATACATTTTTTACTATCAATAATATAGCTTTGAAATAGCCAGTGAAGAAAGTTAACGAACGAAAAAGATACAATTGAAATTTGAAAATCAATTTGAGAAACAGAACAAATTGATTACTTTTACGTTTTTTTTTTCCTAAACCTTCGGGTGGCAATTACGAACAAACCCGTAGAAGAAAGTATCCAATTTGGTCGCGCCCCCTTTGTCCAATTTTTGTCAATGACCACTCCTGGGCCAATACATTTGACTGTCTGCAAATTCGAACTGAATTGTTTCGGTGGTTTTCGAGATTTATATGGGTGGTGCCACCCCTTTGTCCAATTTTGACCAATCTTCACAGCAACACTCCTGGGCCAATACCTAGGACTGTCTGTAAGTTTCAACTCAATCGATTTGGTGGTTTTCGAGATAAAAGATTTTTAATGTTTTTTTCGTATGGGCGGTGCCACGCCCATTGTCCAATTTTGACCAATCTCCAGAGGAGCACTTCTGGGCCAATAACAAAGATTATCTGTAAATTTGAGCTCAATCGCTTCGGCAGTTTTCAAGATATAAGATTTTGAATGTTTTTTTTTTGTATGGGCGGTGCCACGCCCTTTGTCCAATTTTGACCAATCTTCTCAGCAACACTCCTGGGCCAATACCTAGGACTGTCTGTAAGTTTCAACTCAATCGATTTGGTCCAATTTGGTCCATTGTCCAATTTTGACCAATCTCCAGAGGAGCATTTCTGGGCCAATAACAAAGATTATCTGTAAATTTGAGCTCAATCGCTTCGGCAGTTTTCGAAATATGAGATTTTGAATGTTTTTTTTTTTGTATGGGCGGTGCCACGCCCTTTGTCCTATTTTGGCCAATCTACAGAGCAGCACTCCTGGGCCAATACCTAAGATTATCTGTAAATTTGAGCTTAATCGATTTGGCAGTTTTCGAGATATACGATTTTGAGTGTTTTTTTTTTGTATGGGAGGTGCCACGCCCCTTTGTCCAATTTTGACCAATCTCCTTCAGTGCACTGCTGGGCTAATACCTAAGATTATCTGTAAATATGGGCTTAATAGAGTCGGTGTTTTTCAAGTTATACGTATCCGAACACATTTTAGAACTCATTTTTATATATATAGATGAGTGTAGGTCACTTTATTTCCGCCGCCCCATATGTACAGTGACGGCAAAAACATTCCGGATTTTTTCTATAATATTATCCTTATATTAGGTATATTGTAAAGGTATTATATTTTAAAGGTAACTATAAAGGTTTCTAATGGAATTCTTCAAATTATTAATTGTATTAAGTTAAAGGATTTCTCCTTGATGTTAAGAAAAATATTACATATATCAAGAAAAAATCCGGAATGTTTTTGCCGTCACTGTACCTTTCTAAAATAATAATTTTCCATTTGTAGTAAAGGCATTAAAGTTAAATAAACGAATAAATTGGTCATTGAAAGAGCGTAAAAAAGAAACAAGAATTACAATTTTTATGCGACTTTTTAATTACAAAATCATTTATAATATCATCATAGTTTATGGTGTTCATTATCTCTGCTTCTCAGGGGCGTAGAGAGTGTTCGAGCCTTGGGGGGGTGACTTTCATTGAAATGCCGACTTATTTCAGGAACTTGCCGACTGTATAGAAATCATGAAAATCGGCCCAGCGTCATAGAATTTCACCCCATAGAAGATGTTTTTTGTATGGGAGGTCCCACGCCCCTTTGTCCAAACTTTTTGCCGCGAACGAAAACACCCAAAGTCAAAGTTCGCAATCCACATAAATAAGCCGAGTTACACAAACTAGCGAATAACATATTCCTTCGAATTTAACCTCAAATTAAAAATGCCGCCCGTTCTTTTTAAAATCGAATCGAAACTTGGTAAATTTTAAAGATTTCAGTCGGCAAATTCACCGATGCCGACCGTACTTTTTAAAATTGAATCGAAACTAGCAACATTTTAAGGAGTTCATGTGTAACCTTTGAAAATACCGACTTGTAGGTATACATTTACAAGCTTAAAATCTGTACCTAATGCAAATCCAAACCTAAGACCTAATTTTGGAAAATTGCTCGTTGATTTGCCGACTCTTGAACAGCCTAATGAAAATGAAAACTCACTTCTTTTATTTTAAGATTTTGTTCAGACCTAATTTTTGAAAATTGCTCCTTGATTTGGCGACTCTTGAAAAGCGTGAGGGTGCGAAACACCCCCACTCATTCATTCACCCAAAAATGGTTTCAATTTTGTTTGCTTCCTTTCTGTTCCGACTCCGAGCAATAGCTTGACTCAGTAATATCGTTTGCGACATCTGATCGTTAAACGTATTTTGCTAGCATGTTTCTTCATAATGCGGGAATGCCCAGAGAGTATCCCTATCGGCCTTCGTAACTTTCTTCAGGTAGTGCAATACGTTACGTTACATACCGAAGGAGTCTTAAAGATGGCATTAAAGCGAAGAACTGAAGCTTTGTCGAACCGTGCAAGATGTTCTTAGTCCTACAACTTGTGAAAAAATTGGAGCTCGCCTGGCGTCGACGGTATCGCTAATACTGCCTTAAATGCAGCAATTCGATACCGTCCTAGCATTTTTGTGGATACATTTAACAGGCGGCGTCTAGATAGCAATGGTGTATAGTAGGTATAGTGGATAGAATCGTTAGGTCCCCGGCGCGGCGGTGGACAGCAGCAATACTCTCCTGCTCAAAACACAAGTTTCGACGTCGATAATTCTGTGTGCGTAGTAGCTGGAATATGGTATTTCTATTGAACTTACAAGGGATAACGCTTTAATCCATCCAAAGGGTAGTAAATCTATACAAAAGGCAGCAGACAAGCGCAAGGGAGGATACACAAAATTGACGATTGGATCAACAGAAAGCAGGGGAATTAAATTTCTATTTGATGCTAACAGGCCATGGATACTTTAGGTTTGACCTACATGTTTCGAAATAAGGATTCCTATTGCACATGCTGTCAGTAAAAATCTGGTATAACTGCCTAGCAATTGGCACCATCCCCCGACTATAAAAAGAAATGGTCAGACTATAGAGATCTAGGCGATAGAAGTGAAACGTAATGAAGATCCTCACAAGGTTGCTCTAGACTTCTAGGGTCTAGATACACGTATCTCAAAACATGCATTCGATCCCTGCATTACTTACAAGACTCAGCATCCAGGGGCGTAGCGAGGGGGGTCGCACCCCCACGCTTTTCAAGAGTCGGCAAATCAACGAGCAGTTTTCAAAAATTAGGACTGAACAAAATGTTAAAATAGAAGAAGTGAGTTTGGATTTTCATTAGGTTGTTCAAAAGTCGGCAAATCAACGAGCAATTTTCAAAAATTAGGTCTTAAGTTTGGATTTTCATTAGGTATAGGTTTTAAACTTGTAAATGCATACCTACAAATCGGCATTTTCAAAGGTTCCACCTGAACTGCTTAAAATTTAGCTAGTTTCGATTCGATTAAGGAGGGTCGGCATCGGTGAATATGCCGACTGAAATCGTTAAAATTTAGCGAGTACATTCGATTTCGATTCGGCATCGGTGAATTTGCCGACTGAAATCCTTAAAATTTAGCGAGTGGATTCGATTTTTTAGATTCGACGGTCGGCATCGATGAATTTGGCGACTGAACTCCTTAAAATTTAGCGAGTTTCGATTCGATTTTAAAAAGAACGGGCGGCATTTCTAATTTGACATGCCGCCGTTAAATTCGAAGGAATATGTTATTCGCTAGTTTGTGGAACTCGGCTTATTGATGTGGATTGCGAACTTTGACAATTCGCCGCAAAGAGTGTTTTCTTTATTTAAACTGTTTATAAACTTGTTTTCTTAATACAGGTGATGGCTGAAATTCGCGAACTAGAAAAGCGTTCATGTGAATGGACTGTCAAAACTTGCGAATATTCGTTCGTTCGTAGATAGTTGGTCGCTCTCATGTGAATGGTCCTTTAGGTATTGGCCCAGGGGTATTCCTGTATGGCGCCTCCCATACAAACAAAAACAATCAAAATCTTAAATCCCGAAGACCACCGAATCAATTGAGCTCAAATTTACAGGTGAACTTAGGTATTGGCCCAGGATATTTCCTGGGTCAAAATTGGACAAAGTGGTGTGGGACCTCCCATACAAAAACATATTCTATGGGGTGAAATTCGATGATGTTAGATATAACTCGATAACCGCTGAGCCGATTTTCAAAATTTATCGGCAAGTTCATGAAATAAGTCGGCATTTTAATGAAAGTCACCCCCCAAGGCTCGAACCCTCGCTACGCCCCTGTCAGCATCTTATTTAGGTATGATTTACACTTCCAAATAATCCCCACGCTATTTAACAGCATTTTTTACGTCATTATAGCCTCAATAACTTCGACACAGAACACATAACTCGATAAAAAAAATATTCTACAGCATAGCTAATTCCTGTGTTAATTCTCTAATAAGAACTCGCCAAAATCACCCACAACGCGACGCCCCTTACAGTTCACGACCACCACGATTCATTCCGTCCAAGTTAGTCCTCCACCACTCGCGTTATTTCCTTTCCTTTTATTCCCATCGAAATTTGGAATGAGCGATAAGAAGTTTTACTTCAACATGTCGCTTATTCGTTTCATTTGTCGAACTTCGTTTCATCGGAATTAATGGCCAATCTGTTAGAAGATGTTTCACTTCAGCCTGTCGTTTCATCACAGTTCGGAATTACTGCCCAATGACCTGTCGCTTTTTCGTTTCATCGTAGTTACTGTCGGAATTACTGTTTAAGTTTCACTTCAAAGAAATTTTTTGATTTACATATGATGGCTAGAGAACATGTAGTGGACTTCAACCGAGAGGGACAACGGAGTGGCGTATAAAGTTAAAGAGTCCCATGTCCATCCAGAACAAGATATTGACAAGTGAAACAGCATCGACATAAAAACTATTAGAACCATATACAGTACCTAAACTATGTACATATGTACATATGTACAAAGTAATTTTGTTCCATATCGTGTCAACTGACTTCCTGTTCCTGCACTTTTATCAAAATCTAATAAAGCTATCAACCTAAGCCACTTAAGGCTGCTGCCGTTTGCCAGTCTCACTCCGCGCCCATTAAAATTCAAAAGAAACATCAAACTGCACCCAAACCTACACGCAATCGCTATATCCTTGTACTACACGCTCTTGCCCCGTCTCTCGAAATATGTATCATGTTTGATGGGTCTGGTGGTGTATCCTTTTCATTGATGTAACTTCCAAGTCAATTAAGTCAATCACACGCCCTTTTATACGAATTAAGTGCTCCTACCCCCCGAACAATAGTTTAGTGCGTTCGCATAACAAAGGCAATACAAAAAGAACAAGAAAGGACGTCGAGGAATCAGAAACACCAACACCACCCGCACTCGATCGCAGAACCTTTCCGACCGAAAAGTGAACAACAACACAATTGCATTTGGTGGCTTGTGTGTGGACACGTGCCAGCTGTGTTTTTAAATTGAATTTCCCTTGTTGCATAGTGTTTGGTGTATGCGAGTGCGGTGTGTCTGCCCTGCCTGTTAATGGGGATGATATAGTCATTCAGGAATCAGGACGAACGCATCCAAATGACTTTGGGCTTGAAATTAGTACTCATTTGCATAGAGTGCGTGTGTGCAGTTAGCAATTATGTCAGCAGTCAGCACCGCTGTACGAGACGAGTATATTGTTTGTTATTTTACACCTATAGCCGCACATGTGAGCAGGGGTGGGAACTGGAGCCCCGCGTCTAATGGCTCGGATGTAACTCCGTTTTAAATATGTAAATACAAGCCTTTTGTTGTGGGCAGTTATCGTCAATTTAAATTTGAGAGATCGAATGCAATAGATAGAGAGGGGACCGAAAGGCAATCACACTTTGTGTCGTGGGAATCAGAGAAGTCGTTTGGAATGACTTGAGGTCAGGTATGTTATAGTGAAGGTCGTGGGATATAATTTGAAATTATAAAATTGCGTAACTGAGTGTAGAATCATGAAGTGGAGCTTATACAGTTCTGTTTTCATATGGTCCTAAGATATTACAACAGGGCCACTTTTATAGTATCACATAGGAGGTTATCCTTCCTTTACTCCAAATGGCGATTTATACCTATGCCTTAAAAAAGACATCTTCAAGCCAAAAAGCCAGTTTTCTTATTTCTAGAATGGCACTAGACTGTTAAAAGATTGAATAGCTCGATTGGCCTGAATTAGTTACATATGTTATCCCAGTTTTGATTTCCGATTTAGGAGTATCTAAGATAGAAAGTTTCAGGTCCTAAAGGGAGTTTCACAATTTATTTTAGCCAGTTCATCGGCTTTTTCACTTCCCTCAATTCCCTTATGTCCAGGAAATCAACAGTTCGGTTTTCTTCCTGAACCTGTGTATTTTAAAGGGTATTGAAACAAGAGTTGACTGGTCGTGAATTTGAATTTGAACGCATTTTTGAATGGCGTAGAGCTTGGAAAACACTGGTCCTTTTCCCCATCGAAATTGAAACATTGTGTCATTGTTGTTATACCAGTTCCCATTTACCAAAGTCCATTTTGGAACCATCTGTATTCCGCTTTTGGCTGGGGTCTCATCGCGTAAGGCTAAAACGATCCAACGACGTCGTCTCGACGATGCTGCTACTTCGTGTAACAACCAAAAAACGATGATCGTCGAAACGATTGAACGATCATCGTTTCTTGTTGCTTCACGTAAACAATTTAACTGTCAAGTAGCGTCGTCGAAACGATTCGATTGAACGATGGCTCTTTGGCAATCGTTTCATCGTTTTTACTATATTTTGTTTCCATTTAGGGTTTTTAAAAGCAAAACAAATGTTAAAGAATATTACTTCAATCAAATTTTTCATAATTTCGACAAATAGTACGCTCCATTTTGCATTAGTGTGGTGAAATGTAAAAATATAGAAAAAATATCCATTTTCTTCATTTTACTTAATCAAAATTGGTACACTAGAAAGTTCACATCACACCCTTGTTGGAGTACACAATCATAGAATTGCATTCATTAAATGGTTTTTGAAAAATGCATTCACCAATTTTCTCTTATTTTACAACCCCTATCAATAAAATTTTTGCTGCAACGAAAAATGTTTACCTTTTTACCTATACATACATTTCCACATAAAAGACAACAACACACACAAATTATATACCCTTTTTATTGGTTTCCAGTTGTCACAGTTTGTTTACAGCCCTGCTCAAACTGTTCAAAACGAAAACGATGGACGATTCGATTGAACGACGCGATTGTGTTGTTACATGAAGCTAACTTAAAACGACGTCGTTTTGTTCAATCGTCGAGACGATGATCGTCCGAAAAGTTACGCGATGAGACCCCTGTTTTGGCAGGTTGGTGGCTTTTTTTAATTTCCTTCAATTTCCAAACATGGTCCGATTACATTGGAGAACGTTACATTGATGCTGGTAACTCGGTGTCGAAAAAAACAGAGACATTATATCCTGTTTCTCCAGCGGTTCAAACCCTCCTTTATTCGGAAGTGGATTTTATGCTTCAAAAGTATGTGATTGACGAAAGTTCCAACTGATATGGATAAAGTGAATCCTCAGGAAACATCGAACATCATTGGACGAACAATTTATTACTTCGAAAGACTTTTTAGAGGAACATTTGTCTGCAGAGACTGAATTAACCATCAATGTGGATAAATCCAAATTTTGCTTAAAAGAGCTTGGTTTTGTTGGAGATGATGGATGTTTGATAGCCAACCCCGATATACAGTAACTTCCATTGTTGAGTGTCTGGTACCGAAAACACATCGACAGATCCATTGATTCCTTAGACTCTCAGGTTGGTATAGAAGACGACATGGTGAAGGTTTGATCTTTCTGGCTTATCAATCACTGAAAGCTGCACAAGTTGCAGTTGCAAGGACCCTATACCTGTAACCTGTACCGTCTATATGTGATCATGATCATTTTTATTGATCCAATATGGCGGCTAAAGTAAAAATTATTGCTTATAGTTATAACTGTGACGTTTGCAAAATCACTTCACACTGAAGCCGAAAGTTTGAAAAACTTTTTTTTTTTGTCGAACTGCCGTACCCAGCCTGTGTACCAAATAGGTAGAATAAGGAGATTCTATCTTGCAGTTGCAGCTCTTCCATCTATCCAAGCAGTCTCGGTTGGCAACGGAATAACTGAATATCATAAGATGTCCTCAAGTCTTATAAAACTAATTTGAAAAAAGCCCAACGAAAATATTGTAGAGTAGATAGACTCTTCTGGTGGAAAGACAAAAGACATAATCTTAGACATTCAGGTTTAGAAATATCTTAAGAAAGCAGATGGCTTGTGGACCACCTCTTGCATAGAATTCTTACATCTTCTATTGGATTCCCGCACTTCCCATATAGCTGCAATGCGGTTACGAGCAGTGATGCCATTCTGACCGGATTCCGGTCATATCTGACCGAAATCTCTTTACTCTGACCGGAGAAAATTTTGAAATCCGGCCTAACCGTTTTTTGACCGGAACGAAAAATGTTTTTAACCGGAAATCTCTATTTTGACTGGAAATATAAAATTGTCCTACTGATTATGAATAGAGATAGATTCCTATAATTTGAATAAAACTTTGCCGTACATTACGAACCTGCTCCCAAGTTCAAACAGAAACCAATTTAATGCGAATATGGGACTACAACATCACGCATGGAATTCTGCTCCGAGAGCAGGATAATAAATTATCGTATAGGCTAATTTTTTGATGTTTTCTTTTGCTAGAATGTGGAAGAGGAAATTAAACAATGAATTTCAATTAATTAAAGTGTGAAATTCGATAAATCTCAGATTGGAGTTTGGTGAACTACTCTTTTCAAGTGTCAGAAAATTATCCGGGAATAATTATTTAGCCCAATTGAGACACAGCCTTAGTACATGGCCTGGCCATACACATCTTCTCATGTCTTTCATTTCCATTAACGATTTGGCTACACACAAAAACCAAGCGTCATTGCAATGAAATAAAATTTGGCACGTAAAATAATAGTGAAATTGAAAACACAAACAAATTCTATAGTTCCAGGCGAAGCGGACGCCCGTTTTTGACGTCCTCACTCTATCAACGCAAATATCAAATGAAGATTTGTATAGAAAGCACAATGGTGCGAAAAAGAATGTGCCAGAATTTATATTTCTGAAAGTGGATTTTCTGTGCATTTTATATGCTATCTACCTTTCTCCTTTACTCACTCAAAATCTACCTGTGTCGCTGGATACGACGCGACGTTCATTGGAAGGCGCGTATGGCCATGCACTAAAAGTGTATTTCAGAACTTAAAACATGACATATAAAATGAAAAATTAGTTTCAGTAAATTTTAAACAAACGAAATAAAAAAACAAGTTCACAAACTCAAGATTCACATATTATAAAAGGTTTTCTAAACATCGATAATGCAAGTGAACATGAAAATTAGTAAATTGTATAGGTAGGTATAGGTATTTTCTATTTTTGACCGGGTTTCAGGTCAAAAATTCTCATTTTAACTATTGACCGGATTTTTTTACCGGATTTTTTGACCGGATTTAGAAAATAAAAATCCGGTCATGCGGTCAGATTTGACCGGATTCACTTTTTTTTAGTGGCAACACTGGTTACGAGTCCAGCTAAAACATCGGCAAAGTCGTGGCTAAACACTAGAGCCATATACGCTGCAGTGTTAATCTAGGGCTTCTGTAAGCTTATAATAAAGAATAAACTTTGATATCGTCCGTGATCATTGAGGGAGTTTTATCAACGTTGAACCAGAGGCAATTATAGCCGCACTGACGAACCTTGGAATTCAGACTTTGTCAATTGGCGTATTGCTTGCTCATTAACAGGTTCATCAACTGTAAAGAGGTTCAAGCCTCGGCTCTGAGGTTCGTCAGTAGTGATAAACAGGAATGAGATGTGACATATGTGTCTCTGAATCTAGGGGTGAACAAACTGCTTCTTATTCTGCAAAGTGTACTATAGTTTCCTATGCAAATAAATATCACTATCAAGGTCCTAGCCCTAACTTTTTACAAATATTCGTTTGAGTGTTCTTATTTTTAAGACGAATTTTCTGTCGAATGGAAAGGTCTTTTCAGGACAATTACAATTTCGGATGTTCACCACGCACTCGGGCTAGTACAGGCGCACCCTTCCAACTAGAGGCGCCAAAATAAATACCGCGCAGTCTAGTGTCGCAGGATCTTCTTTTCCTCCATTCTAGTGTCAAGTCAAAACTGAGCGCCCTTCACTTACTTACTTAGATGGTGATACAGTCCGTGGTGGACCTGGGCCTCTCCAGTTAGCCCGATCTTTGGCTAACCACCTCCAGTTGCGCACTCCAAGTTGGTTAAGTTCCGCTTCTACTTGTGCGCGCCACCAAAGACGAGGTGTTTTTCTACTGCGTTGTCCTTCCGAGTTGGAAATGAATACTTTACGGGCTGGAGCGTTGGTGTCCATTCACTCTACGTGTCCCAGCCATCTTAGACGACTGAAGTGTACTTTTCTGACCAGGTCGATGTCGCTGTACAGCTCGTAGAGTTCGCTGTTAAATCTCCTCCCCCAAAGCCCGTCAACGCAAACGGGACCGAAAATCACTCGAAGAATTTTACGTTCAAAGCGACCAAGGAGATCTTCAATTCTTCATCCGCCTTTGTTAACGTCCATGCTTCTGCGCCATAGAGCAGGACTGAGATGATGTGTTATATAGAGTCTCTTTAGTGTTTCTTGACAAGGCCTTACTAGTCATTTGCTTTCTTATGCCAAAGAAACAGCGGTTGGCAAGTGTAACTCTTCGTTTGATTTCTGCTGTGGTGTCATTATCAGAGTTTATAGCGGAGCCCAGGTAGACAAAGACCCGAACTACCTCAAGGTTATAGCTGTCTATCGTGACGTTTTGTCCGATTCGACGATGTTGTGTGTCCCTTCTTTTTGACAGCATAGGTATATTTTATTTTGCCCTCATTTACCACTAAGCCCATTTTTGACGCTTCTGTGCTAATACTTGCAAATGCAACAGTGACACCCCGCTGTGTTCTGCCAATGATGTCGATGTCGTCAGCGTATGCAAGTAGTTGCACAGACTTTTGGAAAATTGTGGCCCTGGTGTTGACTTGCGAGTTTCGCACAATTTTCTCAAGAATGATGTTGAAAAAGTCACATGACAGCGCATCACCTTGTCTAAATCCCTTTTTGACATATTATTATTCTGCATAAAATAAAGAAACAATCATCCAACAACACTAACAAGATTATCTCATCTCATTATTATCCTGAACGAATGGAAATCAGGAAATCTCTCATCATTTCTACTCCATCACTTCTCCCCTTCTCCGGGCAACAAATATTCTATTAGACGTGTTACCGCAAACTAACCAGCAACAGCCAAACAAGAAAAACAACAAGAATCTTAATTAGAAAAAAGGTTCATAAATCTGATTCTGAACAGCGAAGAGAAAGGAGAGTGCCAGCGTGGAAGAAGGAAAAGAACAGCGTTAAAGAAGAAATTAATAAAGTCATAACCTGCCAACGCCTTAATACCCTGGCAACGAAAATACAAATTTAATGAAAACAAATTATCACCCTCCCATCCTGGGTATTGGTCCTGTTTCATGGTAGATGTAGTCCTCCTGCTCTTCCACAGACTTGTGTACATATTTACTTCCCTTTGGATGAGGCAGTTGAGTATAGTGATCGTCATCGTACCAATAGTGGGTGCAACCCTCTTCTATTTCTTTCGGTTTTTTTTTCGCTTCTCAAAGACATCATCCCTTTTTGCCTATACTCCCGTGGGTGGTTGGTTAGATATTGAATGGCTTTCTATGTACGTTGCTGCTTCACCCTCGCAGGGTCGTCGTCTCTAAGTGTAATATGCATGTAATTTGTGTGTTCTACGGTGTAAACAACGTTAACTGATTTTTCATTTCGACAACAAGGGTGATGATGCAATATCAAAAGCGACAACAATGGGATGTCTATGTGCACGTGTATGCCTTGTATTCATGGGCATCTCGAATGGCCCATCAAATTATAACCACCACCAACCGTGTCGGACGAACAACGGCTGACAGAACGGGGAATTGCCTAGAAGAAGTTAATTTTGACATCGCAATGGTACGAGTATTATAAGGAACATAATCGACTTAAACCGTTTGTTCGTAGCCAAAATGAAGAAGGCTTTTGCACCCGCAAATCAGATTTCGAGCCAAGGGTGGGAATCTTGTCAACAATATATAAAATGAAAATGGGGGGGCGTTGAAAAAAATGTTCAAAGCACACTTGAGAGAAGCTGTATATCTATACAGTAGTGGGTGTAGGTATATATAAAATAAATAAATTCTGGTTGCAACAGGTCCATATAGGATCCTAGGGTCAGTTTCTCATGTCTGAGATCGATTTTTGGAACGAAAAGAAATGATCTTACGAACGGCTGTATTGAAAATCTTCAATTTTCTGTACCGCGGAGTACGATAACTACGGCGACAAAAATTGATAACGGTATTCTGTAGAGGGGATAAATACAAGCAATTTTTAATATTATTATTATCTATCTATCTTTACATCCACAATGGAGTAGATTCAGAACGGTTTGCTATTCATAATTCGATAATTTGCCATAATCGTAGGTACATTTTTACATAGACTAACTAGAGTCGAGTCCCTCGGTTCTTAAACTGTGTTCCGCGGAACCCTGGGGTTTATTATAGGGTTTAATAGCTGAATATTATATGGACTTGGGTTTAATTTGTAGGTTAAACTCACTTAAATCCGCGTGTAAACTTTAATCCGGATTAAAGTGAGTGAATAATATGGCGGTAAGCATTCCGGAAAACGAGTCTCTTATAAATCTGCAGAGTTCTTCTTCATCAAAACAGGTATTTGATTCTGTATCATTGAACGAATTTTGGGTCGGTATTAGGATTTGAATAACCTGAACTTGCCAAACAGGCTATATTAAATTTGCTCCCTTTTGCCACAACGTATCACTGTGAAGCACGCTTTTTAGCGTAGATATACTTATGCAAAGACTAATACAGATCGAAATTGGACGCGGTCCCAAATATGCGAATACGACTTTCGGAGATAGAAGTCAATTAAAAAAAATCTAAATCAAACAATGAAACAGTTTCATTCTTAGTTAGGGTTCCGAAATATATTTGGGCCTTGTTTAGGGTTCCACAGCTTAATAAGTTTGAGACTGGACTAGACTATGGCCTAAAATCCTTAGCTACTTTGTGAATGATACGTTTCGAGGACAACGGTCCTGTCCTGACATGCCCATACCAGTTTCCAATCAACAACAACGTACACTGTGCAAATATGACAAAATTTGACACTTTGAAAATGGAACGCATTCAAAAGTATTGTCGTCTTAAGTAGACTACATTTGTCCGAAATAAAATTCGCCTGAACACAAATCTAGATTGGTCGTTAACGTCACTTTTATTACGTCAAAGGTGCGATCGAAATGTCAAGTGAGTCGATTTACCAGTTAGTTACCCCGCCGGCCGCCCGTATTCGTTAACTGGAAAAAACCGTACTTATACCAATTATAACAAATTGTTTTCCAAAAGTGCAAAATGCCTGCTCAAAGCTTCTCGTAGTGTTTGACAAACAAAATAACCAGTCTGCGCGGTCTGTCCCATCGCCAGATGCCAGATCACTTTGATAATAATTTTAAGCCGTTAAAAAGTATGAAACTCTTGTATGTACCTATATCAATACATTTTCATAACAGAGGGAAGTCGGAATTGTCCTACTTTTCTGCATAAGTAGAAAGGGTGCGTTTATCGTTTAAATTGTTGTATTACACATCGGGGTTTTCAGTTAAATTGCAATGATGACGTGAATGTGCCCCAGTTTACCATAATGCAGATTTGTTGAGCAATGGTCTGCAACTGCAACGAAATTATAAGATCCTATTCCAATTACTACGATCACCACAAAAGCCCTAATTAAAGCCCTCGATGTTTAACAAATGCTTTCACCAAATAACCTAACCATTCGAAGTAGAAAATTATTTGATTTATTGAACAACAAAACGTTTACCTACTTCGTCACAACAATTTTGTTTTATCGATGATAGATTTCTATGAACATTTTCTTTACCAAAATGAATTCAAAATGTGCAGCACTTACCGAAACACTTTAATACAAATTATATTTCCATTTCATCCAGAACTAATGTAGTAACACTTTTCACAATTATTGCATTTTTTAATGAATTCACTATTTTACAAAACTTTTTTTAAATTTAATTGTACAACAACTAGTTTCACTTGATTGGTTCATACTTCACTCACAGTCACATTACAAATTACATGGGGTCTATATGGGACAACATTTTATCATAACTAGAAGCCATGATAAACTATGCTGTGCCACGAAGATCTCCCACAGCAAAAGATCACAAATTCATAGTGGAAACTATACATAACCGCCTTATTCATTAAATTATAAGTATTTCAGCTAACTCACGTCAAACTCGAAATGAATGAATTAAGGCAATAAGCCTAAAAGTATAAAATTATACATATGGTAGAAATATTTGATAAATTCTGACATTCCGTCATTAGATTTTTTTGACGTAAATTTGAAGGAGTCACGCACGGGAGACCCCATAAATAATATATACAGTCGACTTTTGATAAATTTAATCTGCGGGGACCTTACAAAAAGTTAAATTTAGTTTTATTTAACGAAAGTAGTAGATATTTATCGTCGCATAATTTTTTTTTTTCATGACGCACGCCAAGCCAATACAACGTAAAGCCCTGTCAAATGCAAACTAAATTACATAAGTAGAGAAAAAAAGCATACAGGTTCGAACAAGCAACTTATTTCTCCAGTCCTGTTGCATAACTTCGTTTAAATTATCGAAAGGTCGCCGCGTCTACTTCAATTTATAGCGTGTTTTGTTTACGAAACGGATTGTTGGCGGATTTATTGCGGATAAAAAATAAACTAAATTCTTGTGATAAGAAAAAGCTGTCAAACTTTTGGGAAAATAAGTGGAAAATTGGAAGTCTAATTGGAAAAAAACTGGAAAGCACAGTTCGCATTTGAGAATAAGCAAAAGCGAAGACGGTCGAAATCGAAGAATCGCTTTCAATACGATCCGCCGCGCATTAGGGAATAACCCCCCAGGATCAAATTCTGAATCGATTTAGCCGTCTGTCTGTCTGTTGAAAACACGATAACGACCACACGAATCTTCTTTTTACCGTCGCGTGCGTCGTCAGGTTGGTATTGAAAATTTGCTATGTCGGTCAAGTAGTTCTGTTACTTCCCATACAAAGCCAACATTAGACCCATCTGTCTTGAAAACACGATAGTGTCTAAACGAATCCACTTAGGTGAATGCAATTCTGTGAGAAGACTTCTTTTTACCGTCGTCGCGTCGTCAGGTTGATATTAAAAATTGTCTATGTCGGTAGAGTAGTTCTGGTGCCTCGCATACAAAACCAATCACCCTTATTCCGAGTGGCGTTTACGACGATTTATGAAACGCTAATTTGAATTTGGAATTACGAGTGGCGTTTTTGAGTCGTTGAACGCCATTTGTCACTGAACGGCATGTGGAACCTATTGGCGTACGACGAACTTCATGTGAGAAACTTCACTGCCATTCTGTAAGGCGTTGAACGCCACAAAACGACAAGAAAAACGACGATTTCCGTCGTTAACAAATTAGTGAACGCTAAGTAATGAAAATCGACTTAAAATTGAACTTCTTGAATTGTTATTTTATTCAGTTTAATTAGATTCTTTTCAAGGGTTATAAGTACAAAACCAGAAACAATTTAGTGGAATTTAATTAATTGGCAAAGGGATTTTAAAAGGAGTCTTAAATGATGACCCAGCCTAGACCACCATCAAGAAATGGAAAAGATTGGCAGAAAGTTTTTGTGAGCATCACTTTAAAACATTTTTTTATAAATGTAGGCTGTGATCGTCTCGTCCTTAATTAAAATGTTTTCCTACACCATTCTGGTAGCTACCCTCAGTCAAGAATCTCGCAGTCGCAGCAAATTATATCGCCTGTACAGACGGCGACCATGTAGGTACTTTCCACGAACTTACCTTTTATTTCGTCCAATGAAGATTTCCTTACATTCTAAAAAACATTATGGAATCCGAAAATAATTAAACTGAGAACTTTTTTCGAAAAAGATAAACAACAAAACACTGATACAACCAACAACAATTTATCTGTCAGCATACTGATTAGCTCGTTTGGATCGCATGTGGAATGTGAGCTACTTACCGACGACGTCGTATCCTGTCGTGGAAGTTAGGGAATAAGTCTTCCAAAATGAAACGCCTCCAATAACGACAAACGTCGTGAAAGTAAAACGCCACTCGGAATAAGGGTGAATATTAAACCCGTGCGTGTACAGTGTACACGTACTCGCACATTACCACCCCTATCGTGGAATCCGCCGGGGGGAATTATTCACGGAAAAAAAACATTTTGGTATCGTCGAATCCGCAAAGTGAACAGTTCCCCGTGTGGGTAATGTGAATGAGTTTCACTGTATCGTTGAAAACGTTCAAATCGAATTTTTCCCGAACAAAATGACATTTCTTACCCGCAACAAAATCATTGCGGATTTCATACACCCCTATCGTGGAATCCGCCGGGGGTAATTATTCACGAAAAAGACTATTTTGGTATCGTTAAAATCGCAAAGTGAACAGTTCCCCGTGTGGGTAATGTGAATGAGTTTCACTGTATCGTTAAAAACGTTCAAATCGAATTTTTCCCGAACGGGGAACTGTTCACTTTGCGATTTTGACGATACCAAAATATTATTTTCCGTGAATAATTCCCCCCGGCGGATTCCACGATAGGGGTAATGTTTGCTGTTTTGTGGCCCTGTCGGTGAAATACAACTCTGATATTAGTTAAAAATCAAGTATGTAACTCACAGTTTAACAGTGGAAGTTTAAACTACACTTTTAGTTTAAATTTCAGTTCAAGAATTAATTCAGTTTCACAATTTCGTTTAAACCTTGAAAAGTGTTCATTCTGTGGTTGAACTTTAGTCCGTCCACTGTGAAACTTAGGGTAAATAGACAATCGGCCCTAGCGAGGTATCCGTCGGAACGGAAAATTCTACGCAACGCATACTCCGTCGGAGACTCAAATTACATTCGAGGTATCCGCTTTCGGAAAGAATAATTAAAATGCGACAACGCATTGATTTGATATGATGTTGTTTCGTGGTACATCGGGATTTTCCTATTTAGTGCTTGTTTTTTTTTCGTTTTTTTTTTGCCCTGGAAACACACATTTAAGCAACAAATACAGCCAATTACTTTGCTAAAATGTTTTTTTTATTGCTTTCATTTATCAACACTTAACTGCAAATCGTAAACAAATTCCGCAACCAATTCCTGTCGGAGCATATCGGAAGAAAATTCGTATGAAGCTGTCAAAAATATCAGTAAAAACGCACTTCATCGCACTGAAACGCAAAACGCCAGTGTGCGTTACATATTTGTCGGAACGAAGTTCCGAAAAGCTGTTCCGACGGATACCTCGCTAGGGCCGAATATATGTTCCTTTAGTTAAAATACATAGTTAAACTTGAAATGCCACGTGGCATTTAATGCTTGTTGGGAAAGGGGCGTGTCCGCATCGAAATGCAACGCAAGGCAAGGCGGGTTAGGACAGGACAGCGCAGTTCATACTTAATACTCTTCGGTATCATTAAAACGGATACTTTCTGGTCGTCTGGTTTTCCATTAAGGATGTGTCAATGAATCAAACGTACTATAACGCATACAAAGTGATATTTTCTGCCGAATCGAATACCATATTAGTAGAGCCTTGGGGCCGGGGACGAACTTCAACCATAAAATGTCACGAATCGAAAACGACGATACAGTGTGTATTCGGAAAAGCGAAGATATCTGGATTCCGTTGATGGATTTATTTGTGTCTCGCTTGAGAATACATAGAATGTAAGGTTTCCTTTTTTGCATATTTTTACTTTTGTCTGTCGTCACAAGTTAAAACCCCTAAGAAACGAGTGAATATTTGACTTTTCAGTCCCGTCCATTTTGTATTTGCCAATTTACCAATCTCCAAAACTTAGGAGGTAGGACCCTACTTCACGGACCATTATAGCATGATGTGTTAGTACCTCAGAGGGCGATTGCAGTGTAGGTAAATTAAGAATTGGTAAAACGACAAAAATAACACCAAACGCATCTAAGATTGTTTATAATTTGTTTTAATTTTTTTTTTATTTACGATTCCTTAATTTTTTATCACATCAACTTAATTACAACTTATGCTTAAAAATTATTTCTATTATAATTTTAATATCTACAAGTTTCTTTCTTTTGTTTAGATTTTTTTTTATATATATAAAACCTATACTTATTAAAGTGATCTTTATAATCATTCATTTTTAGATTTATGTATATATGATATATGTATATATAAATAAAAAAGAAGAAAACAAAAATTTCGCAAACCTCATAATTATCCAAAATTAAAATAAAAGAAAAACCTTTTTCTAAACATTTTTTTTTTTTTTTTTTGTTGACTTAAACTGCAAATATCTTGTTTAATAATTATTAAATGTATTTTGTGTATATATATATGTGTGTGTTTGCTTTTAAGTTCGATTAAATCTACAACCTTAAAATTAATAATTATATGGTCAATAATTCGATTTAAAAAAAAAAAAACGGTCCACAACAAAAAAGGGCAACACAAGTAAATATATTCTTTCTGTTTCTTCTCTTTGTTATACTATATATACTCCTTTTGCAGATACTTTCTGTTGGTATATAATTAAAAATCAGGAAGACTTTAACGTATTAATTTCAAATTGTTAATTTTCTAATATTTTTTTTTATAAAAAAAAATTTATAAGTAAAGGGGTATTTTATTTTTGCTTAACTGATATTATTGCAGAGGTATTTTTAGTTCTGTTTCTATTGGAGCATTGCGTGAGGTGGAGAGTTTCTTGTTTCTTTTTTTTGTTTTGTTTTTGTAAATTTAGAAAGGTTTTAGGAACAATATTGCTTTTAAAATTTTTTTAATATCGTATGTTTCCTTTTATATTTTTTCCTTTGAGATTTAATAAATCAGATTGCACCTCTTCAAGTCCATTTATGAATAATATCTGTTAAAAAGTTTGTTTTATTTGTTCGATTAAGTGTCTTTTTGAAAATTAAAAAAAATACAATTAGGTATGTAATAAACAAGAAATGCCGACTAATACAGAGCAAACAGGGACAGAGAAAAATATCAGATGATAGGATGTTTGCCAATAATTTTTTTTTTTTTAATTTTTAGAGCTTTTAAACCCCCTTGTCCCTAATCCACTATAGGTCCATTGTGTCCAGTGTTCATACACTGTTTAAACTGACACAAAGGGCGTTTTATCCAACAGATCCGCGCATGTGTAGAAATGTAAATATATTCTAGAATTGCGGACAATTTTAAGCCGGTTAGGCTGACCCAATGATTTTTTTAAAATTGGTTTTGCGCGAAATCGAATCGATGTGTTTGTTGCATCAAAGAATCGCTTTATGTACTTAACACTGTCGTGGAAAATGGGAGCGGTACGATTGGCGCATATCAAAACCTCTAATAACGAAATATCACATTTTTAAATATGTAAATCCAGAATAACAAAATCTGACATTATCAAAATCTTGCTCTAAAAGATAGAAATCTGGCAAATAGAAAAAAAGGTCCATTTATCAAAATCCAACCATGCTTCTCCTCCAAATCCAACAGTGACCCCAAGCAGGGCGGTTTGCCGGGGGGCAGTATACTGTATGTATACCCCGCATAGATATGCGAGATTCTGATCTTGCCAGATTTCAATAATACAAAATTTTGCTAATGCGAGATTTCGTTATGCAAGTTTTTGAAAACGAGATTTTAAAATGCAGTCAATCGTAGATAAGTTCACGTTTTAAAAAAAATATATACGACTGTCAAAGTCTACGCGGCCCAAGGTAGCCAAGTAGCTAGCAATCATTTTCAGAGGAACTACATATTTTCATATAGAAAGTGCTGTTGAAACCTCTACGGTTCTCCGATTATCCACGCCACTGACACGAACTTTCAAAGTCTTGCTTGTGAATATGTCCCAAGCCATTAACAATAAAAGAAATGGTTGGCGCCACAGGTTCATAAAGGACCCTAGGCGTATTTTCCAACAACCATTAACTTGTGTGTCATTTTAGTTTTGGGAGGAATGGAAGGGGCTTACAATTTTTTGTCGAATCGGAAAACTTAAGTGACATCCATTGCAAAATCAATGGTTTTACGTTTTTAACAACAGATGTCATAAACGCCTAATAAATACCTTTTGTGGCTCTCACAGCCAACCAATGTTAACTAATAAGGTATCAAAAGAAAGAGACTTTCTTGGATACTGTAGTTATGTTCTTATAAAAATAATAAAAAAAAAATAATAAAAAATTAATAAAACGAACTTGGTTCTCGCACGGGTATTATAATGTTTACAAAATGTGAAATTCCTTGTGATATGAATCGCAATCAAATTCACAAGCCCAGTATCCTGGTCGCGCTAAATTTTATCTCCCATACAAAAATGTCTACAGAGATAAAATTTAGCGAGGCAGTTTAGCAAAGCTGTATCCTGTTCTGAAAGCACTTATGCTATTTGGTTTAGAGGCAACGTATACTGTTCGCAATTATCTAAGCTGCTTGGCGCCTCGATTTTTAACGAAATAAATTATTTTAGTTTCTTGCACGCCTCTCCGGTATAGTCAGCCACATTTTGTTTTCGAATTATTAGGTGAAAGAGAATTTTTGACGTTTCGTAGAGCAGTGTTGTCAATACGAATCTCCATGTCGCAATACAAGCGTACCTACAGATTTTAAAAGAGCTAAAGCTTGTAAGCAATGAACTGTCCTTATACTTAAAGTCGGGGAGTCTATTTTGCTTATGGCTCGTACGTGTTTAATTTTTAAACACGTATTGAACATTATGAAGATTTATTAATTGCAATTTTGTTTCCTAATTAAAATGTGTTCAGGGACTTATTTTAATGAAGTATAAATATACACTTGTTTTAAAATTAAGGTCTTAACTTGTACCTGACAAATGTATAAAAGGCGAAAAACATTTTATTCAGGAAATATATAATTAGGTTTTTTACGCCTGTCACTGGAAACTTTTGGATCAATAAAAATAAGCAATGAGCAGAAAAATAATATTTCGTCGTTTATTACATATTATTTTTCACAATATTCATTGAAAAAAATCAAAATTTCACAAAAAACCACAGGTGCAAAAGAATGACGTTTAGGTATGTATGTATGACGTAACTCACTGCAAATTACGTCAAGCAAAAGTTATGTTCGTGTATCTTGCCTGAAATACTACGGGCGTCACTACGTCCAAAAATTCAGCACATATATTTTCGGCATTAAGTTAGGGGGTTCCTGGATATTGTAGTTTCGACAAATCTAGTTAAACTTACTCTGCTAGAGATCCTAACGCAGCTACACATTATAGCTAATTTATGCAATGCATTCGCTTCGCATATGTTTTCGCTAAATTATTTAACGGAAATGTGATTTAAATCTTCATTTTCAATTCCACTGAGAAATATTGAATATGTGCAAAAAATATTCAATTATTTTCGTATTGCTCTGTTAAAATATTTGAAAAATTACACTAGTATTCTCTTACTTTATTTTAATCTAGTCCTAGCGGATAATTGTGCCAAATTTTCCTTTATGATATCCTAAAACCTCAGGCTGAAGATCTGGCTGAACTGAACATACAGTAGCCAGATCAGATAAAATGAAAACGATGGTACGATATCGTTTCGACAATAGCAGTCTCTGCCTATTGCCACAGATATGATAGAGACAAGTCTAGTGAAAACGATATCGTTCGATCGTTTTCATTTTACGTGATCTGGCCCAGGTCTTTTTGGAACTCATAATACGTTCGGGTTATACGTTTTCGAAATACATAAACTAAATGAGACGTAATAACCGATTAACAAATTTTAGGTACGGCGCGGCGTAGATGGACTTCAATTTTATTTGGTAGGTACAGTTGAATTGCCATGAAGCTGTCATAACGTTAAAGTTGGACACAGTAATGCGACAATGTCAACTATCTGAGAATTTTGTCCAACAAGTGAACCAGAACGAATGGAATTTCTCCTATTTCATACAGATTTTAAAAAATTCCGTTCCGAATGGGTAACTGCGTTAATGTTCTTGTTGTTGAAAATCCTATCGAATTATTATTACTTTAAGGAGGTATGTATGTTCTCACAGTTCTCATGAACTTGGACTTCATTGGGCATCAAATGTCTATTGTGGACAGTTCTTGATGTAGGTAAGTACCAATTGAAAATATCGTAAAGCGGGTCTTAAGGGAGTCATGAATGTACTACGTATGTAACGCCAATTGTAACACAAAAACTATTACACTGTTTGGCAAATTTGACTTTGATGTTATACGGAGTGATTGCGTAGACAAATACGAAATGAAAAATGTCAAATCTCAAAAATCGAGAGAGAAATCTCTCAATTTCAAACTTAACCGGTCTTACAACAAGTTTAAGAAATGTAATTTTGATATTATGGTAAAGTAAACGTTAACAGCCGAAAACGCTTGTATTTTTCTAGTAAAAAGTCTTTGATTGTAACACTTAAATCGCATTAAATAAAATGTGTAATAATAATCTAGAAGCAGTTTTATTAAACGAACTGTTCAGTGAAAGTGAAGACGAAATGTTATTTGAGTCTAGTGATGAAGAAGATATTCTGAGTGCTGCCCACGGGCTTGGATTAAAAATTATTTATCTGAGGTAGTACCATCGTACAGGGACGAAGAATTCAAAAAACACTTTCAAATAAAAAGGTCATTATATGAAAAACTATGCAATGTGTTAGAGTGTTCCGATGACTAGGGAACAGATAAGCGATGTGCAGGAAACAAACACATTGCTGTATTCCTTTGGTTTGCCGGTCACGAAGCATGTAGTGTAAGAGACCTGACCGACCGCTTCAATCTGTCACAATCAACAGTGAGCGTACCCTTAAATAGAGCAATTATTTTTATTAGCAGTTTAAGTCCAGGAGTTTTCCAATGGCCTAATGAGGAAGAAAAGAAAAGAAGCAGCGACCAAATCAGGATTTCCGAAAGTTATAGGTAAATCAAACGAATGATTTCGCTTAAACATCAGCTGACCTTGTCATGTTTTTTTAATCTAGGAGCAATTGACTGCACCCACATCACAATCGATCCACCGAGTTTTGCCAAAGATGACTATTTTGATCACAAATGGAATATAAGCAATTATCTTGCAAGCTATATGTAATGAAAAGAAAAAAGACATTGAAGGCGACAATAAATAGAGTTTTATTTGTCTCGAAAAATATCGAGATCTGCAAAATGTGATCTAGATCAAAAAAAAAGATTGATTTTTTTGTCCAATGGAAAATCGCATTAGTTGTCAGTTTTAATTTTTCAGTAATTCGAAATTCGGCGAATAGAAAATTACGAAAAAATTAAAAGAGGGGAAATAGATTTCTCTCTCAATTTTTTTTTCAATTGACCAGTATACGTGGTCAAATTCGCAGTTTCTTAGCAAATTTTTTAATAATTTTACATTTGCAAAAAAAAGTAGGGTAGGGTGGGGTACTTTCGACGATGGGGTACTTTCGACTTTCGAGATTACAGAAAGGCGGTTAATTTCTAGATAAAATGTTTGATGGCAAATCACACCACACTGTTCTCTCAGATCGTACACGAACTATGACAGGTCTTCTTCAGCAGTTGTGGTTGTCAGACCGGTTTTTAGTTTTTTGAGCGATTTTTCGTAATTTTTCTGGTATACGAAGTAAGTGATATTTAATTGTTTCTTATAGGAATTCTTTGGTTGTGAATGACAAACGTTTGTGTTTATAATACATTCAAGTTAATTATAACATTTAATTGAATTTTATTTATAAGTTTTGTGAAAAACAATAACGTCTACTATAAGAAAGAATGGGGCACTTTCGACAAAAGCACATGGGGCAGTTTCGGCATAGCCTAAAATAATGAAAATTAGATAAACAGCTCCTGAGACCCAATACCCCCGCCTCCTTTACCCCTCCCCAATTCCCACCCACCCTTCGGACTAATTGGGCAACGCATTTATATGTAATTAATAAGAAAAAAAATCATGCAAATCGGATAAATATGGGTTCTCTAGTTATGGATGGACCAACAGACAGCCATTGCTTTTTATATAGTGGTATGGACTCGAATAAAAACCATGATTTCAGCAGTACGTTAAACTCTTAATATATAAATTGTTTTACTATTTGATTTTTATTATCATTCTTGGTCATATAAATTCATGTCGAAAGTGCCCCACCCGGATGACGATTGTACCCCACCTTGGGGCAGAATCGTCTTTTTAGGGCAGTTTTAAATTTTCTATTTTTAAAATTATTTGGATGTAGTTAACTCTTAAGAAATTATCGATTTTTGTAGTTAAATAATCATAGCTTTCAATAAAAAAAAAATTATTCAAATATTTATTTTGGAAAAAAAATAATTGAAGTCTGCCGAAAAAAGTGTTGAATCTGCCCCACCCTACCCTACCCAAACGAACCTATCTTTATCATTTTATCATTTGAAATCAAACAAAACATTTGCCTTTTTGTTAATTTTTGTAATCGTCTATAATACTTTTTCGTTTGTTTATTGGTAGTGATTATATGTATATTCTGATTAAATATGAGTTAAATTTTGTTGTTGAAATAAATACGCTGAATAACTACTGAACCGGTTTGTCCTTCGACATTCGACCGTTGGAACTAAAAAACGAACGAAAAGCGAATCTCCTGGTTTGCTGGGCAGCAGGTAACAAAACATCATAGCCAGGTAGGTTTTTGTGTCGCGAATGTGTGACAAACATCTAAGACTACAACTGTCTTGAAAAAGCTTTTCAATTCAGCTACTCGAATTCAGTAAACAATTTTATAACTCTTCCATTCGGTCCAAAAAAATAAAACAAATGATTGAGTGAAGCTAGGCCCAATATTGACCTGTTGCGTCAGCTTTGTATTTATTCTTTAGATTGATTATTGATTGATTATGCGAAGATATATATATACGGATAAGTAACGGACTAAGTACACGTTTCTATTGTGTGCCCTTGACGTAGTGAAAGTGATGTTAACGACCTCTTTATTTTTTGGGTTCTAAGGAAATCCAGAGATCCAGACTAGACTTTTGAATGTGCCCAATTTCGGGTACCTTTAATGTCTTCCAATTGTAGAAATAATTCCTTGGAAGTAAAAATCAAATATGATGGTTCACACTTTTTAATCAATAGTGATACAAATCAATACAGTAATTAGAAGTGAAACTGAAGAAACATGTGGTCGTCATAGATAGACAAATAAAAACGAAGTGTCTATTCGGCCGTTGATTTTGCACTGACGCGTTTACAGATGTTCGGGACACGGCTACGTAATCACATTTTCATTAAAAAAAACTGTTTATAAAGAACAAATTTGGTTCCTAAACGTACAGCATAATGTCCGAAAAGGATATACTGGAGTTTAAAGCCCTTGCCGCGAGCGAAACGAGCCACATACTTGACGCAATATAAACTTTGATATTTCCTTACGTAGTCGTGTCCCGAACGACCGACGCCGACGGCCAAATAGCAACACCCAAACAAAAAAGGATAGTGAAATAAAATCAAATTATTGAATGGTCTTTTTTTCATTAAGGATTATTGGCCACAACACATCCTTCAATCGAAATTGTTAACCAACAGTGGATTCTACTATTAAAATTCCAGCAGTTTAATAATATCCATACGGAGTTCGAAGTTGGTGGATGTGGTGTACATTGCGACTTCGTATCGATGGTCATGGGCGCTCAGTCGAGTTTCCTTAGTGATCGGGTATATATAAAATACCGAATAGTTTTAAGCTTCAATGGATAAGAGAACAATAATAGTTAGAGATATTTACCGACCTGACGTCTACGAATTTGACAAGAGAAGCAACAAAAATGAAAGAGAAGTTGATACGTCTGCGGCGTCTACACTCTACATATGCCTACACAAAATCCAAAAATGTGTCATGCGAAGCAACAAATGCTCCTACTTAAATGCTTATAGACTATTTTGTAAGTCATAAACGGTCACATAAGAGTTTATATGTAACTTAAATTTCTATGAGAGGTATTGGCAAACGACCCTTGAACGTAAACAGAAACGTATAGAAAAACAAAAGCAGAGTCCGGTCTCCAACCGTATTTGATATGATTCATTTTGAATTGACCTATTAGCTAAGTATGGTCTAAACAACAATTAACACATTTCAATTCAATCAATTCTGATTGGCACCACTGTCTATGCACTCTCGATATGTATGTATATGACTGCTAGCTAGTACTCGGACCAACTATAGCTCGCTGACCATAATCATTATCGCCTTTTTTAAATCAATTAAATATCTGTCTCGCTCTCCCTGTCTGTCGCGATTTGCTCAAATTAATATTTTTTTTTTTTGTTTTTTTTCAGAAAGACTTTCTTAATTTAATTAAAATTAAACTTTCATTACATTTTCTGATGTCATGCTAAAGAAAACTAAGTAAATTCACATATTTTTCATTGTTCCTTTTTTTTTACAATTTTATACTTTTCTTAAACAAAAAAAAAAATTATATAAAAAAAAAACAAAAATGGAGAAAAACCAAAAACAAATTTCACTTAATATTCAGATTTTACAATAGTTGTCCGTGAAATTTGGCTGTATGTCGTACTAAGGCTAAATGACTTTTAAATACATTGCAGCACAGATTGCATAGGTATGTTTGTTGGTTTTGCATTCTCATGAGATATCTGTTCTCTTCTAAAATAGCCTGAAATATATACACATATATATTTATAGGGATTTTTTTATTTAATTGTTCTACTACACGGAATTGCACTGCTATTCAAAATCTTTTTAGTTTGTCTATTGTACTTTTGAAGTTTCGTTTGTTTTTTGCGATAGTAGAACAAATAAAAGTGAGAACGGTATTGTGTGTATGTGTGTGTCAAAATGTGTATGTGTAGCGAAGGGAAGATGAAAATAAGGC
Source organism: Cheilosia scutellata (assembly GCA_955612985.1). Lineage (NCBI taxonomy): Eukaryota > Metazoa > Arthropoda > Insecta > Diptera > Syrphidae > Cheilosia > Cheilosia scutellata. The sequence continues at coordinate 68,511,607 of OY015311.1, forward strand.
AAAATATCCAGCATACAATTTATTTTTATTTTTTTTTTCTAACGCAAAAGACAAAGCAAATAAAAGTTATAAAGCAGTGCAACAATAATGAACAAGTAAGAAATGGGATATAAGTATAGAAGGAGGATCTGGCTGCAAAATGATTTGTTTTGAAATACTATGGGGAGTTTCTGGGCGTTTTGGATAGTTAACAATGTTTCAAATGCTTTAGGAAGAAGCGGCAGTAAACCGAAATCGAAAACGAACATCAGAGAGGTCGGGCAAGGTCGAGAAGGAGTTTTGTCAGACTTATTTGAGCGGCCCCATCGTTATCAGAATATAAATGTGTCCAGTATGATGTTTATTTTATGGCGAAACGTTTCAATGATACTGTGCTTTAGGTCACATTAAAATGAAATACTAAAGAAAATTTGTTTCCAGTGCAAAAACCAAAAATAATCGTGTGTGGTTTGACCCTCCAATAGGAACGCAAATTGGTTTGTTAGCGCCTGTTAGAGTAAAAAAATGTTTTTGTTCGACAGCCCACGCCAGCAGTTTGAGAGTTCTCTTTATATCGTATCGTATCGTTCATCAACACTGATCTGCGCATATTACAAGAATTCCGTGACATTCTTGCTGTATCGCCGAATAAATGGCTACAGACCAGACCACCTCAACTAAGGACACTCTATATTATAAAAAAATAAATTGTTAATTGGTCCATATAGGATCATAAGCCTAGCTTGTCAAAACCTTTCGATGCTATGTGTTTTTATTTTTAGGACGAATAAAAGGGACCGAACGACTGGACAGTTATAATCTCGGAAGTTTGTCAGGCGTAAGCGAGAGATGGCGTTTCGCAATTTGTATTTTTCCTTGGGTTGAGTTGAACCGGAGACCCACTAACCACTAAATCACTTCATTGTGAACTCTAAGACCTTAAAAATCTCAGTCTTGATCTACGGATCTGAAGATATTCTTGGCAGCTCCGAAAGAAAAAATCTCCTAAGATATTCTGTCCCGATTACCGGACGGGTTTTGGAGTTTACGATTCAGCTACATACTATAAGAGCTGTAGTGACATCGACCTAGAAAAAAACTGCACATTGAATGTTTGAAATGGCTAGGACGGATCGGATAGACATCCGGCTCGCAGATTCTTCGATTCTAACCCAGAGGGTCAGCGCAGTACAAAAAGACTTCGCCTAAGATGTCGGACAGTAAATACGAAAGTATTTTACTAGTCAGATTAGCAAACTAGTGGAATCTATATTTTACATGATTGAACAACAATTGCGTGAAAGCGAGGAGTAACAACATTTCGCATTAATTTTAGAGTACAAAGTGAAAAATTATATTTTGGGCAGTTACTGTCCAACTCATTTAATTAGGCGGTTCATTGGTTTAAGTGGGTTATTCCCGTTTTGGTACCACAACTGAAGATACCTCAAAAGCAAGGAAAGAAAAGGCGAGTGAAGCTCAAAACCAATATGTAGAGTTGGGGAAGTACATATGTACTGTACATTATTATTGATATTGATGCCCGAAAAGTCATCAAAGAATGGCTAGCCTATTGCGCTGTCTATCTCCAAGTAAAATTACACAATGTTTCGCTCTGATTTGTGTCCATTGTGGGCATTATGAGGAACTCCAAGTGTTTCTGCATGCGTGCCCGTACTTATGGCCATCTGCACGAGTTCTGAAAATTAGGTTATTTGTTCTAACTGTTGTAAGCTGGCCAAATATAGCAGGAAATAGCGCAATTCCTCCAGTGATTCTGCTTTCTTTGAGTAAAGTGCAAGAAGAATGAAGGATAGCCTTCGTCTACAGATGCTATCCAATGAGTGGAGCCACATCGACCAATTCGTCGACTCTCTTATTCGCTTGAGATGAGTATTTCAAGCGATTTCGTAACTGTGTCCGACTACCATCCATTCTCTGAATGCCAATCGTACAGAAAAATATTTTTCTAATTTGGGTGTTGTGTAGTTAGTAGAGATGATGTACCTTTGAGCAGGGAACTCTGTATCTAGAAGGGCCTTCTTAACTACCATTCTTCCTGCAAGCCGGAAATGTTTTTTAATATTTTACAAATATTCAGAGAAATATACATATTTGCAAATTAAGTTGGGGCGGACATGAGAAAAGTATGGAAAACGAGAGTCGCATGCAGAGCTAAGATGTACTTAGATAGACGATAAGTAGACAACTAACTACCGTTTTACTTGGCAAATTCACACACGCCCAGGTGTCTCTACCATTCTGTGGAGAAATCCAAGATGGTTGTTTTGTTCCACTTATTTTTCGCTTGGAACTACCAGCGCTAGTTATGTTTGCGTCATTTTCTGGGCAGAAATCGTATGGAACTGCCCATTGACATGAACTGCCAGCAGCCAATTTGTCGTTGAAGCAAGCATAAGCACTATCTCCTTTGGTTCAAGGAGAACCAATTGTCATCGAGCAATTCGTGCGATTTTGTTTGAGTGCTGAGTGCGCCATCTGTTATAGAAAGTTCGAAGTAATTTGAATAAATCGCTATTTTGCGCAGTTGCAGTGTTGTTACAATGAATGGCAATGTGTTTTATGTAAAAAATAGCAATGGCGCGCAGAGGTTTCATACTTCCGCCGCACTGAACCATAAGGGCTAGTGCTTATGTTTGCTTCATTTTTCCTTGGTAGGTTTGTATGAATCTGAAGTTTCACTAGCAGTCCATGTATAGTTTGTCAATGGAACTGACATTTCATTATCAGTCCATATATGTATACATAATATGTCAATGGTCTAAGCAATCTTTGCAAATCTGGCTGAGATATTTCAAGGTCTTGCGATTGCAAACGTCCTTTTTCAACTTTCGCTAGCTCTTACCCAGTCGATGAGAAAAGTCTCATAATACGGATGGAAAACAAAACGACAACGCCATTAAAAGTATGAGCCTCAAAAAGACGTCTTGCTTATAAGCCCACATATTTCTCTGGTATTAGATAAAACTCAAAACTGTTTATATTTCAGCGCCTTACGATGAAGAAGTCACACGCTCGTAAATTCGGTTTCGATTCTGTTTTATTTACAAGACACCTCGATGGAGAGATACCAATAATTACAAGTCAGAGAATGCGTGCTTTCGCCATATTGAAACTTAGATTGGGCATTACGATGGTCTATTGCGGCGAGAAAATTGCTCATCAACACACAGCTGTACGGACAAATAATAGCTATTAAGAATTATGGAAGCTCTTTTATGCAAAATAGGACCAGAGCGACACTCAGTATCGACTCTGAATTTGGTCAAGTTGCAGCGTGCTTGGGTACCTGATTGACTCAACCAATTACCCAGTACCCTCTGTGTCCACCAGGAAGACATTCGTTTCGTTTCGATAGAAAATAGAAAACTAATTGATCGAGAGGAGCATAGTATAATATACTTGTACTATTGATACTTGAATATTAGCAAATTCCTAGCATCGGACAAAATCGAATTGTGCCCGTTTTGTAATAGTACCTGCATGAATCTCCGTTCGGGATGCTTGTAGAATATATGATCCCTCAGTTCGTTTTCATTTGTAAATATTACACCGCAGTCATGGCATTTAAGATCATCGCTGGTATCGATTTGTTCGTGTTGTTGTTGTTGCTGTTGTTGTTGTTGTTGTTGTTGGTCTTGAGCATTGTTGTTGTTATTGTTGACCAATGTTGCCTGCACGACTGTTGTCTGTATTGGAATTTAATTTGTAATTTTGTTTTTGGTTGGTTATTTAGTGTGCAAATAACGAACTTTTACATGGCTGCCAAGTTCAGTGCCACCACCACCACCACCAGTTTGTTGTTGTTGCTGTGGCATGTGATTGATTTGAATTGTAGCACCGCCAACATGCTGCTGATGTTGCGTTGGTATTTCGATCTTAATTGTTTGAACATTTGAATGATTTAATTGCTGCTGCTGTTGTTGTTGCTGTTGATTCTTCTTCTTTGGCGGACGACCACCTACACAAGAGAGAGAGAGAGAGAAAGAGAACAAACAAATATACACATTAGATTACATTCCTCCACGACAGGGGACGTGTGCATGAGAAAAGAACATTTAAATTTGTGTGCTATTTAAAACAGTAAAAGATTTGTATTCATACGTTGCCCTGGTGTGTGATGTTGTATCGACAGTGGCTGCCCAATCATTTGTATCGGCTGATGGAGCTGAAGTTGCTGCTGCTGTTTTTTAGAACGCTTAGGCGGCGGCAGTTCACTGTGAGAATGGCGAGTAAGAAGATGTTTCGATAAGTGTTGTTTAACGGCGAATGCTTGGTTACAATTAGCTACCGGACATGTAATGTACCTTTCAAAGGAGAGTACATTGCAAAAATTTATGTTTCAAACAATTTTTTACACAATTCGCTTTGTTTATATATTATATAGATATATTGGGAAAAAAGCTCTATTATTTACATGTACATCGAGAAACTACGATCAAGAACATAAGCACATAATGTACACGAAAACATACAGATATACATGGAAGACGGGAGATAGAAAGACTCACCTCCCTTCGATGTGACGTTGCACGTGCTTTTTTAGCAGCACCTCCTGATTAAAGGAGCTCGGGCACATGTCACACTTGAATTTGAATTCATCGTGCATTTTGTTGTGTTGGTCGAGGTGTGCTTGTTGCAGGAATTTCTCATCGCACTTCTGACACTCGTACGGGAAGGCTAAGCCGTGTGACTTCATGTGCGTATGCAGTTGCGATTGTTGTTTGAAGGTTTTCTCCGGGCATCGGGGACAGTAGTAGCCGGTGATGCCTGCATGCGCCTGCAGGTGCTGATTCAGTGAGGTGACTTGGGTGAATTTCTTCGGGCATTGGTTGCAACAATACTGTTGGACTTTGTGATGTGTCTTCATGTGGTTGTTTAGATTTGTTACCTGCAATGGAAATTGAGTGGTTAAGTGATTTCAAGGTGGACTTTTTGTCCTCTATGATCGCAGAGTCAAAAAAGCGTGACAACTGATTGTCGCTTGGTTTAACCATTTGAAATAGGAAGCTGACAACAACTTGAACCTCCCGTCTCTGCTCTCACTATTAGGACAACCCGAACTTACTTGAGCAAACGATCGTCCACATTCCGGTTCGATGCATACAAATGGCCGTTCTCCCGTATGTAACCGGCGGTGATTGTTTAAATTTGTTATCTGAGCGAAACGGAATCATGTAAAACAAAACTAATCTTTTCTGATTAACTTTACTACTAACCTGTGTAAATGTCTTGCCGCAATCAACGCAAACATAAGGCCTATCGTTTGTGTGTATCCGCTCATGATTGCGTAAATTCGCCGCTTGTGTGAAGCCTGTGTTTAAAAAAAACAAGAGACAATATTTTTCACATTTTCGGGCTACAAACTCTCCACACAAACTTACCCTTATTGCAAAACGTGCAAACATACTTCCTCTCAGCCGAGTGGTTTCGTATGTGAGTTAGTAGAGACGATTTTCTTGAAAACGTCTTCGAGCAGAGCGGGCACGAGCCTTCCTCATTGAACAGTATGTCAACCTGGGGAAAGAAAATCACTCGATTAGAATAAATGTCCTTTAGGAAAATCCATTAAAAAAAATCGAAAAGAAAATATTTAATAAAAATAATAATGGCAATAAATACGTCTATGGTTTGAATGGTTTTCTCCAAATCAAATGACATTGTTTCGGTTTTTTTCACGCCGTTTTGATTGGACATAGAACCACTTAGCTGTTGGCTATTTATCTAAATTGAACAGAGAATAGAAATCTCATTAGGATTCTACAATGTCGTAGACGAAAAGTCTACAAACTTACATCTTCGGATTGATGATTCTCTGATGCGTTCGTTGTCTGCTGCTGCTGCTGCTGCTGTTGTTGTGGTTGTTGCTGCTGCTGCACTTGTATTGTTGTACCACCGTTTGTGGTAACTGTTGGTGTTGTGTTGTTAGCCGCACTTGTAGTGGTTGGTAAATCCTGTCTGATTGTTTGATAGAAGTTTGCTGTTAGACCGTTTGTGGTCAAATGCTCCGAACATTTGACACAGGTTGGGAGATTATAGCCAGGCACCTGAAACAACTAAAGTGCACAGAATATGAGTTGTAGGATATGCTAGTACGAAAGAAACCAACAAGAAGAAGAGGAAGCAACAATTAAGAAAACGAGCGGTGTGCGTAGATCAGTCTTGTAGTGGAATTGGAATCTTAAGTTAGGAGAGACAGGTTCATGGAAGATTGTGTTCTTGGACTTAGTATCAGTAGTGCAAATTTATTATGGGTGGTGTGTGTCTGTGCTTATGCTATTGTTATAGGACATATAATAAACAATTGATAATATTAAAGCCTGCCAGCTTGACTTTCACTCGACAATATTAAGTGGAAAATGAGACTCTTTTCGAACATGTTTTATGGAGTGGCTGTGAGCTATTTTAAAGTATGTTTTTTCAAAAGTTCGAAAGTACGGTGTAGTATGTATGCAACAAACTCTAATGACCGAAAAATAATAAGGATTAGCACACCCTACAAGCTTCAAAAAGTAAAATTCAAAGAGAATACCCCTTGCAACTTCTTTATTACGAACTTCTTTGAACGAAATTCTCTGTATTTCCTTTAAGTTCGCTTCCCTTTAAAATAATTGATAATGAAGTTAGACAAATCTGGATTCAGACACCCCGTCCTAAAAGGCTAAAGCTAACGACTAATCAGGTAACTATGAAAGCAATCTTCGTCGAAATAATTTATCTCAGAAACTAACTGGCATCTGCTGAAGTCAGTCATTTTAGGGACGAATCTAGAATATGATCATCATCAAATACAACGTCTTAAAGTCGCGTGGGCAATGTTTTTAATGAGGATAAACCGGGACTCTAGTAATGAATCTATCTATCATTACTAAGCGCAATACCTATATCTTTGCATTTAAGTAAAATAAGTTTTAGTCAAGATACAGAGCGGACCTTTTTATTTCAAATTAAAGAAATAAAAAAAGCGAATCTACCATTATATTTTAAAAATAATATCGTGTAGACCATACTACTGTTTGACCGTGGTCATTCGAGAGTTTCAATTTCGGATGACTCGGGCACATGAGTTCGCCCCAATCTCGCATAACGGAGACCTAATGGTCGTCAACTGTTGCTAGAGTTATTGGCATGGTTTGATTTTTGAATGGGAAGCGGCAAGTCCTTCGCAAAATTCGACAAGTTGAAGCGTACAAGTTCTGAAGAACGATGCGATATTGAAACGTTTTTGTTCTCGTGTACACTTTGTGATGACGTAGCAATATTTTCGGCCTTCCGCGAGTTTGAATTTGTTTATAATTCGACAAATTTGTCGAATTTGTTTATAATTCGGTCGTAAATACGCTCATTATGACCGTAAATTGTACGCGCCGAACGTTCCACTAACAAAACTGGAATGTAGATAATACACAAATGGTGACTATGCGAGAAAATAATGTCAGAAGAATGAGAGCAAGGTGCTATAAAAATGAGTTTGTGTACACTATCAATTCTTTGTTATCGATAGACGCAAAAACTGCTCAACGAATTGACGTGAAACTTTGAGAACTTGATATTTAAGTGATAATAAAGGTTTATACGCTTCCGAGAATATACAATAGAAGGCGCGCAAGTAGCATCAATGAGTAAGCTTTAAAGATTAGGTTAGCATAGACGCAGGGTCATGGCAGTTCCGTTTAATCTCTGCCAAGAAAATGACACCAACTTAAGCGCTCGCTCGTGGTTCCAAGCGAAAAATATGTGAAATAAAATGACAACCATCTTGGATTTCTCCATAGCAAGCTAGAGACACCTATTGGGCGTGTGTGAATTTGCCAAGTAAAACGGTTGAAATCAAATTGTTGCATGCTACATGACGACTATCGTCAAGCAGTGTCGGCCGCTTATCGTCTTTGTTCGAGTACGCTTGGAGTTTGTTTACTGCCCCTATTATGTAAGACAACTCAACGCAAACAAACACTTTCAGACAACCCAAACTAACTAACAACTTATAGGCAACCACTACCATCTTTGTTGTGTTTTGACAGACAACTTTTCTATCAAGGTTGTAAATTACAATACGCACAATACCGAATTTTGAATTAAATAAAACCAAGTGACAACTCAACTTTAGTTGTAGTTGTCTTACATAATAGGGGCATACATTTCATTCAAATTTGGACGACGATTGCCTATTGTGGCAGCACAATAATATTGTGAAAGTGAAAGAGTTAAACAATATTGGATGCAAATCCTCTTAACAAAAGAAGGACAATTGATAATGAAAATTTCATATTCTGAAATTCGACAAAATTTCCCAACAGAAATTGTCAGGGACAATCCCAACTAGCGAGAAAATGTTATCATTAAATTTATTAATGAACTTCGCCAGTTTAAAGGAATATTTAAAAAATTCACAAAAATTAGTTTCAATTCATTCGATGTGTAGGTATATTGCCGACCGATTTTTGATCAAAGTACTAATTTCGACGTCACACATATTAAAATGCTACACTTCACAGAAAATGATTGAATGCTTCATGCTTCAAGCGTTTTATTTTGTTTTGCCTGTTTGACTAGTTTGGTGTGGGCGTTCTCATTTGATTACACGTGTTTCTCCCCTAAACATGCATAAGTAGTTGCACTGAGAATTAACAAGTTGGCAAATAAGTAGGTTGACATCGTAATAGACAAAGAGGTAGTAAACTGTTCAAAATACTTCCTTAATTTAGTGGATCCGGCAGGATTGTTTAAATATCTTCCTCAGATAATTATACAGAGTGTCCCAGTTAAGAAGTATAATCCTAGTGGATATTCCAAAGTTTCAGCGAACAAAAAATCTTATTTAAAATGAATTTTTCTTCATTTGGTCGTCCGCGACTCTTAAAAAAAACGACTTCTGTTGCGGGAGCGATCGATAAATATTGGCTGAAATGTCAGATACCCGATTTCACACTGCGAGCTTAAGTGTCGATCCAAGTATAAACTCAGGATTAACACAAATTTGGTTTTCACAGTGCAGGTTTAACGATAAACTTCGCTTAAATAGTGCCTTAAGTTAAGCCACCGACTTCCGTGGCTTAAGTATCAATCCAGAGAATACATAATTGCCAAGTGCAATAAAATAATATTTATCTCAAATTTCTCTGAGAAAAGCTAAATAAGCAACAATATAATAATGTTTGGCAATGCTGTTCAAGAGAAATGTCAAATTATCTCTTCGTTGTTGGTGGAAATACTCTTTAGCATTGAACGGCAACAACATCGACATGCTTCGCTTCCACGCACACTCGTAGTTTTATATGGCACACACAGTCTCATACCGTCATCAGGTTTGTGAATTCATGATAAATGGTTCACAATGACACTCAATTAGTGGTTTAACTAAACCAAGTTGAAATATGGACTGGGAAAACGAAAAATACTTAAACGAAGTTTATGTTCAATCCTACACTTAGCTAAGCCCAGGATTAAGCTGCCACTGTGAAATTGGGTAAAAGAGTTATATATTTTTCGTCGTCGATCGTCGGTATTGCGTGAGACGTTTTGTGACGACGTTTGTCGTAGAAATGATACATTTTTGTGTTTACTTTTTAATGAACAAAAAGTCACTTATAGTTATTTTCAAAATAAAGATAACAAATAGAAGACAATTGCAAAAATGATTCCTTTGGCAAAATCATTCACAAAGTGATGTTAATCGGCAATGGGACGACAAAGCCTTATCTCTGAATTGTCTTGGACCACCTTCGATAGTCTAAAATAAATTTTAAATCTGAACATAAAGAAAAAAAAGAGGTGGCGCAACAGGCGGTAGACACCCTAGGCCTAGCTTCTCGCAACCATTCGTTTTGTGTGAGTTTCTATTTTTGGAACGAATGGAATCTGAACATGATTGGGATTAAAACAAAGTTTTTAAATTTAAATTATTTCTACCACTCACTTAACGTGCGTCGTGCAAATCCAATGGATTGGATTTTGTTCGAATTTCCTTCCTTATCTTTAACAGCTCTTTTTTATTGCACAAACAACACAACAAACCACATGTGTGATAGATCGTGGAATGTACATATGTGGAATGTAAGGGTTCAGAGAGTCGTGTCGTTTCAGTGCTGGCAAAATGTTCTGTAGGATTCGATATTCGAAATCGATTAGAGCAGGCAGATATCGGGCCTCAATTTCTAAGAAACGAGTTCAAATCATATTGTGAAAATAATAATGCGGTGTTTATAACATCTCTTCCTTATAACCCACATGCGTACTAGACTTTTCTCATCTCATTACAACGATAATTTATTTGTGGGCTGATGTAGTAGACGAACCACAAAATCTGCCTAAATGTACTGTTTACTCGATGTTTACCGACACTATATGCATTTTTAGTCAGCAAGTGACTGTGAACCATAATCCTAAAACGAGTCTTTAGTCTAGGAGCGTATAGGATTTATTTTCTGGTTGCCTAGCGGAGTCAAAAAAATGGTCACATCGGGTCTTTTACTTTTAAATCTTACGAATTTTTATGCATTTTTACTTAATGGCGTTCCTTAACTTGAAAAATTTGTAAAGGCGGCTTCGGGAGAGAAAGAAATTAAAGAAGGCATAAATATAAAAAAGGCCCTAGGGTTCGATTTAATCACAGGTGAAGTCCTAAAACAATTTCCTCGAAAAGGTTTAAAAAAACTAGCTCAGATTATAAATGCTGCATTTAAGTTAGATATTATCCCTCCACTGAGAATATTACTAGTTTTAGTTTTTTGTCTGCTTCTGGCCGACTACACTCACGCATTGGTAAATCGTCAAAAATTATTGTATAGCTGATTCCAGCTGGCTTGTATTAAATACATAAATTGCACTTGTGTAAGTGCTTCTTGAGTGGATTCTGACTTGAAATCAAGAAGCGAAATTCTCTCCTCAGAATCAACAGAAGAGTATTTTTTGCGCCAATGGAATGGTTTCAGAAGTGATTTTCTTGATTCCGGACGCTCCCGGGCGCTCTTTTTGCCCAATGGAAAACGGCATAAGAATTGAAACAACTGTCAGTCGCCTAAAAATTGACACTTGACAGATGATTTGAAATTTGTGCGCGTGTAACGACTCACTCAGCCCTATCATGAATTCCGTCGTAATCGAAAATACGCTACGAATCCCGAAAAATACAACATGGAATCCATTCGTAGTGGAAAATCTGCTACGAATTTCGAAATTAGGTATCTCTGAATCCGAATGAAACGGAAATTTGAACTCTTTTTCTACGACAAGTAATTTGTGTCCGAGACGTTGGGAAAAACGATGTTTGCACAGCAATAGGTTGTGTTTTGTATAAAAAACGAAGTATTTACCATTATATTTGGTAGGGGCCCTAACGGGTCATAACTTCCTAAGAAACCATACAATGAAACTAAATCTCAAAGATGACGATATATGTAGAGGCTGCGGAGACGAAGAGGTACATGAGGACACACCTCACTTCCTCTGTCACTGCCCGAGCCTCTGTCACTTGAGGAACAGAACACTTGGAAGTCATTACTTCCATGACCTACAAGAACTTTCTGATGTCTCACTTTTTAATCTTTATAGGTTTTTGAGGAAATCAGGATGGCTGGACAGCGTCGAGTAATCACCAGAAGAAGGGACATGAGGCTAACCACTCCAACATCACCGGTTAACCCCCACATAAAAGGGCATCACAATGGGTCCACAAGGACCTAAGTGTGGCACAGCAGAACATACCCTTCTCTGTCAACCCGTTAACCTAACCTAACCTACCATTATATTTGTTCTTAATTTTATTTGTTACTTTAATAGGGCAAACACAACTAATAACATATCGAAGTTATTCAACACGAAAGCACACCCGGTTCAAACTCATGTTCCAGCTCCTGTAATATACATTCAAATGTTTATTGAGTCGACATTTTCTTTGAAACCTCTAAGGTTATTATTTTTTTTTAACATGAAATGAATTATTGGATTCCCTATACTAGTATATGTTGGCTCATCGAAGTCAAAGGGATAACAAGAGACAAGAGGCGCGAAGTATTTTTCTCTGAATTTTCAGATTTCACTTTCGCCTGGAGGTCTCTGTTCGACCAGCAATTATTGAAAATGCAATTGAATCCAGTTTTAAACAATTTATATTTTCAATTTGTTATTAAAAAAGAATTATTTAATTATTTGAAAGTTTACTCACAATTCATTTAAATAAATTTCACACATGACCGATATGTTTGACACAAAACAGCTGATTTCGAAAATGAGAATGAGAGTGGTGAATGAGGCAATCAACCCTATCACAGAATCCATTCGTAAGAATTCCCCGAAGGAAAGCTACGATACGAACTACGAAGAATTTACTTCACAAAATCCGAATGGAATCGACAGAAGCATTGCCTCATTAACCGCTCTCATTCTCATTTTCGAAATCAGCTGTTTTGTGTCAAACATCGGTCATGTGTGAAAATTATTGAAATGAATTGTAAGTAAACTTTCAAATAATTAAATAATTCTTCTTTAACAACAAATTAAAAATATTAATAGTTTAAAAATGGATTCAATTGCCTTCGCAATAATTGCTGGTCGAACAGAAACCTCTAGACGAAAGCGAAATCTGAAAATGCAGAGAAAAATTGTATTTCGCGACTCTTGTCTCTTGTGATCCCTTTGACTTAGATGAGTCACGAACGAATATAGTGAATCAATTCGTTATAAAGGTTTCAAAGAAATTTTCTCAGTAAACCGGCATTTAAATAGATGTTAGAGGAACTGGAACATGAGTTTGCCCCGGGTATGCTGTTGTGTTCAATAACTTCGATATGTGCCTTATTATAGTTGTGTTTGCCCTATTAAAGCAACAAATATTATTAAGGACCAACAAAAATGGTAAATACTTATTTTTATTATACAAAACACAACCTATTGCTGTGCAAACATCGTTTTTCCCAACGTACCCGCCACTAATTATTACTTGTCGTAGAAAAAGAGGTCAAATTTCCGTTTCATTCGGATTCAGAGATACCTAATTCTACGAATTTCGAAATTCATGATGTATTTTTCGGGATTCGTAGCGCATTTTCGATTACGATGGAATTCATGATAGGGCTGAATGCTTCTGTGGATTCCATTCGGATTTTGTAAAGTAAATATTTCGTAGTTCGTATCGTAGCTTTCATTCGGGGATTTCTTACAAAATGGATTGATAGGGCTGACTATATGCATTTGTCTGTGATATGAGAAACAAATTGGCATAAAAATGCAGAAGGCGGAAAAATAATGTATGTAGTTTTTCTCTTCTTGAATGCTTGTAGGGCAGACAGTACAAACTCTTCCACATAATTGGATTTATAATCGCATGCTTTTTGGAAAATCACTAAGATGAGCCCAACTTTTTGCCGGCAGATTTTAGTTCCGTACCGTGTAGCTGTTGGAAATTTGTTTACTACCAAAATAAAACCATACAATTTAACGGCTAATTGGAAAAGACTAAGGCCCGTTTGCTGATACGAATCATAACGATTTAAGTTCTACTTAAATTCTTATGGGATACTTTTTGTATGGCATAAACTGTCACATAAGAGTTTATGTGAAACTTAAATCTGTATGTCGTATCAGCAAACGGCCCTAAAAGACCTAAAATAAAATAATGAAATGAAAAAGAGTATAAAAAGGTGGGCTATGCCAAAAGTTCCACGTTTTTCGACAGAATCCAGCTTCCTGGCAACCCGGAAAATATGGAAGAGGGCGTTGTCTTATTGGAAAATCTAATATATAAACAATAGGACCTTCAAGATTAACATTTTTTTCATACGAGGGGTCAAGGCGTTTCTATTAACTGCTCCAAGCGACATGTTTTCTTGCGAAATTTGTTCGTAGCTCGGTATGCTTCAGAAACGGTTTCTTTTTAATTTTTTCTACGCTGGATAGTATACTTTTTCGTATTATCCTTCTGACCGTTGTCGTCATGAAGCTGATACCCTAGTTTGGGACCTAATTTTAGTCGCTGTTCGAGTGGTATTTGAGGAAAGTCTCTTTTATCGCGATGTTGTTACTTCGCCTATGCGTCTTTTTATTTCTTTTAAATAAAAAAATAAATAAATAGTTGGCGCAACAGGCATGTAGACACCTTAGACCTAGTTTCTTACAACCATTCGTTTGTGTGAGTTTTATTTTTGGGACGAATGGAAGGGATCTACAATTTTATACCGAGTCCGAACGGCTGAATTGAGAAGCTTTTTCAGGACAACTATACTCTCGGATGTTTGTCAGACGTTCGCGAGAGGAACGTGTAATCTGTGTTTTTCCTGGGACCCCTCGCACAGTAGTCATGTTTTGTTTTTTTTTTTTTATTTTCCGGAATTCACTCGTGTTCTTAATTTAATAAAAAAAAGGGTAGTTTTCAGTAGGTACTTTCTTAAATATTTTGAACATTTGTTTGAAAGTAATCTTCAATGTGAACTCCTGCAATGCAATATTCGCAATGGTCTCATCCGAGTGGCGCTCCTCTTTATACACTTTCTTCAGTTGCTCATTATTTGAATTTAGGAAATTTTAATGGTCTTTCCCAATTTGCCCTTAAATTGTATGACCTACTGATTCAGACATCCATAAAACGAGACGCGCATAGATCCCATAAGCACACATTTTCGTCAAAAGAGTTTGATGCATAATTCTGTCAAACGACTTTGAAATCTGAAGCCCAAAAATCTTCACTTCTTCATTACTTTTCGGTGAGTTAAGACTAAGAGTAAGACATCAAACCAATAGTGAATCTGTTGCCAGAACGATGATACAGTACCGACAAGTACTCTTGCGACTGTGCTAAAATAGATTTGTCTCATGGCAAATTCGGCGCTGTCAAGTACAAGTGGAGAAAAGTGTAAATATGAAAATCGAGCTAGAAGCAAAATGTGCTGCAAGAAGATAAGCTTTGTCTAAGGATTTAACAGCTGGAATCGGAAGTAAAATTGGGTTGAATTTTTATTAAAATTAATTTACATATTGTGGTGTTTTCTAAGACCACTTAACCTCAACTTAGTGGTGATCCAGTTCTTTGAATAGCAGTACATATTGATAGCAGTCGTTTGATCTATTGTTTTATTTCTTTGTTTGTAGAATTGCAAGTAGCAGTTGATATACAGGTAAAAATGCAGAGATCATCAAATAGATAAATTGCGCATTACCCAAATGTGTAAGCTACCAAAACACTGCAAACCCAGTCCAAGCAAACCCAGGCAATACTGGTACCATAAACATCAATCAGAAACATCTTAAGCATCATACACCGTACTAATCATTCCAGATCCCAGACCTATTGCACCTAAGACTGATCTACGCACAACTCTCTTTAAACACCAGGAAAACTGAAGCAGTGCGGAATGCGGAATGTCCTATTGGATTCGGGCATTTGTTTAGCGAAACACATACATTAATAATATTTCAGGAATTTTTACACAACAATAAATTTAAAGAAAAGTAAAACCTTCGTCTTGCCGCTGGATTAGCTTACCGGCAAACCAGATTCTCATAAACAACACAAATTAGCATGCACCCTACAATTTCTAGCCACAACCAAGACTCCACCACCACATTAGCGCGCTCTTTTCCAAAGTTTCTCTGTTGTTTTCAACGTTTTTTTTTCTTTTTTTTTTTATCTATTTTTATGACTATCAAACAACAATTCCACTTATTAAGGAAAAAAAAATTAATTAAAAGCAAAACAATGAAGTTGCCGCCACCGCTGAGGTACTGGTTGGGCTGGGCGGGCTCACGGCTCACACTCTATGCGCTGCCACACGTCCCCCCGCACTTGTTGTGTGTTTGGAAAAATCGATAAAATAAACATTAAGATGATTTTCTCGACATTATTTCTTGACTCCCTTCAAGTTGCAAAATTTTCTATGATTGAATTTTAGTTTTTTTTATAATTTTCGTACCGCTGCTGGTTGAAAACATAATCTGCAGATACTCTCCATGGCCTCGGCGACCAAAATAATAATACCACATTGAAGCTCTCCGCAAAGGGAGATGAGTTTTTTTTTGTGTCTAAAATACTTTGATTTTTTTTTTTTCTTTTTTTTAACTTTTTTGACAAAACAAAAACGAAACACTTATTATACTTTCCAATAATACGTGCACACGGTTAAGAGCGCGCTCGATACTTGGAGTACGTTAAAAGTAAATTTTGCACTTATTGGACAACGGATTTAGTTTATTGTTTAGGAATTGCAGAAAATATTGGATTTTTTTCGAGAGTCCGCATCGGGAATTCTGATTTAAATAGACATTTTGTTTCTTTTCAACGCACTCGGGTTGAGATGAAGTTTTGTTTTCTTTTGGTTGGAGAGAGATGGTTGTAGGTGTTTCGTATGCTATCGGTGGTGCGTACAAAGTTCAACGAGTTGTTTTGCTCGTTGATTAGTGTATCTATTTGGCG
This sequence comes from Cheilosia scutellata, assembly GCA_955612985.1. Classification (NCBI taxonomy): domain Eukaryota; kingdom Metazoa; phylum Arthropoda; class Insecta; order Diptera; family Syrphidae; genus Cheilosia; species Cheilosia scutellata. The sequence goes on from OY015311.1 coordinate 68,528,012, forward strand.
AGGGTGGTATTGGGGTGAGATTACATTGCATTAGGAATCTTTTTTTGTGTTTTCATTGGGGGTAAATGGAGATTCAAATAAGAATAAACAGCGAATACTAGAAAAACTGAGCATCTTTAAATATAGGCTGTGATTCTTAAAGCGATATTTTTTTCTTAGAATTTCATCAATTCATAATGTTTCATTCAAGCAAAGTTAAATGCATATGTCTGTAAGTTTGTTTGGACTAAAATCTAACAAAATTGGTTAGGTATATTGGTTACGCGAATTCCACTGAAGTTTTGTAACGAGACCGACCCAATTAAATAATGGGATTTCCGCTGTAATGCTGAAGGTAATCGAATCTCTAGTTTCCTTATTTAAGAAGTATCAGAAAAGTTACATTTTCTTAAAGGGGTAAATGTGTATTTTAACCATTTACCAACCGCGATGCTATTATTAGGACATCAGTTTTATACTGATTGTTGATCGGACGAGGTATTTTCTAAAGCAGGGATGTATTTCTTATTTGAAGTGCACACATTTTTGTACTGTTGAAGTTGTTGTAGCAAAACTCTCCTGAATTTTGCAAAGGGAATAAAGTACCTGATGTAAAGAGACCAGCACGTGAAATGTTCACTTAAGTTTGGACGACCTCTGAACGACAAAAAAAAATTAAATGTAAAACTTACATATACCTACTTTTGTTGTTTGTTCCGCTGAGCAAGGTGTCAAAAATAAAATAAATATAGAGTGAGGAAGTCGAAAACGGGCGTCCGCTTCGACTTTACCATGAAATTTGTTTGTGTTTTCGATTTTACTATTTCTTTATTTGTTCATTGCACTGACGCCTTGTTTTGTGTGTAACCAAGTCGTTCATGGGAGTGAAAGGCATGGGAAGGCATGTGTGGCCCAGCAATAACATAACGGCTATAAAAGTAACATACAGATTGCTGTTGCGATTCCTTTATCATCTGTCAAAACTTTTAAATCCGTTGGTGTGATTGCATAACTCGTAAACTATGATTTGTTTACATCATGTTATTCCATGTTAGCTATTTCTTTTTCAAATGTTTTCACCCGGAAAGTTATAGAGCCGTGTGAACAACGAAAACGGAGAAAGTCAAAATATGGACAGACCTATGACTTCTATTTTCGTGCAAACTGGACTTAAGGCTGTTCATGGAGTACAAACAACAAACAATACATTGTGAAAAAATGAAAAAATGACATTAAGTTTTAGACAAAGTTACTCTTCAACAAATGAAACACTGTGACTGACACACAATGAAGTCTCAGAAATTGCGTCATTAAGGCCTTTTCTGTCACTCATGAAAGTGTTGAAAGACAAGTTCACCAAACTCCAATCTTAAAACAGAGATTTATCGAATTTTACGCAATTAAACATTCTAGCAAAACTCAAGCAAAAGAAAACGTAAAAAAGTAGCCTATAAGATCAGTGGGCGCAGTAGCGCAGTGGTTAGTGTGCTGGACTACTGTGCGAGAGAACCCAGGTTCGATCCCCGGAAAACGTAATTACATCTTAAGGTTTTTTCTACTGCGCCACCTCTCGCGAACGTCTGACAAATATCCGAGAGTATGACTGTTCTGAAAAAGCTTCTCAATTCAGCCGTTCGGACTCGGCATAAAATTGTAGGTCCCTTCCATTCGTCCCAAAATAAAAACTCACACAAACGAATTGTTGCGAGAAGCTAGGCCTAGGGTGTCTACCGACTGTTTCGCCAACTATTTATTATTTTTTTTTTTTTATAGGATAATTTATGTAATATAATATAATTCTTTGACACCCCGAAACTTTGTTTTCCACCACGATATTGTCAGAAAATTATCATCGGATAACTATTTAACCCAATTGGCACACGGCCTAATATTTATAATCCCAGCAACTTACTTCAAACACCGAAATTGTTGCATATTTGCAGGCGAACTCACCTATTGTCAGTTAACTCGTTATTTATTACCAAAGCACTTGTCTTAAATTCGACACTTCCAGTTCCAATAAGTTCCTATGGTCTATTTTACCATCATCTCTCTTGTCTCTTTCAACAATTTGCTTCTTCTATTTACTCACATTAATCTATAGAGTTTTGTTTGCCATCGTATAGTCGGTCTCGGTCGTCGCGCATGCATTGCCTTGGCAAGGCAATTGGTGGCCTTTTCTTCTTTGATTGGTGGTGTAGTTAGTTCTTCTCCTTTCATCCAATGCGAGATGCTCAATGCTCATTTCATTTTTCATCAGCTCATGCTGGCCGTTCCAAACACCATGGCGTTCAGCTGCTGCCGTTGATTGTACACTCTCGCGGATTTTCCATGGATTGGACTATTGGAGTGATTGCTCGTTCGTCGTTGTAAACGGAGAACGTTTGTTTACTTGCTGCATCGGCTGCAAATTTACCTATTTTGATTTTTTTTTTCTTCAGTTTTCTCCTTCTCTCTCCCCACAATTTCCATTTCTAATTCAATTTCAATCGAATGTGGATGCGAGCGAAAGAAAATACCAAAGAAACAGCAGTGCAGTGAAATTGTAATCCAATTAAACGGTTTATTTAGAACGCGCAGATTCACAAAAGAGTGAAAAAAAAACGGGAAAGAAATTTCGCATTGTAATCTCGACTCGTTACGGCCCCGAAAGTGTTCTTTAAGTCGTTTTTCGAGTGTGCAAAGTGAATAGAAAACAAGTTAAAAAGGCAAATCATAAATAATACTATAATAGTACATTGATGGGAGCACACATAAAAAGTTCCGTTATGCACTGTGACGACTGCAAAACATGCCAATAGACGACTACGAGGTGGAAAGTGCTTAGAATTAGTTTGGCTGTGGTTCGGGACAAGCAAGAAAACGCGGAAGAGCACAAGGCACAAGCAAAGAAAATAGGAAACAGTTATAAATTATAATACCTTTGGAAACGGTGAGTAGTAGGTTTGACTTGTTTTCTTTTTTTCTCTTCTGTAATATTATCTAGTATTTCTTGTCATTGATTTTCATTGGGGGGTGGGCATATTCAAATAGTCCCTCGCTCCCTGGATGCACTCTTTCTTTCTGTTTAATATTAATTGGAATGTGCATCTCTCGCTTAATTGAAGCGAATTACTATTAATTAGCCTCAGCGACGGCGGCGACAACATCGATGATGTGGTCTGGGTCTCGTCGTCGTCATCGTCGTCCAAAATGCTATTCTAATTACTGCTGTTGCCTCCGTGGACAAATTGACAAAACGCGACGACGGGAACACCACACACGCCGCATAATGATGATGGGCCTGCCCGCTTCTCATTGATCCCCGGCTGGAGAAGAAGTAAAATTGGTTTTTGGTGCTGAAATTAGAATACCAACCAAAATTTCTTTTCTTGTTTTTTTTCTGTTGTATCGAAAATAGAAAACAAAGCAAGCGTGAAGAGAAAAAGAAAATACCAATGAGGAAAGCAAAAAAATGAAAAAAAAAAGAAAGAACTATAAATCAAGAAAAACAACATAACTTGCATACACAATTAGACAGCCCAGGCCAGTCGAAATGGAGTGGAGTGGAGATTTATTCAGCTTCGGTTGAGTGTGACTGCGAGTACGAGTTGTTGTTGTTGTCATTGATATTGTTGTTGGCGGGAATGCGTTGGCAATTGAAACACATTCATAAACAAAAACATAACGAGTGACAATTTACGTGTTGTCAAGGAAAATATAAAACGGGGAGTAGAGTGAGTAAAACGTTGGCAAAGTGTTTTTTATTTTTTTAATACCTAGATAGTTTAGGTAATGAGAATGAGAATGATGGAAATTATGTAAGAGGGTGAGAAAATAGTATAATAAAGGGCACCTCTAAATGTTGGTGACATAATTGTTGGCATGGGTTGGCATAGGTCAAGGTTCTCCGAGGAGCAATTCATGAGAGATGAGTGTTTGGTTGTTCTAATTACCATAATGGATAGAGTTGCCAACGTCAAGTGGAATATGGTAAAATGGTCGTACGTTCGGATTTCTAGTGTCTCTCATTTGGTTGGTCTGAATCACTGAATTGAATTTGTTTAATTGAAGTTATGTGACTGAATTTGTTATTGTTTTGCATGTAAAATCCATGCTCGATCACGGATGCGACCCCAGTTTTTTTTTCAGTTGACGTGCAGACAATAATCTAGTCACGAATTTCTCGACTAAGTTGACATTTTGATTGCAAAGCTGTCAGCCGGCGGCGTAGTGAAAATGATGTGCTTACGTTTCGGGGAAATCTAATCCAGACAAATCTATAGTCCACAACCCAGAGAGAATAGACCACCAGCTTCGGCCAAAAATGAGAGATCCATAGAGCCGAATCTGGTGGTCTATTCTCTCTGGTTTGTGCTATAGTCGACCTAAGCTAAAGAGGGGAACCTTTAAAACCCTACGGAATTGTGTTACTTTTTGTTACGTACAACGTAGGTACGTTTTATCCACACATTACTTACATACTGAGGTGGCGCTACAGTCCGAGGTGGACCTGGGCTTCAACCAACAAACGTCTCCATTTAGCACGATATTTGACTAACCGTATCCACTTGCGCACTCGAAGTTGGTTGAGTTTCCCTTAAACTTGTGTACGCCACCTAAGACCAGAGGTGGCGCTGGTAGAGACACCCGCAGTCTAGTGTCGAGTCAAAACTGAGCGCCTCAACCAACAAGCTTCTCCATTGTATTGTATTGTATTTATATATTTAGCGGATTATCCACTATTTAAATTCAGTACGATCTTTGGCTAACCACCTCCAGTCGCGCACTCCAAGTTGGTTGAGGACCCGTTCCACCTGTGCGCGCCACCTAAGAATCGAAGACTCTTGGGCCCGGACTAAACTCGTTTTTGACACTTCTGTGCTAATACTTGCAAACGAACCAGTGACAGCTCGCTGTGTTCTGCCAATGATGTCGATATCGTCAGCGTATGTAATACGTACATATTTTTATTATATAGGTACATAGTATATATAAGCTTTTATATTTAATATACGAAAGTAGAAACTTTGTATAGTTTGCAACAGAAAATTTTATTCATTATATAATATGGACCTTTTTTAATGAAACGAAAAAAAACCGTCATTTTACTGTTTTGGCAACGAATAGACCAGTTTTTGGGTGGCTTCAGTTCAGTTCTGCTGCCATTCCTTGCAGCAGAAACTGTTTAAGTTGATTCTTTCCCGAAATGGTATGTTTTCCCCATCCGGGGATTGCGGTGGACTTGGTGAATGAACCACAAACTGACTATGAGATGAGCAGTAGTAGTGTGCTTGGGATCATTATCCTGAAAGTAGAAACTCTGCTTAATGTTTAGTTTCTTCACACTCTGGTGATTCTGGTTCTCTTTTAAAATATTGAGGTAGTAGTACTTGTTCATCGTTCCGTCAACAAATACCACGTTTCCTGGACCGTGCTTGACCGTGCTAATGACATTATTTTCTTCGAGTTCTGTGTCCGGCTTTCTTCATACCCTTATTCTTTCATCTGATTGGAGTATTTCGGTCCAGAAATCTAAAGGCTTATCTTGGTATGATTTTGCAAATTTGAACCTCTTATTTCATTTTGACTTCGAAGAGGTTTTTTTCTTGCCACTCTGAACTTGTAACGATTCAGAATCCTGCGAACAGTTTTCGCGTGGATTTCCATACATATTTCTTCCTTAATTTCCGCTTGTATTTGACATGACGTGCTTTTTTGATTTCTTTTAATGGTTCTTACCAAAAGGCTTTCTTTTCTCTTGAGGTCAGCTTTCGGTCATACTCGTCATCAGGGAGGCTTTTAAGTTGGACAAGTTCTTAAAACGTTTTACATTGGTGCTTCGAATCGTCGGCTTCTTTTTACAATTTCTCCATTTTCTGCGTTCAGCTTCAGTTGTTTCATGTCAAAATCGATCAACAAAAAAGGAGATAAAAGAGAGCACTATAGAATTCATTAATGTTGACCAATCTCTCACTAATGTAATTGTAATTTTACGAAAGGAACATCTAACTGCTTCGAGAGGCACTCACTAATGAAATTCAATAACACAGGGGTCACGGTAACTGCTATGCAGACAATTTTGGCCACGCACAGATTCTAGGGAAATACATTGGGAACGTTGTCACTTCTAACTACATGTCTCCCCATTTGAACTTTGATAGACCATTCTCTTGATCTTTTGAAATCGGTGGCGTTATATTCTCAGGGCTTCCTGATGGCAACAGTGTTTTCCAAGCAGAGGTTCTGGCAATGGAAAGAGCCCGAATGGTGTCATTGTTGGCAATGCCACATAAAGATATCACCATTTTCATTGACAGCCAGGCGGCTACAAAAGCAGTCTCTGCTATTGAAATAAAATCCACGAATATGTGCTCAGTTTCGGGGCAGTTAAATAGCCGGCAATGAAAGGGCTTATGAAATGGCAAGAAATGGGTCTGCAATGGATCATGATCGAGCACTACAGTGGATCAAGAGTGGTAATCTTAGAGAACGAGTGGAGAATAAGATTCACAAGAAAACCAACGGCAGGGGGAAACGACTAACTACCTGTGAAGTGTAACGGAAGGTTTGGCCAAAATATGAATATGGAGCATCAAACTTCTGCAGTTTGACAGGTCTTCGCTGTCTAAGTTGGTAGGGGCTCTAACTGGTCACAACTTCCTAAGAAACCATACTATGAAACTAAATCTCAAAGATGGCGATATATGTAATGGCTGCGGGCACAAAGAAATTGTCGTTACTAAAGATGAGTAGACCTTACAATTTTAGCACACACTGGAGGGAAATATTTCTTCTTACTCGTTTTAATTCTCTATTTATTAAACCGGCCAAGTAAGAAATTGGAGAATGGTTCCCTCGCCTCCTTCTGTACAGTTTCCTTAAAAATCCTTTTGATATCCGCCAAGCCCTGCTCGGATATAAGGCAGTGCCCAGTGATTACACCCAGTGTAGCACTGATATGCAGTCTGTCAAATGAAACACATAAATATTGCGTAAAACAAACCAATACAAATTGATTTGAAATTTGAAATCATCCCGCCAAATGAAGACCGTAGAAGGAAACTTCACTTAGGAGCCTTCCATTACATCGACTTGGGCGATCTGACAAACACAGACATCAGAAGCATCTTACGCTTTATAAAGAGCGTTCAACTAGTAGGGAGATCTTATATGATCCTTTTTTCGTGGTATCACAATGGACCTTGGATCCCAGCCCACAGGGGATTTTCTGGAAACGAAACAGCTGACTCACTGGCTAAAGTTGGCGCGACAATGCCACTTGTGGGACCTGAACCCTTCTGTGGTGTCAGTAAGGGATGCTTCAGGAAGTACATTAGGAGCTTACCTCAAATCGAATCTAATGAACTCTAGCTTAAAACACGTGGGCAAAACAGCACCAAACAGATCTTCCCAAAATTCTCCGCCAAGTCTCCTATTACAAGTCATTTCACAGTGGAGTGTAAACTCTAGTCCTACATAATCTAAACATTCGTTCAACAATGTTTCGGTTTCACATAGCTCGTTTCATTCTGCCGTTTAAACCTTTGTATAACATTTTGGGAGCTGTTTTGACAGCTGTCATTTCATACATTGAAAGGCATTAACTATTTATGATCAAAAATGCGTTAGGAAAAAAATCGAATGTAGGCGTATTTTTTTGAGAATCATAGCTAGCTCACTTTTACTTTTACATGCAAAACTGGTATACTCACTTTTGGTTTTGTTATACTCACTTTTGGTTCTACATTCAAAACTGTTATACACAATTTTGGTTTTGTTATAATCACTTCCCAAAAAAATACGCCTTATATAAAATATCAAGGCAATTTTTCACTGAAACCGATGTAGTTTAAACAGGTTTGGTTAAACTTCAGATTAAACTCCACAGTGAAACTGGGCATAAGTAGTAAATACCAAGTTTGAAAGGAACATCATATTGGTTTTGGGTGTATGTCTATTTAATTCATTCGTTTTTCCATTCATTAATTTTCAATGTCCCGTTTATGCATTATAAAAGTCCCGGGTTTAGGATGCTTCAGTGGAGCTTCCATAACTTTCGATCTTCCGCATTCCCAATGGCACCGGTTTGGGTATAACAATCATCAAATAGACAACAATTCTGCACATTTTGAATACAATTGGCAACTCTTCAGCAAACTGATCTTTAGCTTTTGCTACTACTCACACTCACACGCCGATCATGCTACATATGAACCATTTCCTACCATCGTACCGGGCGGTTACAAATCCAATCCGCATCATGTTCCATTCCCCTGATTGTGCCACTTTCAACAGCGTACCTCTGCTGCTGTTGTTGTTGGCCTTTTCTCGCCCGTTTGGCGTTTACCCGTTCACCTCAGTTTCACATCAGCAACGCAGTTCGATGGAGATGTGCGGTTCTGTGTAGATCGTCGCGTTTCTTGTTGGCGTGCATCAACTTTTTTGTTGTTTTTTTTTTTCGTTTTTGAGCTTTGCCTGTTTTACGTTTTATTTCCATTTAAATACTTTGCATAATTTTGTTCCGTGCGTGCTCCTTGGTTGTTTACTAATCCCTGCCCACGATAAATGCTAAAAGTTTTGACTAAGGTCACGTGATGACACAGAAATAATATGTCGCCCGTCCATCATAAACAATAGATTTACTATTCTAATATTTACACAGTGATTAATCATCACCGTCGTAACCAGATAACCGACATTTTGAAAAATTATAACTGCTGCTGCTGCATCACACAAATTTGGGTTACAGAATAGAGAAGGGCTCCTCCTTTGCAATACAAAGAGCAAAGTAGAAGAAGAATCCCCCGGAGAAAGGAAAGAAAAAGAAGAAATACGAAATACCCAAGAAACTCCCTTTTTTTTTGTTGAACATTTTATTACATTTTTGTTTCTTTTTTTTTTTTTGTTCTGTGAAGTGATAGAGTGAGAAAATTATATGCATTACCATTGTTATTACTTGTTGCACATTTAAGTTTAGTTACTACGTTTTTGGTTTTTGTATAATATATTTACACAACTACACGTCTTCTTCTGCACATGATGCATGCAACAACGACTTCGAGACCGATTTTCACTTTTAATCTTGACTCGGACTGACACACTAAACGACAAGACAACGACGAGAAAAATACAAAAAAGGAAATTTCACTGTGCGCACACAACAATTTCCCTTCTGTGATACTTATTTCTTATAAAAAAAAAAGAACGGGTAGAGGCAGCACTCTATAAATTCCACTTGTTACACTTTATCTTTTGAATTATACACCGAATCACAACTGAGACGAAGACGAGTTATTTTGAGCACACAAAATGATTAAACTAAAATCCCTGTTTCGCAGAGGACACGGTCCTTCTGGATCGAAGCGTAGCGGTGGCGGAGGTGCAGCATCATCGTCATCAAGTCTAGACCAAGACAGCCTACCACCCCAACAGACTAGAAAGAAACAGACCAACGAGCTGGTGGACTATGCTAACAAGCCTGATAGCGCAACCTACAATTACAACTACAAGGACAACCAGAACAACTATCGGACTGGCAGTGGTGGCAGAAAGAAGAACAATAATAACAACGCACAGGTGGCGTCAAATGTGATGCCTCCAGTAGTTGCGGCGTCAGCAGCTGGAGTAGGAACAGTAGTAGCTCAATCACAGACACCGACAGCAGCCAATGTGTCCACGGCAGCTAACAATAACTTTAATAATGTGGACAATGCCAACGAATGGAACAAGGATTACAAGCTGAATAACTATTTGGCAGCTGGAAACGATCAATTAGAGGTGAGTTCATCGGATAGTATGTCCCGAGTTGAATTGAACTAGCTTTTGTCTCTTTTTGCAGGCTAGCACAATGCAAGAACTTCAGACGCAGCTCGACAGGCTGGGTAGGGAGAATCTCTTATTGGAAGCGAAAGTTCAAGAACTAATGCCCTACCAAGGAGAAGTGTTGAAACTAAGGAATGAGCTGCTTAAAATGCAGGTAATTTAAAAGAACGAAATTGCTGTGGTGGGAACTTGATTAAGACTTGATCCCATTCGATTCTTGAATCATTCCATTGTACTAGGCATGTTTGTTAAAGAAATTTGCGAGTCGTCGGGAAATTGGCGATGTCCAAGCTACAGGCCCAAGGTAGTCGATCTCGTCATGTGATTTTTATTTTAAGATCAAATGTAAAGTTGTTAATTGATTACCTACTCTTTGTAAGGGTTATGCAAGTGGATTACTTCCCATAAGTTACGCAATTCCAACTAGTCACTGGCGTATGTAGTACTACCTTTGTCTATAAAATCTTCCAACTGGACCGAGCTATAGCACTTTACTATACATATAAACATTTTGGGCTTGAAAAGCACATCATTTGAAAAATCATTTGAAAAATGTCTGGGGCTTTTCTATTTGACAATCATTACTTACTTAATTTTTTGCTCCATCGATCAGTGCTACTATGCCGACAGAAGCCACCACTAAGCCAATCGGATGATGCATAGCAAATCTATCGACAGCCAGAAAACATCCAATCAAATTGATCGTTAATATTGACAGTTGCATTGAACAACACAACTCGTGAAGAGGGACAAAAGCTGAGGGCTTATATGCTTCATACTAAGGCCTTTACTAAGAAACTTTTTAGGCAATTGTCTTTGAATCTATGCACCGCTTGAAGTCACTAATAAGTGCTTATCTAATATTTCCAAAATTTAGTTCAGTATCTATAAATATTATTTAGAAAATATGTAGCTTTGCAAACGTTTCGAAAATTATATCGCTAAAGCCCCAACATCATGATGCTACTACTACATACTAACACTACAAAATTAAGAAAGCATTTGTGTTTACAAATCCTACTTGCCAACCGGGTATATGGAGACCCTTAGACAACCCGCGATGTAAGACAACATGAACCTTTAAGAGTTACTACTTAGAATACGATGTTTGAATCTAACGCTGAACATACAGGAGTGTCATGAACTTGTTCATGAAGTTACAAGTTTCAGTCAAGCAATCATAACAAGCTAGTTTAGAAACAACTCAGTGTTGTTTTATCTTGTTTGTACCAGTGTACCAGTGATAGACCGAACATGCACACCCCAATGATCGATTCTAGGACTACGCCTACGTTCTGTGTTCCAGGGGGTCAATTCTCAAAAATTCTAGCATACGTTGATCTGTCAAAATCTCCAATTTCATGTGAAAGACTGAAATTTGCAGATCTCAAAATCCGCATACGGGAATTTTTCTTCGATTGTTACACGTCTGCATACAGAATTGTGAGTTGACACTTGGAATAACGATTTGTTTTTTTAATTTCTGTGGGAAAGAATTTATTGTCAAGAAGCAAAAACAATTAAAATGGAAGGAAAACAAAAGAAGAATACCGGCCATGTGACCAACGACTAAAAAGAGGCACTAATTGAATTCATGGAAATAAATATTACTTTTGTCGTGTAGCATTTAACTCTTGTAAATTTCTATGAAAATAAACATATTCGTCGAGAAATCTACTAAACCGGACGGCATCTAAAGTTACTGACGATTGGGCTCATAGCAATGTTGCGATTGTCTCTAATCCAGTTTTGATAACTTACAATTGCAATAAGTTTTAATATAATATTTACCTCTTCTTCAGCAGTTAAAGCGTTTGATTTAAATTGGTCAATCATATGAGGAGCCAAGAAATCGATGAGTTCCTGTGCCAAGCTTGTTTAACCGAAATAATTTGATAAATTTTGTGTCGGAAAGTTGAAAGTAGTTTTGAGGTTCTCAGATATATCGGTCTATCGGAAGTTGCTCCAATTGCTCCATTGCCAACTGAACAAATGCCCCCATTTCGCCCAATGTAGCCATCGCAAATCAAAACCCACATGGCCACATCCACAATATTTCTTAGTCAATTTGAATTGCATTTTTTATTTCATGACATTCTTTGCACAAACAGTAGGAACATTTTGACGTAAATTTCTACCTCATGGGAGAGGTGAATAAAATGTTCGCAGTGGTGAAAAAAAAAACGTTGCATAACTTTGAGAATACCAATTTTTTTTGTATGCTAAAATTTCATGCGGATTTGCTCGTATACGAGTTACATTATGCGGAATTTGAGAATAAACCACCAGAGCACTACTTCCTTCAATGACCTTTTCGGCGGGATTCTGACGTTTCTGCTGCTCTTTTCAGCTATTCTATTTTCCGCAGTTCGCTTTTGATAGTTGCTGCAGAGAGTTGCATACTGCCATCCATTTGTCCTCTAAATGCAACCCTTGTTCGGTCTATAAAAACGGTGTTGGGCAGATTTATTCGAAGATATCAGTGGTCGGTAACAACATGAAGGCCAACAAACAGACTACTCGAGATAGTAGGATCGCCGTAGCATATCAAGGTTTACCAATGTCAGAAAATGTGGGAGGACGTGCCACTTGGATTAGTAACGCCAGAATACTACAGTACTCCACGTGCGTTTTAAGGTTGTCAATTGTCACTTCTGATGGCTTCTTTCGGACTACATATTTTATGTCCAACCCAAATACATCTTTACATATTCCACTATATGTTGACTGCTTCTTAGAAAAACCTTCGTTTTGTGGTCAGCTAGTTCTAGGCAGCCGAACACTAATCAGTATGATTGCTTTGCAGCTGTACCTAAAACAATGTCATGAAGCGAACTTACTTAAGCAACAGTCTCAGAAATCCGTCAGACATACGGCCCTAGCCAGGTATCCGTCGAAACGGGAAATTATCCGAATTACGAATACGAATTTTCTTCCGATATGCTCCGACAGGAATTGGAATTGGTTGCGGAATTTGTCTACGATTTGAAGTGAAGTGTTGATAAATTAAAGCAATAAAGAAAAAACATTTTAGCAAAGTATTTGGTTATATTTCTTGCTTAAATTTGTGTTTTCAGACAAAAGCAAACAAAAAAACAAGCACCCCGATTTAGCACGAAAAAACATCATGTCAAATCAATGCGTCGTCGCATTTTAATTATTCTTTCTTTATTTGAGCATCAGCCGGAGTATGTGTTGCGGAGAATTCTCCGTTCCGACGGATACCTACTTCGCTAGGGCCGATACGACTACAAGCGACTGTCAAATCGACAAATATCAATCGCAATCGACAATCAAAGTTGTCTATCGATCGACAGTTGTCTATCAACGATCAACTATCGACACTCACAATAGGGGCCTAAAACTCGAATCATAGTGCATTGTACTTTAGTACTAGAGTGTAAGCCGTCATACCACTAAAAATGAGTAATTCAGAAGGCAATCTGTTGCGTATAGATGTTGTCTGCATCTCATCTGACGTATTTCCTGGTCAAATTATACCTTGATTAAAGCATATTAAGGGCCGTTTGCCGACACGACTCATAATGATTAAAGTTCTACTTAATTTCTTATGGGCTACTTTTTGTATGGACATCAATTCTTCGCCCGGAGAATCATGAACTCTACTCGAGAGGGATACGTCGGTAAGAGAAAACTTTGCCTCACGTGGCTCTCCCAGTTGTATGAAAAACATAATGTCGAAACATACAAGTGAGTATAGTCGGTCTGATTAAAATGAGGAGTATCAGCTAAACTTAGATCACATGCTCAGGCACTGTGTTGTAGCTGGCGCTAAACCCGGCTCGCCCTCCTAAATTATTCACCCCTATCGTGGAATCCGCCGATTCCGTGGAAAATCACTTTGCGATTTTGACGATACTAAAATATTCTTTTCCGTGAATAATTCCCCCCGGCGGATTCCACGATAGGGGTGATTGCTAAACCTTCTCTTCGTCATCAATAAATGGTATATTTTCGAGCCGTGGGTTTCGATCTATTAATCTACATTTTGCGTTACTCGGAACAAAGGTTGGTGTCTTTTTTCCTAAACTGGTTTAATGTATTACTTAACGATTTGCCGTGGTCCTTGCTATAGGTAAAAAGTCAAATTTCGAAAGACCGATGTTTTCTCTGTAACTAAACAGTAATAAAAGGTTTTTGTAGTAGAGCGAAGTTAATCTAAAAAACTTAAAGACGTTGGCGACATTGGCTGCAAAGTCGTACATGCTATCACAGACCCAACTGCAATAGCTTGTTATATACTGCCCGTATACTTTGTATTTTTCCACTAACCCTCACGTCAATGCATCAGAAAATCAATCAAGGCAAATTGTCACCTCTGCGGGCAGTTGTTTCCGTCGCTACTGTCGTACAAATAAGGGCACCTTTCATCCCAGAGACTGTACAATAGTCTTCATCTATAAATTCCACCTCTCCAGACTCACACTTATTCACATTCACATTCTTTGCGCATTTATTAGACATGATTGCTAACCAGAAAGCAATACTACAAATGCCAACCGAACTGAATCATCACCTCCTTGGTTGCAACACACTTGTTTGTGTCACATTAGCGAACAGCCAACAACAACAACTCGTCTCCCAATTCCCTTTCTAGATCTGATTTCCTTCCTCCCGCTCGCCTTTGAAGTAGGTACCTGTCTAACAGACTTGCGGTAAATATGGTCCACATTCAGGGTCTTTCTCTCTCCATCCGCGGTAACTTCACCCTCTAGGGGCTCGAAGTGAAATCAATCGGAAAACCACAATGAACGAAGCGAACACAATAAATAAATAATTCTATTGCTGGATTTGTCTGACTAAATAGTAAATATAGCATTGGACACGACAAGCAAAATAGAAAATACGAAGACGAGGATTGTTTGTTGCTGTTGTTGTTGTTTTTGTTACTTTATTCATCACAATATGTCTCTGTCTATCTCTATCTCCAAACAGAACTTGCAAGAGAAGAGCAACATGGAAATGCAAAAGCTTAGATATGAAAACGAATCTTTACGTAATCGATTGCGGGACGTTGTGAACTCACCCCTGTCCGATGCGGAGAAGCACCAGATAATTCAAGATTCCCAGCGGTTGCACAGTTCCGCACCAGCATCGATAGCGTTGCCCAACGTAAGTTCTTGTCGTTCGCTCAGAGATGTTGACACAACAATTGATTTGGTGTTTTGCAGGTCAATGAAAATGATGGAACGCCGTGCGTTACACCAGATTGGGATAAGAATTCATCGTCCAGTGAGATATCAGTAGCCTGTTTGCAGGATAAAATTATTCAGGTTTGTTTTTGTGTGTTGATGTTTCTTGCTGTTTGTCATTTGTTGAAATTGTGTGTTCTTTGCGACAGATGGAGGAGACGCACTACTCCACGAATGAGGAGCTGCAGGCCACAATCCAGGAGTTGGCGGACCTTCAGACACAACTGACCGAACTGCAGTCAGACAATGAGCGGTTGGCTGATGAGAAGGATGTGCTTTTTCAATCGCTCTGCCGTCAGACGGAGAAACTCAAAGAATCCCGAACTCAAATCACCACCTTGCAGGAGTTGCTGTTGCGCGAATCCAATCAAGTCGAAGTAGGCACCAGCGAACGGGAGAAAAAACTCTTGGATTTGATTAAAAACTCGCAAGAGGAACGGGAGACCATTTTGATCAAGCAAGAGGAATTGAATTCGGAACTGAATGAATTGCGTCAGTCGGTGGAGACAGCAAACAGCGATAATAGTCGATTCAGGGAGCGAATTTGCCTGCTGGACTCTACGGTCGACGCAGCTAATGCGGAACGAAAGCAGATCGAAAGTGAACTACAACAAGCCAAAGAGGAATCATCACAGAAGAGCATCGAGATTAGCCGACTGACAACACTGTTGGAGAATGCACGAGCCAAGATCGAGGAACTCGAGCAAGACTTGGCGCGTGGCGAGAAGACTGATTTGACTGATCTACTCGATGCGGCCCGCAAGGAGAAGGATCAGCTGGAAGCGAGGGTGGCGTCGTTGCAGGAGCAACTGTCTCATAGTCAGAATGATGTGCGAAAACTTAAGGATCAGCTGTCGGCGCTGACCAAAGAGTATTGGGTTGCAAAGAACAACGCCAAGTGTGCGTTATTTGATCTGGAGTACAAACACAAGACTTTGCAGCAAGAAAAGGACAAGTTGAGTGCGGACTATCAGCAGCTGCAGGACAGCACAGCCGAGTTGCAAGTTCAGTGCAAATGTCATCTCGAGGACAAAGCACAGTTGCAGAATTTACTCAGTGAAACACAGCAGCACTTGGGTGACGCCGAAAGGAAGTTGGGCGACAAGGAGGAACAGTTGCAGAAGGAGATTAAGATGAGAAAACAAGAGGTGAGTTGGGTGAACTCGTCGTTGTCCTAATTTTGGTTGATTTGCTCTTCCATTTCAGGCTGAAGAATGGCAGCAATTCCAATCGGATTTGTTGATGACTGTCCGTGTGGCGAATGATTTTAAGACTGAAGCGTTATGTGCGCGCGAGCAACTGGTGTTGGATAACAAGACGCAACGCGAGAAGATTCGCATGTTGGAGCAGCAGGTTGATAAACTTACCAAACGTTAGTAAAACTGCAGTTCATAGGAAGTTCTGGTGTGCATTGAAATTTGTTCTTTGTTGCAGAAATTTCATCCACAGACACGACACAACAGTCCCTTTTGACGACCGTGCAGCAGGAGATGGCATCGCGACGCAGTAAAATCGCGCTGTCGAAACAGGACTCGCGGTTATCGGTGAAGACACTGATCGAGACTATCGAGAATAACAAACAAGTGAGTTTAGCTGTGTTTTTTACTATGTTTTTACTGCTCTAACGTTTATCTCTCTTTGCAGACCAAATCCGAAGAATCAGAGTCGCGCTACAGCTCCACATCGAGTCTAAACAGTGCGAACTCCGATCTCACCCACGTGACGAACCCTAACATTCCAACCGACTGGTCGGAGAACGTAAGGCGTGGTTGTAAACCTTTTAGAATTAAATTTTAAGAGATAACTTTTTTAATTCCAGATCCGAATTCCCATACCGCCTGGTTTGAATACGACCAGCACAACTCCTACGCCAACTACAACAAACACCACGACGACGACAACGACGAACATCAGTACCAAAGGACCATTACGGGAACAACAGCAGCCAACCATTGTGCCCAGTAGTATGCATTTCAATAGTATTAACAATGTCTCAAAGTCATCGTTGTTGGGCAGCGGCAATGGTGGCGGCAGTGGTGGCGTTGGTAACGGTGGTGGTAGTGTTGGCGAAAAGAAAGACCAATTGATAATCTCGCGGACAGAGAGCAGCAGTCGGTTTCTAACGGCTGGCGAACGTAAGGATCCGCTGAATATGCTCGTCAAGAATGGCGGCTCGAAGAGGAATGCCCTGCTGAAGTGGTGTCAAAACAAGACAGTTGGCTATAGAAATATTGATATAACGAACTTTAGCTCGTCATGGAATGATGGGTTGGCGTTTTGTGCGATTTTGCATTCCTACTTGCCCGATAAAATTCCCTACGATACGTTGAGTCAGGCGAACAAAAGGCGCAACTTTTCGTTGGCCTTTGCAGCGGCGGAATCGGTGGGAATTCCAACAACTTTGGTAAGTCATTCTGTCATTTGGATGAGCTTTTATTAGAACTATTGGGTAGAAAGTGCCTTATTAGGGTATTTAACAAAAACGCCAGATGTAGATAAGACTATTGACAGTTCGCATCAGAACTAGCATTCACATACACTGAAGAAGTATTAAATCAGTGAAAGGGGCGTAACGAACACTTTTCCTCATATCTGCCGCATATGCCTGATGGCCACGCGATTAAGTAGCGAAGACGAGAGCGACCGAAAAACGGCTGCAATCGGAAGGCTCTGAATGAGATGACAAATAAATCGGAAGTTTTTGGGTTTCAGCAGGAAGTGGCATTTATTCGGCAAAGCCTGAATAATGGCTTTTTCATCATCAGGGGCTGGCCTTTACCTCAAGATCAGTCGTACTCTCAGCGACTAAAATTCTCGAGGATTGAGGGAAATCCGTTCGGCAAAAGTTCTGGCATTTTGTTGCGGTTGTAGCCGTTCAACGCCTAATCTCATTACTTCGGCGAATCGGAGAATTTTTCTTCATGGTAATCGTTCCGATAAGCATTAACATTTCTACGACAAAACGTAACGCACACCGGCAGTCTACGTTTCATTGCGATAGGTTGCGTTTTTTGCACCTGGTTTTGACAGCCACATGTCAATTTCTCTTCGATGGTCTCCGTCATCTGTTCATAGCGGAAAGATTTTAGTGAACAAAATGCGTTGATGCACGTTTGGAAAACGGATACTATGAACGTAAATTCAGTATCCGACTCGATTTGCGTTGCGGAGAAAATTACTCTCCGAACGAATACCATGATAGGGCCGTATAGTATATTTCTCATTTGTTCGTATGAAATCGGAGAAATTTCCGTTCCGACGGATACCTCGTTAGGGCCGACTAAAGGAGTGCCTTATATCGATCGTAACATGATCAAATTGGCTGACAGTTTTCTAATCCGGTGATAGCCATGTGTTTCTAACATCATACTTAGGATATTGCTTATATGTTTTGTCGTAGAAACAGTTTGGTCTCATGACAAATCCACAGCGCTGTCCCTGCTCTGTATATCCAATCACCGTAGTATATATCGCAGTTGTCCATCAGCTTTTTATCCGGGCCATACCGGGCACTTATGCCTTCCACGTGTTGATCCGAATGTCGTCGTTTTCCATTTGCAGGGTCGTCAACAGTAAATTCATCTATCATTCTATCTTGAAAACTGACGATATCGTTGGTTGTTTAATCCATTGAGTTCATCCTTCTTCTCAGAACATGTTTCACTCATGTTCTGAGACACATTCGTCCAATCAATTTCGACGAAGCATTAAGTGTTGCTATTTTTAAATTTATTCGAATTTATAAATTTAGCAAGACGAGTCTAGATAGACGGCGATTGCACTACTCTAAAATCCCCCCAACGCTGATTCCACTTTTAACTAACGCTTTCCGTTTTCTCTTCCATTTCAGAACATCAACGACATGTGTCAAATAGAGCGGCCCGACTGGACGCAAGTGATGACCTATGTTACAGCAATCTACAAGCATTTCGAGACCTAAACAGCATACAATGCAACTAATATGCAGCTGCAACTAAAACAACAAATTATCTGATTACATTTATTATTATTTTAATTTTATTATCATTAATATTTTGTATATATATTATGACTGTGTCTTATTTATTCGCTAAGGAAACAAATTTATATAATATATACACACGCATATTACAACAGAGATACTACAGTGAGAGCGTTTTAAGTGCGCGTATCATCGCATTACACACAGAGGAACAATTACACACACGATACATTTATTACACAATTTTTACTAAGCCACTAATCGTAACGTAACCGCTGGTAAACAGCAAGCATACATTTTTCTTAACAAAAAAAAAGAGGAACATGAATTAAATATTTTTTTAAGCTTCGTAATGTGATTACATAAACAGAACAAAAATTAACAATTCGATGAGAGGAGGCGAAATTAGTGATATATATTGATGCGATTTAAATTAATTCTTTTCTATGAATGCATGATGGGGAGGGTAGGAATGGGGAGATAAATAAAAATAAACAAGTAAAAAAAAGTTGAGCTTTTGTGTTTTTATTTGCCACTTCTCATGGCGTCGAGTTCGTTTTGAATTCCCTCAAATTGGTTGTAGAGATTTAGCAGTTCGTCGTGATTC
Organism: Cheilosia scutellata; assembly: GCA_955612985.1. Classification (NCBI taxonomy): domain Eukaryota; kingdom Metazoa; phylum Arthropoda; class Insecta; order Diptera; family Syrphidae; genus Cheilosia; species Cheilosia scutellata. The sequence goes on from OY015311.1 coordinate 68,547,576, forward strand.
ATCTCCCAATTGATGTCCTCGCCAGCGACGGTTTTTAGTTGGAGTACAGCGATAGCTGTTTTTTCTTTTTGCTGGCAATGCGAGGAGATTTGCACGTTCAGTTTCCAAGCGACATCTTCGATTTCATTGGACTCGTACTTGCCCTCTTGCAAGTTGTCCAGGATTGGTTTGGTGTTTTTAATCCACAGCTTAATGATGGCGTCTACTTTGTCCTCATTTAGTTTGAGTTTATCGCGCAGTTCCATTTGGAGTTTTGTTGGTTTGATGATGAACGTAGAAGTTCGCTTGAGGATGTACGAGAAGGTTTTGATGAGTAGAAGAAAATCAGCACGAGGTACGCCAACGAGTTTTTCCAACTCTTCGAGGGCGTTTTCGGGCTCATCATGGTCTTCACTAGGGCTCATGTTGCGATGAACATAGTCAAGAACAGTGCAAAAGACATCATAGTTAAGAGAGTTGATGATTTTGATGCCCTCGCGAGCTCTATAAGAGATAGATATGGGTATTTTTATTACATTATGGAAGCAAACTTACCGCTCTGTAATTTTAATCCAATTAATACTCATTTTTTTGGAATGTATTCGACGATTACAAAATTATGCGACAAGGGAATTGCTCCAAACAAACGAGATACGAGAGTGACAGGTGACTGTAATTGGTACCCTAGAATGTTGTTTTTATTTTTCGTTTCTGAAGTATGTATTTCTGCGCATGTAATTCGAGTCTGTTTGTTTTTATTTATCGCCTTTGAAATATTTGCTGCTAAACAAAAATAAAAAACACCACCAACATTAAATGGTTTTTCTCGCTCACTACTTCAACAGTCAACAACTTTTTCTGTTTTTCCTACTTTGCTGGCAATAAATTATGCTGTCACAACAATCAGTAATGAGAGCGTTGCCAGTCTCAGTCTACTTTACTTTACTTGACTGAGATAGATTGCCAATAAAACAGGCCAGTGTCAGAAAACTATCCGAGGATAATTTTATTTTTTAAGTTATCTACGACGAAAAGCAGCCGCCCACTTCGACTTTACTAAACAATTTATGTTTGTCTCAACGTCCTGTAAATCACCTTATAAACCGATATTTCTTTCGAGCTTCACAACGCAAAATCAAAACATTCATGCAGCTGTCAGAATGTATGTATGTAGACTGCTGTTGGTAGTGCTCTTTCGTACGTATTATTGCTTGTGTTCCCACATTCATAAAAAGTAATAAAACGTGTGAAAAACATTTAAGATCATTACAGGAAAATATAAAGCATTCTTGAGCAACATTTGCATAACCACGGCAATGCACGCCTTCCCATAAACGACTTGACTCTTACAGATAATTATCCTTGACTGTAGGAAACGGATCTCTCTCTCTAAAGTCATGCAAAATTGCGTGGCGTGGTAATGTAACCGCAGCATAAGTATTATAAGCTTTGTATCGAAAGCGGAATGGTGCGGAAAAGAATATTCATGCCCATTCAATAATTAAGGCCCCGACCCATAGAATCCGTCGCCCTTTATTTCCTACTGGGTACAATTGGTGATAACTTAATAGTACGAGAAAAACTATTTGGCAACTCAGTTATATGTCATCCCATAATTCACAATAACTGTGAAAAGGCAGTTGGAGGGCGTTCCATTGTGAACGCACCCAATCTATCATAACAAACATTAAAAACAAGTTGATTTTGCGGGCCTTCCTTTATTCATCGCATTAGTTTAACCAAATTAAATGCTGAAATGGATTCAAAACTAGATGAAGCTATATCAGAGCTGAATGAATATATTGCTTTATGTAGAAAACGTCTCGAAACTAAATTATCCGCTCTAAACTGGAAGGAAGGTGAAACACTTCGGGTGAGTACAGACAGATCTGGAGAGTTGATTTTGCCTTATTTTAATAAATTTTCCATAAATAAAATTGACCTATCGTATCGACAGAAAATACATATTTCCATATTCCAATAACAATTTCAGGATATCAGGACAGACAATTTGAAACAAGAATACACCGAAGATGAAAATGACCCACCACTGCCCCTGAGTTTCGAATGCAAGAATTCTGTAGTTATTGGTGAGAATTATACAACTTTATTTGCTTAAACTATGATTTATAATTTAATAAGTACATAAAATCATTCCAATTCGTATACGACTGGTGTCGTGTCAATTCAAAATCATCTAAACGCCTTTTTGGTGACGTAGGAATTGTAGAATGTATTGCAGTATCAAGTCTATGCAGAACACAATAGAAATGAGTAGAATAAGTGATACACGCCTTAAGCACAACAACAAGATATCATGTCCGGTCCTCATGTGATATTCTAAAGTCGTTTGGCGTCTATTGTGCATTTGTCGTTTTCAGAAGCATTTGCCCTGCGGTCTCGTTGCGAAAGAGCACTATCGTTTGGGCGATAGTTTTGCTTCATGTAACCTTTGAAATGACTGTCGTCTCGACGATTAATTTTTTGCTTCACGCAACAGAGAGTCTGTCAAATACCATCATCGAAACGACTGAACTAGTGCTACAGCCATCTGAGTTGCGTCTACAATAACAAACGTTACTAATTTAGTATGCACCTTAGGGCCTGGACCCAGCTTTCTCTCAAACATTCATTTGTGTGAACTACTCACATTTTTTATCTTATTTCAGGTGTGGATCAACTGAAATCAATCACCAAGAACGATACTGCGTTGATTCCCAAAAAGTTCTCGGACATCCAATCGAACTATACCAGGGAACAGAAGCGTGATATCTACGACTATGTGATCTATAATACTAGAAAAGTTTCAGAACCAGAGCTGAAAATCTCGTAAGTTTAATTCTAGAGTGGAATTCTGTAAGATGATTTGCGATAGTTAATAGTCACAATCACATAATTTAGGGCCATAATCGCTACGATTGTCTCTTAGTTTTTGACAAGTTTCTAACTATTTTCCGACGAACGAAGAGACTGTCGCATTTGACTATCACAAAAGTGATTATCAACTACATATCACCTTAGGGAATTCCATCTCTCTAAAGCTTGTTTCCTATTTTTAATGCAAAATCCTTACAGCGTTTTGAATGACAACCAAACTGCCACCAATATGACAATTGCCCAAATCGGTGCCAAAGCCAAGAAAAACGCTAAGACCCAGAGAAGAAAGTATCGAACAAGTAAGCCGACTCATATTGAGGAGGTTCGTGACGTCCTCAATCTACAGATGGAGGCTCTTAATGAGATCTGGAAACCAAAGACAGTAGAGTCGAACACAAATACATCTCGAAAGCTTCCATTGGATATGAGGAGTGATTTTATATCTCCAAGCAATAGAAATATGAAAAACAGAAATAAAAGATGTGAAGAGCGATCTCCTCTGCGAAGGCCTAGAGCTCTGAGTTGTGAAAGGTTCAACAGTCGAGATAAAAATAGAAAAGGTAGTCAAGGGATACATTATTTGACAGCAAAGCGAAGTAAAAGTAGAGACAGAACTCCACTTGAGTTGGATAGGGATGAATTTCGTAACCGCGAAAGCAGTTATCGACAAAGAAGCCAAGAAAGCTTAGACTGTGGTTCGCCTAGAATTCACAGTATGCATAGGATAAGTCGCAGTAGAGGTACGGAGTTGTATAGAGGACGTTTTCATGGAAGGAGCCAAAGCAACGAGCGTGCAAACAGCAGAACCCCATTGAGGGGCAAAATAAATCCAAGCAAAGAGTCGGATAGAGGTGATAGAAGAAGATCGCAAAGTAGAGGCCAGAGTAGTGAAAGTAACATTTGCCGGAGTGCGGACAGAACATATCGAGCGAGGGGAAAAAAACATAAAAGTCTGGAAAGGAGATATCGGAATAGTGGTAGCAGGAGAAGCAGAAGCTGCACTCATAGTAGGAGCAGTAGTAGTAGTAGTACAAGTAGAAACAGCAGTATAAGTAAAAGAAAAAGTAGAAAGTGGGAACATAAATCTAGAGGCAAACGTAGCCAAGTCAAAAGCAAACATCACCCCCGCAAGACAAGAAAGCACAGAAGTCGCAGTAAAGACAACAAAAAACGGGAAAGCGATAGAAGACGAAACAAGAGTGCGAAACGCTCAAGAAGTCGCACTAAGCCACGAACTAAGGACCTTAGTTTTATAAACTGGTCGAGAAGTCCAAGTAGCTTAAAGAAAAACACAAATCGCGCAGCAGTAGGAAATATACAACAAAGCACCAGCAGTACACAATGGTCCAAAAAATGCAGAAGTCGCAGCACGTCTCCAAAACCGCGACAGGGTCAGGCGAGTGCAAAGAAAATTAAAAAAACTCAGGAAGTCGCAGTAAATCTCGAACTCAAGATGAAAAATAGCAACAAAGCCTGAACACCAGCAGTAAAAAGGTTACAAGGCGCTCAAGGAGCTTAAGTAGTGACAGCGATACCAGACCTAGCCAAAGGACGAATCGAGAGAAGTGAAAAATGTTTGAAAAGAAGCGCATCTTTTAAACACAAAACAGGCAAGACAGTTATGCTGTAAAAGCAGGCCCCAAAGATATTCGGCAAATGCTCAAGCACTTACAGGAATTCTCGAATACAACTACTACGCCAGTACAGAGTACAGACTAAGGCAGAGTCTGGTCCAATGTAAGTCACCATGTCGTCCTCTAAATCAAGGCAGAACAAACAAATAGATTTATCGTTTTAATCGTTGAAGCAGATTTTGTGCTTGCATGCTAAATTGTTTTTATTTTATTTTTTTATCTTTTGATTTATTATTTGAACAATAATCTAAGTATTAAGCTAAGAAAAAGAGGAGAACTGGGCCAAAGAATTGAGAATACTTCATGTCAGTCGACAGAGAGCGTTCACCTATTAAAAACTAAACGATTCACCGCATCCGCATGTACCCTTGATGTTCGGATTGTTAAAGACAAACTCACTGGACAGTTTGTTCTCTACGTAATCCATTTCAGTTCCTGCAAAAGAAAAGAAAAGAAAAATATGTAATAAATTTGTGTATGCACATAGGATTGTGTTAGTTTCGCTGGAATTGGAATAATTTATGGAAATTCTCTTTTAGGATAAGTCACAAGAAATTCACTGCGAGTATGAAGCTGATTGTGATGTGTTTCAAAGAAGCGGTTTGAGGTGGAATATATTCAAGAAATTAATAGAAGGGTGAGTTGCACACTTATTGAGATTTTGTTTAAAATGAAGGAAGTGAGAATTACTGCGATATAGGCTAACTGGGGGATACAATTTACTCAGCAGCGAAGATTGCATCACTAATGATAGTTTCTAGCTCCAACTAAACTTGGTAGTTGTTAAAAACCGCGTGTGAGTTTCTGAAGTCATCTTTGTCCCTGCCAAAATCACTAATTCTATTTAAGAGTGTAGGCTTTGTTAGATAAAGTTGGGTAGGCCGCGTCGAAGATGTGCGGTTCCCTCAGAAAATCCCCTATACCCAGGTCTCAATACGGCTTTTTTTAAGAGAAAGCCCACATAAACAGCATAAAAGCAGTACCAGTTAGCCGCGTTCTTGGATATAGACGTTGTCGTACCCACTGCAGTTTTTGCTACAAGAATTCTTCAGTCAATATTAAGAAACAAATTCGTAGACAGAGGGATGGAATAACTTTGCCTTGGCTATTGACTCATGGTAATTTATTTGCAAGAATTGAATCAAGATAGTGGTCATTTTATGATCTGGGATCTGCCTCACAGTAATTAGCGAATTTGCAAAATAGGGTTTAAGAAGCGTTTGGGACACAAGATAAGATCTTCGCGTTAACCCCAAGAAACTGTACTGATGAAAATTACCATTCCTTCGCGGTTCAACAATCAGTGGCAAGAATATTCGTGAAGCAGTGTAATGGAAAAATTGCTCAGGCCAGCAATTGGTTTAACATATAGCTCTTCCATTGTTTTACGGGCATACAGCCCACTTTCGCTACATTCTACTATTCAAGTGAATGGATTCGTTCCATAAAATTCAGATCCGCTTAAAAAATGTGAAAGACAATCAAATGTGTGAATTGAATGTGTTTCATGCGAATAGCAGAATTAGGCTGTATCTTCTATTTCTTGGAGATACATATTGCTTGCACTATCAGACTCTATTCTCAAATGATGAGGGTGATTTTTAAAGCAATTTAAATCTAAATCTTTTGATTTTTAAACCAAAGCGTTGTGCTTCGTGAATACTCTTACTCCCATTTGCAAATCATTTCTAGACCCTCCAATTGTTTGCACTAACTTGGTTACATAACACATGTCCATTTTTACTCGTAAGGAATTTAACCACCATTCCAAAAAGGAATTATCAACTTTTGTTTACCCACTCAATCAAACTGACTCTCTTACCTAGTAACGACAACTGTGCCTTCTTGTCGATGTATACTTTTACACCATCCTGAACGACTTCTTCATCCAATTTGTCTGTAATTAAAATATATCTGTTAAGTGACGAAAGTGGTAGACTTTCGAAATCAGTTCTATCCAAATATACCTTTCTCTTTGGCATAATCCAACGTATAAGACAGTCCATTACAACCACGTTGCTTAACTCCAACTTTGAGACCAGTCTAGAAGAAGAACCATCGAATTTGTTACCAAATACCTTCATCTTATAACTAATTTCTATACTTACATATTCTGGTTGTTTTGAGAGTAGTTCCTTAATACGTTGTACGGCTGATGGTGTCTAAAAATAACAAAAAAAATAAAAATATACAATGCATATGGAAGAAGCGTAGATTCATAAGAATCGCATAACTTTGTCTTACCAATGTAAGAGCTGCTCGTGTTGGCAACAATTTTCGACCCTTTAGCGCGCGAACTGTAGCAGTGGCAACCACTTTTGTTGCCATTTTTAGACGAAATAATTTGTATTTATTGTATAATTTGGTTAATTTTGCTTTATACTGCGAGGTTTATTCTTTTGCAAACGATGATGTGAATTCTTACAACAAATCGATCAGCTGAGTTTGAGTCGAGTGACATTTGTTTGCGTTGCGTTCCATAAGTTTAAAAAGTCAAAAAAATGGACCAACAAATAGAACAATGGGCGTGTTCCAAGAATTGAACGAACTTTAACTTAACCCGTTTATGAATTTAAACGAAAAAAAAAAATTGTTTCTTTATTTTTAAGGGCGATTTACAACCGATACACAAGTATCTGTACAGCAGAAAGACGAAATATAGAAATATAGAAAACACAGTAGTCGGATAAAGACGGGAAAAATAATTCAACAATTGTGTTACTTTCGATTTCAAGTTTGCGAGCTATAGTTTGAACAGAAATATATCCCTTTTTTTTAAATAAAAAAGTTCATTTTTACAACTCGGTGAGGAAATGCTCTTAGGCGGCATAAGAAATACATAACTTTATTTTAACCTATTCTCACATTCAAGCAACTGTATTGCCAAAAATTTGTAGCTATAAGAAGGGATATTTTTCCACTATTTCTTTGTATCGCTAGCGATAATTATTGCCGCAATCAGCAATATTTTTCGTTCTACCGATATTGAGTTGCGTTGATGTGAGACCTCTATACCACACTTATGTCCTTGTGGACCCATTGTGATGATCTTTTAAATTGGGGTTAACCGTTGGTGTCAGGGATGGTTAGCCTCATGTCTCTTATTCTAGTGAACTAGAAACCTGTAAATACCAGAAAGTGAGACATCAGGTCTACATTTTTACTTGTAGGTCATTGAAGTAATGACTTCCAAGTGTTATGTTCCTCAAGGGACAGAGACTAGGGCTGTGACAGAGGAAGTGAGGTGTATCTTCATGGACCTCTTTGTCTCCGAAACCTCTAGATATATCGCCGTCTTTGAGATTTATGTCGTTTTCGGTTGGTCGCCCAGAACCGTCCGGAAGAACTCTCCGCGATTCTGGATTTGAATACAGAAGCAAATTTCTCTTCTTTTCAGTAGAAGGACTATCAGTTGAGTGCCAATCGAACGCTTTCAGAAGCGTTCGGATTGCTTCCGGACGGTTCTGGACGACCAACCAAAAACGGCATTAGTTTCGTTGTATGGTTTCCTAGAAAGTTATGACCCGCTAGAGCACCCGCTTCTGTGATACTTCACAGGTAGTTAGTATCCTTTCCACCTGTTGTTGGTTTTCATGCGAATCTTATTCTCCAATTGTTCTCTAAGATTGCAGAGTGGTGGCTTGATCGACTGTAGTGCTCTATCTTGAGCAGATGGATTTGGTATGGGAACATGGTGTAAATCCAATCATTATGCTAACCGAATTTTTATTTTGTAGTCAGTTTTGTTCGTATCGGTTATAAAGGGTGATTTTTTTGCTGTATTTATGGTCTGCTGAGCAACCAGAAGCATTGCAAGAACTACCAATGCATCCAGACAAATTTACCGTAGTTTGGTATCGTTTATGGGCAGGTGGCATTATTGGGCCGTATTTCGTTAAAGATGATGGAAACAACGGTACTGGTGCTCGCTTTCGTTCGATAATTTCGAACTTTTTTTTTTGGCCAAAATGGAAGAGCAGGTTTTGGTCGATAGGACGGCGCGACATGCCACACAGAACGCGAATCCATGGACATATTGCGAGGTGAATTTGGTGAGCGATACATCTCACGTTTTGGACTTGTGAATTGACCGCCTAGATCGTGCTATTTGACGCCGCCGGACTATTTTTTGTGGGCATATGTGAAATTTCTCGTCTATACGGATAACTATTGCCGCTTTGGAAGACAACATAACTCTTGTTATTGGTGAGATAGCAGTCGGTATGTATTCACTATTCAAAAAGTAAATGGCAAGAATTGATTTATCGACCCTAATCAAAATTTCACTCAATCACTCACGGCGCAAAATTTCGTTGTTTTTTTTTCAAATTTTGAAAACCAAACGCTTAAAAAATCACCCTTTATAAGAGCATTATTTTTTGTTTTTATTTTTGACATTGGGATCTGTAGAAAAAACTAACTATAGGTGTCAAAAATTATCACCAAGTTTAACAAATGAGAACGACAATGCCCGCGTTCCATTGACCGCTAGATGACGGTTCTGGACGACCAACCGAAAACGACATTAGTTTTACATTTTTGACATCTGTAGAGAGTGTCGTGCGAAAACGGTTGATTTTCGGGATTAGTATTAGGCTTCAATTATAGCTATCATTAAAATGTAACCGAAAAAATATTTGTTTGCTTTTTTGGAGCACTTAAACTTAATCGTTGAACTCAATCTTGATCTTAAAATGTTGCTTTTGAATTATAAAGTCAGTTCATCTAAATTTACTTTTTTTGTGCACTTAGACTTAATCGTTGATCATAATCTTGGTCTTAAAATGTTGCTTTTGAATTATAAAACTAATTCGTAAAAAAAAATTAAGCAATTGATCTTTAAATTTTCTAAAAAAGGAGTTTTTTTATTTTTCCGTACGAAAAACTTTTTCTGTTCAACTTCTCAACCAGTTTCACGTAGTATTCCACTGAATTCCTATGATATGCTATGGCTAAATGTGCCACTTTTGTTCTGTTTCGTGTTTTTACGGATGGATTTTTCTGATGGCTATAACTGAAGCCTAAATGTGTCAGTTTTGTTCTGTTTCGTATTTTTACGGATGCATTTTACTGATAGCTATAATACGGGTATTCATGCAACGTCGTAAGTTTACCATTTGCGTAAAATGGTAAGTTTACGACAAACGTTCCATGAACGCCCCAATTTGCTGTTTGTGGTAAATGGTGGTAAACCAATCAGCTGTTTCACATGAGAGGGAACGAACGAATTGATAAAATGCGAACAAACCACTTTTGATACAATTATAAAGAGAAAATTGCACATTTTACTATTCCAAGTGTAGGATAATTAGTTTTTCCATCAAATTGTATTAAGAAAACAAGTTTTAAAAGGGTTTAAATAACGAAATTTACAATACCAATCTTTTTGCCGCGAACGAAAACTCCCTTTGATTGGAATTGGAAATTTCGTTATTTAAACCCTTTTAAAACTTGTTTTTTTAATACAATTTGGTGGACTAACTAATTATCCTACACTTGGAATAGTAAAATGTGCAATTTCTATTTATAAATGCATCAAAAGTATTATAAATGCATGCAAAGCCATTTTTTTCTGATTTTCTTTATTTCAAGTGTGAAATGTCACAATAACCTCGTCGTAAGGTTACCATCTCGGTTTTGCCACAAAAATTCGCATAGTAAGTTTACCATCTCGTCGTAAATGATTTTCCATACAAATTTTGACAGTTCTTTTACCACGTCGTAAACTTACGACGTTTACGACGAGTTTACGACGTTGCATGAATACCCCTAATAATTGAAGCCTAATCTCGTATAAATGAAAAATTAAAATTTGGCGGTTCAATTCAATTCCATTCAATTTCAACTACAGTGCAAACGTAACGTAAGCAACTACCATACTGCTCGCACTGTCAGAATTCTTTGTCACTTTTGACAGTTGTCCGCAAAAAGATTTTTCCCATCTTTGTTGTTGCTTTATTTTCTCCCCCAAAAAACAGTAAAGTTGGTACAGCGTACACGTTTCTCTCACGCTTTTTATGTGGTGCAAAAAAGTTGTAGTGACCTGTGATTAATTTGTTTAAACAAATTGCCACCCCCGTGCGTCGTCGTCTTCATAATAGTAGAAATGTTTAGTAAAACTGTTAGTGAACATTAGCGCGAAGTTTATTTCACTAGAAAATCGGTGACGTTGGTGAACCATAAGCGTGAGAAGGACCACCTGAGCCCCCTCTGGCCTGGAAAATGGACAATGAGAACGAAGTATTGTGCGAGAAAATCATCAACGAAATTAATGCAGTTTTTCTCAAGGACTCTGACTTGTAAGTTCAATTGTTTAATCGTTCTTTTGTTGTTGCGTGTCGATTGTTTGCCATTTCATACCATCATCAGTCGACCCTCCTCAGCGGGCGGATAGGAAATTATTATGTAGTTAGGAAGTAGCCTAGTTTCTATTGGAGCATAAGCACAGACTTGCAATTTTTTTTTTGTTTCTCGCTGCACCGTGTTTTTGTTGGTTTTCCCTTTTGGTTTGGTCGGTCGGCGGCGGCAGTGGTTGGGTTGTGTGTGATTTTGTTGTGGTGGTGGACTCGCAGGGGTTTATTTTTATCTTTTATTTTGTTTGCTGTTTCACTTTCATGGCACCGCTGCAAATCCAACGCAATTTCTGCAAAAGCTGACGAATTAAGTTTGCATTCGCTTTTGCACGTCAGAGCGGCAGATATTCTGTAAGGTGGTTGTATGTGGGACGTGGGAGTACCCCTACACAAGTACGTAACTTGGTTGGGAGGGGGTGTAGGGTGCGAGGTTGTTTGTTTTGATGGATTAAACGAAAAGATTAGGAATTGAATGAAAATGAGGTAACTGAAGAATATATTTTTTCCATATTTATCACAAAGAAGTATTCTTTCGGGATAAACAATAGATATAGTTCAAGTGCAAGTCCTTCAGTAGCTTGCTTTCACAATCGGTCATGGAAGAGAGTGTCCCATGCACAGACGAATTGCCAACTCGCGACGAGCGTGGAATTTGTGGTATGACTGCGATTAATTGGTAAACCTCAAAAGAAAGAGTCTCATCAAAAGGCCTCATCTGGAAAACCCAGAAACCGACAATGGTGCATTATAAGCTATTCTAAGATTAATTGTTCGTTTCGCCAACAATATTGACCTACGGGTGCCTTTTCGACGCGTTCCATAATATTGGCCTTCTAATTTAGTTTGTTGTTGTTTGATGTTGAGCTCTGTCTTGACAAACAGACAATCAGAAAGTTTACTGCAAATTGAAATGTATGCTGGGTGCGATCAAACGCAAACCGTAGATGTGAAGATTGCATTACATTGAAAGGACTGTCTTATAGGTCAATCCTTACAATCATTTCTGTAGGAACTGCATTATCCATTATCTTTTTAGTCCCAAAGAAGAATGTTCCACCTCACAGTCTCTTTTCTTCACTATCTTGGCAAGCTTGCCATTTACAAGACCGTAACTTTATTAATATTATCGACTGGTTTAGGTTACCACAATTTGGTAATAGAACCGTGTGTTATATAAAGGTCCAGCTGCCACCCATTAGCAGAATTATGTACCTATTTGGGCTGTAAGTAAGTTCAGAAGTGTAATATTTTGGGGAATAGATGCACCAAAAAATGGCACCAATGCCTGTGCTCGCTTTGTAAATACCTAAACAAACATTACGATCCATTGAGAGTCTCTGTGAATTACTAAAACCATTACCGACATCAGATTCCGGGCTTCGTATTTTGTCGCTACACCGAATTTACGTTATTACGGGCTTCTCTGCTTTTAAAGTGCCAAAACTACTATTCCAGTGAAAATCAGTGAACAAATTTTTAAGTTAACTTCATCCATCCATCTATCCACTCATCAATGCATCATCAGAAAAGAAATCAAAATAAAGAACTAACATCCATCATGTCTATGCTTGCTTTTGCAGATCATCCTTCGAAATAATTCCAACAATTTTGAATCAGAACAAATCTCCGGTCATTCATGTGGACCATAATCTCGGTCTTGAGTCGTGGTGTGCAAAGCATGTCTACGATTATGCCCACAGGACAATCGTTTCGTTAAAACTCTCCAATCGATATCTCTACAATGATGCAATCATAAAATATGTTAACGTAGCGCTGCTAATCAATCCGGATGTGACGTCGTTTTGGCACATTCGCCGCCAGCTGATCCAGAAGAACAAGCTGAAAGTGCACAAAGAGTTCCAATACTCGGCCTTGATACTGACCAAGAAGCCCAAATCAAGTGAAGCATTTGCCTATCGCCGCTGGTTGTTCTCCTTCGAGAGTAAGTATGACACAAACAATATTCATTGCAGTCGTTTAATGGTAATTTTTAAATTTTAGGTATTGAATCAATTGACTGGTCGTTCGAAATTGGAATCTGTGATCGCTGCGCGGACAAGAGTTCGAGCAACTATCATGCGTGGTCGCATCGGCAATGGGTGTTGCAGAAGGCGCCGCAACTCTTCAAAACCGAGATAATGCTGACGGAGAAATTCATGCGGAAGCATATTAGCGACTACAGTTGTTATCACTATCGGCAGGTGGTGCTATATAGACTCTTCGAATTGGGTTACTACGACAGTGATGAGATGAGCCTGACGTACATCAAGGATCTCATCAACTTTTATCTGATAAACGGAGTGTATTCTGCCGAGGATGTAGTGGCCACGCTTCTGCCGGGCAGCGACTTGCAAGCGATTGGCGAAGAGAAACTGAAATCGTTCCTCTTTTGCTGCAATCTAGCCGCTTATGACATCAAGCTATGCGATGATCAGAAGAATATGTTTGGCCCACGAGAGTCGTTTGAGAATCACCGCCGTGCGGTGCTTAAATTTATTGTGGACCACTGCGTGAAGCTAAACAGTACTAGTGATTTCTACCAGCAACCGCTGTCGAAGGTCTGCAAGTATGACTACTCATCGAATGCGTTTCTGTCGGCGTTGAAAAAGTCCGAGGGGATGATGGGCGAACGCCACCGTCGATGGTGTAACCTGTTCCTCGGCTTTGATTATACCAATTGATTCTTCTACTTGTACTTCCCGCGAAGAAACATAACAGTGCACGTTACTTTCTAATATTACTCGTTCACGCCTGCAAAAATATTCTTCCAGTCTCTTGTTCTTATTAAGAGTTACGCCTCTACAAAGTATTTTTTTTTTGTTTTTTTTCTCTTTTTGTTTGTATTTCTGTTTGTTTATAAAACAACTTTCATTGCCAATTTTCAAAATGATATTCGTTAAGTAGAGAATTTATTGTAGTTATAATATTAAAGAATAAGAAGAAGATGAAAGCGAAACAACAAAATGAATTGTCGTTATTAAATAGCGGACATTACCTCGTATATTATTATATAATGTAAATTTATATTTAATAATGTTATTTAAACGAAACAAAGAAAACACGTAAAAGAGCAAAGCGATAAATAAAGTGAGTTATGTTATTAAATCAAGCGAAAGCAAGGTGTTTCTCAGTTTAGTGCTTGAGTGCGATTGTTTTCCAAAATGGGACAATCAAACAGTAGAAAGTTTGAGCCAAATTTAGAATATTAGACAGCTCGAGAAGAAATTGAAATTGATTTTGTGACAATGAACAGTTTGTCGCAAGACAAATATGGTAAAGCACGTATAACATTTTATGACATCACTTTGATTTGGAGCTTGTTTGCACTGTGTGTTTTAGGATCGTCAATAGATGATGCAATTATAATACAACTTGGTGCTTATATGCAGAGAAAAGAAAAGGAATTTAATATAGACGAACGAAAACGACCATCGCCAAAAAACAAATTGCTGCCCTGTGGGTACTTCCATGTTAAATGTTTCGAGGAACCAGACATACCACTAAAAAAATCCAATCGCACATGTGATAACTGCGAGTATATTACTCTTCCAAAACTGCTTTGGCGATTTGACAACATTTGAACTGACAAACTTTTCGGAAAAAAAAAATCTGATGTGGATTGTTTTTGACCGTGGCCAAGGGCTATTCCTGTTTTAAAGCAACCGAAGGGTTTTTTGACTGCTTTAACATCGTTGAAGAGTACTTCAACGCATAAAAAATCAAATAACATTTTTTAGACATGAGTACACTTAAAGTTTAGGTACTTGTGCAACTTCCAGTTCCAACTTATGTATGTACTTTCCATAAATAAAATAAAGTTAATGACAGTGTCGCACGAAACTTGTTCATTGGAAGTTTCATTGGGATGTCTTTTTTAGTTTTTTTCTTAAACTAATTTTAGGCTCAGAAGGTATCGCTAAATCTTTATTGATACACATATAGGAATAGTGCTAAATAAAGTACATGTTTGTATATTCATCATCAGACGCCCTCACATTCCTTTTCCATTTTTTTCGCTCTGTACCTTTACGTAACAAACATCACAACACAGCGCGATCAGATTTAGAGAGACATGGAGCTGGTCTTCGAGACACTACGTCTACGTTTATATCGAAATGTTCGCCATTGAGTTCCTAAAAGTAGGCATGGACACTTAAAATGATTATTAGTACCGTCCTTTGTCAACATTCTGCTTTCTCTATCAAGAGAATTCGTACCTCAACGGATTACATTACATACTCCTGAATGCTTTTCACAATCATTTTGAAGTACGGGTGTGACTAGGGACTCGAATTTAATATTCTACATAGAAGGCTCAAAAATTATCTCTTGAGTAAGTGAGGCGAGTGTAATTTCGGAGTCTCTTCTCAAAATCTTATAAGTTTCCCGATAATGCCACAATTAAACTACATTATACAGAAATATAACATGTCCATTGACAGCCAAGTTGCCATTAAGGCTATCGCCTCAGTTATTATAACCTCAACATTATTTTTATAATGCAGAAATAAGCTGGCCTCGCTTGATTAATTTAAAGCATGATTTGGGTTCCAGTGCTTAGCAATGTTAATGGAAATGAAGATACTGATGAGCTAGCCAGGCAAGGCGCAATCCTCGCCTGTTCACTTACGGAATCAGTTCACATTTCGCTATTAAAGGCCAATCTCAGACGGTGAGGAAATGAGATGTGTCATATCCAGAAGGATGTGTCCAAACTACAGCAAATAAAAAGCAACCCATCTTCTAAAAAAATGTCGGAATATGTGCGATCACATGCCGCTGCCCTATTAGGGACTATGCAGTCAGACTGGGGTATCCCACATATAATACACTTTACCGCAGTTGTAAGGCAAGTGAAAATGAAACTCATTTGCTATTTATACGCCTGTCCGACACAAGGAAGTCGCTTAAAAAAGTCTCGAAGAATAGTACATATTTTAGAAATAAAAACCTTCTTGAATACCACACGTTAAATCTAGGCTCTTCTTTTTAATAAAAGCAGGTCAAATAAGTTGTGGTAACAAAAAGGCATGCTACTTGGGTTTTTCAAAACCACCTCATCGCCTACCTGGTCACTACCTTACCCCTTACCTTACATCTTACAAGCAAAAGTGTTGCTTTTCTGCATGACCTCTCCGGTACTCTTTATCAAACCAAGGGGTGGGTGGTCTGGTAAAACCTATCACATCAGTTGCGGTATCATCTTCGGATTGATGCCATTTGGTCTATGTCATTTGATAAAGGCGGCATAGAGCTTTTCGATATTGGTTAGGCCGTTGAGGGTTACACAATCGACTAAAGTTCTGGCGGTATCGTTGCGATTGCAGCCGTTCAACGTAAAATGTAAGGGTATGTAAGTAGGTACGGACTCCTTACAATTGCTCATATCTCCAAGGCGGACTGATAAAATAAGGGTATTTTATTGAACGTTATTTTTGGGTAAATCTTCTTCTTTCTCTATGACAAATTGCAAGTTCTGGAAAAGAGCCGTTCTATATTTTTTCCACTTTATTTTAGTATTCGCTGAAATTTAGGCAACATTTTTGCGCCACTTGAATAGAACATGAATTCAGTTTGACCGTCGTCTTTGCCACGTGGACTCATATTTTTCGTTGATCGATTTTTTTCCGGGGATCGTACCTGGGATCCCTCGCACAGTAGTCCAGCACACTAACCACTGCGCTCTAATGCGCACACATTTCGACTATTAAATCTAAAAAAAAAAAAAAAAAAATGGGTGGAGAAAAAGCCTTAACCGAGACGGAAAAAGGACAAATCAAAGCTGAAAGGACGCTCGGCTATTTATTGCCAAATTAGCTAAGAAATTCGAGAGGAGTTGACACGTTATATCCCGACAGTAATGCAGAAAGGCGATTTATATTAGGAAAAGGGTCAACGTCTCACGATTCTTTGGCAGAAATCATCGAAAAATGTGGTATCAAGGCAAGTCTCACAACTATGCGTCGTCTTATTTCTATAACCTCTGCAAAGAGACTAATCATTTGGACCAGCAGCATAGCAGAGTTGAAGGTGTGATGGTGTGGGGGCCGTTGGGTTGACACGTCAGGTATATGGATCGGGACAACAATATTCGACTATATCTAAACTATCCCAAGCCGGCGTCAGGCGAAATTCGATATATTGAAGGTTTTTTTTGCAGTTAAAACTCCCACCTACTCCAAAATCCAACAGAAAACCCAAGCAGAGGGGTTGCAGGGGGGCAGCATGTCCCCCTATCCTTATTTCACTGTATTTCCACTTACTATTTTGGGCTTTACTGCTTGTCAAAAACACGAACCCTGAAAAGGAAATAACCCTAAAAATTACGAAACATTTTGCAACAACAAATTGTACGAGTTTTTTTAGGGCGTTATTTCCAAATTGATTTGGGCGTTATTGCCTAACGCCTCCCAAGCCATCGAATTCGCTTGGAGCTTGACTTCGCTAAATTATTTGTCCAATTTGTATGCATCCCTTCCAAACCGGATGTGTGAATTTTGGAGCAGAAAAGTGGCTCAAAACAAAATTAAATTATTTTTTTTTAAATCTAAATTACCTTAAATTTAACTAATGTTTGTGTTAAAAAGAAGCAGAAGTCTCTCTAAAATGTTTTTTTCGTTCAAGTGTTATATTCAAATGGCGCAAAATTAGGACTCCATATTTTGCCGGTTCTTAGTTAATATTTTTTTACTTGAAAGCTTTAGTTTTAAATCTTCCTTCTGGTCAAATCACAACAATTAAATTAACTTTACTTAAAAAAAAAATTAAGTCTCTTGGTTTGGGATCAGTGGGCGATAGAAAACCGACCTTAGGGGGTGTGCTCTTAACGTGGCGTGGAGTGTAACTCACAGCGTTTTCCGGAGTTATAAGGGTTCTCTGCAGTCCTCTTCTTATCACAGATAAATGGTTGGCGCAACAGGTCCATATAGGATGCTAGGAATAGCTTCTCACAATAGTTCCCTCGTGTGTATTATTATTTTTGGGATGGGTAGGAACCTCCAATTATGTTTATGCCGATTAAAAAGCTTTTCCAGGACAGCTGTACCTAGCCTCGGATGGGGGTTGAGCCTGAGACCTCTCGCTTAGTCGGCCAGCAGACTAACCACTGAGCAACTGCTGCTGAATGCATCGAATGCTGATATATTAAAATCAGTTGCCGGGAATTAATACGAGCTCGCGGGTAAATGCCTTCAACAAAAAGTCCTCCAATGACCACTGCATGTAAACAACTGAAAATCGTTAAAATCAAAATTTCGCGACTCTCTCACTCTAATGAGACCATCGCGTTCGGTATTCAGACGAGCTTTTAGAAGAAACATAAGTCCCAGGCGCCACCCTGTACATGGAATAATCAGCAATTCAATTCTGACTTCCACTCTTAGATTTGAAAGAGTTTTTTTTAGGACTTGATAGGGAACTCATAAAACATTGACGATACGGATACCTATGGGCGGGTGGTTAAGTTAGTGTTTTTTTCTCACACTAGCACTGTTCAGATACGGGTCCAAGTAACTAACATTCAAAAGGAGTATCTCCAATGGACCGATAGAGTTCAAAACACGATTTATATGGATGGTCCCATGATTAGTTCATTTTTCAAATGACCCAGACGGCACCATTACAGCAAACCTCGAAACTTCTTCACTGATGTGCTCATATATACAAACTCAAGTCACATGTCATACATACCACGCGCCGCGCGCCGGGTCAACAAAACAAACTCTATTTGGCAACTGCATCAGTCGCATACATCATGCGACTGCAGTTTCCCGAAATAGAAGAGGAAATCCCCCAACTGCACGCGCATGCAGTCCCATTAAAGTTCACATAACTCCCATTTTTTCATAAGACCAATATCGATCGATTCGTGTGACTTTTTGAAAGAGGCGCACTAAACTGCGACAATCTGGCACCGGATGGGTTCCATCTGCCTCTAAACTGAGGTTATCCGCACCACATCACCAGTCACCACCCAGTGTTGTTATTTTTTTGTTTTTATTTTATTTTTTTACATTTCTATCAATAGCTGGGTGAGAGGCAGAGCCAGTCCTCGCCGAGTTCTTGACATACAGCCACTTGTGCTTGTTTATATTTACATTCCTAAGCTGACATTCGACAGCAAAAGTCGGCTGTGGGAGTGAGAAAGATGGCCACAAAGTAAAACAAAACAGCACCAGCAGAGAGTCGTTCAAATGTTAAATAACAGAACGGTAAAATTGATTTTCTATTCTGATACTGAACCGGTGTTGCTCACACTGGCATTAGAAGTAGGAGGTCGCGTGAGTAGTCTGTTCTGTGTCTCTGGCTGATAGCAAGCAGTGTATTGTATAATTTGGTGACAGTAACTCGTAAATGGATTACCTGCAAGTGACTGATAGTCCTGAGGCCAGGACATCCCAAGTACTTCGATCCCAATCGGCTGATCTGCGTCGGAATCAAGGTCAATAGTGTATAGCTATAGTTGTGTGGCTGCTCTGTGTTGTGTGTGTTCTAATCTAATAGATGTTTCCACGCGCAGATGGCAGCGGCAGTGTGACATATCCTCGTCCGCGATGTAACACCGATCCGGGATGGAGGAGCAGTAATCTCCGCAACTCGACACATCAACCACAGTCTGGAGCGCTGACTGCACTGCTGCGGCAAACATTGAATGTTACATCAGCCTCCGTAGGGATTACCGCGAGGCGAAGGTGAGTTTGTGTAGGAGATTGGTAGATATCTCGTGTATGACACAAATTTTAATTTGCTAAATGTGCTATAGTGATATCACTCTGGCAGAGGGGATTCCTTCGGCACTCAAACCATACTGCTTTCTGAAAATTATAATGGGAATAAAGCGACTTTGCGTCATGGTTAAGGTTTCAAGGACACTACTGTTTCTTTTTTGTGTCTAATCAGCGCGCACCCATAATAATTTTGTTCGTTCGTCCTTGGGACTCCTTTGGATAGGAGAAGGTGCGGGAATATTCTGTTTTTTTTTATATTGGGTGGCTTCGGGTCTTGCTCATGGATATTTCAGTTCGAGGGAGATAATGCAAATAAAATAAGCAGAGATGTGAATGGTGGTCGGTTGAGGCGTGTCTTTGAAATGGCATGTCATTGGTTTTGCCTTGGTTCATTTTAGTTATTTCCGATGTGCCATAGTGAAATGGTTTCGTCTTAGTATCGACTGGTATAGTTGCATATTCGTTTTGAAAATATCTGGTGGTAAAATGTCTAAATGCTGCAGGATTTGGAAACCACCTTTAAATTATAAATAAATTGAATGTTTGACCTAAACGATATAAATTACTGCAGAATTCCTCGGTTTCGATCGGAGATGTGCTATGCCAAAATTTGTTGGGTAGACGTAATGGTTCTTGTGCGAGTTCCTTTGCTAAAACATCACTCGCTTGTACTCAGCTTAAGCGTTTGTACCTACTTCCTCCTTATTAACTTGAGCTGAGCGGATCGGAAATTGCAATTGCTTGAAATTAAAAAGGAAGTCAGTAGAAATGATCGAAATACAAAAATTGCTTCTGCTTCCATTTCTGTTAATACATATTATTCTTCCATTGAAGCAAAAAAAGTTCGAAGGTTTTTTTTTTAAATTTAATTTAAATTGAATTAATTAAATCAATTGGGCACTGCGCCTCCTTCAATTTCCAGAAAAGCTGCCAAAGTTTGGCCCCTATTGTGAATGTCGATAATTGATCGATGAGCGAAAACTATCGGTCGTCGATCGTCGATTGTAAATTTTAGTATTGAGATTGTCGATTGCGATTGATATTTGACGATTTGAAAGTCGCTTGTAGTCGTTTACAAATTTCTGGTCGATGCTTTCTCTTGGGAGAACAAAAATGTGTGCGTACGAATAGCTAAAATCAATCGATGCAATCGACAATTGTTGTGACGATCGCTGATCGACAATCACAATAAGGGCCTTAGTGTTTTCTCCACCATGCTGACGACACTACTATAGAGTACTGTTTCAAGTTTTCAACACCTTTGCCTTATGTATAAGAGACAAGCGTGTTGTCCCGGAGATATAACATCCTGGGGTAGTTTATTTCGAATATGAATGTCAAAGAGTAAGTATTTTTAGAATAAATTAGGTTAGGCTTATATGGGTCTAAAGTCGTTGGCAGTTGTATAACTGGGCTTGCTAGGTTTGGGTATGAAGACCACTTTAACTACTCACCATAATTTTGGAACGTATCGTAGCTTTAAGCTGCTTAGGAATACATTTTTCAGATGTGAGGCTATGGCCCCTATTGTGAGTGTCGATAGTTGATCGTTGAGCGACAACTGTCGATCGATCGACAACTTTGATTGTCGATTGCGATTGATATTTGTCGATTTGACAGTCGCTTGTAGTCGATTACAAATGTGTGGTCGATGCTTTCTCTTGGAAGTGAAAAAATTTTGTGCGTAAGAATAGGTAAAATCAATCGACGCAATCGACAATTGTCGTGTCGATCGCTGATCGACAATCACAATAAGGGCCTATATGTCCCTCGCATTTTTGTAGCATCATAGGGAAGATGCCATCAATACTGGAAGATTTATACGGTGAGAAAGAGCTCATTGTTGTTGGGCTTATATTTTCCACCGTTACCATAACCACTGGAGCATCGTTAGCCGTGCAATACTCTACATCTGGGAAGTGAGTGTGAAGAAGGAGCTCGAGTGTCTCATGAGACGATGAGCATTGGGGTCTTTAAGAGAGCCCATCAAAGCGATGGTTTCTTTAGCAAGGAATTTTCTGAGCCTAGCTGATTCCGTAGTGGTCTCTACTTTGTAGGCTCTCTACCTTGAATCCTCTTTGACTGGATTTATAGATTTCCCAGTCGCTGTCTGTTTTTATGCGTTTAGCAGCGTTGAAGTTTCATCGTTTCTCTTCTTATGTTGCCCGTCTTCCCTGCTCTTAACGGGCATGCCTTTTTAAGAGCTTTCCCAAGAACTCTATAGCAAGACATTCAGGTACAGACAATCAGGTGCAAGTATTGCATTGGTTTGTAGCGTTCTTTCCTTATCCTAGACTTCCATATTAAAGATATCCCAGTTGGTTTGCCTTGCCTTCCCAGATGCTTTTGGATGTTATAGGATTTAATGATTTTAATATTTGATTTGTGAGTACAGATGGAACTCCTTCCGTTGCATCGTATGGCAATAGCAGACTATTTTTGTTTGGGAAGACAGTCCCGTAAATGTCTATATGACGCACCGTAAGTGTGTTCGACCCTCTATAGTTTTTAAACATTTCCCGGGTTCTTCAAAAAATCGTTTAGCAACGGAGCTTCCGGCTTTGGCCCAGTCCCAGGCCATAAGAACTGGTGTGTTCCAGATCCTTCTCTAGCTTTGCTTATTTGAGGTGTCCTTAGGATAGCTGAACATCTTCGGAATGGATTATAGCGGCGATGCCACTTGCTCTCTTCGTGAAGGGTTTGATAGGTACAGCCGATCTCGTTTGAGAGTGGATTCCCCTGTAGAACCTGCACGGCCGGCGGCGGCGCGGCGGCCTCTTAATGTGAGTTTAAATGTGTAAACGAAAAATTCTGTTCCGAATCCGTAAACGTGAGGGTGAATTTGATTGTTAGATGCTGTCTGACTTTGCCCGCTATGTTGAGCAATATGCGTAGGTCAGATGCTCCTGGATTTAGTTAACCCTCCATCTCTCCATTATTAACTTTAGTTGAATTTAGGAAACCGAGTCCGGATGGACAAGACTTGTATCTGTGGGTATAGGTGAAATAAACACAATTGAGACAGATACCACCAGAGTTTACAGACACCAGCCAGAATTTACCCATTCATATATACAACACTCAACTAGCAGCCTTATAGTTTCAGGGCGGATAATTTTCTGAAACAAAACTGATAGTTTCCTAATGCCATACTTTTTTTGCTCGGTGATTCAAAAGTATATATATACGGAAACCTTTATAGTGACATGACTTTAGCTAAGTATACAGACGATTGTCAGATCTGTCAGTGGAAAATATGTCCCATAGTCTTATGTCTTACGATTTTGTCTGACAATATTGTCAGAAATGTAATTGTCGAAAATAATTCCGAAGATATTGAAACAAACAACTGTCTGAAACTGAGTGAATGGGTAGAGTATAAACTACCCAAAGAAGCCCTGTTTCAAAGGTCGCCCACGCGATTCACATGACACTTAACCGAGTGTAAGGGCAAAAGCTACCACCTCGAAAAATACAGAAAAGAAGTTGGCAACGCTACCTCTCGCGAACGATGCACCGCGATCCGAGAACCTAACTGTCCTAAGAGGGCTTCTCAATCCTACAATTCGGCACAATGTATATCCTTTCCACTCGTCCCAAAAATAAAACTCCCACAAATAATGGTTAACAGAAGGTAAGCCTACGGTCCTATGCATGCGTGTTGCGCCCACTATTTTGTATATTAAAATTTTTGTATTTACCACAAACTTAAAACAGTTGGCCAGAGTTAGTATCGATACCTACCCATAATCAAGAGTAAACCTCTCAAGGTCGATTTGCAAAACATGCTCCACAGTAACCATAGGCCGAAGGTACCTACATCCTTGGCAAAAGATAAAATCCATTTTATTGAATTTATTCTATAATGTGCCTGCTATGATTTTCAATTGAACTGTTCAAAAACGCGTGATACGGACTCATGGCTCCAACACAGGAAGCTCTCACCTTAAGTGTCTCAGTCTTAATTGCGTTTAGCTGCAAAAACCCCTTGTGTGAAGTATACCATACTGTCCACTCATACCATATGAACATGAATGGTTCGAATTTCGAAAAACAGTAAAAATAAATGAACTCCGACCGCATGAAAATCATCCCACGTACTATTCTCATCTGCGCATGCCGTAAAATTGCACAAACAATCGGTGTTGCCAGGTTAAAGATAAAAAAAAATTAGTTGTCGCTATTTTATTTATGAAGATTTAAATTTTGGTTCAAGATTTATAAAATCGTCGCATAACAAACAGAGCCACTACATCGGCTCCGCTATTAACTCTGAAAATGACATCACATCAGAAATCAAGCGAAGAATTACACTTGCCAACCGGTGTTACTTTGGCATAAGAAAGCAATTGATTAGTAAGGCCTTGTCCCACATCATCCCAGTCCTGCTTTATGGCGCAGAATCATGGACTTTGTGAAAGGCGGATGAAGATCTCTTTGGTCGCTTCGAACGCAAAATTCTTCGAGTGATTTTCGGACCCGTTTGCGTCGACGAGCTTTGGAGGAGGAGATTTAACAGCGAACTCTAAGATCTGTACAGCGACATTGACCTGGTCAGAAAAGTACGCATCAGTCGTCTAAAATGACTAGGGCATGTAGAGCGAGTGGACACCAACGGTCCAGCCCGTAAAGTCTTCGATTCTAACCCGGAGGCACAACGCAGTAGAGGAAGACCTCGCCTTAGGTGGTCTGGACTTCTTGCTTTTTTTCAAAGATCAGGTCCATTGTGGAGACTTTCCGGACCTAAAACTGAACCGGTAACCGTCAATCAGATTGTGGCACGAGTACGATAACTTAGGCTCTGGAAATTGATAAGGGAGGGAGAGGGAGGGGTAAAAAACCGTTTTCAAATATTGGCGCCTAAGTTATCGTAGTTTCCCCCAGATTGTTGACAAATGGTTTTTAACGGTAGACGGGATCGTGTGTGTAATGTAAGGAGGCGAATGCCTCTTTCGCTGATGTGCTGAATCGGCCACTGAATACTAGAAGGTGCCTAGAGCTTTTGAAAATAATTAACTCATGACTAAATGAGATCGATTTTGACTTCACTCTACCTTTTTTATTACGATTCGACAACGTACAGTGCACCTTTGTTAAATGTCAAATTAGTAACATTGCGCTGTAGTCCAAAGCACAAGATTTTCAGTGATGACATTTAAATCTGGCAATCCTACCACTAACCACTTATGCGAAACGATTTCATAAAAAAGTTCCCCAACGAAAATGAAAAAAAAAGCTTCCCTATACGGCAATGATGGCCGTATTTCATCGCGAATATTCTCCCTTACATTTGAGCATTTTTTAAAAGTCCCGTAGGCTCTCTACTACACCAGCTAAAGCCACCCTCACTGTTTCGTATGTTTGGGATAAAATAAAAACACTTCTTATGAAATACGCAGTTGTATTGGCAGCGCAGAAAAAAAAACCGGGTATCAGCATTGTTGTTCTTAAGCCATGTTCAACAAGGGTTGAACATCGATGCCCCCACATAGCGAGCAGAGAGCACAGTCACACAGCTCGTCTATCGTCATCGTCAACATTCACTGTTCTCTTCCACTCCGAATCAGTAGCCAGTACTTCAGTTGTATACACGCGCCGAGTTTTCGAAACCACCGTTTGTAGTTTATCTTAGTTTAGGTCTTTCCTTCTCCTGTGATTTTGTGTTTTGCAAGGATTCCCATACAAAAATGTGACAGTTCTTAGAAAAGAACACCTTTTAGTGAACTTGAAAAACTACATAGTTTTTTTTTTACAAAATGTGGTTGTCTTCCATGAGTGAGAAAATCTGTGTTGCATAAAGGACTTCTTCCAAGAGTCGCAGTCTGATCAATTTTGTTTATTACATTATTTTTCTACAAGTACATCTTGTACGAATCTTTGGATCTTCCAAGGCCAGGAGGTGAGTAGTAAATTTAATAGAATTGTGATTTGAAATTCACAAATGTGTGTAGGTACGAAAGGGCGGTGCTCCACTTTTGACTAACTATCAAGTTCATCTATATAAATATTTTATTGATTAATTAACTTTGCAAAAAAAAAATGTAAATATCTATCAGGAGATGTTTGCTTTCACCTCAGTCTTCGTCGTCGTTGTTATCGATTTCACATCATTGACTTCTTAAATTGTATGCGAGTGTGTATTTAGCAAAAATTTATTTCGCGAAAACGTATATCTAGTGCAAAGAAGACGCATAAATTACGAATTGAGAACACACCCTGCTTGTTTTATTTTTCATTTTCTTTTTGCAGTGGTTGACAGGAGAAAAAAATATTGTCATTACAAGGTTACGTCACAACGTAGTGGGAGTTGGACTAGGGATGGGGATGAAATCTGTGAGGGTGAGAATTGAGTGGGAGAGAAGTGAAGACACTTGAAAGTTGCACTGAAAAAGTTAAAAGAAATATTTTTCACCTGAAGACGTTTGAAGTTCAAGTTGGTTGTGTAAGAGGTTTTTATTTTTTGACAGAAGGATTTGGCAGACTCTTTGATGATCGATTAATGCGAAATTTTGGCATGCTAGTAGGTATATCGCTTGATATTTAATACCACTTGTGGAACTTGTTGGGGCGTTGCTAAACTGCCAAGAAATAGTAATCAATTGCTATAACGTATTGCAGACTACACACCCTTTTTCAATTTAAGAAGAGCCTAGAAAATAACTCATCACGAATCGAATGAAGAAAGCGGTATGAGATGACAACAACATAGGACTAATCATTACCTAATCATATGGAGCGATTTGCTGATCATGATTCATGATTTATGGTTAGAGTGTCAACTGAGCCACTGGCCAAAAAGAGGAAAGAATAATATCAGAGCTTCTCACCAAAAGAAGTATTTCTGCTTGAAAGCATAACTGATTGAATGCCTCAGGATTTGCAATCCTTTTTAAACAAAAATAGCGCGATTTGCGAGATGCTACTCAGCGAATGTTCCAAGATTCTGATTTGATTCGTGTGGAATATTTGTTGGTCTATTGTGGTTCGAGCAATTCTTTTAATGACCAGTTTGTGGATCGCGTTACAAAAGTACCTATTGAAAATTGTGTCTTTTGAATACCTGTAGAATTTGAAATTGAAATAAAATACTTATACACTATTTTATAGATCATGGGTGGGAAAACTTTTTTAGGTGACAGACTACTTTTACCTTTGACAGACTACAAAACTTCGCGGTCCACTTGGCAATTTTGGTGACAATGCTTTATTCAGAAATAAAATTGTGTTTCGTCTTTTTTTTAGAATTCAAAAAATTAATAAAGAGAAAAAAGTGTAGGTAGGTACTTAACAAATAAAAAAATGTGTATTTTATTACTGCTGTACATTAATTTAAGAAATTCAGCAGTTCTTAGAAGTTGAAGCATGAGCATGACACTACATTGTCTTCTAAGTTTGTAAATCTCAAACAGGCATCCAAGTTCTCTTCAGAATGTTTAGTTTTTATAACTCATTTTTGAAAACGGGGTATCTCCATTCTCATAAATAGGTTGGACAGAGGAATGCCGTTAAATGAAAAGCATTTTTTTTAAGTTCGCATGCTCTTCTTTGCTTCCTTATATAATTTTCTGATTCTTTTGCTAGAGCATAACAACTACTTTCTAGCAGTTGCTGGTCGGAACTAGATTTTTTTTCTTTAACTGTAGCTATTTTGAACAACAACACTAATTGATCATCAGACTTTATCAAGTAATTACATATTTAAAATACATCTCCATTTTTCCACTGGGTCCCTATCCCATCCCTATGGTTATGAGAGACTATGATAAATTTTATGAGGTTAAATTTGACAGCGCAATATGTCATGTCATTCTGGATATTTCATGTATTCCTGTTTACTACCAGAACCATATTGTTCCCCAATTCGTATAAACTTTCACTATAATGTTCGCCTTTTTTTCGGTTGGGGCTTAGCAATAGCCAGCGAGTCTTCCATTTACATTTGCCACAACGTCAACCATTTCACATAATACATGTATCGTCTTGAATTCCCAATCCCTAAATAAACTCGCAACGAACGAAATGTCAATCGCCTTTGTTAGGTTACTACAAACTTAAAGTTTTCACCAACCAAAATGAATAGATACGATACAAATACAACCGATCAATCCACTTTCCATACACTGCCATTGAATTCACATTTCGTATACCAATACCTCGGAAAATAGTTAAGTAGAAACAATGAATACTGCATAGACCAACATTTCAATGAAAAGAAAACACAAAAATTAAAAATGGAACAAATTTAAGAAAATGCTAAAAAAGCATTTAGCATTTTTCTTTTTAAAAAAAATGCTTTCAAATCTGCAAAAATGCCAGAATGGCATCACTGATTATGGTGTAAAATAAAAATAAATAGGTGGCGCAACCGGCGGTAGACACCCTAGGCCTAGCTTCTCGCAACCATTCGTTTGTGTGAGTTTTCAATTTTTGGGACGAATGGAAGGGACCTACAATTTTATGCCGAGTCCGAACGGCTGAATTGAGAAGCTTTTTCAGGACAGTTATACTCTCGGATGTTTGTCAGACGTTCGCGAGAGGTGGCGCAGTAGAAAAAAACCTTAAGATGTAATTTTGTGTTTTTCTGGGGATCGAACCTGGGATCACTCGCACAGTAGTCCAGCACACTAACCACTGCGCTACTGCGCACACACTGATTATGGTGTATCTATTAAATATCTTTGCTTTTGGGAGGTGCCACCCCCCTAAGTTCAATTTTGATCAATCTTCACACAAACACTTTTTGGGCCAACAAATTTTCTCAAAATTGGAGCTCCTGAGGGCTACGCGAGCAATTAGGTGATTTTCGAGATATACGATTTTTAAGTTTTTTTTTGTATGGGAGGTCTCACGCCTTCTAGAATCACCTTTGTCTCAATAAAAGATTTTAAAAGAGTAGAACACGGCGATTGATTTTTATGTAAAGGGTGGGCCAAATAAAAGTTTCTTTTTAAAAATGCAATAACATTAACAAAATTACATTTTTTCCATGTATTATGGCTTTATTAGTAATAGCAATCATTCCCATTAATTATGGAACACAACGCCTTTCAAGTGGCTGCCTCGACTAGCTTCGCAGTAGCGCATTCTGTCACTCCAATTTTCCAAGACCTTGTTTATGGTTTCGAGCTGTAGTTCATGGATTGCTTGGATGATATTGGCCTTAAGTGCTTGAATCGTTTCCGGATTGTTGGCATAACATCGGTTTTTCACGGTAACCCACAAAAAATATCCAAAGAGGTCAAATCGCAGCTCCGATGCGGCCAATTGACATCGCCAAGACGGCTGATAACACGATTTGGAAATTTGGTGCGCAAAAGATCGATTGTGGCATGGGTTGTGTGGCATGGCGCGCCATCCTGCATGAACCAGAGGTCGAGATGAAAATGCAGTAGACGCGGTGGGTGCTTCATTTCGGCCAAAACTTATTTTCAAAAAACGCACTATTTGGGCTACACAGCACTCACTATGGAAATAATTTTTCAATATTTCACAAAGTTTATATATATGATACTGACTTTCTTTCATGATTTTGAGCGGGAAACATCTGTCAGTGTCAAAATAACCTATGATTTAAAAAGAATCTAGAATCTAGGTAGCCCTCATGATTTGGTACACAGAGATTTCCTTGCAGTCAGTTAGTTTCCTCTTTTATATTTATAATATCGCGCAGGAAACATACCTAAGGAGTAGTTAGTATCTCTAAAAATATAATGTACTAGCGGACTCGGCAAACGTTGTTTTGCCTGCTCGTACATTTTCATTTCATTTTTATTTAACCCATGTGTCCAGACTCATTCTGTACTCTGTGTGCCGCGACCGATATTTCCTCGGACGTGTGCCCACGAATTGTATTGTCTAGACATGACTGTCGAAGAATAACGTTTGAAATGTATTTTTTTGTTAATGGGAGCTGTCACGCCCTTTCGTCCAGTCCCGCCAGGTTTTGTAAAATGCTTCAATCAGGCAATGTTCAGATATCGTGATTTAAATAACTTTGTTGTGAGGGTGGTGCCATGACCCTTTTTCCAATCTAACTCACTTTAACAGAAATGCCTTTGGACCAATAACAAATATTTTCTTAAAATTTGATTTTAATCAGTTCGGTAGTTTTCTAGATATAAGATTTTTTAGTTGTTTTCGTATGGGAGGTGCCATGCCCTTTTGTCCTATTTTCACCAAATGGATGGTTTGGATTCATCCTTGGACCCACTCAAACACACACACAAAATTTCATTAAAATTGATCCAGCCGTTTAGGAGGAGTTCGATTACAACACACGTACAGAAAAATTAAATAAGATAGCTGTACCCAACCGGCTTTGCCCGTGCACAGAAATTGTATTGCTTATAGTTCTTAGATAATAATGTTCTTTCGTAAAATGCGAAAAATGAGAAAAATCGATTTTCTGGAATTTTCTTTCTGCGAACAAAACAAAAAAAGAAAAACATGAAAATCGGCTCAGCGGTTATGGAGTTATAACGTCATCGAGTTTCACCCCATAGAAGATGTTTTTGTATGGGCGCTGCCACGCCTTTTTGTCCAATTTTGACCAATCTTACAGCAAAACTCCTAAGCCAATACCTAAAATTGTCTGTAAATTTAAACTCAATCGATTCGGCGGTTTTCGAGATGTATGAATTTGAATGTTTTATTTTTTTTATGGGAGGTGCCCCGCCTCTTTGTCCAGTTAACAAATCTTTTAAACCTTCTCTGGACTTCCACAAATAATTCAAGACCAAAATTAGCAAAATCGGTCCAGCCGTTCTCGATTTTTAGCGAGACTAAAGTCACAATCAATTCAGGAAAATATTAAAAAAGTTAGAAAAGTGGAAAAAATTAAAAAAACACACGCATATGTATGCGACATCTATGCGACAGAGTTTTCCCTAAAAGCTCTTTCTTGACACTTGGTAGATGTCAAGGAATATGACAAGTAAAGTGCTGATATCTCAACAAAAGCCTGAGACACTATCTACAGGACAAAAGTTATTTCTTAGCTAGAAAATCCTTAACTATATTCCACACCGTCCAGATCTTCCTACACTGTGAAAGATGATATGCAACTAGAAAGATTGTGAGGATGTGTACCGCTTTCTAGCAGTATGACCCCATTCTTACAGAATTCCGCTTGAATATCCTTGGAGTACGTACGGTGGAGTTAGATGAAGCGATAAGCATATTCAACTGCTACAGAGGTTGGGACGCATTACAAGCTTCAAATTGATATGACGAACGGTTCGTGAGTTAAGAAAAGGCCCTCTTAAAAAGGTTCATCGCCAATAACTCGGGACTCCAAAATTTCCAAAATTGGAAAAATTAATTATGTATCTTTATTTCTTATACAACACAAACCGAGTTTGAAGTCGATCGGATAAAAAATACAAATTTTCCGACCAACAGACAGTTCGCGTCAACGTCAGTGTCAAATCACCATGTAGAGACGAAAATCTCCTTCAAAAAAATTATTAATCTAGCTAAATGAAACCACATCCCGTAGTTCCTTTTCGCTTTTGTTGCATCGCTAGAGTTGGGGGACAAAAGTTGCATTGCGGACAATAAACAACAAGTTTTAATGGCCTTACCAAAATCATTTTTAGTCTTCAACTTAAATATTTTGACGGTCACAATGGATAATTTTATATGGAAATTTTCGCCATTGTGACTTCGTAAATGTTAGCCTGGACACCAAAAATGATTATTAGAGTAAGTGCGGCAAATGTGGCCCAGGTGGGTAATATGGCCCACCATTATATATCCTGAATCAAAAAGCGCAGGTACATAAAAACTAATACATTTCAAACTAGTTCAGACCAGTTTTGTCTCTGTCGATTATGGTAGGCTTAGCTCGACGGATCTGTAAAATATAGACCATAATAGCTTTTTTTCGTTTTCGATGTAATTTTTTGGGAAGTTTTGTTAATTTTTTTCGCATTGAATTTTGCTTAAATTCGATAATCTTTTTCTAAGAGTGAATAATGTTAAATCTTTTCTTATTTTGTGTGGCATCAGAAGTTAAAAAAAGTTTATCAGTTGTATTAAAAATAAAAATGAGTGAAAAAATCACGGTGTGTTTAATATAAATAAAATGGCTTCTAGCTCCAACAAGAGCACAAAACAACAATAGACCAGGGTCAAAGAAGAAATAATTCTAGCAAACCAAACTCAATTTTCTTGAAAACGATAGTGTTAAATATGGCCCACCATGGGTTAATAGATAGTAGATAGCCACCCTGGGCTATATTTAACACAGGGTGGGCCATATTACCCGCACTTCTTTTAAAATTGAAAAATGGAGTTCGTTTACGTTTTTGTTTATATCTTTTTGTTACGTTTTTTATACCCTCCACAGGAAGGTATATTCACTTTGCCATTACATTTGTAACGCCAAGAAGGAGTCGCCGGAGACCCCATAAAGTATATATATTCTGAATCAGGATCACATTCTGAATCGATTTAGCCATGTCCGTCTGTCTGTCCGTCTGTCCGTCTGTCCGTCTGTTGAAAACACGATAGCGTCCAAACGAATCGATATAGGCGAATGCAATTTTGTGAGATGACTTCTTTTTACCGTCGTGAGGTTGGTATTGAAAATGGGCTATGTCGGTCAAGTAGTTCTGGTACCTCCCATACAAAACCACTATTAGACCCATGTGTCTCTCTGTCTGTTGAAATCACGATAGCGTCCAAACGAATCGATATAGGCGAATGAAATTTTGTGAGAGGACTTCTTTTTACCGTCGTCAGGTTGGTATTGAAAATTGTCTATGTCGGTCAAGTAGTTCTGGTACCTCCCATACAAAACCACTATTAGACCCATGTGTCTCTCTGTCTGTTGAAATCACGATAGCGTCCAAACGAATCGATATAGGCGAATGAAATTTTGTGAGAGAACTTCTTTTTACCGTCGTCAGGTTGGTATTGAAAATGGGCTATGTCGGTCAAGTAGTTCTGGTACCTCCCATACAAAACCACTATTAGACCCATGTGTCTCTCTGTCTGTTGAAATCACGATAGCGTCCAAACGAATCGATATAGGCGAATGAAATTTTGTGAGAGGACTTCTTTTTACCGTCGTCAGGTTGGTATTGAAAATTGTCTATGTCGGTCAAGTAGTTCTGGTACCTCCTATACCAAACCAATATGGCATGGCGAACATTTTGCATGACTTTTATGCAGTGGAGGGTATCAAAGCATCGGCCAGGCCGATGATAACACTTTTACTTGTTTTTTATTAATTTAGATATTAAATTTAGATATTTAGATATTTTCAATAAAGAAAGAGCAAATAAATGGGCATCAACCCGGCCGGCTACACAAATTACATTGTTAATGCTGGACGAAAAGAGACAACCGTTTTAAATAACTGGCAAAAAGCGCGGGCCGCACAATTTAAGGCCTAATTGCATTAACATTTTGATTAATTGACAATTTATATTTTAAAAATAAAATAATGAAAAAAAAGTTCACCATTGTCGGCTCGATGACAATATTTATACATAGCTTTGTATATTGTTTTTCTTTGGGCTATACTATACTTATACTATACACATACTGCATACGACATTGCATACCTGATTGATAGCTAGAATTTGGGAATACCTCTATGTATATTGTATATGTCTCCTCCAATTTGAATCATAATTAGATACCTTCCCAATAATCTATTGGCAACTGTCAACTGCAAAAAAAAAAAAAATAAAAAATTCCACGTAATCCCCTTAATACATTTGCAAAATGGATGTAAGCCTTTCAGTTTCAAATGTCTGACGTGTCTTAGGAAAATGTGACACACTTGACTTAATTATGATGAAATGGCAAATGGGGTGCCTTGCACATGTGTGGATGAGTGAGGGTTGAATTTCTGGAATGTCCGCTTAAAAAATAATTTAATTAAGCATTGTTGGTACGATGATTGGTTTCATGACGCTTCACTGTCAATGCTCTTAAAATGATGTGAAACGATAAAAATAGAAAAAAAACAGTCTAGATCTGGGTCGCATTTTATTTTCCTGCCACCGAAAGTTGAGTAATGTTTTCTATTTAATTTTGATGCCGTTCGGTAAGTTGGAGCAAGAGATTTCTTTCTTTGTTCTGTTGGGTTTCGTACAGTGCATTTGTATGACGTGTCCCAGTTATGGGAATCTCTTTTCTATTATATAAGTCACCTCAAGCAGTACAAAATATTGTGAGACAGATGACAAGGTGACTATTATCAACTATTGCCACAAATATTTTGACAGTTTTCTTAAATTGTCATCAGTTTTCATCAGCAATAGATTCTACGTGTTCCACTGATCTGACTAGCTGACTAGCGGCATGTCAAACTCCATTTACATATAAAAAAAATACCATTTTGCGCTAGTAAATATCCTTTTAGGATATTACGTGGTAGACATCTAGCGGTCAATGAAGCAATTGAAAAAAATTGCCTATCGAATTTAACAATTTTTTGAAACACATTAAAATTTTAAATACTAAATTTTGAATGTTTTATGGAAAACGTAATATTAACATCGTGTGCTGGACTACTGAGAAAGTGGTATAATGTTCAAGGTAACTTGACACTATCCAATACTTCTATCAGTACGGGTCATAGAGGGTTACTGCAAGGTCATTTGTGCTACGGTGGGGAAGAAGAGTTAGTTTGGTATTTTCTTTGGCAAGAATACGGATACGGACATGGTAATGCCAATACTCGGCAGCCCCCCCAGTTGTTTAATGTTGTCATCGACATCTACTAGCTTAAGGGTTCCAAAATTAGAGTAACCGGTAACGGCCAATCAGTTCTTCCACAAATAGTTCCAGATTTTCATACAGTTTGGGCTATGCCAGACAGGATTTCTTATTTGCAATGTTAAAGATACTCCACAGTTGACGCAGTCTTCTTTTTTACGCACCTGAAAAGAATCCGTGAGAGGGTTGCCTGCGGGAAACGGAAAAGATACTGCAGCGATCAAAAGTGACTGCTTGTGGCCACAAGGAATGCTTATTCACATATTTGTGTCCTCTTTTTGGATGGACATCACGCATCTCAGTTGACAATTTTGCGATCAGAATTGGCCATCCAGATCTTGGGATTTAACGCCATTGAACTTTTTCCTTTGGGTTTTTTTTGAAGTCAAAGGTCTATGCAAGCAAGCCCACGACCACCAACGCCTTGAAAGAAGAAATTGGGAGGTGTATTAATGAAATTCAGCCACATTTATGCGAAACGGTCATAGAAAATTTAAATAAAAGAGTATACGTACTTGCCAGCAAAGCCGTGGCGGCCATTTATCCGATGTGCTATTTCATACATAACCCCAATCTGTATACTCTATGAATCAATTAAAAATGTAAGCTTTCTAATTAAAAATCTGTATTTTCTATCGAAATTACATTTTACGTGAATTATGAGATACCCTTTACATATACATATTACATGCCTCTACGGTCAAGTATTAGGCATATTTTGGTCCAGTCATGCTCGTATGTCAACATTAAAAAAAAAAAAAACAAGAAAATAAATGCGAGTCACCGGTAGACATACAAACATGCCTACTTTGGGACAAAACTTGCATGCCGGTCACCCATTCGACATATTTTTTTCACATGCCACCATCCTTATTATTGTGGGCGCAGTAGCGCAGTGGTTAGTGTGCTGGACTACTGTGCGAGGGATCCCAGGTTCGATCCCCGGAAAAACACAAATTACACCTTAAGGTTTTTTCTACTGCACCACCTCTCGCGAACGTCTGACAAGCATCCGAGAGTATAACTGTCCTGAAAAAGCTTCTCAAGTCAGCCGTTCGGACTCGGCATAAAATCGTAGGTCCCTTCCATTCATCCTAAAAATAGAAACTCACACAAACGAATGGTTGCGAGAAGTTAGGCCTAGGGTGTCTACCCGCCTGTTGCGCCACCTATTTATTTTTATACCCTCCACAGGAAGGTATATTCACTTTGCCATTACATTTGTAACGCCAAGAAGGAGTCGCCGGAGACCCCATAAAGTATATATATTCTGAATCAGGATCACATTCTGAATCGATTTAGCCATGTCCGTCTGTCTGTCCGTCTGTCCGTCTGTTGAAAACACGATAGCGTCCAAACGAACCGACCTAGGCGAATGAAATTTTGTAAGAGGACTTATTTTTACCGTCGTCAGGTTGGTATTGAAAATGGGCTATGTCGGTCAAGTAGTTCTGGTACCTCCCATACAAAACCACTATTAGACCCATGTGTCTCTCTGTCTGTTGAAATCACGATAGCGTCCAAACGAATCGATATAGGCGAATGAAATTTTGTGAGAGGACTTCTTTTTACCGTCGTCAGGTTGGTATTGAAAATGGGCTATGTCGGTCAAGTAGTTCTGGTACCTCCCATACAAAACCACTATTAGACCCATGTGTCTCTCTGTCTGTTGAAATCACGATAGCGTCCAAACGAATCGATATAGGCGAATGAAATTTTGTAAGAGGACTTATTTTTACCGTCGTCAGGTTGGTATTGAAAATGGGCTATGTCGGTCAAGTAGTTCTGGTACCTCCCATACAAAACCACTATTAGACCCATGTGTCTCTCTGTCTGTTGAAATCACGATAGCGTCCAAACGAATCGATATAGGCGAATGACATTTTGTGAGAGGACTTCTTTTTACCGTCGTCAGGTTGGTATTGAAAATTGTCTATGTCGGTCAAGTAGTTCTGGTACCTCCTATACCAAACCAATATGGCATGGCGAACATTTTGCATGACTTTTATGCAGTGGAGGGTATCAAAGCATCGGCCAGGCCGATGATAACACTTTTACTTGTTTACCATCCTTATTACGTGACATGACATATTATTTCCTTCAGTTTAATTTAAATTCAACGGTATTGAGTAATAAACTACTGTCAGTAAAATGGAAAACGTATCTAATCATCATGAATTACAAAGGTTTTCCTTCCATCAAACAATTTCAGGTGTAGACAATGTTGTTGACTGTCAACGTTTTCTTTTATTTCATTCTGTTGTACCTGTACGCGTGGTTACTTAATATACAATGCATCATTGACATAGATACTATTCATAGACTGCTTGCTACTAGCTCCTTTGGTTCACGGTGGATAGAATCGAAAACACTCTAATGTCTTCGAGTAGTTTGCCTGCGATATCTGGTGGCGAGGAAAAGAAACCTCTCAGATAAACAGGAATCTGTCATCGGTAAGCGAAGCGGTACGTGTATTTTTGTACAAGTAGTTTTTTTAAACAATTTTGTTTTTGGGATGAGACTCTTTTTTTAACTGTTTAAAGTTCTTTAAATTATTGTTAATATTCCATTTATTGTTCAGCATTATCCGAAATACCAATGGCGGACCCAACACCCGACTAACCGCGATTTATCTCAGACTTTGTCGATGATCGTCTGTGATATTGCATAATAATTTAGCGGCATAAAACGATCCATTCGCGAAGGTGAAGAGCTCGTCAAGGCAAGTTGGGTCTATGCTATTGGTGTGATACCAGATTCAGCAAACAGTGATGTAACTGGTCTGGTCATAAATGCATCCTCGAGGACTTCAAAACCCCACGAAAGCAAACTAAAAGTTCGAAATAAAATTTGAATAAATCGTTATTTTGCGCAGTTGCAATGGGCTTTACCAATAATCATTTTTAGTCTTCAACTTAAATATTTTGACGGTCACAATGGATTTTTTTTTAAATATTCATAAAACGGCTATATTTGAGTTTTTTGAGAAAAACTAAGTACGTGATCATGTTTAGAATGCTTATGTCGTCTTAAATATGTATTTTGATCAAAATCGTTAGAGCGATTTTTTGTAAAATTATGCTGACAAATGTTACAAATTTGGATTCGAAAAACACTGTTACTAAACTGTTTAGCTGAAAACTGAGTACGAAGTATTCTTCAGGATATAAACAAAACATTACCTAGCGTTTACATTTTCATCCAAATCGAAAATGGCGTTTTC
Source organism: Cheilosia scutellata (assembly GCA_955612985.1). NCBI lineage: Eukaryota > Metazoa > Arthropoda > Insecta > Diptera > Syrphidae > Cheilosia > Cheilosia scutellata. The sequence goes on from OY015311.1 coordinate 68,585,101, forward strand.
GAGATATGAGCAGTTTTAAAGTAGGTAGGTACCATTTTTAGCGATTGAGGTGGAAATCGAAGGACGCATTCAGGGTTCAAAAAACACTGTTTTGCAACATACTGTTTAGCTCAAAACTGAGCAAATGTTATTACTACGGATTTAAGCATTACCTGTCAGTTACATTTTTATCATAATCGAAAATGACGTTTTTGAGATATGAGCAGTTTTTTTTAAAGTAGGTACTATTATTAGGGATTTGGGTGGATATCAAACGACGCAGTCTTTTTAGAGAAAAACTGGGTATGCAGTCATGTTAAGAATGCCTACATTAATTCAACTATCTATTTTGGTTCAAATCGTTGGAGCCGTTTTCGAAAAAAATCGAAATTGTTTAATATTTCGTAAAATTTTTATATTAGAAGTATCGTTAATATTAGGGCTAGCATAAAAACAACAAAAACGTTCCTAGCGGGAAGCCCACAAACTCTAAATACGAAGTTTGACACAAATCCGACCAATCGTTTAGATTCCCATGGGGTGGGACAGACACTTTTTTGAGTTCCCCTATCATCGTAATATCAGAATTGATCAAAATCTCGAGTTCGAAATTTTGTACGAAAACAATAATATCTTTCTCTTACTACGTATACGAAAAAGTTAAAAAATACACGCGGAAAATCATCTACGGAAGTTCACCATTTATTTATTTTATTTTTATTTAGTCTATGTGGTGTATTAATGTAATGATGATGATTAGTTTTAGCTTCATTGCTAGCCGGTGCAGATAATTACATGATCATAGTTCGTATTGCTGTACGTTTTTCGACCATATTCCTATTGGTCATTGCAGGAATTATCGCAAATCGTACAGCGAATGTCCACAAAATCCTATTCCACCATCTTTTAAAGGTCAATAATGATCTGTTGATCAATGAAATTGATCCTGCATTTGACAGTTGGTTGGTAAATTTTTTTTACACATATTGCCTTTTCTATCAAATCCATGTAACCCCTCTATCTCAATTAGCAGCTCCGCTGATAACCCTTGCCAGCGCCAGTGATTAGTGACTATAGTGACTACCCCATTTGGAATAACTGTGTGTAAATAATCATAGAATTCCTTGACTATTGACAATCAAAATAAAACAAACTTCCGTATTGAAGCAACTCTCAAGAAACAAAAAAATTTTTTTTCTCTGTTGAATTCCAGATCACCGCTTCGTCATTCAGCCAGATTATCTGATGATGCCCGATTCAAAGACGCTAGGTAAGTACCCAAAAGTCACTTCAAAAATGTTCATTTCCAATTCACAGTTTCATGAGCAAGGTCGTCCTTGTTCAGAAAATCTGTTGCTCGAAATCTTTGCCCCAAGGGGTGATGATAGTCTTATAGGAACCCATTACTTGTGTATTGTGGATGTTCATGTAGGCAATGCCATAAGACGAAATCGATTCAACAACGGCATTGGCATATAATACATACAAGAATAAAAAGCAAAAATCATAGTGTAAGCTGTAAGCCCACTCGCGGGGGTGTAACAGTGTGTGTGTTAACATTTAAGCATTAATGTTCTTTTCTTTTTGTTGTTCCTTTCTATTTTCCATTCGGTTTCTTCGTTTTGTACCTATGATGCGATAGTTCGTTGTCTCTTTGTTTATGTTAAACGAAATAAATTTAAAAATCTTTGTGCGTAGCGTAGCCGTAGCGCCTCTGTATTCGGGCTATATTGCTTGGAGAGAAGTATAGAAACGGTTTTATTTATTGTTAAAGAAATTAACGCGGCTTTGTTTTTAATCGTTCTATAAGCAGAAATGGGTTGTATTCGGCGTATGGACTTTACCTAATAGTTTCGAAGAAGTGGTGTGTATTTTTGAAAGCAACGTCATTTAGTTCGGAAAACATTTTGGGTCGTTCCGTTGAGATGCTATTCTATTTATAGCTGCGAATGTGAATATACTTTTTAGTTGAAAATTTTGTGTCATTGCTCTTGTTTTTAAGAAAAGAAAAGGAAGCCCCCCTTCTTAATGGCGTTCCTTAAATAATTTTTAACTTTAATGGATTTCGCCTGTAAAAGTTGGAATTTTCGATTAACGACTGAGTTAATGGGTTCTCCTGGCGTTCTCATCAGACACCATAAATTCTATTATGAAAGATGTTGTGTGACTTAGGGATTTCTTGGCTTATAAACACGCACACTTCCTGTGTTTCCAGCTTTTTAAAAACTAATTTATGGCCGAGTTTTTTTTTCAGTCAGGTTCTGGTCTTGTGAAGGATGTTTTTGTGCCGGAGTGTGAAGTTTTGGTCCTGACTTAAAATTATAGCCGACAGCATCTTACTCTTCTGTAGTTGGAGCATGTTAGTTAACTCCCTGCTTGTAAATGGGGCCCACGATGCTGAGGTTCCATTCATCTGGCATTCATTTATCCGACAACAATTTGCAGATAAGTTGGCACATGTTCCTTGTCAAGTCATCTCCCATTCATTCATTTTCAATGTCCCGCTCATTAAGTGGGTCGCGGGTGTAGGTTGCTCAAGTGGACCCTCCATAGCTCTCGATCCTCCGCCATCGACTTCAAATCATCAAGGGCAATCCCCATACGGGTAGAGGAGAGATTATGGACTTGATCTAGCCATCTCATCCTGGGTCTACCTAAAGGACGCCTGCCCGATGGTACGGATTCCATAGCACGTCGTGGAATCCAGGTCGGGGACATGCGTTTAACATGACCAAACCACCGAAGCATTAACCGCTCCGTCCGGAGAAGTAGCTGCTCGACATTGAGTTCCTCACGTATTTTGGTATTTCTAATGCGATCTCTACGAGTCACACCAGCAATACAACGGAGCAATCTCATTTCGGCAGCTTGTATTTGCGATCTTATTCTTTCGGTCATTATCCAAACCTCATGACCATAGGTAAGAGTTGGAACAAACACCGAATTAAAGATTGACACCAAGTTCAGTCCTCCTAATAACAGAATGACCAAGCTGTCTCAAAATTGATCCAGCCCGACCAATACTACAGGAAAACTCAGCATTGCTCCTTCCAACACTCGTGAAAAAGACCACCAAGGTACTTAAACTTCTCCACCTGTTTCAATGGGACTCCACTAACATGCAGAGTGCATTGAACAGGCGTTCTGGAGATGACCATTACTTCAGATTTGTTCACGTTTATTTTCATCTCAGTTTCTACACAAACCGATCGGGTGAGCGCTGAAGTTCAGTCTGAGAAGACCCAAGGATGACCAAGTCATCAGCGAAGAGCAGATGACTTATCCTCAGATCTCCCAATTCGAAACGTTCTTCGCCAAGACTGCGCTGGAACATCCAGTCGATATAAGTAATGCAAAGGAGAGGACACAAGACGCACCCCCGGCGATGTCCAACGCCCACGGTGGGTATTGATTTAACGCCGTTAAACGTCATCTCCCATTGCTTATGAAAAGCTCAGCTTGTGGGTCAACTGCTCCAGAAGCCTTATTGGACTTAAATTTTGGTGTCGCTATCTTCACATCATTTTGGTCGCGTGGAGGGAAATGTTGACTATCATCGTCAAGGTTGGGCGGATTATACGTTGACTATCTTCTAGATCCTTGGCACCCACTATGATGCTATCGCCGTATACCAATGTTCACCACAGCAGGCTTCTGTTCGGGTCTTGTACCCTTGAGAATACCGGTTTAGCCTCAGAACTTCTTCAGAACACTAGCTCAATAGCATCCCACAATAGATTTGACTGCCCGTTTCTCCTGCTCTGTGATAAGTCGATGTTTCTTCCGTCTTTTATGCCCATAGGGCTATAGTGAGGAGCTCTCGCAGCATCTCTGGTTTTGGTCTGCAGCATTCTTAATCGAACCAGGGGTTTAGTTGTGGTCGTTCAGTGAGTCTTAGAACATCGATGGCTGCACTTGATGCTGATACAATGTGTCTTCTCAAAGGTATACTCGTAGTAAACGATGTCACACCTTCTTTTATTTGGGTATAATACCAAGGTGTATAGTGATTTAGATCATAGACATAGAAGATACTATGAAAGCACATCTGGCGTCAACCGCATCGTAATCAATTTGATATACGTATACTGTTTTATGATTTAGGACCCACCTGTCCCCTTGTGTATACTAAGACGCGTGAGTGAAGTTTAGTAAAGTCGGTTAGCCTGAGTCTGTTTCCGGAGGTGGTTGTGCTGTAGGCCGTGCTTTCCGACTATGGATCCAAAGACGCTCTTCCTTCTGATTTTGACGTGAATGTCGCTTAAAACTATCTTGATTGATGTCTTACTTCTGGCTTATACACTTCTTTTCAAAAAGATGGCAGAACGATTCCTTTGGCAGTGTTTCTCGTGAGCACAAATCAATGTCTTAATTGTTTTAAAATGTTCCCTTTTGTGGAAGACGCAGTGGCTCAGTGGTTAGTGTGCGATGGGTCCCAAGTTCGACAAAGTGATATAGCTTACATTATGAAACCCCAAAGGCTTGACCATTTTTGGATTATATATGGGCTTAAGCTGTTGGTCATTCAGTTGTGCACCTTTTTTGTACTTTGCCCATCCCATCTCACTTCCTGATGGATTGCTGTTATTACCCATCAAGGGTCTTCATTAATTGTTCGGTTGCGCGCTACCTGTTTAAAGGCCGGACATTTCACTTTCGGATCCGCAGTTCGATGTCCTTATTTCGTTTGCTGCTGGTTCATCTGCCACCAATTCTTTTCCAACACTACGGCTTAATATTAGAGATCCCTAAAGACCTCGCGGATTTAAATATGTATGTCGACGGCGAGGTATAGCTCATATATAGCAATAACGCTATTCAATTAATTACTATTGCAAAAACGAAATATAATTACATAAACTGGATGTTCTATTTTAATTAAGTGTTAAGAGTACTGTTTTAATAATTACTATATTTTTTGATAACCCTATATCGATGCATATTATATTCTGTTAGCTCTGAGACTAACTGGTTTGCGTAACTCGTTCATGTGCCACTACATGGGACAATAATTGTCAATTAAGTACTTAATGAGTATGTACGGAGTACGTATATTTTTTGTTAAATGTAAATGATCTAAGTATACATATTCTGTTCCAAAGCTCAATTTCTGGTGTATACTACTTTTTATTCTGTTCGATAGTAAGCGTCTAGCTCTAATTTGTCATTGCTTGTATGGTTGTATTTCCAGTGTTCATGTTCCAATAATCCAAATGGAAAATGCTATATACTTTTGTCTCATTTCTATATAAAAGAACTGTTACTTTGCGAAGCAACTATAGTCTGTTTGGTTCACTATACTCTTCTTCAATACTTTGTACGAGTCATACTTTCCCCTATAGTATTTAGGTCTTGTTAACATTGCTGATAGATCATTTTGCGTAAATAACACTTGCAGCTATCTAAGTTCTGAAATGCTTTTTTACTCACTTGAATCCATTTCTAAATAATAACATACGAAATAAAAATAAGTTCCTTAGCGATTTGTTGGGTTTCCTGCTTAGTTTGCTGTCTAGATTAAGGCCAAAATATATTTAACCGTGTTAGGGAGGACCTAAAAGGGTGCCGTTTAGTTTTGAGTAAACAAAGTTGCGAATTTTGTATTTTCTCTCAGGGTAGCACAAGGGATTATGGAACAGAGGTTTTTTGAAAGGGAATTTTGGGGAAGAGATAATTTATTTAAGAGATTTCTAAAACGTTTGTCATTTTTGCAATTTATTTAAATTAAACATTCATATACAGTGGTCGGCATTAGTATTTTGACAAAACTAAAGTTAATTCTTTTTTCCTCGATCTCAAACAAAAAATGTTTTGAAGCAAAAAGTTTCTTCAAACAATTCTAATAGTAACTGCAAACATTTTTTTTTCAAAAATCTCTTCGTTAATATTTTTTATGATTTTTTGAATGGGATGATCTCAGAAAAAATTTTTATGAAAAGGAGGAAAAAGTGGCTAAAATAGTCATTTTTAGAAATTTTCAAAAAATCATAAAAAATATTAGCGAAGAGATTTTTGAAAAAATTTTTTTGCAGTTACTATTAGATTTGTTTAAAGAAACTTTTTGCATCAAAACGTTTTCTGTTTGAGATCGAAAAAAGTAAAAAAAGTGGACTTTCACAAAAATTCTAAATTTTCAATGGGTACTTAATGTGTTAAATTCAAACGGAATTTAAATGACCTTTCCATTGATGCCAAAATTTACATAAAGTAAATTCAAATTACGAGTAGAATTAACTTTAGTTTTGTCAAAATACTTATGCCGACCACTGTAGAACCTACGCTGTATGTCTCAGAAATAAAACACGGCGACTTTGTTTAAAGTCGGGAAAATATACAAAAACCCAACTATCGTTAGGTAAATCTTTATTCTGTACTATAAGTATTATTAATTCTACATTTATTAATCTACGTTTATTGGCCTGTACTTCTGTACTGTCAGATTGTGAGTGTGACTGAGCTTGCCTGACGACCTCTTGTTCGAAGAAGAGAGTCGCCAGAGGCCAGATGGCTCATATGCCTTAAAGAAAAAGGCTCATACAAATACGAGAACAACAATAGGCTCATGTATGAGTGATTCGATACATACACTGACGCTAATTTTGACACATATTTACAAATGCGGGTAGAATAGACGAGTTTGGCTTAGTATTCAGAAGTTCCTTGTTTCAGATGTGGTCATTATTAGTCATTCACCCCTATTGTCGTCGTCGTTTACGACTCTAAAAAAAAGCGACACGACTGTTTGGTATTGGCGACTGAAAATAAACGACTTTTGTCGTGGCGACGATCGACAAATGGCGTCTGAAATGTCAAAAAATGTGGATTGTATTTTTGACGACGATCGTCGGTATTGCGTGAGGCGTTTTGTGACGACGTTTGTCGTGGGAATGATACATTTCTGTCGTCGACTATTTTGCGGACGACTGTGTGATAATGTGTTAAAAAAAGTATGTGTACTTAATTTTTAATTAACTAAAAGACAATTATAGTTATTTTGCAGAATGGAGATAACAAATAAAAGGCAATTTCTACATTTAGTGAACGAAATGCAGAAAAATATTCCTTTCGCAAAATCATTCACGAAGGCCTAACAAAAGTGAGGTTAATCGGCAATGGGACGACATAGCCTTACCTCTGAATTGTCTTGGACCATATAAATCTACGCGCTCAAGTAATGAGTTATTACACGACGACCCTAATTAAGGCCATAAAATCATTAATATGATTAAAAACACAGAAAGCGGAAGGATGCAGTACCTGGGTATCGTATTTTTGTATCCTTGCGGATGTGCCACAGGGGCATAAAAAGAGCTGCAACTGATATAGTTTGCAATAAGTTTTAACAACTGCGTGATCAAGTGTTAAAGAAAAGTTTGTGTATTTAATATTTAACTAACGAAAAGATAGTTTCATATTCTTTAAAATGAAAATCACAAATAAAAGACAATTTCAACATTTAGTGAAAGAAATGGAGAAAAGGGACTAACAACAAGTGATTTTAATCGGCATATCCTTATCTCTGAATTGTCTTCGACCACCTTCGACTACGATAGTCTAAAATACATTTAAAATCTGAAAATAATTGTTATTAACACAATGTATGCAATTTAAATTATTTCTACCACCCACTTAATGTCGGGCAAATCCAATGGATTGGATTTGGTTCGAATTTCCTTCCTTAACTTTACCAGCACTTTTTTCTGGTTTTCTTCTTCGTCACTGCTTTCAAAAAACATGTCACACTATTCATTTTTGATTTGTTTTATTAAATAACTAGCGGACCCGGCAAACGTTGTTTTGCCTGTTCGTACATTTTCATTTCATTTTTATTTAACTTTTAACCGATGTGTCCAGACTGATTCTGTACTCCGTGTGCTTCAACCGATATTTCCGGACGTGTGCCCACGAATTGTACTGTCCAGACAAATTTTTTCCTATGACTGTCGAAGAATAACGTTTGAAATGTATTTTTTTGTTATGAGAGGTGTCACGCCCTTTTGTCCAGTCCCGCCAGGTATTGTAAAATGCTTCAATCAGGCAATGTTCAGATATCGTGATTTAAATAACTTTGTTGTAAGGGTGGTGCCATGGCCCGTTTTCCAATCCCACCCACTTTAGCTCCCATGGGTGTCGAGAAATAAGATTTAAAATGTATATTTTTTCACAGAAACACCTTTGGACCCACTCAAACACACACACAAAATTTCATTAAAATTGGTCCAGCCGTTTAGGAGGAGTTCGATTACAACACACGTACAGAAAAATTAAATAAGATAGCTGTACCCGCCCGGCTTTGCCCGTGTACAAAAATTGTATTGCTAGTTCTTAGATAATAATGTTCTTTCGTAAAATGCGAAAAATGAGAAAAATCGATTTTCTGGAATTTTCTTTCTGCGTGAATCTGAAATACAGCAATACGAACAAAACAAAAAACATCATGAAAATAGACTCAGCGGTTATCGAGTTATAACGTCATCGAGTTTCACCCCATAGAAGATGTTTTTGTATGGACGGTGCCACGCCCTTTTGTCCAATTTTGACTAATCTTACAGTAACACTCCTAAGCCAATACCTAAAATTGTCTGTAAGTTTCAAATCAATCGATTCGGCGGTTTTAAAGATATTTTCTGTTTAGGCGGTGCCACGCCCCTTAGTCCAATTTTTACCTATCTTCACAGCAACACTCCTGCGCCAATACCTAAGATTGTATGTACATTTTAACTCAATCGATTCAGTGGTTTTCGAGATATAAGATTTTGAATGTTTTTTTTTGTATGGGAGGTGCCACGCCCCTTTGTCCAATTTTTAACCTTTTAAACCTTCTGTGGACTTCCACAAATAATTCAAGACCAAAATTGGCGAAATCGGTCCAGCCTTTCTTGAGTTTTAGCGAGACTAAAAAAAAACAATGAAATCTTCAATCTTGAAAATAAATTTATCTTTTTTTGGCCGCATAATAAGTTGATTTCAAATAAGTAACCTTAAAATAATTGAAATGGAATGAATTAAATAAAGCAATACCACAACAAAATAGAACAAAAAAATCAGTTTCTTTCTATGAACAAAACATGAAACACTTACGATTCACACACTAAAAGCAACGAAACGGATCTTTTTTCGGTGGCTTGCAATTCCAGCAAAAACACAAATTAATCAATCTGTTTCGAGAGCTGGTGGAGCTATATTTAATACAGAAAAAAAGTATTAAACATACAAAATATTCCTTGATTGAGTTGATGATATAGTAAACAAATTATGTATGTAGTGTTTTAATTTTGGTTTAGGCAGGCTTGTTGGTCGCCCCTTTGTCCAATTTTGCCCAAACTTCACAGGACAACTCCAGGGCCAATAACTAAGATTATCTGTAAGTTTGAGCTCAATCGATTTGGTGGTTTTCGATATATACGATTTTGAATGTTTTTTTGTATGGGGGGTGCCACGCCCCTTTGTCCATTTTTGACCAAACTTCACAGAATTCATGTATGGACCAATACCAAAGATGTGCGAAAGTTTGGTTAAGAACGGTAAATGCGTTAAAGCGTGAATCGGCGACAAACATTTTAAGGCTCAATTTTTATATATATAGATTAACCAAGTCACAAACAAAACACCAGACCAAATATAAATTCGTCGACTGTTATGTCAAATCCAATGTGTCATAGTTTGTGGAATGTATGTGGGATGTGAGAGTTCAGAGAGTCGAGTCGTTTCAGTTACGCAATACAAAATTCCAAACGACTCGACACGACAAACGTCGCCAGTCGTTTGCGACAGACGACGACGACGACAATAGGGGTGATTATTTCGCGGGGATTCAGTTTAAAGAGATAGCTTACTTTATTATTCGTTGTTCTTCTAAACGGCCTAGATCACTGAGTATATACGCACCGCTAAATTGCTTGCAAAAATTCAGTTTTAGTCATTCTGAATCATATGATTTTTTAGGGTAGATATTATCAGGAGTGGGCAACATCCTAAATTGGTCCCGTAGGGCGATTTTCGCAGTTTCGTATAACGTGGACAGGACATAGACAATGAAAGAACACGCGTGAATATTCTCTTTAAACGCGTCGGTTTAAAGTGGTATTCTCTGAAACAGCTAAAGGGTCCTTCATTAACGACTTGACAACTTCAAACTTTCAGTGTGAACGCATCCTTAAACCGATTACCGAACTGTCAATGTCAAAATATTCAGTAAAATGAACATGTTTATCATGGTAAAGTGGTGGTCGGTGGTCGGTGGTCGCAACTTTAAGAGCGTTAACGTTAAATTTAAAAAGCTTCGCCTAGCTTCACCCTCATGTGCTTCAAGAAACAGCACTTCATCCGCAAAAAGTCACTGTTTGGTGGGGTTCTCATGCCGGTGGTGGCGTCATTGGGTCGTTTTTTTTCGTCGATGAAAATGACCGTCACGTTACGGTATATGGTATTCGCTACAGAGACATGTTGGAACGTTATTTGTTTGAGCAAATGCATGAATTGGACATCAGTGATATGTGGTACCAACAAGGCACACAGCGGGTGCAACAATCGAGTTATTGAAGTCTCAGTTCGGTGAACGTGTTATCTCGAGAAACGGGCCCGTCTATTGGCCGTCGAGATCGTGTGATTTAAACCCTCTAGCCTTTTTTTCATGCGGCTACATTAAATCATGGGTCTATGCCAACAAGCCGGCGACGTTAGAGGGGCTCAGAGCCAATATTGAACGAGATATAGCGGCCGTATCGGTTGAAATGTGCGGCAGAGTCATCGAAAATTTTGATAGTAATTCAAGCCAATACCATTTCTTTGAGATTTCTCATTTCGCAAGTAGTTTGCATTTTATTAAAAAAAAAGTTGTCAAGTCCATAATGAAAGACCCTTTATAATCCGTCAAAAAAATGAGTTCGTATAATCAACAACTGTCATGAGACGTGTTCATCTTCCCTTTAACAAATATGATTCGTTTCATTGTTATTGTCATACTACGATTCCTTTTCTTCTCAACGATGAATTAAGCTTTCTTTTATTTTTGTCATCTACTCAACCATTTCGGAACTGGTCGTTTTGTTATAGAGTTTTTATGTCATCAACACGTAAATTGATATAGGCAGCATTGAAAATACGAGGAGCATCGTTGGTAGACTAGGCCTTTTGCAGAAGCTGTATGGATGAGGAAGACGAGGAAACTATTCCTTCTTCTTTGTTCCTGACCATCTCTCTCCCGTAGAAGGAACCTTCACTTGGGAGCCTTCCACAACGACTTACGATTTATAAAGAACTCAAAATGGTACACGCTACTGATGCCCACTGGTCGATGCATTTTTTGATTTTTCGTCTATGCAGGACAAGGAATTAAATTCTTTTCTTTGCAAAGCAAAATGCTATAGTAAGTCTTCAGATTCAACAAGCTAAGTGCTAGAGCTGTTAAACCTTCAGCAACTCTTCGTAGCCCCTGGATAGACTGCCACTGCTACGACTTACTAATAAGTATCAACGATTTCTAAATACATTCTACCACTACTGAGTATACAAGAAGCATATTCTCAAACTTTCAAAAGAAAGCGACACGGTCACCAACGATTGTAGTAGGTCTAACTTCTGACAGCTGGGCGTATTGCTATGATTTTCGTCGTGTCGATGGAAGGGCGGGGTTAAAAGTGAGCCGCTTGGTCATACAGTTTAAAAGATCTTCTATAGAAAACTAGCGGACCCGGCGAACTTTGTCTCGCCCCAATTTAACGCCTTCAGATAAACTCCAGAGTGATAATAAAACACAGATAGTTAAAATTTCAATGTGATTTATTTGAATGGAATCGAAATTAGTAGAGAGCAATGTTATCAACAATGTTTTTCTATTTGTTTTCCGGCGCAAAAATAAACAATGAAGACGGTTTGCCAACACGCGAACAGGCAACGTACAGCTGACCGTGCCAATCGAACGGGGAACTGAATCCGCTTGAATTGGAATGGAAGATCAGTTGGAATAATCGGAATTTGTGGGATAAGGACTTCCTCTCTTTTGAATTCGCCCTTGATGATCGTCGCTTGAATCACATTGTTCATCAGTTTCTTGACGGACAACCGCGTACAGTTGCACAATTTCGGATGATTCAGATTCCGAAACATGATTATGATCGATCCCACCTTCAGCTGTAAGTTATGCGGCGGAGTTTGTGCCAGGAAGCGTATTCAACAATTCCGTCGGATAGTTGGTCGTCACGCTGTCAACGGATTTCTACGAATGCAGTTCTCCAGCGATTTGACTTTGAATAATGAAATGAAATAGTATGGCCCTTTCACTAATCCAATCGAGATTTTTATAATTTTGTGCATTGCCATGGAACACTTCGGTGATGAGTTCCTCCTTCGACGATGAGAACTCGCAAAAATTTGCCGGGAACGATATCAATCCAGTCGAAACATCAAACATTCGACCAAGCGTGTCTGACTCTCATGTTCGTTGTCATTTTCAACTTCTTGACATGCCGCCACAAAGACGACGATTTCCGGCATGCATTGAGTTATTATTATTATGCATTGAGTTCATCGGCAGCAGTTGATTTCGGGATGACGGGAAGCGTTTGACGAAGATCTCCGGAGAGTAATATCATAGCCCCACGCCACCAAATCGTGTCGAATCACCTCGCAAATCCTTCATTGTTCGGTCAGCTGCCTCCAATGCTCGTTTATGAGCCATCGTGCATTCATCCCAAATTAGAATTTCGTTGTCGCCGAAATCTTTTTCATACTGCACATTGGCTTGTCGACCGTGAGAAGATTCATCGGCAGCTTCAAAGCGGAATGTGCAGTTCGACCGCATTCCAACAATGTGGCAGCAATGCCAGAGGATGCAACAGCCAACGCAATTTGAGATCTTGTCCAAATTATTGCCAGAATCAAAGAAAATGCAAAATTTCGTAAAAAAAATTCAAAATTTTCCGAGTTTTCCACTACGAATTTTCTATTTCATTCCATTCCGGCACACAAAATTCCATACAAAAAATCAATTTCCAATTTCCCGACTTTTCCGGAGGGTTTTCCCAAAATTTTCTTTCGGAAGAACCTTCTGCTGGCAATTACGAACAACTGAAAAAAAATTTGAGCCAAATCGGTCCAGCCGTTCTCAATTGCTGAATTACTATACATTTATGTCACCATTTTTATATATGTATAAATAGAAGTCGAATGGAAGGGACCTACAATTTTCCAATTTCCATTCGTCCCAAAAATAGAAACTCACACAAACGAATGGTTGCGAGAAGCTAGGCCTGTTTAGGTGTCTACCGCCTGTTGTGCCACCTATTTATTTTTTTTTTTTAAATAGAAGTCTGCGAAAATCATACTGCCATTCCAAGGTATTTGATTATTTGAGCCTTTTCCATTACTGTAACTAGGGTCTAACCTCTAACCCGATATCTCGAAAAACAAATCTCGAAAGCAAAAATCTCGAAAAAAATCTCGATTCGTATGGGTTTACTGTTTGGATATGGGGTGGGTGCAAAAAAAAATCTCGAATTTACTTTTTATTTTCGAGATTTTTTCGAGATTTTTGTACATTCGAAATTTTTGCGTTCGAGATTAAAAACAAAACTTTTCGAGATTTTTGTCATTCGAAATTACGTCATGATCCCCTGTAACTATTTTTGCAAGCATTTTGTTCTTTTTTTGGAATCGGTTTAATGCGAGTGGTCTTTCAGAACAATTTGTGTAGCTGAACGTTTGTTGAGTGCTATGGCTGAAAATCCGTTCGGCTCGTTACCTTAAGGATACATTGAATTACTTGCAGTCGAAATGTTACATCTGCTATCGATCCTTGCATCCTCGGGAAAATATGTGGCTCCATAGTTGTGCAAAATGTAGAATAAAATTCCCTGAAGCAAGGGTGAACAAAAATATGCCTTTTCTTTCAGAATTGTCACTTGATTTCCAATTCAGCCTCAAACTTGATTTACTGATGCTTGAACCTTTACCCAAATTAATCTCAAAGTGATTGTACTTGTCCAATCACAAACAAAATGCCGAAGAAATGGATGACCCAAACCCCGAATACACCTTCAAACGAACACTCATGTCATTAGGGTAACCGCTTGTGTAAACAATGCCCCAAAATTGGTTCGTTCTTCTTGTAGGTACCTATATTTTTATATACAATTCCTTGGAGATACATAAATTCCTAACCAAACAAGGATAAATCACTTGAGTTAGATAAATCGCAGCACGTGGCGTCAAATCACTTTTGTACTCAATCAATAATTAAAGAGCAACGCAAATTGAGCTTTTCACTCTTCCGGACTGGGTTTATAAAATCTTAATCTCATGTCCCATCCTCTGATCTGGTCTGCTGTATTCCCAATTCCCAACCTGTAGCTAGTCGAAACTGATTCCTAACCTAACCGCAAAAGTGTGTAGCTCTAATGAAATGGAATTTTTCTCAAATGAGGTCAATTAGTTCTACAACCATGTCGATGCATGCACATCGCGTGTCTCGATACTCTATAAATGGAGTTCACTTCATACTATTATACACCATGCCATAGTCATGTCAATACACGTCACACCTCATCACATTTTTGGTATTGACCAGGAAGTTCCATTCCAACAAACTGACAAACTAGCTTTGACACATAGACATGATACTTTCAAATGTGACACTTTGACAGTCACGTGCGTCAATTTCTGTGTCTGGCTCGCTGGATTGCAACCACAGTTACACTGCTCAATTTATCAATGATAACAAAAATAAAAATATATATTGTAAGTTACAACAGCCAAGAAGTAAAGTTGTGCACATTTTTCTCATCTACTTCACTGACAAAAAAAGTTTTCGGTTCAGTTTGGTTTTGTCGGTCGAATCGGTACGGATTGGATTTACATTTTTGTTCGCGTGTTCGGTGTTCGGTGTTCCTCGTCGCTCTCTACACACTTCGTCATCATCGTCTCGTTGGTCGTCATGAAGTGTACATTTTTTTAGATGAGAATTTTTGCACTCGCTCGCTGACAACGAGAGGAGAGGAGCTGCAAAAAAAAAAGTAAAAATAAAAATAAAAAAAAATCTTAGTCGTAGATACGCTGTCGTGCGGTGGTGTGATAGCCTAGCGTTTCGGTTTTTGTTTTCGTTTTCCTTTGGCTAAACTTCGTGGTCTTGAGAGGTCTTGACAGATCTAAGTTTTCGGATTTGGAAGTTCATTAAGAGTTGTGCTCGCGGTTATTGGCACGTAAAGCAAACACTGGGTCGTGTGTAGTTTCATCATTTGTGGTCATTCACGTATCTATTACAAGTATCTATTAAAATTTGAAAAAATTGTATATCTGTTACTTTGTGGTGTGTGTGCGCATTGATGGTCCAGTGAAAACTGTTTTTTTTGCGGCTTTTAACGGAAACGCAATCCGTTAGAAGTTAATAGCTATAAACAAGAAAGAAGATTCTTCGTTTAGAGTGTGCGGGTAGCAAGTGATTGTAGTAGAGCCAAGTCGCTTATTGTTGTGCGAAAGGTCAAAAATGAGTTGTCAAAAGAAAATAAAGTTTCTTCTCTTTGTTTTAGTCTGAATGTTCTTTCTCTCCAGTCAAAATGTAACGAATAATTTGCCAAACAAATGTAGGTACATAGTTGTTGTTGAGATTGAGTCAGATCAGAACTATAAACAGTTTTTTTTTTAATGAAAACGTCTGTTGAGTCAGGTCAGGGAGAAACACTGGAAAACTGTCACGGTTGAATTACAATTTGAGACTCATTTAAGTTCTAGTTGGAAAGCGCTTATACGCGTTGTCGTTACTTCGTGCTTGACGCAACATCTCAAGAGTATTGTTGTGCATTGAAATGAGAATGACATAGGGCAATGACACTGACGTATGCAAACAATGTCGATATTGTTGTCAAATATCATCGAAACACAAGTGTCATTCTCGCAGCACTAAGGCTGGTTTGAAATGATTTATTAGGTACTTTATTTAAGTTCCGCACTCAGACGTATAAGTTGCACTTAGTTGTTCCCACGAAATGCAAATGACAGAGACAGAGATGTGAATTTTTGTCGCTAATAATGACAGTTTGGATTTATACTCAAGTCTATTTATAAAAAGAACAAATTTACAGCAAAATAAACACGAAAGGTGCAACGTATGATGGAATGTAGACGTTTTCGAAGTGGATTTTTAATTTGCATATGAAAAAACCCGCTGACTGCTGACGTCCTTGCTGACCCTAGTGATAGAGGTGTGCGATTGCTTCTTATGAATCAATCTAAACTGTGAAGAGGGGACGGTTTTATTCTTATCGTTTTGGGTTTTCATTGCAGTCCTTATTTTAAATATTTAGGTGGGTGGAGCATTATTGTACATACTTACTGGTCTTTAGATGGCGCTTAAAGTCCGGGGTGGACGACGGTCTAAACCGCAACAAGCTACTCCAAATACTCGTCGGGCTGGTCCTTTGTTGTCCATATAACATATAAGCTCCACGTAACCTAACCACTCAGTCGCTGCATTTTGAGCATTTTGATCAGCTAAACGTCGCTGTATAGTTTGTAAAGTTCATCACATTCATTCTACAAACTGGATCGAAAATCACTCGAAGAATCTTTCTCTCAAAGCGTGCCAACAGGTCCCGTTTGCGTTGAATTGGAGAATGTGCTTTAGCGAAATTTACAAGTTGTACGTAAAGCGACATCGACCTGGGGCCGAATCGTCTCAAATACGTGGCGGAATTTGTTTTTGCTTTGTAACAGATGTGAACAGATTCGGCGATTCGACGACCACGGTCATCTGGACTGTGTCTCCCCATCAAATTTTGACATATCAATATACACTATGGTTGCATTACGTAAGAGGTGCTTGTGGGCGCAATAACTTGGTGGGCAGTGTGTTGGACTATTGTGCAAAGCCTCTCAGGTTCAATCCACGGAAAAATATTTTTTTACACTTTAAAACTCGATAGTATTGAACGGAAAGAACGGATTTCATCTGTCATAATAGCGGATTGCCCGACAATAACTCTGTTAAGATCTAGACCAGTCCAAAGCTGTATAAGATATACCAACATTTGTCTATTACTGCCGTAGATATGCTTCGTTGATGCGTAAGCCATTGTTATCTTCATGTTTGAAGAAAAAACGGAGCAATAGTGATGCCGCTCACTTGCGCACAATACGCCTTGTTATCTTTAAAAAATAACTTGGAAGCGATTGAGGAAAATAAAATAATCTTAAATTTAAAATTTAAAGTAGGAATATTTAGTTTAAAAAAAAGTAGCTATATTTCAACATAACAAAGTAACGAATTATTTTATAAAACTAAATAAGTAAGTCAATAATCTCATGACGATATCGTTTCGACGATAGCCTTGCATCACGTAACATTTAAAATTGATTTATATATTTTGCAGACAATTTTAAGCTTTTTACAGGAAATTTTAAAGCGAGCAATTGAATTCAGATTTTTTTACGATTTAAATTATATAATAGTTCATACGACATTATAAATAATATAAATCATCAATTAGGAACAAGATAAATGAGCAAGATTTTGTTGGTGACTGTAATTTAAATATTCCGTAAGCACAAAGTAGGACACTGTAATTTGTCAAATGCCATTTATGACAATTACGATGACGTCTAGTGCTTATTTGTTTGTGAGCTTCTGAAAGGTACCGAAAGTTCTCAAACTTAGTGCAAAATAAACGATGGTGGTAGAGTTACGTGAAGCAAATAAAAGACGATCTCGTGCACTACTATCGCTTGAACGACTGTCGTCTTAAATTTTACGGAATGAGTACCGTGACCTTCTTTGCTGCAAATACATCAATTACATCGTCAGTATTTATTTCTATCTCCCGATGAATTGACATTAAGGCTAAACCAGTAGGTCGATCTTCACAGCTAGAGTTTCTTAAACAAGTTTTTAAGCGTTTCATCGTCGAAAACGTTCTTTCTGGTGTACATGTCGATACTGGTAAGGTTGCCAACATTTTTAAAAGTCGATGTAGGTATGTTGGGAAAAAATCTTTACTGCAGTCTCCTAAAGCTGTTATGTCGTTCTGTGAACGCAGTGCCTCGGGTTGTTCATGCCATTTTGTCTTCCACAGTAGAAACTCAGCCTTCAAGCTATCCCAATCCAAAAATCTTTTATACAATTTAAAATTCTCTTCGTTAAATTTTGTTTCGCTTTTGCCAAGTATTGACGGGATCAAAATATGTATTATAACGATGATAGAACGGTCTTATGGTCCTCGACCCATGTTTGGAGCTGAGTTATGAAGTCGTCCAAAAGGGGAATCATAACAACTATCCTATAAAAGTTTTCAGGATCAGACGCCTTTACATTGGCCTTATGCTGCTGCTTCGATACTGTTCGTGAAATTTTCAAGGTTTCAGTTTCATCCACAATACTTACAATACAGGCCTTGCGCAGTCTCAAAAAATCATTAAATTCTAAACTAACATTTTCTCGAATTTTTCGAAACGTATTTAAAACTAGGGGGGGGGGGGTCAAACCCCTGTGATCCCCCCCCCTAGCTACGGCCCTGTGAACAGAGTTCATTCAATAGTATAAAGTTAAACAACAGTATTCTGCCGTTTAAACCTCATCGCACTTGACACAGTGACATTTCAATTTCAAAGCTTCCGATTGTCAAAAAGACAAATATCTATTTGACGTTGCTTTGCGTGTTCTTTGAAAGAAAATCCAAGGAACGGTTTTTGAAAAGTCATACCTATAAAAGCTGCCAAATTCTATTCATTAAATTTAGATAAACTGAGTTCAATTGAACTGAAGTACTATTGTGAAATCGGATGAGTTGAACTTCAAATTTAAACTCAAGTTCAGTTTCGGTGGGTAAGCAGGGAATTAAAATCCACCAACATATCGTCAACCAATTTATTCAGTGAGATGGTGAAAGCCTTGGGAACCTTTTAAAATTTGAATAATTCAGAAATAAATTCTCAAAATATTTATCTGCGACGTTAATCAGGGCCTCTGGGGTTCCTTTAGCTTTTTGAACTCTGCAGAGTATGCTTGATCACTTCTTATACTCCTCAACAAGCAGTGATCGGATTTTTAAATTTTCGTCAGAGTGGCGTCTTTAAAGTCGTAGAGTGACAGACATTTCTGATTCAGTGCCAGTACTTATTCCTCCGCAAAGTTTCTTGTGTCAGAAAACTTTCTGTTATTTCCCATAGACAATGCGATTTACTGATAGTAGGTATACCTAAAATAGTATACGGACGACCTCCAGCTGTAAGAACAAAAGATAGCACAACTTACTGCAATACAATACACTCCACAGCCTTATCGCATAGATAATGATTCTAATTTGTATTTTTTTTCTCACATTTGCATTAGCCATTTTGTCACTCAATAAAGAACAGCCGTGCTAACTAACTGGTTACACAAAACAACTTTCCACAAATCTCAAATCAAATACAAGCCTTTGTAGATCATTGTGATTTAGATATTTAGCGTACTTATCAAAGGAATTTGCAAGACTCTGCCTAAATGATAAATCGTGCGTGGCAGCTCCTTTGTTTGTGTAACAGAAGATAGGTAATGTTTATTTTTTGTATGCAATTCGCACGTTCTATCTATAGCTACAGCTTGATGTGTTTGTTATTTTTAAATATTTACATAATTTAAAATTAATTGTTTTTCTGCCTTTTACACGGGTTTTTAATTTCGTTCATTAATTTCTGCCTCTCCGCTGGCTTTACTATTTTTATTCGCGACAATTAGCAACGAATTAGGACATCGAAAGGGGAGGGTGCCAGTGCCAGATAGATCATGTGAATTGTTTTACAGTCACGTTTACATTTTTCAAGAAAATTAATACGTTAATTGTACGCCCCTTACACTCACAGTGCATACACTAAATTCTAGTCAAACTGTGGTTTTATTTTTAGCATACACACCAAGGCAAGTGTGTATACTTGATAAAGATTTTATTTTAAAAATGTAAATACGAATATGTATCTGTATTTTTGTCTCAATGAAAACCTTGCCTTGGTTTTTTTTTATTTTTGGCGAGCATTTAGAGAGAGTGTGATAAGACAGGAATTTTTAAATATTGTTTTATTTTTTATATATTATGTCGGGTTTTACGTCACAGCTTTCAAGATTTTTCCATTACCTCCAGGAAAGTAGGTGTAGGTAAGCTGTAATTGTTTATTATGAATAATAAACCGCCCTATATTTTTTTTGATTGGCGGGTTAGCGATAAAGTGGCCCCTGGAGGCCCATGAAACTCCGCGGAACGATTTTCTGCTAGCTTATTTTGACACCGAAAATTCCCTAAAAAGGGGAAATTTGCGCACGAACTGTCACCACTAGGGAATACGATACGTACAGTAAGTGTCAAAAGTGAATCAACACCAATAGCTGAGCTAAATTTAAGCGAATCCCTTTATCCGAGCGGTACGCTGCTTAAATGAAAAAATCAAATTTTCATTTCAGACTGTACCTACTTCATATAAATATCAACACTTAGCGCGCCTATTAATGGGTCGGAACATTTTCTCAAGATAAATTTTGACAGATAGTGTTGCTTTTTAAAGGCTTTTACTTAACTTCGTAAAAAATTTGTTATGCTCAAATCTTGCTAGCCAAATTTGAGCCACTTCCTCTAAACTTAGAACTTTTCCATGGTTGGGTTGTGAAAACAATGCAATATTTAGAAAGAATTTTTGGATTTTGACTCCTGCCCGTTGAAGGGAGGCTTTTTCATAACACATGAACCATTAGCCGTATTAATTTGAAACTTTGTATGTCAATAGATAAGTCAAAACTATTACATACCTAGTTAATCATTTTCAAAATTCGTCCTATAAGGGTTGGAAAAAGGGGGTGCAAAATTTTCTACATTACTCCACACAAACATGGCTTACTATAAGACCCTTCCAGGATAAACCTTAAAAATAGATTGGTTAATTTGTATTTTTATGCTTTTTAGTGGAGTACCTACTTATAACAGCGTTTTTTCTGTTGTGTTTTGTGTTACGGAAAAGTAAAAGGATGAGTTTTTGCAATGAATACATCAACGAGGAATACCTTGGAAGTGAAGAATTTGAGATCAAAAACGCAACGAAATTAAAACATTTTTCGTTTCGATGATTTTTTGAAGGAAATTATTTTCAACGAACATCTGTTTTCTGTGACACTTATATCTACAACGCACTCCATCTCCATATCAAAATTTAGCTACGGTTTTAGCTAATGTTTGGAGTAAAAAATTGGAGAGCCGCAGTAGATTTAAATTCGATATTCCAATTTTGTATTATCTTTAATTTTTGTGAACAAAAATATCTACTCCACAACAGAAAAGAATTCCCACGAACTGCTAACACTGGAGTAATATAGGTTACTCGAAATTCAGTCGCGCTGATTGCATAACCTTGAGGAAAAGCTTTAAATCGTTTTAGTTGCTCCTTTAAAAGTACAAATCACATCGCATCCATTCTGGCCTTTGAAAAATTAATCATCGGGATGTTTAACATAAACATTGGGTCTAGTGGGACACCTCTAACTTCGCTGGGCAATTTGAATTGAGCGCGGAGAAGCACTGCCACTGAGTATATCAGACCAGTCGTTGAAGAATATCGGTTTTCGATGTATCAGTTGAACGACTTAACAGAAAAGTCATTGGCTGAGAAGTTCTATTACTTTCAGAAAGTATAAAAGCGTTTCTGCTGTTAAAGTGTACAAAGAAGGTAGACTGGTTTCGAGGCTTACGGCCGATTTCTTCACATTAGTACTAGTACCCGGTCTAGCTAGATCTGGTACTAGCTCTGATACTAGGTACCAACGAAAAGTTAGTACTTGTGTATTTCTTCACATTGCTAGTACCGGAGCTAAATTTATCAAGCGTACTAACGACTAATACGTCTAAAACTGGTCTAGTTTATTGTTTTTTGACATTTTTATTGTTCATTGGGAGTCAAACATTTTGCGGGATATTTGCATACGCCGATTTTGCCGAAAATCAGATTTATTCGCAGTGCAGTGTATGGAGTCGCCAAACAGCGTGAGTTCGAGTACTCAGATTCACCGATATTATGTCTTGCAAACTCGCCGGCCTCAAATCGCGCGCGTAGATTCGAGCGACGAAAAATTGTTTAATCGTGTATAGATCCAGCCCATCGTCGATTGCACCCATTGTCCGTGGAAGATACATATCTGAGACAATTCAGCCGTTCGGATTCATCATAGAATTAAAGGTCTCTTCCATTCGCCTCAAACAAATCAAATTGGTTGCGAAAGCTAGGTCTACGGTTCTGCTGCACCAACTATTTATTTACATATTTACCAGATAAAAACCGTTCAATTCCCAAATGAGCGTAGCCGATGGAATTCGCTGACCATCTTTGGATATTCCTAATACTGGGAGAGTGCATTGACCGGGTTTAATGATATGGTGGCAGCCATGTTCCATTGTCATCTTTACCAATCAATTAGCCTAAAAATCTTTCCATACATGGTATATCCAAGTAGCTGCCAAAAAAGTCTTCCTCTTTATGGTCGGGAAATCATCAATGATGATTGAAACCTCTGCTGTAATATGATTTGTTGAAGAGCTTTTATCGAAACATGTCTTTAGTAACATCGCTTTTTTACTCTCTGGCGGGAATGACCGCATAGGTACTAGTTTTAATGCGGGATTGTCGAAGGATGCTTACTCAGGTGTCGAAAGCCTAATACCAATTGCCTACGACTTGCGCTAATGACAGACAGACAGACAGACATGGCTAAATCGATTCTTTTCTGTCAAATAACACGCAAAACAACGTCCAATATTTTGTCTTTTTGACAACCGCCTTCTTTGAAATTGGAATGTCACTGTGTAAAGTGAGCTGAGGCAGAATACTGTCGTTTAACTTAAACTACAGAATAAACTCTGTTTAAGGTTTAAACGAAACTGTGAAACAGAATTAATTTTTGAACTGAAGTTTAAACTTTAAACGCTTTTAGCGTAGTCTAAACTCCCATTTTATTGGGTGCATTTGTAAGCGTTTGGTTTTTAAAATGAAAAAAATACTTTTTCCAACATATCGACTGGTATATCTCACCAATAACACGAGGTATCCATATAGACGAGAGACTTCACATATCCCCACAAAAAATAATCAAATCGCACTATCTAGGCGGCCAATTCACAGATCCAAAACGTCAGATTAATTGCTCACCAACTTCACCTCGCAATATGTCCATGGATTTGCGACACATTTTTCTCTGCGCACGATTTTTGATAATAAAATTCAATAATTTGCAAACGTTGTTCGGATGTAAGTCTCCATGCTAAATTCTAACTGAGCATTTTTTACTTCTGACACGTGTCACAAATCACGCATGAACTGTCAAAAAAATCAGGCTGAAAAACAAAACAGCAAAAAAAAAAAAATCACCCTTTATAAGCAATTATTACAATAGATTTCATAGGTGGGCGCTTTTAGTTCGACCATTTTAGATTATTAAATTTCGACTTCCTTAACTTTTAGGCGGCTCTTACACTAAGGCAACAAGCAACGGAGCAACTATAGCAATTGTCAATAAGCAGTATGCAACTTTCTTTAACAATAATATTGCCAGATATTTCTATAGCGCGTGTCACTACTCGCAAATATTGATACTACGACGCAATATTTATCGCTTGTCAACAGGCACTGCGTATCGCCAGCAATAAATATTGCCATAATCAGCAAAATTTTTCGTTTGAGTACTCAGATTCACCGATTGAGCTGCTTTAATGTTAGACCTCTAATTTAATTCAATGTACAATCATTGTTAGCGATAATATTACATGTTTTCTATAATATTTTGCCAATTGCTTATTGCCTCAGTGTGAGAGCCGGTTTACAGTAAGTTACATACTACCAACTTTGCAATCAGTGGCCTTCATTTAATTCTGATTCGATTGTCTGAAAGGGACTTAGGTTAGGTGTTATTTATCAGCCATTCAAGTTATACAAGTCCACCTTTTGATTGAATCATTCATCCGTAAACAAGCTATATTTTCAAGCACCTAAGTACATCTTTCCTGCGTTCCGAGATTGTTCAAAATGCTTTCAATCGACCAATACATATCTCATCTTAAAATAGTTCCATCGATGCGACATGAGTTCTTTTAACGTATGTCCCTATGGAGATAGCAAATCCGTCTTCAAAATTACATATTAACATTTAAAGATCTCTTAGTCATTTCTCGCCAATTTGAAAACAACGCGTAGCAAATAAAAAAAAAATTCAAATGAAGGCCAATGTCACTACCGCACGACCGCATATAATGGGCCAAAAAACAATTGTTCGTTGCCCTATAGCAGTATCTCTATGTCACATGCCATGTAGTGGCACTTTCAATCATTAGTTGAACATAAACTTTTCCAAATTGATTATTTTTTGGCTTGTTCAATGAAACCGCCACAGGTGTTCGCGCCTCCTGGCCCAAATTACTAACAGTGGGCATAGGTAAGGTGTATCCCCCGCCGCAACCATATGTTATAAATTAATTACTCATACTTGGATTTTGGAATTGTTGCGTATCGCAGGTGTTTTACGACCCCCGAAATGATAAACCACTTTCCAATTGCAGTTCCAATTCCAAATCTGCGTTCAAAAATGTTCTTCTTCTGATTAGATACGCACACCGTTTTTGACTTTGACTAAACGACAAATCTTCTTCTTGTTCCGTCTGTCTGTAGCGACTATAGGCTGGTAATTAGTGATATTATAAATACCTACAGAAAAGATAAAAATATTTTTCGCCTGACAAAATTACATAACGCAACGTCGCGACGCGACGGCCACCCCATCGGCCCGGCGGCGGAACCAAGTGAAATGTGAATTAGAATTTAGAATTCAGTTTACCGCTCGAATCGATCGGCGGAAGACGCGCGCCCGTATTATTACCACTTGCGACAGATCTGCGAATGATAATTCGATATTTGTTACTGAAGGCAACTTAAACAATTTCGTACATTAGTGTACGTGTGTCAAGTGAGAAGTGCTTGTAAATATGGCGCGCAAAGGAACCGAAAGTGATCCGCGATCATCGGTGAATAGTGCAGCAAACAAAATGCTGCCGCCTAGTTCCAGTGTTGACAGCCTGACCAAGTCCAAGAGCGAGTTGGATCTGGTGAAGAATAAGAGCAATTTGTATCTCATTAAGTCGTATAGTTTTATTGACAAATCGTCAAAGGTGAATAGTTGTAACAAGATCCATAATGCAAAGCATGGTGAGGAGACAGATCTTGACGCGATGTGTCAGTTGTTGTTGTATGACAAGAAAAAGTCATCGAAAGTGAAATCGAAATCGGGCACGGAATCGGATTATGACGAGTCGTTGCTGAGGAAGAAGAGTGTTCGTGGTCATGGTGATGGTGGGAACTCGCAGCGTCCCAAGTCACTGCCGTCGTCGGGCAATGTTAAGCGGGAGTCGTTTCTGCGGCAGAGTTTTCAGAGCATCCGTAGGAGTTTTATCAAAAAGCCATCATCGTTTAACGGTGGCGGAAGCATGATGAGCTCGTCATCGAGTGGCGGTAGTGAGCGGATGCATTTCGAAAGTGATTTCGAGGGAGAAGAGCTGAATGGTGGTGCAAGAACGCGTAGAGATTTGGGCGATTTAAAAGAAGAGGACGAAAGTCGGATATCACGATCGACCAGTATTCGACGAGTGGCGAAGTCAGAGAGGTGAGTTGGTTTTTTTTAAATTATTTCATCTGCTGAGAGAGGGGTTGTAGGTTCGACTTATGGCAAAATTCGAATTACACCCCACTTCTTCCGAACGTCTGACAAACATCCGAGGGTTGCCAACTATTTACATAACAGTTACATACAAACCCCAATGCCTACGCCTATATGAAATGTAACTTTTACATTTGTGTTACATAGGTATACTAGTAGCAGTTCATGGCTTGTAATCACCTCGATTACCGTTGTCGTTTGTCGAAAACGACTTTTGTCGTTTCTTGAGTCGTGTCGGTTTTCAATCCTCATTACCTAACACAGACGACCCGCCGAATTTGTAGCAGATTTGTAGACGACTAGAATGTAGTAAAATCTTTTCGAAGGATTGGTAGCACTTGTATGGAATTGTCAAATAGTCTGTTTTTTTTATCGCGAAAATAAATTATTCTGCAAATAAGTTTTTACTTCTCGAAAGATTTCAGTTTTCAAAAGATTTATAAGATGAATGGCATTGAAAAGTTTTACAGTTCAGATCGTGACGAAGAAGAAAGCAGTGAAAGGGCAAAAAGAAAGGAATTAATTTTAACACGATCAAAAATAAGAGATCATTCATTTTGTGCAGGAATATGTCCAGTCTGATGGGAAAAGGAAGTGGATGGTGTTGGCGAGTTTGTAAGGAGATATATGGCTGACGTTTCAGGGAAATTATCCCATTGTGTTGGGAGTAGCGTGGAAGCTGCCTGCGATGTCAACGGATAGTTCGTATTACAATCACTCGATTGTGCCTGAACTATTGAAGTATCTATTTGAAGCCGCTATGGATACACCTTTCGGATTTAAGATTTTTTCGAACGAGAGCAACTTCGCAATAGCTTCATCTTGGGGCGAAAGTATCGCCTGTTTAAAGTTGCCTCCTCCGGTTGCTCGAGCGAGACTCCTTTTTCTAGTGCACTAGTTTTTGCATACAGAACCTTTCACTTTACATATATTTCACATTTGCCCAAACCTAAACAAAACAAACTAAAATACACAATTCACTATCAAAATTAGTACCTTTTGCCAACCCTTGAGGGAGGAGGGCAATAGCTATTTATCGTTGTAGCAATACAATTCCAAGAACTATCAAAATCGATCTTATTTAAAACCCCTTGCTGAATCCTTTCGCCAAATGAGTATTCTTCTCCATTAATGAAGTAAGAACTTCTGATTGCTTTTTATTTGTTATTTTCCATTTTTTTCCATATTTTTTTTATGTTTTCAATTATCCATCGGACATACGCAATCAAACTAAATGTTTTGAAAATGAAAATAAACAGGATTTTACACCAAAAACGAACGCCTGCCCCTGCATGTTTGTGTGCGTCTTCTATACAAAAGAATTAAATTCAGTTTTTAAAAAAACCGAAAATTTTTTATATTTGAACCACCCGACTACCTGTCGGGAGCGAAATTGCAAACGACAAAAAAGGTCGTTTTTTAGGTCATTAGTCGTATCGCTTTTTCTTAGGTAATTAAAGCAAGCGTAATACCGATTTGGAATGGTCGTGTATTTTTGAGTCGGAAACGACAACGGTAATCGAGGTGAATATTTTTCAGTTTTTGTAAAGTGTATATAATCACTCCTATCGTGGAATCCGCCGGGGGGAATTATTCACGGAAAAAAACATTTTGGTATCGTCGAATCCGCAAAGTGAACAGTTCCCCGTGTGGGTAATGTGAATGAGTTTCACTGTATCATTGAAAACGTTCAAATCGAATTTTTCCCGAACAAAATTACATTTCTTACCCGTAACAAAATCATTGCGAATTTCATAGGTTTTCTTACTTGCTGCAGATCGTGAGGATTTTTTTTAAGAAAATGTACATGTAAAAAAGCTGCGTTATTAAGCCGAACATTTGTAATAAATCTTTGCAATATTGAACTTTATTAAAACAAAAAAACATTCTAAAAACACATCTCATCCGGTAGCTCCATGAAATCATTCACTGCTCCTCTTAACCTATCTCGTACTCTTCTCTGAGAACACCGCTCATTTCGTTCTTCCTCTTATGCTTCCAAAAATAGAGCTATCGTATCAATTATTATATCAAACACTTTATTTTTTATTGAAATCACTTTTAAAACACGCTTTTTATATGCCTCCGGTGAATGCAGCTACACAGATTTGTGTTGAGACAGCCGTTTGACAGTGAAACTACCTTTCCCAAAAACGTGTCGATAAGGAAACGTTTCCGGCGGATTCCACGATAGCAGTAGAAAGTGAAAGGGAATCGAATAGGTGAAGTGAAACTCAATTCCGACGGATTCCACGATAGGGGTGAATATAAATATTATATTTTTTTCTAAATGTAACATTGCAATTTGATTGTCTTGATTGCTCCTTAAATTTGTTACATTACACGTTACATTGTAATATTTGTTACGTTGCTATTATAATTTCTAGCTAGGTGCTGAATATACCTTCTTTTTCGTAAGCTTCTGACTCGCAAGAGCGATAGATATATTGCACATCGACCTTAAAGACCTATTGTGCTTGAAATGTCAGAATTATGTTTAGTTTAGTAGCGTATCTACTTTCCTAGTGTAGCTGATAATACATTCAGCAGAGGATTTCCTTAATTCTTTGGTACTTATTATTTCCCTGAAAAATGATTTCTTTCTAATACCACAAATGGGCCGGACATTCACATATTATATGCTCAGCTGTTTTATCTTCCTCAAGGTGATATCGCAAACCGTGGTGACCTGTCAGATAGCCTACTAAGTTTTTGATATCGTGTCTGCGTAGATTTAGTATCTTTTTGACATCTGATTTGAAAGTCGGAATAGCTTTTTTGGACTGTTTGAGACCTAGGATTTCCTCCCAATATGACAAACACTTGTGTTCCCAGATTTTTATAGCCGAATTTATAGCTGATTTAGAGATTGTACAGAAAGGTTCAGGTCCTATAAAAGGGGTCTTCGAGCCTCTTCTGGCTAGTTGATCTGCTTTTTCATTACCCTCTCCGGTGACTCTCTATACTCTGGTTTTGTTCCTGGTACTAAGAGTTTGGAGGGTATTAAAGCAGTGTAGTACTGATTTTGAGTCAATAATGGGTGTCAAAATACCTTTGCTTACCATCTTCAAATAGGACAGGCTTTTAGATTACTTTTGACAACTTTCATTGACAAGTCTATTCTTTCTTTTGTATTGTCCATTACAGTTGGTGAATCCGACTGCCATTAATGATATTTCTTTTCACTAAAGTGTCGAGTTGGTTTTCGTTGATGATTTCGCAAGAACATAATAAATCTATCATGTACTTGTACGTATATCATTTTTTTTTTTTTTTTTAAATACTTCTCTCGGGAAAGGCGAACCTATAACGCTTCAACAGCGCCCCGAGATGCTTGCAGATGTATGTTAGTTCTGCACTTAAATTGCTGCAAATTGTATACTTCTCGGCTCAGCAGTTAGATTAGGCTAGTGGGTTGCCGAAGAGTACTCCCTGCTACACTTAAGACAATGCTGAACCATGTGATGACCGTCAGTGGAAAGAGGTTGTCCCTTACCAATTAAACCCTGTCTGGAAGTCAATTACATACAAGCCATCTTGGGAATTTGATGAAGTTCATTATCTTCTCTATTGATGTCCTGAAAAGCTCATCTACGACTTAAAAGAAGTACCTCCCAAGGAGGAATTTATGACTGGTGTGTTGTAGATCTGATCAGTGACGTTGTGTCCTCAAGAATTCCCTCATCACTAATTTGCAAAGTTCTGTTGTGATACCGCAGGGCGCAGAGTATTGTGCCCCGTTATGACTCCTACGAGAATGGAAAATGATCTGAGGGCGATTGTTATGGTACAACAAGTTTCCATCAGAGGTGGTCCATCGCGGTGATTCGTCTCTCTTATGAGTTTTCTTCTTCTTCAAGCTAGAGTGTAGATGTAGAAGGAAGACGGGATATTCACAGAGTGATAAGTTTGTTCTTAAACAGCTGTCGGTCACTATTATGTTGCTAATATTAACGTTTTCTTATTGCCTCTTGAATGCCTCCATATCCCGGGACCCAATAGGGCGATATACTTTGACTTCTTCGTGACCGTATTTCACAGGCTTCCATATTATTTCTGGCGCAGTTATTGCTTTTATACCTGCCAGGCTCTCGAAAAAGTTGTTTTGCAACAACAAATTATACGAGTTTTTTTTTGGGCGTTATTTCCAAATCGATTTGGGCGCTATTTCCTTGTGCGTTATTGCCTAACGCCTGTTGGTACATATCTCTCACGGGCTGATGTTGTCACTGCTATGTCATCGCCTTGCAAGACACTGCTATGACTTGGGAGGCGTATCGATTTTAATATTCCCAGCGACTCAGAGAAGGCGCCTTACCCATTTTGGAGGCGTGTGTAAATACGTCAATTAATTGCGCGTTAGAATTGAGTCCATCTCCCCATCCTTCCACGCTCGAGAAAGATCTTGTGAGTTATAAATATGGGGTGATGTACTCCTTGATAGGTACGTGA
Organism: Cheilosia scutellata; assembly: GCA_955612985.1. NCBI lineage: Eukaryota > Metazoa > Arthropoda > Insecta > Diptera > Syrphidae > Cheilosia > Cheilosia scutellata. The sequence goes on from OY015311.1 coordinate 68,615,234, forward strand.
CCAGAGTACTGCTATATAGGATCGTCGAAAGACCAGTTTTTTAAAATGGGCAGTCTACTGATTGGCTGATCCGCAAGGCCTATTGTATAAAGATGTAAATTTTAAGCAGGTTAAGGAAAGCCTAAAGGTCTGCTTTTGGAGGTGTTGTCTTTCGTTAATATTCATCTTCCAATTGAGTTTTTTTTTATCTGGTTTAATTCTTAGGTATCTGAGGCTGACTCTTAGGGCGCAGTTTCTGGTCCAGCTATGTCGAAGGTTTTAGGGAGAAGAATGCAGAATGTTGATGATTTCAGTAGGGAATGCTAGCTTTCACCATGTGCAAATTATAACAGTCACTACAGTGAACTTTTGAGCTACCTATTCGATGTATTTATATCCAAAACGCATTTGCAGAAATTCTGGACGTTTCAGTGCAAGCAGTAGGTAGGTACTGCAGAATTCTATTTGCATCGGTTGCTGTCAATGCCGCAAAAAATTAATTCCCGCCTCTTTTTTTCCTATAGTACTATCTACACATCAGCAGCTGAATTTAAAAATTCGATGCTCCAAGCCTTTTTAATTTACGTCACATCGTTGCTTTACAGTGGATTTAGAAATAGAGACATTTTGCAGTGCTGCTGTGGGTGCAGAATTTACATGTGCGCACTTCGCCACATAAGAACATGTGTGTTCGGAATCTTGATGCACATTGAATTCTTCACATGTTTTTGGGTCGTGTTACTCGTGATTACTTTCGAAAAAAGGCGCATGAATATGCGGACACTCTACAGTAGATAATTCAAATTTATTGTCACTCGTTAGTAATTAAAAAACACTTGCCTCTTTAAAAAAGAATTTCTAAAAAAAACCCAAGTCCGGGTTTCAGTTTCATAACGAAATGCTTCGTTTCGAATAATTTCGCCGAATCAGTATCAGTTACCGTCATCTCGTTTATGCGGTATAGGTACTGTATACATAGTAAATTCGTATCTTCTATATTTCCGCTCTTTATAGACGTTTGAAAATCAAACTGTCACCGAAAGGTCAAGCATCACTCAAAATAGTCCAATATAGCCCGGCTTCATATATTTATACAGCTGGCGATTTGTGTTCATTTATTGTTATTGCCTAAGTATTTGTTTACCACCTGTATTATCAAATGAAATTTCTAAGCGAAATGGCGTTAGACCAGCTGCATAAGTGTAGCTACATAATTCTTTCTTATCGCGCGCCGCCAGCCTTGGCACCATTCAACTTGGTCGCGACATTGAATTTAATTGAATCGATAACGCAATAATTAACAATGCAGAAGTCTGGCAATACATAACTTTGTATTTTCATACTGTCACATAAGAAGTGAATATGTGATTCTATTTGTGTCCTTCTGTATGGCAAACATCCCCTGCCCACTATATGTTTGTTTTCATTCTTCATGTGTCCTTCCACTTGAATACCTCCCACATTCAAGAGAAAGTATATTTTTTATCATATTAAACAAATCGATAGTTTTCCAAAAATAAACTGTTTCCTTTCGAACGCCCTTCAGGTTATTTTTTTCTAATATATCTGACAGTCTTCACGCTAAAAATAGGTAGATGATAAATCTAATGGAAGACAATTATCTGCCATCAGGATAACGTTTGAAAAATTGCCTTAGATTTTGTTCTGGGCTTTCGTGAAAGAAGGATTACCATTGGTTTTAGCAAATGCACACGCTATTGCAGCATTAAAGGAGTGGAGTAGTAAATCTTTCCTCAGGCTAGCCATTATGAATGTTGAAAGGGCGGGCGCCCTCCCATGGTCCGCATAGGAAGCACGGAAGTGCATGCACGTTTGCATTTAAGAAGTTGTTGTATCCACATATAGAGAGGAAGGAATAGAGTTGCAACCGGAAATTATATACAAATTTGACTTAGCAATGTGCTACAAAGACGTCTGCTGTTTTATAAGAAGGGTTGCATCCTGAAATTGAAGTTGCTATTGCTAGAGACTGTGATGCAGTTGTTGGGAAGTTGATTATTTATTTTTTTATCATACACACAAATAACATGTCTGCTCAGGATGTGTTTATTATTCAAGGACTACATGCCTGTGCAACTTTATACTATAATCGTTATATAGTAAACCCTGTTAATATAACAGTCAACGTATAAACCGAAAGTAGTCATCAGACACGAAGCTTAAAAAAAATCCACCCAGCCGGTTAGGCTGCCTTTTCATGAGCAAGTATCGAATATTTTTCGTCATGAGTTGATCCTTATGTTTATATTTACGTGTTCAAACCGATCCATAAAAAAAGTTTGAAGTGTAGCTCAATAATGAACAAAATTCTGTAAACGAATCGATAAAATTTTAAAACAATTCTTACCTGTGAGGGGTCAGCTTCAACCTTTCTTTCCTCCCTTTTATCCTATCTTTCTTCCTAACGTGTCTTTTAGCCAAGCATATAGACCAATAATACGAATGTGTAGTCTAACTTCAGGCGCGAGTTAAAATATTGGTCGCTGGTCGTCGTATTTTAAAGATTTTCATCTCTCGAGAGCGATTTTTATTTCAAAATCTTTCGGATCTAATTGTGTAATTGTTTTCAAACATTATAATGTTCGTTGTCGTTATTAATATTATTATTTGCTTCAGCATCTCTTGACTTGAAGCTCATTGCATCATAATATAATGCGGGCCTCAAAAATCAAATTGAGTTATGATGGAATAATGACAGATGAGGTATTTATTGATTTCTCTTCATTGTCATTTACTGCATTGTCGCTGAAATTAAAAAAATCCCGACACGACCTACGGTACGTGGCAATATTATCAGCCTTATATAATTATAACAATATTAATGTCATTATTTTCATGGAATGACAGTATTGATGTGTTGTGTAAGATTAAATTTCAACTGAATTTCTTCACACATTTGCATAAACAATTCCGGTGCGAATTTTAAATTCGACTTGTTTACAATATAATGGTCCGCTTATCCATATAACTCTCGATTTTCCGACATCGACTTTAAAATCATTAAGGGCAATCCCCACACGGGTAGATTTTACTTCATATCAAAGAAGTGCTCAGGAGTCGTCTGCTATCCGCATAATGACCGAATTAAAGCTCAAATTTGTAGATAGACTTCCAGTTTGAACTTTAAATCTGCCTATCTATCTATCTATCTATCTGTAGCTATCAAAAAATATGCTTAGGCCTTAGGCCATCAAAATGACAGGTAGGTAATAAATAGTTAGCTCAACAGGTCCGTATAGGTCATAGTTTCTCACAACCATTCGTGCGTGTGCGTTTTTATTTTTGGGACCAAGGAAAGGGAAATACGGCTCAATTGAGAAGCTTTCTTAATAGGACATTTATATTTTCGAATGTTTGACAGACGTTCGTGAAAGACTACGTTGAGCCTGACCCCAACTATGTACTTAAGTTACATGAATGGCTGCGCTCAAATCAAACCTCTTTATCTTCTATAAATAGAAGTTTATCAATAATATTGTAGAAAAAATAAACCTCCTTAAAGAGGAGCCCATAGTCCTTACTGCCCATAGTCCTATTGATTTTAGGGTTTGTAATTAGAGATGTCGCCATTACACTCCTTTTTGTGGATGAGAATGATGAATGAGCCCTTCCACAATTTAGGCAAAAGAGCTTGTTAATTAAGTGGAAAGATGATAAAAGATGTCTTGGCTGCACGGGTGCTTTACGGAGTAAGCCGGGCTCTGCTCTAGATGCTCTGCTTGATCTACCTCCCCTTTATCATGGGTGTTACTATCAAAGCAATCTACCGTCTCAGGTGGGGTGGGTTTTGGTATAATCCACACCGAAGTTTCGATGACCTTGCCCGACACTTATCCTACGACCCAAGTTCTATGGATATGCCGTCTGATGCAATGACAATGGAACTTCGACTGATTTGCAAATTTAGAGTCGACTTTCCTAACGTTCAGGACTGGCTTCAGCCAAAGTTTGAGCCTAGTTTGGGATGTAGTCGTATTTTCACGGATGGCTCCAAAACTAGTCAAGGGTCCGGTGCTGGTGTCTTCGTGGAAATCGACAACATTAGACTTCACTACTAGTTAATCAAGCATGCCTCTGTTTTTCAAGCTGAGATCTATGCTATCCTGATAGCTGCCGAATATATTGTTAAGAATAGGTGGCGGGGTCGGAGTATCTGCGTCTGTAGCGACAGCCAATCTTCGCTTAAGGCCTTGCTGTAATCCGTTCCAAAATAGTTAGGGTATTCAAGAACTCTTCGAACTCGATCGCAAGGCTGAACTCTTTGACTCGGTCACACTGGGATTGCTGAAAACGAGATATCCGATGAGACTGCTAAGCAAGGCTCAGAGGATAATTTCTCGAGACCAGAACCTGTGCTGGATCTTCCTGCGTTCTTGGTCAGGGCTTCCATTGACAATAGGGTCTCAAACGAACACGATTGTGTATGGCAAGGCTCTACAGGAAGCGGGCAGACTAAACGCATGGTCCCGAAAGTCACTAAGAAGTCTGCAGCATTCTTGCTGTCCCTCAGTAGAAATTACTGCAGAAAACTTATTGGAGTTCTTACGGGGCACTTCGCTTTTGCTAAGCATCTTAGTGTGCTGACCTTAAGTGATACCATTGTCTGCGATGCTTATGGAGAGAGCGACGATACTTTGGATCATTTCCTTTGCTATTGTCCTGCCTTTGCTCGGATCAGGTGGCAGATGTTTGGCGCTGATATGGTGAGTGCTGATACTGTAAGCTCCTTATCGATGAAGTGCACTCTCGGCTTTATCCGAAAGTCGAAGAAATGCGAGTAAAATGGGTAATACTGGATTTGCTTTCTTGTAGTGCAATGGACCAGTTGCGTCTAAGTGCTCCAGTGAAGTGTTTCCTAACCCGACAAAAAAAAAACAAAATTAAAAAAAATAGTTTTAAGCTCGGTTTTAAGTGCAAAGTCGATTTCCTATATCGTAAACCTTAGCCCTCGGCTTTGTTAAACGTATTGGTTGATAAGTTTTCTGCTCCCTAGCCCTACATTAGTAAATACCTTCACATGACGTTTGTAAGTGTACCTGACAGGCTGACACCCTCCACTCAGTAGTCCATCACACTAACCACTAAGCCACTGCGCCTACATGACATGACTGAATTTGCAGATTGAACTTCAGTATGAAGTTTAAAGCAGAAGTTAGAAGTGAATAGGTATACCTATGATCAAACTGTCAAATTAGACGTAGCGTATAGTCGTGTTGTGAATAATGACAGCAGCTTAAGCTTGTGAAATATGCCCACGGGTAGATACCTACATTTTATTCTTAAATGTTAAATTTAAAAATTATTAATCAAATCGTAAATCTGATAAGTTTTTGTTAAGTTATTAGTTGACGAAATTCCCGTCAAAATAACATTGCATTCAATGGAATTCAATGTCACGAAAGTAATACTCTCCAAACAATTGATTGTCGAGGTCCACTCATTTCGAAATAGCCAAAATTAGACAAGCGTAAACAATTTCTTGTGCAATTCCTCCGTAAAAATGTAGTAATTATTACACAACGAACTGTGTGTCCTTAAACTCGCAACCATTCCCCCTGGCATGCAACAATGTATCAATAGCTATCACATTTCCCATTAACAATTACTTTAAGTGACACTGTTCTCGTATTCTGCTCCCGTTGATAATACACTTTTATTCGCACACACACACAACCATGTAACATTTTATATTTAATCCACGCATATTTAAAAAGTTTTTCTCCAAATAAAATGCAAAGCACGAATAAACAAACACACAAGCAAAGTAATAAATGTCAAAACAAAAAAAAAAAATCGCAAACGTACTGAGCTGAGACCGGTCTATACCATGTGCTCGCTAAAATTGTATGTGTGTGTATGCTATGTACTACATTGTACATTTTTTGCAAATTTAAACAAAAAAAAAAAGCAATAAATCTTAAAGACCAACCAGATGAATAAACAATCATTATTCACCTTGTCGTACCTACTTGCACAAAAACTCAGTAGGTAAGATAAAGATACCAGATACCACCCTCTCGGTTGGCGAATTATTTTCGATCGTTGTTATTAAAGAAAATAAAATTTAATGTTCGATAAACATTTTTGTATCCGCAAACTATTAGATTTATTATCTGTTTAACACATGTTTTAATTTTCATACATGTGTTTGTAATACAACAAAAGATCAAAGCATGAGAATGGGAATATGCTTGGGTTAATTGATGGATGGTTTCGAATATTCGATTCGAATTATCCAATTGCCTCTACGCTCTACCACAGAAAGATAAAAAAAAGAGAGAGTGAGAGGTGTACACGTACAGCGTACAGAGGCTAACATATACAATGGAACTGAAAGAGGAAATTAGAATTCAGAGCAGTCAGTCGATGTAGAAGCTTACGTTTGATATGGAAACGGAATACAGTGAGGCTCAGAAGTATGTTTCCCTAATACCTATCGAGTTTTTATTTTTAAACTCTTTCATAGAAATTTTTTAAATCTTTTTCAGAACTCTACTTATACTTATACCCAATTATTTAAGTTGTTCCATATTTCAGTTAAGTAATTAGATTTATGCTGCCAAAAATGGGAATAAAATCTGCAAGAATACTTCCTAGAGTCGGACCACAACATTGAATTAAAAGTTAGCACAAGCCTAATGCCACCACAGGATGATAGAGAAAATTAATTTTCCTTGACTGCAGTTGACGTATACAATGTAGGAAACGCAATCTTCTCTATCAAATGCAAGTCTGTTGGACAAAATAATATTACACCAAAAACGTAGAAAAACAGCCAAGTTCTCTTATATAGAAGACAAAAATAAGTCAGCCACGAAATGTAATGAGATCTATATGTACGCCAAGTTCTTAGTTTAAGAAGGTTCAATGTTAAACAAAATTAATTAAAAAAAAATTACAGTCGAACTTCGATAACTCGAACGATCACTTGCAAAGAAAAAAAATTCGAGTTATCAAGACTTCGAGTTATTAAATAAAATACAAAATTGATATAAATATCTATCTATTAGCGAATTATTGTTATTAGATTTACATAATTATTATTTAAAATAATCAGCAGTACCTGCATGACTGAAGAGTGGATTTTTTTAAACGCAGAATGCTTCACGAATTTGCAACCAACTTGTGGTGGTTGAATCAAATCATTCTTTAAATCTTTCCCCATTACGTTCACTTCGTGTATTTTTTCGTCTTCCTCTTTGTGTTATTTTAGGCGCCTACCTACTATTTTTCCAAATATAAAAACTAAGCTTTGAGTTCGTATCGACCAATATACCGACCTAATGATGTGTGTTTTAACCCCTACTAACAAGAAATTTCACAATTCTTACTCACACTTAGGGAAATCACGATTTTCTACACGTATATGTATACTAGGTCATAGCAAAATACAAACACAGCAGTGCCCCGAAAGCAATGCATTATAAAACGAACTTGGAAAAACACGCAGAATTAGGGAATTCCCCTTCAGAATTCGACTTATCGAAGGTGATGCCAAATAATCTCTTTGAGTTATCAAGACATTCGAGTTATAGAAGTTCGAGTTATCAAATAAAAATTACATGTAAATTTCGGTCTTGGCGCTATTGCCAACCAATTTCATTCGAGTTATTAAGTATTCGAGTTATCGAAGTTCGACTGTATATATAAAATATTTGATTTTGTCCTTTCTGTATACTGCAAGTCCTACCGCTCTTCCAAATTTCAACATTCTACGGCAATCGGAGGTGGCCCAAATAAATAATAACCATTTTTCAAAAGTGACGTCAATGGAAAATCTCAAGTTTTGGACTTTTCCCAGTATATGCACCACAGGATCTAGAATTCGGCCAAATTTCAGGTTTCTAGGATAGCCGGAAGTGCTTCATAATTTTGATGATCATCATCTAAGTGAGTGAGTTAGTGAGTCAGTTACGGTTTTTGTGATTTTTGAAGTCCTGTATGTTGAGAACCACTAATGCTATGGAGACGAAATTTGGTGAGGTGGATATTTTAATTAGCATGGTAAATGTTTAAAGTTTGAAGTTTTTATCTTAATTGGTTCCGAAGTTAGAGGGGGATCGAAAATTGCCTGAGTTTGTTCCTTTACTAGATAACTTTGATCCATCCTGACTTAATAATAATCCTTCCTCTATAATTCCTTACATCATCCATATATTTTACACCATTATTTTGACATCTATACCTACCCGTCCGCCTGAAAAAAGTCTAAAATTATCCCGATTTCTAAAAAAGAAACAAAGCCTTTGAATCGATTGTAACTTGTAAGCTTTATTTATACATATTTATATTTATATTTATATTTATATTTATATTTATATTTATATTTATATTTATATTTATATTTATATTTATATTTATATTTATATTTATATTTATATTTATATTTATATTTATATTTATATTTATATTTATATTTATATTTATATTTATATTTATATTTATATTTATATTTATATTTATATTTATATTTATATTTATATTTATATTTATATTTATATTTATATTTATATTTATATTTATATTTATATTTATATTTATATTTATATTTATATTTATATTTATATTTATATTTATATTTATATTTATATTTATATTTATATTTATATTTATATTTATATTTATATTTATATTTATATTTATATTTATATTTATATTTATATTTATATTTATATTTATATTTATATTTATATTTATATTTATATTTATATTTATATTTATATTTATATTTATATTTATATTTATATTTATATTTATATTTATATTTATATTTATATTTATATTTATATTTATATTTATATTTATATTTATATTTATATTTATATTTATATTTATATTTATATTTATATTTATATTTATATTTATATTTATATTTATATTTATATTTATATTTATATTTATATTTATATTTATATTTATATTTATATTTATATTTATATTTATATTTATATTTATATTTATATTTATATTTATATTTATATTTATATTTATATTTATATTTATATTTATATTTGATATGACCTCATGCCAACTTGGGGGTCTTTTTTACAATTTCTTACAACACGTAACTCACACACCGTATGTCGATTCAATTCGAAGCTTTGACAGAGAAAAGGAAACTGCTCTACAGGTATTCAGACATTTTTCAAAGAGACCCCTTTATCCGCTTTTTAAGGGGTAACATGTACAACTATTTACTTCCATAGACAGTAGCTTTATTTTCCTTAACTATACCTAGCGATGCGCAATTTATTGGATTTCCTTACTTAGAAGTTATAACTCCGACTGATGATGAAACACTTACTCAAAATTTGTTTTCATTCAATCATTTCCCTAAATGATATCAGGAAGATAGGTTAATTAATCATTTCAAATATGATTCACATTTTATTGAAAAGTGGTTCAATACTGCCTGTAGGGTTGCACTACACCTCTTGCAATAAATTTGCTGGATTGCTTAAAATCATTAAAATGTGTAAGTTTAGTTTTGTAGACTTCCTTTTTAGTATAACTCCAAAGAAAAATCAGATGCAGTCAAGTCAGAAGACGGAATGTAGAGTTCCTTGAAATCAGAACATTTGGAAATTATTTCTGCAATGTTGTCATAACGGACCTGGTTATATGTGAAGGTGCAGCATCTTTTTGAAACCAGGCCGATTTGAAAGGAATTCTCTTTCGGCGTAGTTCTGTAAAGAAAAACTAATTCAATATCTTTAAATATATGACTCAAGTTATGGATGAACGCACATCCCTCTCATGGAATATTTTCGGGGACGAGTTATGAAGTTACATATCTACACTCTAACCTCATCGCAGTCCATCTGCTCGGAGGAGGACCACCAAACGTGCGCCCAAACTCTCTGTATGGATATCACAAACTTCAAAGCATGATATCAACAAATCTTTATTTCATCGTCCTATTATTGTTAAATCGAAATCTGCAAAATGTAAAATATCGAACTGATTAATTTATACTCACAAAAAGTTACAAAAAAAAAATAAATAGTTTGCGCAACAGGCGGTAGACACCCTAGTCCTAGCTTCTCGCAACCATTCGTTTGTGTGAGTTTCTATTTTTGGGACGAATGGAAGGGTACTACAATTTTATGCCGATTCCGAACGGCTGAATTGAGAAGCTTTTTCAGGACAGTTATACTCTCGGATGTTTGTCAAAAAGTTATAAGGTTTTGTTTAAATGGATTTAATTAGCTTCACTCCGTATATTTGTTATAAATCTCACGGTCGATTTTTCGTCAATTTCGTCTACTCAACCGATATATAGTATATTATAGTTCCATGGCAATGCATATGGGCATAATTCTTTCTGAGGTGTTTAATGATTAATTAATGACTAAAATTTTACCTAAAGACTAGAAAATGTGTCTGCCGTATTAATAATAGATCTCAAACCATTCTCTAACTCACTTGTTACGTAACTGGTAGTTAAAAATTTAACTCACTGACTAAATTTTCTTATTTATAAAAAAATATAACCCATGCATTAACTAATTAATCCTATTATCGTAGGTTTGTGATGGCAACGCTTCTCCAAATTGTATTGAAAACTGACAGGAATGCGTCCTTCTTTTCTGCTGCCATCTTCTTCTTCTAATGCAATTAGAATTTTCTTACTCTTACTAATGCAATTAATTTTTTTATATTTCCTTTTGAAAATCTATATTTATTTTTGAATGTTTTATATATAAATATTCTCATAGGATTTTTTCGTTTTTTTTTTCGTCTGGATAATTTGAATATTATCCAAAAAGGGTGAGCCATTTTGCTGCACAATTTTTGTAAATTTATTCAATTATCACCCTTTTACGACATTCATATCAATCAAACGAAATTAAACCCGAAACACCATTTGTCATTTTGCGCGGGAAACATGTTTTGCAAAGCTAACAAATCGCTAACACAGCTACCACCGTGAGTTAGTTATGTAAAAGTTACGAAAGCTTAGTTATCTCCTAAAAAAGTTTATAAATAAGAATTTGGGTTTAACCAGTGGGTTAGTCATTAGTTAGGGATAACACGAAGTTCCGCAGCTATTATTAATACGGCTGTAAACAAATAATTACCTACCTTTTGCATTATGTTTAATATAAATGATTAACATTCGGAGATATGACGTTTTAAAGCGACATATCTCCGCGCGGAGATATGTCGTTCTTAGGTCGGCGGAGATATGTCGTTTTAAATGCGACATAGCTCCACGCGGAGATATGACGTTTTCAAAACGACATAACTCCGCCAGAAAAAAGCGACATAATTCCGCTCAAAAAATGTACTGGGCGGAGATATGTCGCTATGCCGACACTTTTAAGGTTATGGCATTCCTATATAAACCAACGCAGCGCTGCCAGAATTGTATTTTCGTGTTCAGTAGTCACCACGAACTAAGCTCACAAAGTTACAGCCTTGCTAAAATGACTTGAGAAAAAACGTTGCTCGCTCTTATCTACTCTATAAGTTTACCAAAAAAATAACACAAATCTGGGTCCCTTAAGATTCTTCTTCAATAAATAAATAATAGTTGGCGCAACAGTCCATAGGGCCTAACTTTCCTTTCCTCCACCAAAACCTCGAACTTGCAGCTCCTATAAGTGATAGAGCAGTTTTTAATAGACATTATACAGGGTGGGCCAAATACAAGTTTCTTTTTAAAAATGCAATAAAATGAACAGAATTAAATTTTTTCCATATGTTATGGCTTTATTAGTAAGAGCAAACATTCCCATTAATTAGGGCACACAACGTCGTTCAAGTGCCTGCCTTGGCTGGCTTCGCAGTAGCGCATTCTGTCACTCCAATTTTCCAAAACCTTGTTGATGGTTTCGATGTAGCTCACGAATTACTTGGATGATATTGGCCTTAAGTGCTTGAATCGTTTCCGGATTGTTGGCATTTACGGTTCCCCACAAAAAAAAGTCCAAAGGGTTTAAAATGGCAGCTCCGAAGCCGCTAATTAACATCGCCAAAACGTCTGATAATACGATTTGGGAGAAATTATCGATTGTGGCATGGGCTGTGTGGCATAGCGCGCCATGTTGCATGAATCATAGGTCGTCCAAATCCATATCTTCAATTTTAGTAAAAAAAAGTCTGTTAACATGGCGCTGTAATGCCCACCGTTGACCAAAAAGTTGTTCCCAGCCTTATTTTCGAAGAAAAATGGTCCAATGATGCCACCACTCTACAATCCGCACCAAACTGTCACTCTCTGTGGATGCATTGGCTTCTCGACAATCGAGCGGGAAACAGCTGTCAGTGTCAAAATAACGCATGATTTAAACAGAAACCAATAGATGGCGCACCCTTTACACTTTCCCGAGAAATGCGGTGAAAATGCATCCAAATCTGTTCAGGGATGAAGATAAACGTGCGAGACTTCTGCTAATTTTTCTATATTTCATTCAAACCCCCTAAACGCCTAAACACTTTCTGCACTAATAAGAAGAACCTGTTAAATTTTCAGCAAAATCGGTTGAGTAGTTTTGCGTAAAAAAAAAATTTGAGAATAGCTTTTAAAAATATGGGACTATTTTTCAACACATACTGTTGTAGTAGGTACGAGCTCATTTTCATTTTTTTGTTTTGTCTATCTGCTTACACAGATTGGGAATTATTTCTATCCAAACCGCCCATAGTTGAAGTGATGTAGCTTGACGACGACTCTGCAGATTGTGATGTTTGATCATCATCATCATCATAATCGTGCACACATCATCCCATGCTCAGTGTTCTCTTCTGGCTCTGGTGTCAGACTCAGAAACAATCAAAAATCTCGCTCAGTAGTCCGACGGACAAGTATCGATACGCATTCTACCAGATGCACAACTGGCACATTTGTGCAATTTTGTATTATTTTAATACTTCACCTCAGCCAAATTGAATCAATCGACATCAAGTACAAATATATTGTCCTGAATTGTGCATCTGTACTCACGGAAAGTGCGAAACGAACGAAAAAAAAATCGCGAAAACAAATTTCTATTCGATTGCCCCTGATTGCTCTAGAAATGCCAAATGGCAACATTTGATCTTTGATTTGTTATGTTTACGAAATACGTAAACGTAACTAATAGCGCCGAGAGATAGTTGGTGTATAGTATGTATAACTAACAAGACGAGCAAACTAAGTTGAATCTATTTCTAAATATTTGTTCTAGTTTTGCTCGGATTGAGTCGGGTAACGGATGATGATAGTGGTGGTCATGTGCGAAATTATATTCCACTATTTTAAGTGCTTAACTAGTGATACGTAATATACATAAGTGATTGGGGAAACTCAACTAAGTTGGATTAAAATAGTAGAGCAGCTCGAAATGGAAGCGTCTGAAAACAATAATGGGTAAATTGCATAGCAGTGTATGTATGGATACCGGTCATTCTATGGTCATTATAGTGGTTTTGAGGGAAATCGTATTGGAAAACTAATGTTTTGTTACGTATTGCAATAAAAACGCCAATCTTGATATCTGGACATTCTTTTGGGTTTCGGGAATCTCCAGACACACACACAGCTGAGGATATCCGTTGCGTTAGGTCATCTACCACTTGAGGAGGAAATTAAAAAAAAACTATGAACAGCGTGATGTCATTGTAACATTTTTTTTGGAAGACGGTGCTTAATAGTTTCTACTCGAAATTGGTTTGTTTTGAAGTTTTTATTTTAATGGCCAATCATAAGTCGGGTTTAAGTGTTAATTGGCGAACGCGATCTGTAAAGTTAATGCGCCAACGTTTTTAAATATCGTAATTAAATATGTGAAATAGAATATGTGTAATGCCATCATTTTAATTTGTTTAGGACATAAATGGTTAACAACGACGTTTCTCCGTTTCGGAAAACGACTTTTAGATGTGAAATTATTATGTGGATTGCTGAACTTTTTACATTTCACAAAATGTCTAATCACATGACAGCGGTTGCAGGTATATCTTGTACAGGAATATCAGTAATTCCGGAGTAAAGAAATATCTACCTCTCAAAGATTCCTTCTATCGAGAATCTATCTTCATCGGAATTTTTTCCCACGAAATTAAAAAAAAAATGTTTTCGAAATTATATCTGAAAGTCTTCACAGATGTCAAATGTTAATTTCTTCAGTTTACACTTCAGATCTAATTTGAGAGACTTTTTTGATAATAATTGTCATAGACTCGCGTCGAGCTTACCTTTGTTTTGATGTCTATAATATAAAGTTTTGAATTTACTTAATGAAAGAAAAGCATTAAAAACTCTTAAATAATTTAATTTTCGGTAGGTACTTGTATTTAATTGTAGATATCGGCCGCAAATCACAAAGCTGCCTATCATATCCTGTGGTAAAAGACCGACCAGACATCCTCTATTGTCGCGACGATGTCGTTTGATTGTTTTAATTTTACGTGATCTGGCCCCCGAAATTTAAATTTCGTCAAATACATATAATGACATTTAATAACATTTTCCGAAGAAAATGGTTTATTGAATGGTGCAATTCCAGTACGTCAGCGAAACGCGCATTCGATTGAAAATATTACCGCGGTTGCGTGGGAGAAGTAGAAAGTCTTAATTTCTCGTCATTCTCAAGAATTTTACCCCGGCCAGGGATAACAGGCCATTAGAACCGAGTTTGTTTGGCCGGAAAATCATTCTTTTGCGTATTGGCCACATTTGGTTTCAATAGGACGGTGCAACGTTCCACACATCGAAAGAAATGATGGAGATTGAAGGCGAAAGCTAAAAGCTGTCAAAAATATCGTGCTTCTTTTTTTTTTGGGGTAATATTAAATCTTTGGCATATATTATAAAAAACATTTAAGTGGCCTCAACTCCAAATGCGCTTCGCCCCGATGTGGTGGGTGGGCTCATCAGTAGACGAACCACCACATCTGCCTAGACGCACTATTTACTCGATATTTAATGCTTACTCCACAAACTTTATTCATTTCTTGAATTATTAATTCTTGACTTGAAACATTTTTGGTCTTTGGCATATATACAATATACCAATAAGCTAACTACAATGACCCACTTTGAGAACAATAATGTCATTGACAATCGACTGTAAAGCAAAACCGTGCAGGCCATTTGAGCCATATTATTTTTTAAAACGTATCGAATGCTCTTTAACTTGAAGTAAAAAGATTCGCTGCTATACCTCAAATACAACTTGTTCAATTCAACATAAATTGAAAGTTGTATCTGGCATTACTATTCTGAGATCACACTGCTCATAGTCATCACCCAACATTGACTCGACCACGCGTTCCCAAAACTTCAGCAAAGCCTTTCCGGCGGAGACTTGATAATGAGCTTAATTACCACAGTTTGCCAATCGTTATAGGTGTGGTACAATAGAGCCATCCATCTTCACCTAAGGCTTTGGAACATAATCCGTCCGAATTCTATCTATTCCGGCAGATTGTTCAACTTTTAGCGATAAGATCGCCGAAGTTACTCTCTCATTCTACCGTGGGACTGAAATTATGGATCTGTCATCTTCAACCTCAACTCCAAAACAACTCAGAGAGCTGTCTAACTTTTTGGCGAACTCTTTTAAGAGGGAACTTTTTACAAGTTCTTTGCGCCTCCGTGTACCACAGTCCACATTTGTCAACTATCAACCGAATTTGTCCTACTCAGCACGATCATTTTTTGTATATAAAACTAGCTGTACGCCTGTACCCGCCCGGCTTTGCCTGTGCACAGAAATTGTATTGCTTAGATCTTAGATAATAATGTTCTTTCGTAAGATTGTCTGCAAATTTGAGCTCAATCAGGTCGCCGGTATTTGAGATATAAGATTTTGAATGTTTTTTTTTGTATGGGCGGTGCCACGCCCCTTTGTCCAATATTGACCAAATGAAGCCTATTTTATGCCCATAGTTAAGGCCTACTTTTTCCAAAAATATCCATACCAATCGGGTTAGTAGTTCTTACGTGATGGTGGAACAAACAAAAAATCTACAATTTTATTACATGTATAGATCGCTCCATAAAATTTGACATTTTAAAAATAAATCTGTTGAATTTTGCATTTTAATTTTTAAATAACTACAACTACATATACCTACACATATAAGTACAAATAAAAAAATGTTAGCACCTGTCTATGAAATAATATCTAATAATTAATTTATTTAATTATATTTTCCTTCTCTTTTATTTTTAGGTAAGTTCAAAGGGACATATATTATATAATCATGCATACAGCATAACTTAGGATAACAAGTTGTGAGTACTATGCATAAATATAAATACAGTTTGTCAAGGAATTATTTTTACAAAGGCAAAAAACAACTGGTAATTTAGACAGCTTCTTTATAAAACAAAAGAGCTTCTTTGATGTTTTACTTCATTTTTTTAATAAATTTCTTTTTATTAATATATCGAACAGTTACAAAAAATACTACATTATGAAAGTAATAAAAAATACGCAAAAATGAGCTTGTCAAGAAATTTGTAAAAACAATTTCGTGACAGACTGTATGCGTATATTCTTCTAAACTTTAGTAATATATAAAATTGCAATATAAATTCAACTAAAGAAGTTTTTTTTATTGGCGCTCAAATATGTCTTGATTTGGAGTTTGTCTATAACTATAACCATTCCTATTCCATCACCTCAATTTTTTTTTGCAAAGAATTCACTCAAAAATTACCTTTTTAGAGCCTAATTTTCCATTTAATCAGATATGTAATACAAAACTGGCAAACTCCTGCGGTTTTATTCCAATGAGAGAGACATTATTTTATTATTATTATTATTTTTTTAACTGAGGTTGGGATGCAACAGAAAGATCGCGGGTCATTCAAAACCACCGTAGAAGTTTTTATTCCAAGTTCGTCAGTTTTTCGTAACCTTTAACACCTTAAGGCTTGTCCACACAAAGAAACATTTAGGAAAAGATTTCAGAAACGTTTTGAAGATGTTTTAGAAATTTATCAGAAACATTCTAGCAATATGAAAATGTTTCTGCAACATTTCCAAAACATTTCTAAAACATTTTCAAAACGTTTTTTTTTTTTTGTGTGAACGATTTTGTTTCCTGTTTGTGTAGTTGGTGACGAATAGCTGAATCAAAATGGAAAAACACAAACTATAGTGGAGTGACAGGAAAAAATTGTGCAATTAATGGAATCCAAGTTGTGAAGAAAAAAAAATTTAAATTATAATAATAATTAATAATTATTTTTGTTTTGTAAAAATGTTCTTTTCCAACACTTTATTCTTTTTTATAAAATACTTTTCATGACGATAAGACAAGCTCAAAAAATGGGATTCTCGGTTGATAATATTTTTTTAAGCACTAAAACTAAGGAATAAATGAAAAACATTCAAATGCCTTAACAAAATTATGAAAACGTTTTTGAAATGCGTCGAAAATATTAAGGAAATGTTTTGAAAGTTATGAAAGACAATAGATATTTTCCGAATGTTTTCTAAAGGTTTGTTTGGGGCGTGGACATACCTTTATAGACATAGCGGCCCGAAGGCTCTACTTTGCTATTTTGGATATGTTGGTCCTGTAAAATCTATTCTCTATCACCGTCTAAAATTGTATTTTTGCTATGGTAAGCCCTTAGGAAATCAAAGAAAAAGTAGAGGGGTCATTTTGAAAAATGGCGAAACACCCGTCGAATAATGTTTACTTTTGTTTCAATGTGTAAACTTTTAAAATGATACGTCTTACAGATTTTGAAAAATTATGAAAAGTCCCTCTAAAATTGGTAAGGGTCATCTTTTTTTGAAAAATGCTGAAGTGAGTGTGTTCCCTCAGTTTCACAGTGGAAGTTTAAGCTAAAGTTGAAATGAACCTGAACTTGAGTTTAAATTTGTAGTTCAACTCGTCCGGTTTCACAATGTAATCTGAACATTAAACTCAGTTTAATTAAATTTAATGAATAGAATTTGACAATATTTTACAATACTTAGCGTTTATTCGACTTTTCCAAAATCGTTCCTTGTATTTTCTTTCATAGAACACGGAAAACAACGTCAAGTATTTGTGTTTTTGACAATTGGCAGCTTTGAAATTTAATTGTCACTGTGTCAAGTGATCTGAGGTTTAAATGACAGAATACTGGCAGATTACTGTCATTCAACTTAAACTAGAGAATGAATTTAGTTCAAGGTTTAAACAAAACTGTGAAACCGAATTAATTGTTAAACTAAAGTTTTAACTAAAAGTGTAGTCTAAACTTTCAGTGTGAAACTGGGCGTTACAAAGTTTTACGTAAATCCAATAAAAAAATATTTCTTCCCACGCAATTATTATAGCTCAAATAAATCAGGGATGAATTTGCATAAACTTTTATTGAGTAAGGTTTGCGTAACTACATTTTACTGATGGAACTATCTACTTATCCATCACATTTCTTAATGTTCCACAAATGTGCACTGACAACGTAAAAAAATATTTTATAAAATATGTCAAAAAATAAATTTATAAATTGCAGGACGTAAATTGGATCAGTGGTTCTCGAGTTCTAACGGACAAAGAGGCGTTGAGTATTTAAAAATGTGACGTGCGTGCGACCCGGACATAAACGCTTGGTTAAAAAATGTAGTCTTTATTAGCTTCTGAACAAATAGAGACGAAATGCATTGCATAGTACATGGTGAAATCTAGTACCTTCTCCTAATTGAATTTATGAAAGTTGCCTTGTTACCCTTCTTACACATATTAGTCACATTGCTCAGTCCTTGAACTGAATACTTAAACTTAAAACCACACATGACCACCACAGCGAAACCAAATTTAGACCGCACGCTGAAATCAAGTTCATGTTTGTCTTATGAATAAGACGTCCACATGATGGTATAATAAAATTTATTTGACAATCATGAGAAACGAACTCTTCCATCGTTAAAAATTAAACCTTTGCCTGGGAAAGTCGTCACTTGTGCTTAAGGCAATCAAAAAAGAATAAAAATGTATGTTTGCCGGAAATATTTATTTTTGCACAATTCGATATTTCCTAAAAGGCGGAAAAGTGCCCCCAAATTGATTTGCACGCAACTTTGTAATCTCTATGCGGCCGCTAAATTTAAAATTGCATACATAATAATGTGACTATAGTTCCTTGATACGTATCTTGGGATTGGGTTGAGACTTTGGGAGCCACCGCACCACCAGCGGAAGCACTTAAATATTTAATTGTTTTGCATTTTTCGTAAAACACGACTCCCTATCTATAGCCGCCCGCTCTGACGATTGCATGGCAAGACATCGTTTCCCAACAATTCTGTTTTGTTTTGTCTTCTGGTGATTAATTATAAAATGCAAATTAATGGTATATCGCCATTGCCACCGCGATATCGTCTCCCGACGACGCCATATCCGGTCTGTCGGTCTCCCCTTTTAGGTTACTCACCTTCTGCGGTCCGTAAGATTGCACTTATTCTCACCGAAAGAGTGGTGCGGTTCCTAATGCAATTTAACCAAGAAAAAAAAACCCTCGCGCCGGATTGTCTACCGCCCCATGTTGGCAATTATTCTGCTGCATCAACATGCCATTGTAATCGCGCTCGAATTACTTTAAAATGTCAACAAGCTACTACACGCATTGGCTCTGGAACATTCGATTGATGATTGCATGCAAGTGTTTCCACTCCCACGGAACCGAGGCGGAGAAGTTGCGTTTCTAATGGAGTGGATGGTTCGATTTTTCTATAGGTATATTGATCAGGATCAAAATTTCATCATGTGAACTCGTGTGTGCTTTCCCCTAACATTTGCCCGCAAGGAATTTCATTTTAGTTGTAAACATTTTTTTATTTTTTTTTTTTTTAGTTTAGTTGTTTACACGACGCGGAAGAATTATTACGTTAGAAACGTATTCTTTTCGGATTTGTGCCAAAAACGTTTTATTAAAAAAATTCAAACAAACAAAATCACAATTCAGTTTAGACAGAGGAATTTGTTGTATAATTTTTTTTTTTTAAATTCTAAACAAACATTAATTGTTGGCAAAAAATGTTGACATTTGCACGGGGTAGATATTTGGATTTTATTTTTCTTCGTATTTTTAGATGAACACAATTGAAAATAACTTTGGGGTGTGTGTTTATTTTTAGTGTCATGTCGCACAACCAGACGTTTACATTTCGTGTTGCATGGTTTTTCACTTGTAATCGTCCTTCACAGAGTGCAATCAACTTGAAAATGTGTGTATCCATAGAATTGTTTTTGAATAATGTTGTGTACCGCACGAATGTATTTTTACCGCTGCATTTCGAGATATGCCAAAGGGCCAAATAGTGTTGAGGCAGTCAGATAAATTTATATTTGTCTTGAGTTGGTCTGGCCATAATTTATGGGATATTGGCATCATTTCCGCTTGCTCTCTCTTTTGTTTTAATTGACTTGACATCTCCGCCGTGATACAAAATACTACTGTCAACAAAATATTTCTTGTTCCCTTATGCATGAGATTATTTTGTAACTAATGAACAATCTTTTAATTGTCAGGTTTTTGGCAAAACATCAAAGGGTGTTGTAAGTATCTATTGCAAATAGTTTAGACATTATTTAATCGACATAATTTTAAAATGTATAGTAGGTATATATCTATGGGTGTTTTTCTAATCGTATTAATTATTATCGGCGGTCCAATCCAAGTGACCTTAATTTTTTAGAACAAACTTTGATCATAATTGGGACTTTTTATACAAATTTAACTTTTTCGACCAACATGTCGTCATAGTTTGTACTTCTATAAGGGTTGCTACTGTTGCGAGTGAACCATGGCCTCAGCAACTATTCTCTGCAGTTACCGCGTTGTTTCGGTAAGTAATTGCTTCTCCAATTATTGTGTTACCCCATTGGGTACAGTCTTCACCAATTTTACTAGGCCGATATCGTCGAATGGTTTTTATATAGTTCTTGATTAAATATCATTCTTTGCTTACCTATATTTGTGCTCTGTTTTCTTGTGTACACCCAGGGGCTTCTAAGTACTGTCTGCTCGACTGTCTAAAGAAAAGAAATTGCGATGAAATTCCACGTTGGAAGCCTTACCATATACCTGAAGTACCTAGAGTCTGCAAAGAGTACGCAGTTCAACCTCGAACGATACAAAATTTTAGCTGCTCTCCAATTTGACTCTCCAAACATTAGCTATAAAATCCTTGCTAAATTTTGACATGAAGTGCGTTGTGGATATAAGTGACACAGAAAGCAGAGGTTCGTTGAATGTTTTTTATTTTCGTTTCGTATTTCCTTGCTTGCTATTATTTGATGTCAAATTTTTCACTTTCAAGTGATTGCTCGAGGTATTCATTGAAAAAAAAATCATCAAACACACGATCTGTCAAATGTGCCGAATCATTAATGGGCGCGCTAAATTTTGACAGATTTGTACAATGTTGTACATCCAGTAATCTACAGTCTGAAATGAAAATTTGACTTTTTAGATGGAACTGCGTACCGCTCGGCTTAAGAGATTCTTTTAAATTTAGTTCAGCTAAATTGTGCTGAGAATTTTGTATGGGAACTAAAATGTATCTCGAGCAGCGTACAAAGTTTAACAAGCGCTAACAACCAGTTAGTCCCACTATCGCAACATCATCAAAGACCTTGGTCAAAGAATCGTAGCCTACTAGCACCCATATGATGATATTGATAAAAAAAATACGAGTAGGTATTATTATCACTGGAAAAAGTGGCTTCATTCTCGCAAACCTGCGCCTTATGCACTCGGACCATGAGCTTCATTAATACCGTTTCACTAAGTTTGCCTCATGAACACCCTTTAGTGATGAAATTTTTAACTAAAACTGCGCGTCACTCGTTTATTTAAAAAAGTGATTACAGGCTGGTAGTTGTAATACTTTTGGGAAGGATTAGGAATAAAGAAGCCCTAAGGACTTCTAGAAGCTATATAGGAGTAGGCATCAAATTTTAAGTGTTTCCACATGTGCACATGCGCCACATGTGCTGGACCACTCATAACTTTTTTTATAAATTATTTTCCTGACAAAACTGCGTCCACATTTCGTAATAGAGGTCGACATACGCTGCCATAGGGAAAGCTGTTATCTCTCAAAGTCATATTTTTTTCTTGTTTTCCCAAGTAAAATAGTTTGATTCATAACTTGGAAATTCTCATATTCCACAGCCTTTGGCTGGTTATAAAGACAGCCTCGCTCTTGTGATTAGCTATAGTTCTTGGTCGACAGACTACCAAATTGTTAACCCTGGCGACTGCTTCACCTGTTGCAGGGGGGTTATTCCCAAATGCGCGGCGGATCGTATTGAAAGCCGTACTTCGATTTCGACCGTCTTCGCTTTTGCTTATTCTCAAATGCGAACTGTACTTTCCAGTTTTTTCCAATTAGACTTCCAAATTTCCATTTATTTTCACAAAAGTTTGACAGCTTTTTCTCGTCACAATAATTTAGTTTATTTTTTATCCGCGCCAGCAATCCGTCACCTAAATAGCTATCGCTTTTGATTGAATCGAATCGCTTTTGGAAATACAAAAATACCAATCCGCCATGAAAAGCTATCCGCCGCGCATTTGGGAATAAGCCCCCAGACTCTATCTCGTGGATGTGTTTAGCCATATTGATATTGTCAACAACGCTGATCAGGAGCACCATAACTCCTTGTGACATGATTAGTCTCAGGGCTCCGTTGTACATTATGTTTCCCCATAAGAGAAGAAGGCCAAGAACCCAGCTTTGTGGTACTCTCGCAGAGACACTGTAGTATTTAACACAAACGTCAGTCTGGTATATGGGTAGGTACATCAACTTTCTGTCGGCAAAGTAGTTTATTACTACATTCATCAGAGTTCGGCTTCCACTCTGGCCAGTGGAAGGAGCCCAGTATCAACTCTCCCTTCATGCTTATCGTCCAGCACTCGGCACCATAAAGCAGAACTGACAGTATAAGGGTTTTGTAGAGCACACATTTCGTCCTTCGAGTTAGGAGTTTTGAACCCAATTGGTTTGCCAAGCCAAAGTAGCAACGGTTTCCTAGGGTAATTCTTCGCCGGATCTCCTTAACTACCTCGAAAATGTTGCTTTCAATTGTGACGTTTTGTCCTAGGCGGTGGACAGATGCTTGTTTGTTTGTTGATAGCATGTACTTAGTCCTGTCCTCATTTCAAGGCCAACGGATTTCGCCTGTTCTTCAATTGCCGTGAACGCTTCTATCACGGCACTCTGGGAACGACCGATGATATCAAGTACGCATACCTCAGAAGCTGAACGGACCTATTGAAGATAGTGCCTTCCGTATTGACACCTGCTCCAGTACGAGATTGAAAAAGCGCGTCTCCTTGCCGAAATCCGTTACAGGTTTGAAATAGTTCGGAGGATCTATACTATACTAGCTGACCCGGCAAACGTTGTTCTGCCTAAAATAGTTATTTTAAATATTTCAAGATCTAGTTTGATATTTTTTGTTCAATTATTTTTTTTTAATAGAAAATGAAGGCGGATAGCTTCACTGGTTCAGCGGCCATTCTGAGAACGCCAGCTACTGTTACCATTGTCTCTTCTTGGCATCGTAACAAATATCGAACTGTAAATGATCAGCACTTTGTATAAATCGCACATAAATTTTTCACTATCAATAATTTACCTTTTTAGCCAGCGAAGAAAGTTAACGAACGAAAAAGGTACAATTGAAATTTGGAAATCAATTTGAGAAAAAAAAAAAACAAATCGATTACTTTTACGGTTTTTTTTTCCTAAACCTTCGGGTAGCAATTACGAACAAACCCGCAGAAGAAAGTATCCAATTTGGTCGCGCCATGCCCCTTTGTCCAATTTTGGCCAATGACCACTACTGGGCCAATACCTTTGATTGTCTGCAAATTTGAACTGAATTGATTCGGTGGTTTTCGAGATATAATATTTTGAATGCTTTTTTTTTGTATGGGCGGTGCCTTTGTCCAATTTTGACCAATCTCCTTCAGTGCACTCCTGGGCTAATACCTAAGATTATCTGTAAATATGGGCGCAATAGAGTCTGTGATTTTCAAGTTATACGTATCCGAACACATTTTAGAACTCATTTTTATATATATAAATATGCCATATAGAGCTCCTGACGATGTGCTATCATACGCAGCATTGAAGTCGATGAATAGGTAGTAAGTTTCGACTTGAAATTCGTTGGTCTTTTCAAGGATTTGCCTCAGTGTGAAAATTTGGTCTATAGCCAATCTGTCGGGCCGGAAGCCACACTGGTATGTGCCGATTAGTGTGTTGCAGAACGGTTTAAGACGTTCACACAGTACGTTGGATAGGATCTTGTATGCGATATTAAGCATGGGATATAGCTCGATAGTTCTTTGCAAGACATAGGATCGCCTTTCTTGTAGACGGGGCATATTGAGCTGATAGGCCAAGCGTTACTATCGCGCAATATTTCGTTTTTGCCCTTCTGCATCTTTTCCCCAGTATTGTTTCAGCTCCTATATTTCAACTACTGTCTTTATGACATCGAGGGTAGCACACGGTTTTCGGAACCCATATTGGTCATTTGACAAAACGCCTATATCCTCTGCCACCTCGAGCAGTCTTCCCTCTTCCGTTGTAGAATTTATTTATTGCACACGTATTGGCCGATAAGAAGTGTTATTTCCCCTTTTGGTAGTAAACCCAGATTTAGGAGTTTCCATGACTTAGGGAAGATCCCCTCTCAAGGCACCGTTGCAGTCAAAATGTCCGACCCCGGTCGCTTCCGAATAACCGCTTTGAGTGCTGTACTATTGTTCTCAGCTTGTCGGGCAGGATATTTGTGGGGATTCTATTGCCATTCAGATTCTTCATCACCACCCCGTAGAGGTTTAGGTCTTCTCCTTCTCAGAGTTGTTTAAAGCATCTTTCCTTGCTCTCTTACATCGCGTCTTGCTAGCCTGAATATAGCTAGTCGTATTTGAAACTCTGGCCTTCTCTGGATCGCTGGGATATGCGTCGGAGACATTGCTCTCAGCGTTTTGATTTCGTCGTTCCATCAATAATAAGGTCCGCTCTTTTACTAGCTGACCTTTTAGGCATTGATGCACCACAATGAAACAATCGTTTTAACATTCTTTCGCTTTTGTTTAAATAAGATGTTATACATTTGAATTAAGTGTTGCTCAGCCTCTGGGCGAACCAGAAATGTGAATGAAAGCTTAAAATACTCGGGGAAGTATTGCCTAAAAACGATTTCAAGCTTTTTTGTATCCACTTAGATTTGTGAATATATTGGCAAGCTAACTGAAATAGAGTCCAAATCTAATAAATTGTTACCTCTCATTTTTCATCCCTTATAGAGAGCGAATTATATAGATATACATATATGTATACATGTTTTCCAAACCAAACCATTGACATGCACACTGCACACGTTTTATTTTTGAAATTTTCCTCAAAATCGCATATGTAGGACAGATACACCCTCGCCACACAGCCGAGGGAATAGTGATTGTGTATATGTGGTTGCCATTAAACCTTCGCTATGAGATGAGTACTGTCCATTTTTTAAAGAATTATTTATACAATATTGCGTTCAACAAATTATTGTGTTTTTTAAATCTAACTATGCGAGCTCTTCGATTTTTGGGGATTTATCCATGTATAATAATTACTAAAATGTAACTAACTGAGTGCTTTAAAAAGTGACAGTTTTATAGCAAAAAGACATGAGAAGGACAAGTCATATCTTTCCTGTACTGAGAATTTGTGTAGGACAGTGTATACCTATCGTGGTTTAGTCGGGGTGGTTTCTACTCCCATTTTCAACGAATTTTTATGAATTCCTTCCCTTGAGCACACAACCAACTTCCATGCGAAATTTATTTCTAGGTGCAAGAGTGTTGTGTAATTTGGTCTCAAATTATATCACATCGATAAACGAGACGCCAGTCCAATGCCTTGGTCAACGAACCCTATTTGTTGCGCACCATTAACGATGTGATGTCATTATGAAGTGGAAAATGAAATCGAGAAAACACCTTGGCGGACTTTCAGTTACCCCATGGCGTCAATTGGCTGCCATTTATTAGCGCGCACACAAATTGTAATCTTTTATGTATTTTTCTTGCTAAATCGCTTTCTATAAATTAAATGTTTTTATTCCGCTTCGCCAATAGCAATAAAATCAATCTTCTTGTATACATTTTTCGAGGCTGATTATTTAGAACTTTAAATCACCTCTCAAACGATTCCAGAATAAATTTAACATGCTCTGCTCCACTCTGGCATTTAAAATTCCTCTCATATAAAAAAAAAACACTTTAAAGAAGGAAGAGTGTGTTTTAGGTGGTACCTACAATTCAAGGACAATTTCGTTTTCACACGAACTGAAGAACATTACCTTCTATTCAAATGCGTGTTACGCATACTTAATATATCCGTCAATCTGGTTTCTTATGATCTGGGAAAGAGCAATATGTCAGTGAACTTGAGTTTTCTATTATACACAACGCGAACGCATGGCGGCAGTTAAAAACATCCAAATCACCTGTTATACTAATTAATCCTATCTCACCCTATCTCTAGGTCTTGAATGACGTTAGTCAGGCCAAGGCTCTTGTACGCGATTCATTTAAAAATGCAATTAAGACAACATTTTTAATTGGAGTCGCCGCACAAAAGGATTCCAAGGCCCAGGAGTCAAACATCTGGATCACATATTTATGAGATTTAATTTTTTTTTTTAGGGCGCTCTTGTCGCTAAAACATAACACGACCTCAATTTTCTACTGCTTCCATTTTTTTTTAAAGAGAATGCCATTTCTGTTTGTATCTCTGTCTGAATCATTTTTTGTTCGTATTCGTTTTTTTTTTTTGTGCGAGTATCTTTTTTAATGGTAGATACACAAAGAAAATGTGCGGAATGGGTGTTTCTGTCCCAGATACAGATAAATCCATTATTTGCAAATTTGGCGGATGCTGCTCCAAATTCTGGGAGAAAATTCACTACCAGTTGTTTAACTTTTTGCTATATGAGATGACTTTGACCACTGGCACATTATGACACACTGGGAAAATATCGACACTGGGCACGTAGGCGTTTTTGAAGATTTCACTTCTAGGAAGATGACTTTAAGCTGTCAATTTGATGGATCTACACGTAAACCAGTTGGCCTTCATTTACAAATAATTTTTGCGTGCTTTGTTTGTTTATTTAATTTGGCATATATTTTAATATATTTTAATATTCGCTGAGCCCGCCCGGATTTCCTTCGGTAAAATCAAAATTGCTGAATAGCTCATATACATATGTATCTATTACAGATCTATACATTTATGGGTGATTGAACTCAACCCCGACCTCATTTTGTAATCGTCAGCGGATGAGCTTGTGCGACTTTAAGTTTGCTGTGTATATAGGCTCAGTTGAAAGGCTGTGCTGTATCAAAGTGATGCTAGAAAGTTGATCCTACTACAGTACGTCATGTTGTCCAGAGGTTTTGCTACATTTACAAAATATTGATTCAGTTTCCTTATAAATTGATAACGTTTCTGGCACACTCTCTCTTGGATTTGCATTGCTTCAAAATTTATAAATTTTGTCTGTTCGTGCTACGCGGAAGATGTGCCTCATCAATAAACATGATATCGGTTTCCAACTGCTCCAGATCACAATCAGCGAGTGCATGACATGGAATCGACTTCAACAATTTTAATTTTGTATACAGAAACAGGCCCAAAACTCTTAACAAATTTCGCCAATTTGAACGGTACGAAAGGCCAAGTTCTTGAGATTGACGCCAAATGAAAACGCTCTCTGCCACCGCAGCAATATTCTTGGTCGACCGCGCGTTTCGTTGACGTACCGGGACCTCTCTATTAGCCATTGAACCACTTTCCTCGAATTACTTAATACTTCCCCATTCGGTATTGTTTTCTCAAAAAAAAGTTTATAAACAACATTTTCTGGAAAGCTATGTAGGAGCGGCGTAACTTCTTGCGCTGAAGAACGTATAGCGCTCCATGTTTACTAACCCCAAACTGTCAGCTGTCACATTGTGATCTTTTTTGCGTTGGCATCACTGTATACTATTAAATGGCGCAAAATTCAAATTTTGCGTGAATTATGTGCCACCCTTTACAAGTAACGACTTTTGTTTTTTCTTCTTTAGACAGTTACATGTATATAATTGTTCCTAAACTGTCTCAGTTTGAATTTACAGTAGACTCTCGATAACATGAACAATTAAAAACCAAGCCAGTTCACGTTTGCGAAGGTTGAATTTTAAAAAAAGAATAGGACAATCCTATGGTAGATACAAATTCATTTAAAAACGTTTGAATTTATTTATTTTTATTTATTTTAGACTAGTAGCTAGACTAGTTATTAAAGCTTTGTTTTTCTGATGGCATTTTGATTAATTGGTTGGATGAATAGAGTAACGTTTGGGGGCATAAACATTTTAGTAATACAGTAGCTGATTTTCTGGAGGATACGATGAAGCATTGTCTAACAGCAGACGAGACTTCACTGGTAGGTTCTGATTTTTTTGTAAATTACGTTACCTAAAAAACCGAATACTGTAATCTATAAAGGGATTTTTTTGTCACACATACTTTGTGCCGACAAATGATTCATCAAACCAAATTTTTGAATACTAGCTGTACCCGCCCAGCTTTGCCCGTGCACAGGCTTAGGTCTTAGACAATAATGTTCTTTTGTAAAATGCGAAAAATGAGAATAAATCTATTTTCTGGAATTTTCTTTCTGCCTAAACCTGAAATATACAGCAATACGAAAAAAACAAAAAAAAGAATCATGAAAATCATATAAGATGTTTTTTGTATGGGAGGCGTCACCCCCGTTTGTCCAATTTTGGCGTGGCGATATCGATAATGGATGTAATGTATTGGATATAATGTGCACCCTCTTCATCGCCCTCCCTCTCCTTGATCATGCTATACTTGTTTGTAATGCTGTATTACCTTTCCTTTGTTTCCCTCTTCCTATGGAATCCGAACAACTACCTACCCCAAACCTACACTGTTACCATACACCATATCGAATGAAATTCTGAAATGAAACATGTTTTGTACTATATGTCTCTTCTCTTATGAAGATTATTAATATAGGGTAATTGCGGGAGAGATGCCGCGCTTTTATAAAACTCAGTTTTACGTTTTGTTAAAAACAATAGTGACTTTATTTTTTTTATAAAACATAACAATCTATTCATATTCTACCATAAAAATGAACTAAACTAAAAAAATCTTATTGTTTAAATAAAAATTTACCAAAAACAAATTGTACTGAGTGCGGCGTCTCTCCCAGCCAGTGAGGGAGAGATGCCGAGTTGCAATATATTGCGTTTTGAGGATAATTTTGTTTGTGCAGCATGATTTTTGCGTTCCTTGAATATATTAATATATTACTCGGGTTGTTCTTTAGGTTGTTTTCACTCAAGTCTTTTTCAAGGATGTCAAAAAATGCATTCACTTCTACCCGATTCAAACCCTGAGCACGTGAGAGGGAAAGTCCTTCGGCTTGTCAGACCGTTATATGTATACATATTTATTACGTTAACGAAGCCAACCAAGCATAGCTCGCCTCGTCATATTAAATTTATGTTTGGGATCCATTTTTTCTGCCAATTCAAAAGCCCAACTTCGAAGGATAAGGATGGTATCTAAGCAAAACCTACGAATGCTAGCTTTTTAATGTGTTCCGATAGTTTTCTTTCGCCTTCTATTCCTACTACCCCTCATGAACAGTTATAAAAAAAAATAGCAAAATGTCGAAAATAGTCTAGGTAATTATTCCCCATCGGTCCAAGAGATTTTTAGGCGTTTTTAAGGGTTCTAGCTAAAAAACCATACATTTTCTCTGATTTTCTCAAGGACATACCGCCTTCAACACTTTCTCGTGCTTCTCCTAAATCTTCACTGGTCCAACTTCCTCTGGAGGTCTTACTTGTATATTTTCGTGGCATTTTGTAGTATAAAAGTCCTAATAAATAATCAGTTCAAAATGCGGCATCTTACCTTAACAAAAGTGCGGCATCTCTCCCTGGGTTAAGGGACAGATGCCGCAGCCTACCAAAACACTTACGAAAAAAAAGTAAAAAAAAAAATCACGTGAAACACTTTCAACAATACCATTCAATCACATAAAATACTCAGTGGCAACAAAGCAGGCTTTGACTAGTTTTCGCATCGATTTTTAGCATAGTATTGAAAAACTTCCACACTAAAAAGGAGAGCGTAAAACAAAATAAATTGCAATATCTCCCCCCACCTTTTAGAATAACAAATTTTTTTTCTCGCTTTTATGTTTCAATACGTAATGAACAAAATAAAGAACAAACGGACTCCTGCGATTTACTATTAATATGATTTTGAATTGGTGCGGCATCTCTCCCGCAATTACCCTACCCCATGCCATACTGCCGCACGCACCCCATCCCATACATACCTACATATACAACTGACCACTGCGAATATATGTATATATTTTCACTTCAAAAAATAGATACGTCATATCAGAATGAAATTCCTACTGCGTTTCGTGGCGATATGCGATAATGGATCTAATGTATTGGATACATAATGTGCACCCTCTGCATCGCCCTCCGTCTCCTTGATCTTGCTACTTGTTTATAATACTGCATTTCCTTTCCTTTCCTTTGTTTCCCTCTTCCTATGGAATCCAAACAACTACCTACCCCAACCCTACACTGCTACCATACGCATACCACTTATCGAATGAAATTCCGAAATGAAACCTGTTTTGTATTATACGTCTCTCGATCATAATATACATACCTACATATATAACTGACCATAGCACTCACTGCGAAAACAAATCAACCCTTTTCGAATGTATAGTATACGTATTGTTTTTGTTTGACGATCGCAAAAGTATAAACATCCATTTGTAGCAAGGTATATGTGTATGTATATATTTTCACTTCAGAAAATACATTTTGGCTAAAAACTGTTCCTAAGGACGTGGCTATAAACGACATAGTCTATAGCAGTCTTACAGTCTTAAGGAACATTTTAAAAAAAGTTTCATCGAAATCTGTCCAGTAGTTTTTGAGTTTTTAGCTGACAAAGAAAAGTCCTACAATTTTATTATGTGTATAGATATAGATGGCCGGATCCAGGATGATTTCTAATGCTTGTAGTTTACTGGACAGTTAAAATGTTTAAATGAACATGGGTTTTTAGCGTTCCCGATCCCAATAACTAAAATGACTTCAACTTGTACAAAACTGCATTCGTACGAGCGAAAACCAAGCAGACAAGACAATTAATAAGAAATAATGCAAGGAACAACTACACTCAGAAAAAAAACGAGCTAAAATCAAGAATATCAGTGTCATTTCAAGCCTATTCGTTGACGAAAGTATGGTAATCTCGGAAAATCTTACTCCAAGTACAAAAAACTTATTTTGAGCTCGTATTTTCTGGGGCCAAATCGTCTCATCCGTGAACGAGCAATACGTGACGGAATTTTATTTTACTTAATGTGTAAAATCGGTTAATTCCGTGAACGTATAGCTCGTTCACCAACCTTGAAAAGTATGGGACCACACGAGACGTTGCCAAAAGTAGCCGGCCCCGGAGCGCCCGTTGTCGACCGCCAAACGCGTGTAACCTACGCCCAAGCCATCCTCAATCTCGAGGACGATTTTTCGACCAAAATCATAATGAGCGATGAAGCTCATTTCCACCTCAGCGGGTACGTGATCAAGCAAAACTATCGCTTCTGGGGCACTGAAAATCCACGAGTAATGCATGAGGAGCCATTACAACCGCTCAAAGTTACTGCATGGTGCGCTGTTCACGCTGGAGGAGTCATCGGGACATTTTTTTTTTCGAGAACGCCGCTGGTCAAACGACAACAGTGGACGGTGCGCGCTATAGGGCCATGTTAACCGAGTTTTTTCTGCCGCAATTGGACGAATTATTAGGACTGGTTCCAACAGGACGGAGCAACGGCACACACTGTGCGAGCCACAACCGATATTCTGAAGGCGGCGTTCCCGGGTCGCCTCATCTTTGGCGATTTGCACTGGCCCGCAAGATCGCCCGATTTAACCGTTCCAGACTTTTTTTGCGGGGTTTTTTGAAGTCCCGTGTTTACGTGAACAAGCCCGAGACCCTAGAAGCCCTCAAGGACAACATTCGACACGAGTGCGAGAATCTCGCCGAAGTGATGAAAAATGTCATAAAACGAGCCCGTATGGCAATCAATTGTGACGGCCGGCCGGCGCCCACTTGGCCGATATCATCTTCTCGACTTGACCAATAAAATTCTAAAGGTTCAAATAAACATAATCAAAAAACAGAATTGAAGTTTTAGAAAAAAAAGCAAAACAACATCGGATGACTTCTTTTGGCCCACCTTGTACTTAATGTGCCACGCCCCTAATACTAAGCCATTCGCATAGTGTTATAGAAACATCGTCAAAAGACCCACGGATTTTCGACGGGCCGATTCTGGAAACATAAGACAGAAAGACAAACAGACAGAAATATTGCACTCAATTTTATATACATACCTAGCTTTACTCGCGTACGCTACGCTAAGTTTGGCGAACTTTGGCGAAATTGTGATTCAGATTTTCGAATTAAATTTTCACAATATGCAAGTGTTGTTTTGTTTTCACAATATGCAAGTGTTGTTTTGTTTGAATTCTATCCATTCTCAAATGGTAAAACATAGTAAGCACAAATAAGCTGTCAAATTGATAGTCACTTGAAACCGTATAGCCAATTTAAAAAGAAAATAAACGTCTGAACAAATTAAAACATTCGGGTACATTTTTGGTCTACGTACAGATTTTGAACAATCCTTCGACAATCAAACGCCGCCGACTGTCATAATTTGACTTCTTCCGCAGATGTCAGTGTCAAATAATTTCCTATAAGCGTACCAATACGGGTCAATTAACTTTTCAATTAACTTCAACACTAAATTGACAAGTCAGGAAATGCGGGACGTTTTGTACCATTTTAAGATGGCATTATATTCGATAGAGATTTATTTTCAAAGTCATCCAATTATTCCTTCTATTGACGGATGAATAGCTTGCTGTCTGTTTACCTTCCTCTGTTGTCATCGTAATTATTGTCTATCTCGTTGTTCACCAGTACGTAATCCATCATTAACCTCTCTTGACCAGTAATTATTGTGTTTGGTGTTGGTGTTTGGCCAGGGGTCTTGTGGTTGTGACATATTAATTTAATTAACTTTATGATCATTTGTCTTGAGTTTTTTTGCTATCTCTGAAAATAGTTGTTTGTCTGTGAGGTGGCACCAGTTACACCATGCCATGTGATAAAATGCAACTAAGGGATGTTTTAGGGTTGGTATGTAACTGCTATTAGCCTGTGGCCTCATAACTTAAAACACGCGGCATTAAATGAGGCGGCGTAGTTATACGATTAAAGGGGTAGCGAATCAGCGATTGTGTTTGGTGTCGTCGTCGGTCGCCTTCCTTGTTGTTTTTGTAGACTTGTGTTCTGCTTCTGCAGACAGTAAAAGTGGCCGTGCAAGTTTCATGAGCTAAGACACAAAGTCATTTCTTGTAATAATGTGCATATGAGGAGGGTATTGTATCTGCTTGTTGGAAAGGGATATTATAGAACACAGTGGTGTGTGCAAAAATTCCAACGCCTACGACTTAAAACACACCGAATCAGACATGCACCGTTTTATTGTGATTTATGAAATAGCAAAATATTGATTTTTATAAGCCAAGACACACCAAAGCTGGCGAAACAAAACACAATGCCTTACCATGCTTCAAATATTGCCCTAGCTTCTTGGATTGCCTCATGCGCTCAAGTGTTGCTAATGGTTCTAGCCCTGTTTTCTTTTTCTATAGTTTCCTAAATTTTTCTTTGAGTGTGTGATTCCCCATTCCGCAGAATGGTTTAGGTAGGACCTTGCTGATTGCTGATGCTCCCTCTCTTGCTAAGGAGTCAGATTAATAAAACAGATTTTAGAACTCTTCATCCGGAGCATCGATGGGCAAACTGAACTTAAAATCACTCGATGAAATTTGCGTTTAAAACGACTAAGGATATCTTCACCCACTTTCGCTAACTGCTATACTTCATAGGACAGAACTGCGATAATCCTTAGGCCTACTGTCCACGTAGCTGCACTTCATACGCACGCTTCCGTCATTTGCAGCTTGTACAACAAGTCGAATTTTCGTAGTCGCAAATGCGAGTTTCCCGCTCCGTGGACAGATCTTCGTTTGTTTAATGCCAGCTGCAAGCGTATGAAGCGCAGCTACGTGGACAGTAGGCCTTAGTCTATCGATAAGTAATTTCTACTAAGTTGCCTCGTGAGGCCAAAGAAACAACGAATGACAAGTAAAACTCGTTGTAAGAGTTCATAGCGTAAACAACGTCTCTAATTACCTGCGATATACTGCCCGATTCGACGATTTTGCGTGTCAGCTAGTGACAGCTTGCTCTATTCTGCCAAAAATTTCTTCAACTATGATGTTGCTGAAGTCACATGGCACCACAAACCTTTCTATACAAATTCTTTATTGAAATCAAAGGCTGGGTGAAATTGTTTTCGGCCTTAAAGGAGCAGCGAATTCTCTATTGACATGTTGGTCAACCTGATGACTTGAGAATTGAGTTTACGAGATATGTATCTCACTTGGTGTGAAAATCTGGTCGGTTGTAGACCTGCCGGACATAAAATCAATCAAACAAACTATCGATAAATTAGTTCCAAATCTCGCCGCTAGGGAACGACACCATCCATTTCTCAATAATTTGAACGAGTTGTCAAATATGCATGTGTCATGCGGCTAACTCGTTTTAAATCTCGCCGCCAGGGTACACGCTTGATTTCTTAGTAAGTTTTAACGAGTTGTCAAATATGCATGTGGTTCGTTGCAAATCTCACCGCTGGGGTACACCGTCCATTTCGATATAACTTTGAACGAGTTGTCAAAATGTAGTGGGCGATAGGAAGTTAGCAAATTTGACCAAATGAAATGAAATAGTAAAATTGTAAAATTGCACAAAAGTTGTTGATCGATTTTGTTAAACTTTTTAATCCACCAGAGCACAATTTTTCAATAACCACTGTCACTTCTGCGCACCGCATTTAATAAAGAACCCATCAGACCATTGCAGCAAAAAATTCCGCCCAACCACTTGTTCTTCGTTTTCTTTTGCAATACTGCTTTACCTTGTCTTGTCGCACAGCCACCGTCGTCGTCGTCATCGCTACATACTGTTTCGTACATCACATGCACATAAAAGAAAACGAATTCGTTTCATTCAATTCAATGTTCAGAAGAAAATCCAACTTTCCGGTGTGGGTTTCCATTTTTATGGTATTGAACTGAAACTGAACCCACCGCCACCGTCGTCAGTCGTGCAACAGCGTTCGTGCACGTAGCAACAGCTGTTGGGGGTTTATCGGGCTGCATTCCTCATATTGCTTGTTAAAAAAATAAATAAGTCTATAAAACCAACAAAAATATGAAAGAAGTGTAGTTTTTCGTTTTCGAAAAGTGTAGAGTGCGCCAGTGTTGTAAATTCGAAAACAAAATATAAACACAGAACAGAAAAAAGCGAAGAAATATTATTAGTTTTGTGTTCTTTGTGATATATTGTTAAATGCATAGCAACAGCATGTTGTGTTTTGTTCAAGGAATCACCGGAATGAATCCTGATGGAAGAAAACTTAGTATTGACAAAGCCAAATCGCCGCGCAAAAGGCATTTGGTTAAAGCAAGGTAAAACTAGATCTATAACACATCTTGTTCATCGAATTTTGCTATGCAACATTCTTAGATACATGGACAAAACAAAGTTGGGATACACAATTTTTTTTTATGGTCGAATTTGTGTTTACAACTCCTTAAGGTTTTGAATGACCAAAAAAACATTTTAAATGGACCACCAACATTGGCTTTGGAATCAATTGAAATGCAATTTTGTTTCGCAACATTGTGTCTAAACATTTTATAAAGATTTTTACTGTGTTTTCAATATAAGTACATACCATACCAAATGACGGTCTTCAACATAAAATTAGGTTCCTTTCTCGCCCGTCATGTCGTTTTTTGAAGAACTTCCTGAAACTTCCATTTTGGCGATGTTTTCCAAATATAATAATAATAATAATTTTATGCGCCCTAGTATGGGTATCTCGTTTCTAATTTTTGCACCCTGGTATAATCGTCAAAAGAAATTTACGAATTTTTAAGAAGTGAGAAAAATCGTTACATTTACCGGGCGTGAAATCAGAAAACTATTAAAATTCCTTAAGTACTATTTACATGAGCCGCTAACTTACAACCATATCGTCAATGTCACAAAATCCGTATTTTGGGTGCCAAAACCCAATAGAAATGACAACACCTAAGTGACGCCTTTTTGAACGCGTGCGCTTTTGTTCTATTATTCTAATGCTTTTCTACTCAAGATGCGCGTACCGAATGAGAGCGCGGGAAGAACTGATCGTGTGACATCGACCTAAGATTGCACTGATTGGCTGTATTGAAGAATCTAGTTATGCTGGATTACATTTTTACGCCACGCAATTTTGCATGACTTCAGACAGAGAGAGATCCGTTACCTACACGGATCTTTCTCTCTGAAGTCATGCAAAATTGCGTCGTGTGGTGATGTAAATACACCATTATCCTAATTTGAATTGTTTGGATTCAAATTTACCTGAACGTGAAAAATAACTTGAATAGTCGGTATGTCACTTATTGACAATTGTATTTTTTTTTTCCTGTGTTCCTAATTTCTGATTGGTGCTCTACACGTCAGAACAATCGAAATATCAAACTGTGCTCTCCCATGATCTCCGATAACCCAATAGAAATATCAAAACTGAGTTGATTTTGACACAAATAGACGTCAACTTAGTAGTAAGTCGAGAAATTCTTGACTTGATTTGTGGCGGCAACTATGAGAAAACTTTTCACATGACCAGTGTAGACCAATGAAAACTCAGCAACATGAAGATATAGAGTTGTCAGACTTACTAAACTAGATTCTTGAACGCCCTCATTCTTGACTTGAATTGAAGATAGAGTACTGTCAGATGTGGGCGCAGTAGCGCAGTGGTTAGTGTGCTGGACTACTGTGCGAGGGATCCCAGGTTCGATCCCCGGAAAAACACAAATTACATCTTAAGGTTTTTTCTACTGCGCCACCTCTCGCGAACGTCTGACAAACATCCGAGAGTATGACTGTCCTGAAAAAGCTTCTCCATTCAACCGTTCGGACTCGGCATAAAATTGTAGGTCCCTTCCATTCGTTCCAAAAAAATAGAAACTCACACAAAAACGAATGGTTGCGAGAAGCTAGGCCTTGGGTGTCTACCGCCTGTTGCGCCGCCTATTTATTTATTTATTTTACTGTCAGATTTTCTTAACTAGAATCAATGAGAACGTTTCATTGGAACTCAGAAAGTAAAATATTTAAATAATCTTGGTAAGCTTTGGGGGTTAGATTAGTTACTTTTTTATACTACCTTGCAAGGGACAAGGAATTTGCTTATACAGAAAACGTTAATTCAACGCAGGTTCCTAAGGTTTTCAAAGGAGTAATCTCCTATGCTAAGGTAGCCTTGCCCAAACTGGCAAGAGCTGGATACGTATACAAAAGTGGTGAGCAATATAGTTTTTTCGTCCTCTTTGTAGGGACAGGGACGTAGCGAGAGTTCGAGCCGTGGGGGGTGACTTTCATTGAAATGCCGACTTATTTTAAGAACTTGCCGAGTTATCGAGTTATAATGTCATCGAATTTCACCCCACCCCACCCATGTTTTTTGAAATTTGGCCCCAATGAAAAATGGCCCCAAACTAAGAATGAAAAATCACCCCACGCCCCTGTCCCTGGGGCTGTTTTTCATAATGAATTAATACCCCAATTTCAAATATGAAATGAGGCCCCACTGCGATGAAATAAGGCCCCAAATCTGACACTAAACCCAAGCAGGGGGGTTGCAGGGGGCAGCATGCCCCCCCATACGTTTTTCGTTTGAGGTCTTATTTCATTTCTTCTTTTGGGGCCTTATTTCATTATGAAATTGTACCCCAAACTGAAAAATGAAAAAAGGCCCCAAAATATGAACTGTCACCCCAATTCGCAGAATTTTACGCAATTTTCTGTTGTTGTTGCCTTTCATGTAAATTTTTGGGTTAATTTTTCATTTTCAGTTTGGGGCCATTTTTCATTGGGGGCAAAATTTCATGTAGCCGAAGGTAGGTACATAAAGATAAGAAATATAAATTGGCATTTCCGAAAGCTGGAACCTTTGAAAATGCCGACTTACAATTTACAAGTTTGAAAACATGTACCCAATAAAAATCCAAACTCACTTCTTATTTTTTAACATTTTGTTCCAAGCTAATTTTTGAAAATTGCTCGTTTTTGCCGTTTTTTAGTTGCTCAAGTTAATAAAGGTAGGAATCTATTTCCTTGATTTACCGACTCTTGAAAAGCCCCCACCCCTCTCGCTACGCCCCTGTCCCTACAGCTCCTACAGAAAGCGTTGTAAACGAAACCCATTCTGCGGACAAGCCTACCTTCATATGAAACAGTGTCCCTCTCCCGATTTCATTCCTATTTATAGAAAGGAGTCTGATGTACTTTTGACATCTAGTTATGGCCAAATCTGTCATTATGCAGGTTTTACTACTTATTCCACCTATTGTTGCGATTTTTAAAGCCTTCTCGAAAAGGAAGAATTTCTTTGTAAATAAAAATCGTTGTAAAAATCGACTTGTACCTTTGATTTGATTATTCGAAAGCGCCTGTGTGTACTATTTATATTCTTTGCGTTGCCACTGTAGTGAAATAAAGTACTATAGTACGAGAAAATGATTGACGAGAAACTATTACCTCCAAAGATTCTGTGAACCGAAAAACAAACCACCTCTTCCACAACTCGATAAAGACATCCATTCGGCTGTAAAACACACATTTGCATGAATGCAATTTGTATACGCTTCTGCCTGAACTAAATTTGGTTTGCAATTTTCCCAGATCCCCTCAGTTCTCTGCGCGTGTGTTTTTGTTTCAGCATTTTTTTTTTTTTTTTTTTTTGTTAATGAGGACACTTGACGTTCCTCCTTTTTACCACAGTAGGTACATAATATTATTCTGCTGCTTTTCATCGTACAAAAAACTCGTCAAGCAACCGCACACGACTACGACTTGTCTTTATTACAATTCTCTGATTTTTTTTTTGTTCTCTTAGTTCTTGCAGTGCTTACCTCAATTTTTTTTTTCAAAATTATGCAAACCCATGTAATTTAATACTCTAATTTGGAAATCCTACAATTTAATGTTGTATGTTGCACATTTCGAGCGCATTATTCGAGTTCAGTGAATACCTAGAAGAAAAAAAAAATGCGTATGCTAAAAACATTAAGCTGCAAGTGCAGTGCAGTTGTAGCCTATTGAAATTGGGTTAACTGTGTATCTTTTGAATTGCTTTTCAATTTCATGTAGAGTTTTATGTGAGAAATACACCAAACGAGCGTGGGATGGTTATTCATTTGCGGGATGGGAATTGTGCCCTCAAATCCGCAACAATTGAGGGAAACAAATGATGCTTCCAACAGATGATAACCGAGCAAGATGCAATGGGAAGTTTTTGTAATTTCATTAAATGACAAAGTCGTTTGTCAAAATGGCATTGACAGGAAGTTATTGTATTTATGATGATACGGGTGTTCATTCGATTATTTTTGTATTCATATTGTGGAGAAGATTGCCTTATAATGGCCTACTATATATATCCAAGTAGCTGCGTTTATAATGAACGCTTTCGACATTTGCAGCCTGTTCTACATACGCTTGCGTATATACAAACGAAGTTCTATCCACGGAGCGGCAAAGAAATGAAATGAAATGACATATACTTCTAGCTCGCATGAAGCTTCTGTATCTAACGTTTGCTTAGATGCAAAATACGCTTGTTGCCATTTGCAGCTTGCATGTAAAAAAGTAAGGGACAGTTTCAAAGTCTCGGATAGTTATCGGATAAGGGTTGCTTTTTTGCTGTTTCATCTTCAAAGTCTCTGAGAAACTAATGTACCTAGTGGAAAAATTTATCAGCCCCTAATTGTTTGACCGAACGGCAATGCTGTTTCGATGCACAATGTCATTTGTTTTGTCTCCGTTTATTTTGTGTTTATTATAATCTTAACCAAACGCAAAAGATTGGCCGCGTTCCATTGACATTTCACAATATGTGCTAGCGCTCTAGCGCAAATGCTGAAATGTCAGTTTTTTTTATATGGAGTTTGGCATACCGCTAGTCTTCTAGCGGTCAATGGATTGTTGGTAATTTAACATGGATAACGTTTTAAAAAAAATCAATTTCTATTAATGTATAAAAATATTTATGACAGCCGGAATCGAATTCTAAAACCTTCATTGTCGAGCGAAAATAATTAGTTTTTGGGCAAAATATTCTGTTCCTACGGGACCGTTTAAAATTCTTGTAATATTCATTAAATTCTAAAAATTTTATTAAATCCATGTTAGGACACTTGTGATCGGAATCTAGCCTCGTCAATGAATAAATGATCTGAAACTACATTTTTTCCAGCCACTTCAAAAACATATTTTGCGTATCTCCCAGATAAAGTCCTTAACAGCCACTTCAACCGGCTGACAGACTATCAAAGACTTTACCTGTCAGATATCACTATCCGAGACCTTTGAAACAAAAAGTTGAAGTTTATTTGGCAGATAAATTCCTAATAGGCTATCAGAAACTTTATAATAAGCTTGTCTTCAAATTGGCCCTAAAACTTCTTACATCTGGTACCACTACAGTTCTTTACCTACAACTTACTCTCTTTGAAATTATTCTATGTTTGGGTATTGGTGTACATGAAAATACCCATTTCTAAATTTAACAATTTGTCATAAATTCTCTTTCTCGCTTACAAAAATGCAGCAAATATCTTTATCATGTAAAATAATTTGAAATAATAGTTTGGATAATAAAATTAAGAGTGCGGAGCTGGATAAAAAGCGGACCAACAGCAAAAGGATACCGGGTTTGGCATTGACAATTATGACAAGCATTTTAGAAAATTTTCAATGAGATTTCTCAAATGTCTCATTGGATTGTATCGGTTATACTATTCGCTACAATAAATTCAAGCCTTTTAGCTTTTAAATACCATCGATTCTGCTTAAACCACATTTCAAGACAGTTTTCTATAGAGTGATTCAATATTTTTGATTACGAATAGTAAGAGCTTTCCAGTTCCAGTTTTCCGTAACTGCATTTCAATCCTAGTTTTCGTAGAAACAAGGTCCAGTCCTTATATATAGATGTTCAATGGATCGCTGATTTTTCAATACCTACCCTAAAATCTTGAGTGGTTTTTCTTAAAAAATCATGTTGATGTTCCGATGTTCCGCAGGGGAGCCATTTAAGTCCACTATGCTTTTTATTATTTATATCGTTTCAATCACAGACCACATAGAATAGACCCACATAACGAACTTTGCCCACAAGCTGCGGGCCCAGGATTTTTCATGTATTGGTGCTGTACAAATCAAAGGAGCGCCATTAACGCACGCATACTTGAAAAATCCTAGGCCCATGGTATAGCATGGAAAATCATTGCCGCCATTAATTTCGACATTTACACGTATTCACAGACAGGGTAATTTATTTCCGGGGAGAATCGGTTAGGTGCACGGAAGTCGACGGTCTAGTTCTCTGTGGTTTGTGGTTTCAATAGTCAATGCAGATGATTTAAAACTATATTCACTTACCAAAAGTACAGATGACTGTTCTTTTAAACAATCGTTTTTCACCAATTGCCCCCCTATAGCCCAAATTGGATATCTCTAAAATGTGTGAATAATACAATTAAGCTAGCATTGCTAAAGCTGATTGGCACTAAAAAAAAAAAAACAACAAAAGAGAAAGGGAGTAGTCAAACCCCTCCACTTCTCATCAATACTTGCGATCATACCTCCCTTTTGCAGTCTTGATGCCCTTTCTGGAAGGCATTTGGAATCCTGCATTCTCAACCAATTATAATCGGCCTGAAAAGATGCAAATGTGTTTTAGTTCTTGGAATCAAATCTTTAAAATCCATAGTCAAATTCACCATATACCTAATGTTTGTCAGTTTGTTTTCTATGTTTCCATATAAAGAGTTCCATTTTGCTCTCGATGATACGACTATAATCAGCCCGCGCGGTCCTTGAGAACACATTCTTTAAAAAAAAATCGTAGAAGGAACTATGGCTAAAAT
The DNA here is from genome assembly GCA_955612985.1 of Cheilosia scutellata. Taxonomy (NCBI): domain Eukaryota; kingdom Metazoa; phylum Arthropoda; class Insecta; order Diptera; family Syrphidae; genus Cheilosia; species Cheilosia scutellata. The sequence goes on from OY015311.1 coordinate 68,657,448, forward strand.
GAGCCCATTACAAAAGCCATTCTAGCGTTAATGAATAAACTTTCGTTTATTTTTTTCTTTCGAAAAACGAAAATGTCTTTCGTTTCTCGCAAGCGATCCAATAAACGAAAACGTTAATGAAATAGCTTACTTTCGTTTTCAGAGTTACATGAAACAAAATGTACCCCAAAATGTTATCAAGGAAGCTACATTTATTAACTTGAGCTACTAAAAAAAATCGGCAAAAGGAGCAATTTTTAAAAATTACCTCGGAAAAAAATGTTAAAAAATAAGGAGTGAGTTTGTATTTTCATTAGGTATATGTTTTCAAACTTGTAAAATTATACAAGTCGACATTTTCAAAGGTTCACCCTTTCGGAAATGCCACTTCATATTTGTTTATATTTGTTTACCTTCTCCGAGTTTTGATTTTAAGCTCGGGTCGGCATCGGTGATTTTGCCGACTGAAATCCTAAAAATTTAGCGATTTTCGATTCGATTTTAAAAAGGACGTTCGACATCGGTGAATTGCCGACTGAACACCTTAAAATTTAGCGAGTTTCGATTCGATTTTGAAAAGGACGGTCGGCATTTCTAATTTGAGGTTAAATTCGAACGAATGTTTTATTCGCTAGTTTGTGGAATGCGGCTTAATGATGTGTATTGCGAATAAACTTTGATACTGTTGAAATAGTAAAATGATAAATTTTCTGTTTATGCATAAAAAGTGTTTTGTTCGCATTTCAGCAATTCGTTCGTTCGTTCTCATGTGAATGGTCCTTTGAGATACACTTTTCTTTTTCTCACTCAGTGTCAGTGACTTTGCAATGTAAACCCGGTGGCCGTTGAAAATAAATTATGAAAAAATGTAAACAATCTCAACTCAATTCAACTTTTAAATACTTTTAAAATTAAAAATTTAAATTCAAAATCTTATATCTCGAAGACCACAGACTCGATTGAGCTCAAAGTTGGTCTTAGATATTGGCCCAGAAGCCAGAAATGTTCCTGTAAAAATTGGTCAAAATTGGACAAAGGGCCGTTGCACCTCCCACACAAAAAACATCTTCTATGGGGTGAAACTCGAATACGTTATACATAACTCGATAACCGTTGGGCCGATTTTCATGACTTCTATGCAGTCGACAAGTTCCTAAAATAAGTCGTCATTTCAATGATAGTCACCCCCCCACGGCTCGAACCCTCGCAACGCCCCTGATTACACTCTCTGGTATACCCGTTCAATAATACTCGTTATGCGTATTGTGATTAACTGGCAACGTCACTAATGGACCCATCTTATCGACAAATCATTCGTTTAAGAGAGTTAGTAAGTTGAAACAAGTTGGTAAGTTCGTTTAGTTAGTAGGCCTTTGTGTTAAAATATTTTACAGTTCTATTAATTTGGTTCGTTGTTCAGTTCTCCTCAGATGGTTATATTTTTTGCAATCTGGCAAGAAAAATTGTCAAATTTGTGACCCCATTTCAATTCTGTACTAGATTTTCGAAGACTTATGGAGTTTGTTGACCATTTCATTGTGCCACATGTGCATTATGACTTCACTTAGGTATCGCATTCTCAAATAACAAAAAAGAATATCTAATCGCTCCAGGTTACAAAACAGTCAGCAAAAAAAACTAGAAAGCCACAACAATAACTATTTATACAACGTTCTGTGTATAGATTATACGAGTACTCTTCGAAAGATACTCCATCGAAGAAAACCGCTAAAAACAACTCTCATGACACAAGCATCTCCATTAAGAACGATTAAAGTTAATTTCAGTATCTTCGTCTTCTCTTTCCTTCATTTATTACAGTTTTTGCTCGTGCAGAGAAAGTTATGCTTTTACAACCAAACCCATTCCAAGACGACTCGCAAAACGTTCTTTCAATTTATGACAACGACTCGGATTCAATCGATTTATGTTATGGACTGGCATAAGCGTGAAAGTTATGGTAACCAAATATCCATTTGAGAATCGATTGGCGGCCAATAGACCCCTAATCGGATTTGTACTTAGATATATATATCTACTCCGACACAAATGCGATTTTCACATAATTATAATACTCGTAAATTCTTCCGCGTCTCCTCGGCTCTAGGTGGGGTCAAGTCGAAATGTCAGACAAACAATCGAATGAAATTGACGTCGCTGGGGTTGTTGCGATGAATTTATCTCTACCATATTATTACAGTCGAGTTGGAGATTTATTTATGGATGGAGATGGAGAAGATAATTTGATAATTTTGCAAGAACGTTTCAAGGATGGGATTGGATTGTGTGTATTGAATATTAATCGTCGGCTAATTTTCTGACACGATCATGGTAGTGCGCTGTCAAAAATTGTCCTACTGACTAATTTCAGATTTTATTTTTGTACTGGATTTCAATTCATAATGCAAGTGATTGCAAATGTATGACAATGATTGCAAATGACTATGCAGATGATTGAAAATGATTAAAAAAAAAAGAGTAGAAATGATTGAAATCACAATTGACCCGGATTTTTTTTTTTATATTTTTTTTTTTGGGACGGATGGAAGCGACCTAAAATTTCTATGCCGAATTGGAACGACTGTATTTGCAGGAAAGTTTTTACTCTCGGATTTCTAGTTCAAAATTTCGGTAAATCCATGTGAAACTTTCAAAAATGCCCAATTCTCATATATTAGGACTTCATTTTGGAGTTGAATCTTAGTTCCTAAACTGAGTTCATATGAACAAAATCCTAAATTTTTTGGGAGTTAGTTCCATGTGGGACATACTTCGTAGGTAAAGCCTTTTCGCGTTAAATTAAGTGTTGGAGATATATGTTTGAAAACCTTTAGGTAAGTCGCCGGAAGATGCACATCTAAAGATTTAGCAAAATAATTTCCACCCTCGATGGTAAAAAGTGTACTGCTGGGTCTTAATAAATTAGTTTGCTTCACATTCTACTATAAAACTATAAGACGCAAATATCCGTGGCTTCTCATTAGACTGGTTTAGATCTTACCCAAAAACAGGTCACAAAGAGTTAAGCTTGATGATGTAAGACATCACGATCGTATGAGTCTCAACATAGGGCTATACGTATTCCCGAAGGTTCTGTGCTATAGGCATATATAGTTCGGTAAGTCACATTGACCTAGTTTCTGACATGGATTGAGAACCAAGTCATTTAAAAATTTGGTTTTCTAAACCCAATTTGGTTAATGGTGGGGTTTTAGTTTACCAGATTGGAGTTTATCGCTTTAAATGCTGCTTGGCTGCTCTGGTAGTTCCCTCGCTAAAAAAGTTGTAAGTCGATTTCTTTACAGCGTAGATCTCTACCTGGAAAACGCTACACTGATTTGCCAGTCGAGACGGTATGAATGGCTGGTACTTACTTCTTCTGAGAAGATTCCTGCTTCCGTTCCATTCTCCGTCTTTAAGCCATCTGTGAAGATGGGTATACATTTTATGGCAGTACTGGGCTAGAGCCAGTCCTGCCTGTAGACTTTAAATTTCTTGTCAAAGTCATACCTTGGTTTCTTGTAGTCCGTCAGTGGTATAAGTCAGCACTGACCAAAGATGTGAAGTATGCTGGAATCACTGAACGATTGGGACTTCCAAATTTTGTTCTCTCTCAGTCTTAGAGCACCTTTGGCTGCCATGTTCTTTGTGTATAGCTTAGTGTAGGTTCAGCAACTTTCCTACCAAAGTTTAAACTTGTAAAATATTAAATTCTCAACTTCAGTTTTGTTGGTATGTTCCAAAATAATTGTATTTATTTTATAACCCTGGTAGTGATGTTCAGAAACATGTCAACATCTGTTACTAACGTCCTAACGTCCTAACGTCTCTCAACCATTTATGTGCGTGAGTTTTATTTTTGGGACCTATAATTCTATATCACATTCACAACGGCCAAATTGGTTAGCATAGGTGTCAGACATTCTCCAGAAAAAAAATCCTTTGATGGAACCTGAATCTCCTCGCTCACTGTAAACGCTGTACCCGACCCGAATTTGATGTGTCGTATTATTTTATTC